>OZ057400.1:42518453-43250540 GCA_964056695.1 Melieria picta | reverse complement strand
CAGCATATGCCATGCCTATGCCGTACACCAGCTCGTGGAGTACGAAAACGTTCATTATTCTTGTATGCTGTACTCAGCAATGCCCAAAAAAAGAGCTTAGTGAGCCAAGCTACAACATCCTCAATAATAATCGTAAGAACATCATTCTCGAAATAACAAAAGTCTGGGCTTGTCCCCCGCCCCTCCCAACCCCTTTACACACAAGAGCACATCAACCTCACTCTTGTTCGTTTGCATAGAAAAACATAAATCTATATGAATATGTTTATATACATACTTACGCCAAATACGGCAAAAAATAAAAAAAAATATGCAAAGTGTGCAAAAAAAGTATGCAAAATATGCAAAAAGTATGCAAAATAAGCAAAAAATATGCAAAATATGCAAATATGCGGTGCATATGTTAGCTCATTCTTAATATTTTTCAATAAAAATAGTTTCTGTCTTGGTCCCGTTCAAATCCGAAGCTCCAAAAAAATATGCACTTGCATATAATTCCGATCCCTAGTTATAACTAACTTATAACACAAATTTCAAACTGATTAGGAAAGGATTCACAGTAATTCTCAATCTAATTATTTTTATTTTTTTTATTATCAATACCGTAAAATAAATTACAATTATTGAAAGAAAACTAGCATGTTCTTAGTATTTCCATTGTGTTTTGGTTAAGTTGATGTTTCTGTTTGATTTTGGATATCGCTCTCCATGTAGAGAGGAGGTCGTCAGATCTTCTGCATTGCAAAGTGTGCATATCGGTCTTGGAGTTTTGTTGAGCAGGTGTTGATGTGTGAGACGAGTGTGTCCTAGTCGTATCAGCTCGTCTGATAGACAATGGGAATTGGGAGAGATGGTATTTATTGTTTTATAGTGGTGGTTAATATTTGATATCGAGGTGTCGCGTAGTCTGATTTTGTATTGTTTTTTATTTCATGTCTGTAACTTTGATTTGGCTGCAGCTTTGGCAGCTTCACCAGCAATGTTGTTTCCATGTATTCCTATATGGCTTGGTACCCAACATATCTTTATGTTTTTGCAGGTGTTTAAAATATATAAAATTTGGGCTATTGTATTTTCTGTATTATTGATGTTTAGGACTGCTTCTGTTGTTAAGAGTGAGTCCGTGAATATAGTGAATTTGGCTTTGGTTTTTTAACGTACTATGCTGCGTAAAGGATAGCCTCGGCTTCGGCTGTGAAGATGCTTGTGTAGTTTGGTAAGAGGGTGGCTTTTAGTGTGTTTCCGTTTTCGTGAACTACACTGTATGCTGTGGAGTTTTTGTTTTTTTTTCCATCCTTAAAAAGTGCTTGACATTCCGTCTGTTTAGTACGTATTTCCATGAATAATTTGCGATAGATTTTAGGGTCGGTGTTTTTCTTGTGTCGGTCGTGTAAATTTAGTATTAAAGATTCGGATTTAAGTTGCCATGGTGGGGTTTTTAGTCTTGATTTGGGAATAGGAATTGCCTCGATGTTGCAGTTTTATCCGGCGTCCATGATTCTTTGTATTGCTGATTCGCGTTTTGTTGGTTTTTTTCGTTTCATCCGGTTTTGTGTGAGGTCGTTAATTTTCGATCCGTGTGAGTGTATGAGTGTTGGAATTAGTGGTGTTGTTGAAAGCCATATTCCATAGTTTAGTGTAGGTAGTCCGGCTTCCGTTAAGAGGTTGGGGATGGGGGTGGATCGGAATGCGCCCAGTGCCAATCCTGCTGCATTGTGATAAATTGACGAGAGTTTGCGTAGGTTTGTGGCTGATGTGTATCCGAAGAGGGGGAGGCCGTAGTCGATTTTCGGTAAAATAGAAGTTTTAACTATGTATACTAAAGAGTTTGTGTTGCATTCGAGTTTGATATTGCTTAGGCATTTGATTATATTTAGTCATAAGATTTTTGCATAAGTGATTTATATGTTCATTCCATGTATACTTTTTGTTGAAAATGAGTCCTAGAATGTTTAAATTTTCGTTGCTGCTTATATTGAGTGTGTCTAGTTCTAGATTTGGAGGTCGGCATTTTTGTTTTTTGCATATGTGGATGGTACGGCAGCTGCCGTAGCTCAGCTGGCTAGTGCGTTGGGCCGCGAGTCAAATGCGACGCTCGAACCCAGGTTCAAGACTCCGTTGCTGCCAACACCGTAAAAAAAAGAAAAACTACAATTTTTCTTTCGGCGGCTGTCCTCTCAGCAGGAAATGGCAAACCTCTGAGAGTAAAATTGCCTATCAAAAAGCTCCCAACTCGCCGTTCGGAATCGGCATAAAACTGTAGGTCCCTTCCAACCTTGTAAAAATTCGCACGCACAACACGGATAGTTGCGGGTAGCTAGGCCTTAGTCTCGTAATCAGGCTGTCGTGCCAGTCAATTATTAATTATTTGGATGGACTTGGATTTTTCAACTTAAATCTTCGTGCCACTATATGAACACCAAGGTTTTATTTTAGAATACATATGGCGTTTGTGGGTTAACTGTTAGATCGTTGTTGTTTTTAAATTTTGCGTATATGTATAGGTCGTCGGCATATATTATAAAAATGTTTGAAGTATTTGCGATTGTCAATTTACTAAGTTAATCTGTTGCTTCTAGAAATAGTGTTACTGATAATGGAGATAGTTGAGGTATTCCGTTTCATAGTGGGTGAGGATCTGAGTAGTAGCCATTTACTTTGGTTCGAATTTTCCTGTTGGACATGAAACTTCTAACTCAATTAATTAATCCATGATTGAGTGTTATCCAATGCCATTACACGCCTTTTCTGAGTCGAAGGCTGCAATTGACAGATGCCCTTTTGCGGACAGCGTGTTTGAGATAAATTCGTCAAGTGCTAATATTGCGTTCATTATACTTTTACCGCTTTTATAGGCTGTTTGGTTTGCAGAAATTACTTTTTGTTTGCATAGGTACCACATTATTCTTTTTGATATCATTCTTTCCTTAGTTAAATTAATCAAGTGTACCAGGTAGATGACGTACACTTATTTCTCTGAGTAGCAATTGTCAATGTGTCAATTTATTTGTATCAGTTCGATTAACCTTTATTATTGTTGTCCCTTAAATAGCACAATATCTAAAATTTACTTTCAGTACTCCAGAAATATGTATTTTTTTTTTTAGTTAGTTATAGTTTTATTTTTAAACAGTGTTACAAAGGGTGCAATAATTAAATTAATCACTTATATTAACATTGTTTAATAAAGCTACATTCTATAGTTCAGAGAACTAGTGGCGAATGCAGGCTGCATAAAAGTTGATACACAGATATCATACATGGGGTCTTAGTTTCTAATATGTATAAGAAAGGAAAAAAAGTATAGTATGAAAATAACTTTGTAATGTGCGAAAACTAGAATAATACGATATAAACAATAATTGAGAAATCCTTAATGAATTCCAGAAACATAAGGTTTTTATAGTAATTAGGGAATCTAATTCCCCATAATTAAATTTAAAAAGCTTTTATAGTGAGTTTTTATTTCAAACTGAAAAGTTTTCTCATATTGAAATTGACAGTACAAACAATGAACACATAAATTTCTAATACTATACATTGATTTCATTTAACAAAGTGGCTATCAGGAAGGTGTTTTTCAACATAATATTTGCTTACTTCAACACTTTCCCTTATTATTTAAAAAATCACATAGTCCCATTTTAAGGCAATGTATTTGAAATTGAGGTCGTTGTAAAGGCTTAGTCAAAATATCGGCAACTTGTTGTTCCGTTGAAATTTGCTGAACTCCCAAAATTCCTTCTGCTATTTTTTCTCTGATGAAGAAATGTTTAACAGCAATGTGTTTTGTTCTGCGGTGAAATTCTAGATTTTGAGCTAGCCTTACAGCGGCAGAGTTATCCACTTGGAGAACGGGAACATATTGCAATTTTAATATACCTTCAAATAATCTAGATAGCCAAATGATTTCCTTTGTTGCTTCATTTGCAGCTACTATTTCCGCTTCAGTAGTTGACGTAGCTACCATTGCTTGTCTCTGGCTGAGCCAAGAAATTGCTCCGCCTGCATGTGTAATCACTACTCCTGATGTTGAACGTCCAGTACTAGTGCAACCTCCGAAATCCGCGTCACTAAAGCATTCCAGAATCCCTTTGGTTGCATTTCGTTTGTATACAATTCCGAGATTAATAGTGCCCGCGATGTATCTGAATACTCTCTTGACTCTTGCAATATCTTCCTGGGTTGGATTTTCCAATGATCTTGACAAAAATCCTACACTGTACGCCAAGTCCGGTCTGGACCCAAGCATCAAATACATTATGGCACCCACAGCTTGTCTATATGGAAAATTTTGTTCTTTGATATTTGCTTTCCCTGTTTCGAAAACCTCCGGATTCTTCAACATCGGAGTTGAGACTACCTTACACTCTGAGAAGTTGAATTTGCATAAAATTTTCTTTGCATATGCAGGTTGGTTAATTTGTATATAGTCTTTTTCCTGTGCCAATTCAAGTCCCAAAAAATAATTGGCTGGATTCGTAACTATCTTGAATTCTGTTTCTAATTCTGCAATAAAATTTTTCAAATCTCGTGTATCTGTTGCTCCGACCAATCCATCATCTACATAAAGTACTAAAATAAGTTTATTTTTGTTACGCTCTCTTATGTACAAACAGGGATCAGCTTCGCTTGCTTCAAACCCTAGTTTTAAAAGAAATCCTCCAAATCGTTTGTTCCAGCATCTAGGTGCTTGTTTAAGTCCATAAAGACTCCTGTTTAAGACGCATACTCTATTTGTGCCATCATTAAACCCTTCTGGTTGCTTCATAAAAATGACCTCGTCTAACTCTCCGTAGAGAAAAGCGGTTGATACATCAAACTGAGTTAAATGAATTTCTTCAACTGCGGCAATACTCAGGAATGCTCGTATGGTGGCCATTTTTGCAACTGGACTAAACGTTTGATTATAATCTATACCTTGCCTTTGATGAAATCCCTTAATAACAAGCCTTGCTTTAAATTTATTTATAGTACCATCAGGATTCATTTTTACTTTGTAAACCCACTTACATGGCAGTGCCTTTGCGTCTTTTGGTAACGGTGATAGCTTCCATGTCTGGTTTTCCGCCAACGATAACATCTCTTTTTCCATTGCTATCTTCCACTCGACTTTCTGACTACTGTTCATGGCTTCTTCAAAACTCTCTGGCATTTCTATTTCATTTAGATACTCCTCTGCAGCCAAAACAAGATCTTCAAACAATTTTGGCTTCTTTAAAAACAACCGATTTCGTAATCTATAAGGTTCCACCTTTTCTGCAGTATCTGTTCCTTCATCGCTTTCTTCCCTTCTTCGTTTATTTATCTTCTTTTTTAGCTTCATCTCCTTCCAAATTGGTTCTTTCGCATTCTTCTGAATCTTCATTAGATTTTATTTCTTCACTATGCTCAATATCAGCATTTTTCTTGTCTAGTTTTTCTTCTTGTTTGTCTTCTGTGCGTTCGACATCCTTGAATGGCAGTTTTACCTTCTCTTCACAATATACATGATTTTCGCAAAACTTCACGTCTCGAGACAAAACAACTTTGTGTTCTTCTTTAACATAGATTCTGTATCTTTCGTCGCCATCATAGCCAACAAGATAGCCCTTAACAGCTTTCTTATCCATTTTCTTTCTTTTCTGGATAGGCACGTGAGCATAACACGTTGTACCTATAATTCGGAGATGCTTTATTCGTGGCTTTTTGTGCATCCACAAGTCGTAAGGACTTATACCTTTCTCCGACGATTTTGCTGTTCTGTTCAATATGTAAACAGCCGTACTTACAAATTCAGCCCATAAAGCTTCCGGAAATTCTATTTCTGCATTTGAGTACTTGAATGTTCTTGCCATCTCAACTATTGTACGATTTTCGCGCTCACTACTACCGTTTTGCTCAGGTGTATAAGGTGCTGTTAGTCTTTGCGTAATACCTCTCTCACTAAGTATTTGTCGTATATCTGCATTGTCGAATTCTCCACCGTTATCACTCAAAACATCCTTAATGACATGACCTTGAACGTGTGCATGTTGAAGCGTATGAACTAAAACATCTTTGACATCAGATTTCTTCTTTACTACGTAGCCATATCGAAACTTTGTGTAACTGTCTTTAAATACTACCAAGTAACGATTCTTCTTAAAGGACTCCGAGAATGGTCCACAAACATCTGTCGAGATAAGTTCTCCAGGCCTTGTTGCTTTTTCTCTTGTTCCAAACGATAAACGATGTGCTTTGCCATAGATACAGGACTCACAATATTGATCTTCGATATTCACTTTTATACCGAGATCATGTTCAAGTTTTTCTTTGACGTGTCTTTTATCTTGATGCCCCCATCTCTCATGATATAACTGGAGTAAAGATATATTAGACTTTGCGAGATAAGCTCCAACATGATGCTCTGGAGCAATTGGTTTTATGCTGGCCTTAAATAACGATCCACCTGCCTTACGATATCCACATAGAATAATTTCTTTATTAACCTTTAAATAACAATTTGTATGTGTGGATTTAAACTCGCTATTTGTATTTCTGTCTTGAGCTGCTAGCACTGAGAATAGATTTCGTGATATTTTTGGTACATACCACACATCTCTTAATGTCAAGCTCAATTTTTTGCCACCTACGTCCGAAATGATTTGAATTGAGCCTTTCCCTAGCGCTTCAATTGTTTCGTTTCCAGCAGCCTTAATGCTACATGGAACAACAAACTTTTCATAATTAATGAACAAATTTGCAAACTTTGTGATGTGTTTTGTCGCACCATTATCTATCCACCAATCACTAGGACTCACCTCAGTGGTGCATACTTCGTTGCAAATTGAAATCAGCGAACAATTAACATCCCCTGTAAGCTGCCTGGCCCCTTTATTCTTACTTGGCCGTCCATCTGATATCCATTTTCTGCATTCACGGACCCAATGACCTTTCTTTTTGCAGTAGTTGCAGGTGCCTTCTCGCTTCGATGTATATTTGGTTGCCTTCTCAGCTTTTGCAGCTAGCGCGTTTTGATCCAACTGCGACTCGTCCGATCGTCCAAAGTTTCGCTCGTACATAGAAAGTTGAATTGTTAGCTCTTCAAAATTCTTTTCATTTTCCTTGCTCAGCAACATCCAACTGGATCGAAAAACCTCGAACTTGCTAGGCAATATTTGCAAAACCTTGCATACCAGTAACATTTCTGGCAACTTCTTTTCTCCTTTTAGAACAAGACCATTGTTGACTTCACTCCATAAGCTCCTTAGCAATGCAATATGGGTTGAAACGTCCTGTCCCAAACTCCAACTAAACGCGAAGAAATCAGTGCATATCTTAAATAACTGATCTCTCGCTGTTGCCTCGAACTGCTTTTTTAGTGCCTCCCAGGTATCATGTGCTGTCTCCTTGTCCATGACCTTCTGATACACCTCGTCAGTGATTGAGCTCGTAATCATTGATTTTGCATAGCTATTCGCTTTGCGGTACAGATCGAACTGCTCCTTGTACTGCTTAGCTTGACTTTCCGTAGCGTTCTGTCCCAAAGGCTGCGGCTTGACCAGCTTTCTATCTATGACGTCCAAAGCTCCTTCGTGATAATCGAGCAAATCACGGATTTTCCTCTTCCATATAGCCCAGTCAGACTGCCCAGAGAGCGGCTTGATATGCTTCACAATATCCATAGTTTTATTATTTTAGAGCGTGTTGTAGCCCATAACCTTTTATAGTGAGTTTTTATTTCAAACTGAAAAGTTTTCTCATATTGAAATTGACAGTACAAACAATGAACACATAAATTTCTAATACTATACATTGATTTCATTTAACAAAGTGGCTATCAGGAAGGTGTTTTTCAACATAATATTTGCTTACTTCAACAAAAGCCACAATTTCACATCGGCGAGAAAAGTCCGTTTGTAGCGTATGTAGCGAATAAAAAAGTACTGGGTTGGTGGGAACAGCGTCGAAACTGTAATAGTAACGGCCTACCTGCCGTATGACTCTATACTTCCTCCTCCATCGAGGGAGTTAATGGAAGTCGTTCAGTATGCTGAATCCAGGGGTTTAGGACTCATAGTGGGCTGTGACGCAAATTCACAGAACATTGTTTGGGGTAGCAGCAAATGCAATCCCAGGGGTAAACTTTTGGAATTCATTATGTCGGCTGATCTGGTGATTCAGAACGTTGGTAACAAACCAACTTTTGTGACCAGCAGAAGACAAGCAGTGATTGATCTGACACTGACCAATAGGAAAGTGGCAGATCAGATCATGCAATGGCGGGTTTTGGAGGAGGTCTCTCTTTCAGATCACCGCTCTATCGAATTCCGACTCGGTATTGATCTAATGTCGATACCAGGTGGACGGAATCCTCGCAAGGCGGACTGGAAAAGTTTTGGTGAGCTTCTGACAGAGCGTATACCAATCCTGAAAAAACTCCGAAGTACAGCCAAGATTGAAGAAGCGACTAGGGAACTAGGAGTTACTTTGACTGGCTGCTATGAGGAGGTGTGTCCGCTGAGAGCGAGCAGACAAGGCAAATCAGTTCCATGGTGGAGTGCTGAGCTTTCGAAGCTACGCAAACGATCCAGGAAGCTTCTGAATAGGGCCTTAAAAACCCGAAAAGAGGATGACTGGACCAACTATCACCTCGTCCAAAAGGAATTTAAGAAGAAAGTGAGGTCTGCCAAACTGGACTCTTTCAGAGACGTTTGCAATGAGGTTGAAGGTATGAAGGAGTCAGCAAGACTGTGTAGGGTTCTACAAAGAGACCGAACGGTTAAGCTTGATTCTCTTCGCTTGCCTGATGGCTCCTATACTACCTCTAAATCGGAGACCTAGAACACTCTCCTAGCGACCCATTTTCCGGGAAGCAGGATAATTCCCATTGTGGTGGGCAGTTGTGAGGTCAATGACGCAGGTAATAGGACTAAAAGGCTTAACTGGTTTTCCGCGTCAGAAGTAGTAACGGAGGAGGCGGTAAGGTTTTCTTTTTCCTCATTCGAAAACTACAAGTCCCCAGGACCTGATAAAGTTTACCCGATAATGCTAAAGAGGGGTGGAGACAAGCTGATGAAAGCTCTTATTAAGATCTTCACGGCTTGCCTCGCTCATGGTTACATTCCAACTCTTTGGCGACAGGTTAGAGTGGTCTCCCAAACCAGGGAAGGACGACTATACGCTGGCCAAGAGCTTTAGGCCAATCAGCCTGACTTCTTTCATGCTGAAAAGCTTAGAGCGAATGGTAGAAAAGCACATCCGAGCGAAGGTGCTGACAAGAAGCCCACTAAGTAGAAACTAACACGCTTACCAGAGTGGAAAATCATGCGACTCAGCCCTGCATGACATCGTATCCAAGATTGAAGCAGAGCTGGAAGCTGACCATTACACTTTGGGCGTCTTCGTGGATATTGAGGGGGCTTTTGACAATGCAACCTTTGACTCGATATGCTCAGCAGCCAGAATGCATGGGGTAAATGAGACCCTGATAAGGTGGATCCGCTCCATGCTCTCCGGGAGATTGCTGACCGTTGGTGAGAGTGATAGCAATTCGGTCACGGCAGAGGTCGGACGGGGATGTCCCCAGGGTGGTGTCCTCTCTCCGCTGCTGTGGTGTTTCGTGGTCGACTCTCTACTAAGGGATATGCAGGATCTCGGAATTCATGTCCAAGCATACGCGGACGATGTCTGTGCTCTAGTATCAGGACGATCCCTCAGGATAATTTGCAAAAAAATGCAGAAAGTCCTGGATAAGATTGATAACTGGTGCACAGGACAAGGTCTTTCCGTTAATCCCAGTAAAACGACTCTGGTCCTATTTACTAGGAAGCGGAAGCTGGATGGTCTCGAACTGCCAGTACTGAAAGGTGTGACCCTAAGTCTATCCACGGAGGTGAAATATCTAGGGGTTATCCTAGACAGGAAACTAACGTGGAAGATGCATGTCTTGACGAAAGTAGACCGTGCGCTGAAGGTTTTCCAACAGTGCCGTCGAGCTTTTAGCAAGACCTGGGGCCTGAAGCCTGCGGTGGTCCTCTGGATATATACCGCACTCATCAGGCCCATAATTACGTGGTTAAGTCCACAGCTTTGGCTCTGAACAGACTACAAAGAAGTGTATGTATATGCATTACGGGTGCCATGAGCACTGTCTCGGGTGATGCCCTTAATGCCATGCTTGACCTGCTTCCCCTAGACCTAAAAGTTCAAGAGGAAGCGATGAAAGCGACATGTCGGCTGTATTCCTATGGATACTGGCACGACAACAAGGGATCGGGTCATAGAGAAATCTTCAAGAGGTTGTCAGCGCAATATCAGTTGCTGCTGGCCCCTAAGGATTGCCTAATACCCGTAGTATCCTTTAGGAGAAACTTTGAAGTGAGGTTCCCAACGCGCGACCAATGGGACAACCCACAGGCCATGCTAGGGGATCTGACGGATATTTTCTTCACTGACGGATCCAAGACCGATAAAGGTACTGGAGCTGGATGGCACCTCGATGGAAGTGTCAACTGCTACTACTCACTGGGTGGGCTGACTACCGTCTTTCAGATGGAAGTCTTCGCCATTCTGAAGGTAGCGGAATGGATAATCGGGGGGAAATGGTGCGGGAAACATATAGGAGTCTGTAGTGACAGTCAAGCTGCACTTAAGGCCCTGGAGAACGCGCGTGTTACCTCTAAGATTGTCCAAGAATGTAAGTTGAAGCTAAAATCAGTCGCGAGGCGTAATAAGCTCCAACTTATCTGGGTTCCGGGACACTGCGGTGTTCTAGGTAACGAAACTGCCGATGAACTGGCTAACTGTGGATCAGGGTGTACACCCATGGGACCAGAACCAATAATCGGCACCAGTCTAGCCGGAACCCTGGACTGGATCAAGTCCTGTGTAAATAACCTACACAGAGAACGTTGGTCTAGCTTGGGAAGCTGTAAAACTGCCAAGTGTTTTGTGAAAAGCCCGAACAGGAAAGCAGGGAATTTCCTCCTGAAGCTGGGAAGGAAAGACCTCGGTCGAATGGTCTGGTTAATCACAGGACACAATCCATGGGGGCGACATATGGCCAACATGGGCATCATCGAGGATCCGACTTGCATGTCTTGCCTGGAGGAGGTTGATAGTACAGAGCACTTTCTCTGTGCATGTCCTGCCTTCTCTAGAACGAGATTGCGCACGCTGGGTTCAGATGTTATGAGAATGGACGAAGTTCATTCTCTCACCCTGTGTGATCTCCTGAGATTCATTAATGAGTCCGGGAAATTTGCACAGGAGACCTCATAGCCCTTTCTCCCTTTCCACCCACTTTCTCTTTTCTCTTTCCCATTCCAATCTCCTCTATCAACCTTTTTCCTGAGCCTTAAGTACAATGGGTTATAAAGCCTGAGTGCTTGAGGTAATGACCTCCCTTAGGTTATTTCCTCGGCTCCCCCTCACATCCATCCATCCATGTAGCGAATACTGTTTGGTAGACTGTTATACAGTCTAGGGGCTACGGAGCAGTATGCATGCAGAAAATGTTTTGTATTATGCGGTGGAACCAGGGTTTTGTTAAGTTTATTAACTCTTAGGTTGTAGATTGCAAAAAACATTTTTAGAACTTTATAAAAGTATAAGTGTTTGAGTGGAAGAATTTTAAGACCTTTGAATAGTTGGAAGCTATTGGCATGACGACTTTTATTGCAGATAATTCGAATAAGGTGTTTTTGGCAGTTGAGCAACGGGGCGATTTTATTATTGTGCGTACCACCCCAGCAAGCTAGCCCATATTCTAGCTTTGAGTGGAAGATACCATAATATACACAACTCAGAAGTTTTTTCGAGCAAAAATTTTTTAAATGATATATTTGCCTTATTGCCAACATTGCGTATTGTTTTAGTGCGGTAGTGTGATCTGACCAGGTAATTTTCGAGTCTAACAAAACACCAAGATATATAAAAGATTTGACACATTCAATAGGAAAACATTTTGAGGAACAAGTTAATTTATCATTGTATGTTGACGTATGACTTACGCTGCTGCATGTTTGCTTATCGAATAAGAACCTATCACAATTCGAGTGGTAGTACACAAAATTATCGCATTGAACCTCTCTACCCGCAACATTAAAACACATTAATTTTGTTTTGTCACTAAGGACCCACTTATGCATTGCGAATCAATGACTTATGAGACTAAGAATTTTGGTTAAAGAAAAACTCCGTGATTTGGTTAAAGTAAAACTCTTTGGTTTTGGTTAAATAAAACTCTGCTTTCTCGGATTGTCAATCTTCAACTGTGTTTATTTCTGTTTTCTAGTGCTATTTATAATAATCAATGCATGCGTAAACCAAAGGGAAAGCGTTACAGGCGCGTCAGCTATTTCGTCTGAACGGTGCGGTGACCGAAGGAAAAACGCGTCGTCAGTTAGTCTGCGTTCGAGTGGCTGTGGTCAAGTGCGATTTCGGCAATAAGAATTATGCCGAAAGGGCGGATTTGATTATGAAATGTTTGGTGCAACGCAGTGTGCAATATGATTCCGAGGAATTTTAAGTGGGTCACTGAAATGCTTGGTGCATCGCGGTGTGCAATACGATTCCAAGGAATTTTAAGTGGGTCACTTGAAGTGACACTTGACTATTATTTTTATTGATGGGGATAATGCACTGCGACCTAGTAGAACTATTGTGCCCCCTTCATGGACCTCAAAGGCTATCAGTGAGTCCAGTATCCGAGAGGAATTTTAGTATGTTTCCTAAACCTCTGGATACCCAGTCTGCACCCGATATGAGATAGTCCCCCAGATGCTTCTTTCTTTTATGCATGAGTACAGGGCATTCTCCTAGTATGTGTATTGCAGTCTCGTTTTCCTACAAACAGAACCTGCAATAACCGTTTTCACGGAATCCTAGTTTAGTTAGATGATAATTCAATTTGCAATGCCCTGTAAGCATTCCCGTGATGGATGGATGGATGGATGTGAGGGTGGGCAGGAAGTCTACAAGCCTTCCATAGCACTCAGTCCATTTCAGACCATTGTACTATACCCATGGGGGATAGGGAAGGGAAATGAGAGTAATATCTCATATTTCACCCGTTTTTTAAATGCGTATGCAACACTGTCTTTCCAACATATGTTACAGCACACATTTCAAGCGGATGGGGAAAGGGAGGGGAGGGGACCTACAGTTTAATGCCGAATCCGAACGGCGATTGGCAGTTTTTCGTTCACACTTGGAGGTTTTGCCATTGCCTGCCAAGCGCACACTTGTGCGATTCTTGTAATTCTCATCTGCTTCATGTGGATAGCGATAGAAGTAGACGAGTTTTTTACCAGCCCGAGCCAGAAATCGAACCTGGGGCCTTTGGTATGAGAAGCCAGCGCGCTACCCGCTGGACTATCGAGGCCGATGTGATAATCCTAAGACTATTTTTTTATAAGGTCATACATTCCTCGAAACGTTTTCTATTGCAGCACCCGATAACCAGCTTCGAATGCTCTAGACCTGGTTTATTTTCCCAGTATTGATTCCTTCTGGTTGTCTCGTCCTTTCTCAATAGGATGGAGGAAGCTCCTTTTCCCAAACCACAAAAAGGTTCTGGGCCGACAAAGGGTGTGTAAGCTCCCCTCCTTGCCAGCTCGTCAGCCCGTTCGTTCCCTTCAATGCCGGTGTGACCCGGAACCCAGAGTACCCAGACCTTGTTGTGACGGCCAAGTTCATTTAGCTTCTCAAGGAACTCCAAAACCAGTTTCGAGGACACCTGGTAGGATCTTAGAGCCTTGATTGCCGCTTGGCTGTCAGAGAGGATGGCAATCTTCCGGTTCCAGTAGTTCTTCACCAGATTGAAGTAACACCTTTCAATGGCGTATATTTCCGCCTGGAAGATAGTGGTGTGCTTTCCCGTGAATTCCGAGTATCTTATCCTCGGCCCGTATACTCCTATCCCGGTGCTTTCCTCCGTTAAGGAGCCATCTGTGTACCAGGATATCATGTGCTAGTCTATCTGATATGTTTCAGATATACCTACCCAGTTCCTTTTGTTACTTAGTTCAGTTTTGAATCGTTTGACAAAGCTGAACTTCGGTGCGATTGTGTCTCTCGGTATTGCGATTTCAGGATGCTGATGCGTGAGAGTATCAGTCCTCTTACGACTCAGGAATCCCTCAGCCTTGATGTTAACACCAGTCATCCGTAGGAGAGCCCTCTTCGCCTGGGTCTGTATATGTAAGTGAATATGGTAGGTGTGAGTTCAAGAAGAACCTCTAAGGATGCTGTTGTACACGTTCTCATAGCCCCTGTTATGCATACGCATGCCAGTCTTTGTAGCTTACTAAGCGCCTTGATAGTGGTCGCCTGGTTGGTCTTGCTTACCCAGACAGCTGAACCATACGTTATCATGGGTCTTACAATCGCCGTGTAGATCCATCTCAGTATAGTCGGAGTGCAGCCCCAACTTTTGCCTGCTATGGACCTACAGGTCATGAAATCCCTAGTTGCCTTTCTTATCGTTGCCTCTAAGTGTCCTTTCCAGAGAAGTTTTTGATCTAGTATAACACCCAGATATTTTACCTCCTTTTGGAATTCTATCTCTACCCCATCCAAAAGTATAGGTTTAAGAGCATTAAGCTTATATTTTCCTGTGAAGGGCACAACGGTGGTCTTCGCCGGATTTATGTTCAGCCCCACCTTTGTACACCATTTCTTGGTTAACCTTAGTCCTAAGGTTATCCTTTCCCGCAGGGTATCTTCAAATTTCCCCCTGCATAGGATTATGATGTCATCCGCATAACCCTGGACCGTTAGCCCAGCGTTAGTTAGCTCCTGTAACAGATCATCGACCACGAAGCTCCACAGAAGAGGAGATAGTACTCCCCCCTGTGGACAGCCTCGGGTTGTGTTTGCTAGTACTAAGCCACCCGTACTAGTCTGTATCTCCACCGACCTAGTAGCGAGCATACTATGTATCCAGCCTTTTAGGGTGTTTGTCAGGCCCCTGCTGGTTAAAGAATTGTCTATGACTTCATGAGAGGTGTTGTCGAAGGCCCTCTCTACATCCAGGAAGTCACATAGTGCCATTTCCTTCTCTTCTAGACTTTCCTGTAACTCGCTTGTCAGCTGGTTGTAAGTCCAAAGTGAAAGTTTTATTCTATTCAGTTATTCAGTTTTACATAGTTGCTTTACATGACATTTGGTTAAGGTACCGTGTTGCCGCGTGTCATTACATTTGGTTGTGATGTACGGTGTTACCACGTGTCGCTACACCTCCTTTCCAAAGGAAAAGGAAAAGACGCCAGGGTGGCCACTCCTTCCGCCCTTCCGTTTCCTTTGTTATAATCGTATACTTATAGTAATTCTATTACATACTTCAATTTATCCATCAATCCATTATTGTTACAATACAATATTCTAATTTGTACAAGTTTTTGTAATACATTTCTTAGGCACTTGCCCAATTCTTAATAAATACATATTTTGAAAAAGAAATTCTTAACTTCGACTAAATTTGTATTCTAATACTGAGTATCAGGCCCGACGAGAGGGGGGTGGTAAAGGTGGGATTCCCACCGGGCCCGGAGTTTCTAGCGGGGCCCGGATTTCAATCGAAATCTCAAAATTTGGGAAAAGTTTAATATGCACTTTTGCAATCTGATTAGAACCGTAAAAGAATGTAACTGGTGTATTATCTACCTATCGTAATCAGACATTATGCAGACGGGCCCGGGCCCAACATTAAAAAATGTTTTCTTCGTAAAACAAAAAAAAATTGTCAAAATATTTTACATTTGAATCGTTGAAAAAAATCCGAAATAGGTAAGTTCAAAATATCGCGCGCTATAACTTTGCATACGCGTATATTGCTGCGATTGCCGCTAGTGTTCACTGTGGGGGGGGGGGGGGGGCGGAGGTAACTACCACCGGGCCCTGATATCCTCTCGACGGCCCTGCTGAGTATGTTTTTTTTGTATAAGTAATAAAGAGCTCTTACTACTACTTGTAATACATTATATTTTTCTTAACCTATTTTTATGAACAATTTTGTTTTTCTTCTTGCATTTGTTATAAAGTGTTACATTACATCCATCAATGTTTTTTATAACATAAGGACCCTCGTAAATGCTATGGTGTTTGTCATAAGGTTCTTTTTCAACTAACACCATATCATTTACGTTCACTATCAGCGGCCGCACATATTTATCGTAATACAATTTATTTCTCGATTTGTGTTTGTCTATTAATTCTTTAATCAACAAATGTGTTTTTTGTAAACGGAATTTTACTTCTTTAGCATAATTTTCTACGTTATAAATAGGATCAATTGCTTTTTGTTGTACTTCATGTGGCAATGTTGCTTTCTTACCGAAAACTAGTTCGAAAGGAGTGAACTTGTTGTCGAAAACGGTATTCGGTGTAGTATTGTAAAAAAAATTGAAATATTTGAGATATGTATCCCAGTCGGAAGGATTGTGGTTTAAATGGTGGTTAGCTGTTGAAAAGCTGTGTTTGATATGTAGTAATTTGTTTAGTTCTGAGAAAATTTCATTTTTGAACTCCGTTCCTAAGTCGGATTTAAGGGAATGCATTGTGCCATAAATTAATATAAAACTTTCAAAAATTGCTTTGGCAATTGTATAGGGTTTTCCAACAAGAGGTGTTATTTTGAATCACCCGGTATTTCGGTAGCTGTTACTTTTGAAGCTTTTATTCTTTGACATTTGAAAAGTGGAAACTACGCCATTACTAAAAATGGAACGATACATGCTTCAACCATCACGCCATCAGAAAAAAGCCTTGAAATTCGATATTTTCCTACTTTGAGGTCCAATTACCGCGGCATTTTAAAACTTATAATTAATGATTTTTTATGGTCGGAGTTGGATGGTATTGATCTGGACAACGTTTACTTTCAACAACACGGCGCTACGTGCAACACAAGCAACGAAACCATTGCTCTTTTACGGGAAAAGTTTCCGGACCGTGTTATCTCTGGAAGAGGTGATCACAATTGGCCACCGAGATCTTGTGATTTAACACCTTGCGACTTCTTCCTTTGGGGCCACGTGAAAGATAAGGTGTACGCCAAAAGCCCAGCGTCGATTCAAGACCTCAAAGATAGAATTCGTGAGGCTATCGAGGACATAGGGCAGCCACTTTGCGATTTGGTTATGGAAAATTTCATGAAAAGGATATAGTCCTGTAAGCGTGGTCGTGGTGGCCATTTGGCTGATGTTGTTTTTCATTATTAACGGCATACCTTCCTCTTTATTATGAAATAAACATCCGATCATTTATCTCAAAAAATGGCATTTTTCTTTGAATACCAAAATAACACCTCTTGTTGGAAAACCCTATATTAGCACTTTTTTCAGGTACTGCCACCGTGACTAAGTACTTTGTGAAATCGCATATCAAAGTAATAGCATATTTGTTACCCGCAAAGGATTCAGGTAATGGGCATATTGTGTTCATGACAACAATATGAAAGGGTTTGTTTGGGGTTGGTGTGAAAACCAGTTCTTCTCTACCCCCGGGTTTCACTTTATTAACAACGCATTGTTTGCATTGTTTTACAAATTTAGCAATATCTCGCGTCATATTCTTCCTTTCTTTCTCCGGAGATTGGATCGTCATGGTAGATAGTCATAAGTTGGTGTTTTTTGTCATTGTTCAGTACAATTTCTATGGGGTCTATTAATAGTATTTCTAAATGTTTTAGTATTTTGTTTCCATGTTCTTTGAACTCTGTTACAGGAAAATATTTGAAAATGATATCATCTTTTGGCCATTCTATTTTGTTTATATTGTGATTGCCGGCTTCGTGTTGTAGCCTCGAAAGCAAATCGTCTAAACTCAGTGTTTCGTTAACAATCTCAACATGCAACAATAGTATCTTTTTAAACTTAATATGAGCGTATAGGCGAAAATTCGAAATTTTGTTATTTTTATTATATACAACTTGCAATCGTACTCTTGGTATTTTAGTTGTGAAGTCAAATGAAAATTTGTCATAGACAAGTATTTTGTCAATTTGGTTGTTATTTGTTGGATTTTGTGGTTTTGGTATAGATGCTTGTTTAGCCATTCTACGAGTTGTTACCGCTAAAACGCTACTACTTGCGTTTTTCAAATCGGTGATGGAGATGCGAGAAAGTGCATCGGCACCTACATTGGTTTTGCCCTTAATGTATTCGATAGTGAAGTCATACTCCGCGAGTTCAAGTCTTATTCTTGAAAGTTTTGAAGAAGGATCTTTCATATTAAAGAGATAAACTAGAGGCCTGTGGTCAGATCGAACAGTGAAGTTCGTACCATACACATATGGTCGGAATTGTTTTATGGCAAAGTAAATGGCTAGTAGTTCTAACTCTATTATAGGCTTTTTTGTTCAGCTTTATTAAACGATTTTGAAGCGAAGCAGATTGGTAGATCGTTACCATTGTATACTTGACTCAATATTGCGCCACATCCGATTTTAGATGCATCTACTGTAATTATAAAATGATTATTAAAATCAGGGTATTGAAGTAGTCTTGGGGAGGATAAGGCTAATTTCAGTTTTTCAAACGATGTGTCGCATACTTTATCCCAAATGAACTCTACGTTTTTTCTACTTAAGCTGGTTAATGGTGCTGCCATTGACGCAAAATTGGGAATAAATCTACGATAGTAGTTTGCAAACGCTACAAAACGTTTAGCAGAATCTTTATCAGTTGGCTTTGGGTAGTTCCGATTGACGCTTATTTTTGAATCGTCTGGTAACAGCCCATTCGCCGTACACTTATGGCCTAAAAATGTTACTTCTGATTGAAGAAAGTTACACTTAATTGGATTTAGTTTAAGATTAAATTTTCTACATGTATTGAAAACGGTTGATAAATTCTTGAGGTGATGAGTTTCGCTACTGCTGATGACAATGATATCGTCTACATAAAGAAATGCTTGATTTGGCGAAAGGCCAGAAAATGCAATTGCCATCATTCGAGAGAAAGAATTTGGAGCGATGTTGAGTCCGAACGGTAAAACTTTCCAACGAAAGGCTCCTTTATCGGTACTAAATGAAGTAATGTCTCGTGATTCTGTGTGCAATGGAATCTGGTGGAATCCGGAGAAGAGATCCAATGTGGAAAAATATTTGGCTCGTCCAAGATTGTCGAGTATATCGTCAACACGAGCAAGAGGAAATTTATCTGCTATCAGCTTTTTATTGACCGCACGAAAGTCTACGCACATGCGGTAGGCTCGTTGACCGTCTTGGTTCTTTTTTGGAACAAGAATTAATGGACTGTTATAATTAGCGGAACTAGGTTCTATTAAATTGTTTTTTAGTAAGTTGTCAACTTGTCTATTTATTTCCTCTCGTTGAGAATAAGGTAAACGGTAATTCTTGGTGTAGACAGGTGTCTGGTCTATTAATCTAAGTTTTTGTTCATAGAAGTTATTAATTGCACTGTGCGTGAAATTTGCCCTCAAAAATTTAGACATGGGGGGGACCTACTGGGTGAGTTTTCTATAGGTATACTGAGTTGAGATCCACCAGCCGTTTGGTAAGATTGGCTCTAGTTTATGAGAAATCCGACTTTGAAGTTTGTCGAGTTCGTCGCTTAAGTCTTCGAACGTTTAAATTCTAATAGGTCCTAAATAATTCCGAATATCGCTTTACTGTCTTCGGCAAGTTTGTAGATATTTTAACGACCAACAAATTTGCTTAAGACAATCAATTATATGAGTGTTAATTATAATTAAATGACACTCATACGCCACGTAGCGCTGCGCAAAAAAATGCACATATCGCAATTACACAGTTTAAATGTACTTTTTTTGGATTGGTGTCTTAAGCAAATTTGTTGGTCGTTAAAATATCTACAAACTTGCCGAAGACAGTAATGCGATATTCGAAACGAGTAAGTCCTAACTTAAGCGACAAACTGGACTAACATGAGCAAACTTCAAAGTCGGATTTCCCATAAACTAGAGCCAATCTTACCAAACGGCTGGTGGATCTCAACTCAGTATACCTATAGGAAACTCACCCAGTAGGTCCCCCCCATGTCTAAATTTTGGACTTGTACAGTGTTGTCATTCGGTCATTTTGTAAAGCAAATATATCCGCATATTCTAGACATAACTCTAGTAGTTTGCTTCCGACATGTTTTGGTATTTGTTTCTGTAATATCCCCGACAAGTCATGTAAACGATTAGAATCTGTACTGGGATCACCAATTTTGTAAACGTTGTAATTATTAAGTGGTTCTGTTTCAAGGTTCGAGTTTTTTGCGTATTTTACTTCATTTGTGGTATTGACCACTTTTAAAATTGGAGTAGCGGTGTCAACGACGCACCTAGCTACAAAAACGCCATTACAAATTTCTTGAGAATCGATAAAAACCGGATAATCGCATTTACCCAGATTGAAAATACTGTAACGATGAGACAGTCTGTCGCTGTGCGAAGCAACCCTTGTGCTACGCGCCGTGCTATAATTTAATCTGGCAACGACGGCCGCGATAATAAGGGAAACTTTTAGTCCAACCTGGCAATGATGGCTCGCGATCATAATGGAAACCTTTAGTCCACTCTGGAATGTGCGAGAACGATCTGCGCGATAACCGGACAGGTATAAAAGGCAGCCGGGTACGGCGCAGCGAGTCAGTCTTGGTTTGACAAGTGAAGGTGCCACACGTAGTGGTTAAGCAAATAATTAAGAGTAAAGACAGTAAAGTGTGAAATTGGTGAAATAAAGTGATTGTTGGTTGTTATTGACTGCGTTTGAGAAATTAAGTGTGTTTTATTCTAAACTGCACAATCCAGAGATACGTACTAGCCCACTGGAACTAGCATTCGTAACAATACGATAAACTTCGCACCTTGGTGGGAAAACACAGGTATTGGAACTTGTTCCATGTTTAATTGGTAGAACTAATTTCAGATTGCCTATCCGTAATGAAAGAGAATTGGTTTCGTAACTTATGTTAGATTCGTTTAATTTTAAAAAGTCTTTGCCTAATATGCCATCGGACGGTATGTTAAACTCATCTCGTACGACATGTAGAGTATGAGGAATTTGATAGTCAGATATTACTAGGTTGGTTGCACAACCTAGGTTGGTCACACCTGTGATGTTTATTATTTCATTTTTATTAATTTTTGCATATTTATTAATGCTAGAAAGTTTGATTAGCGAAATATCAGCTTGTGTATCAACAAGAAAGGTGCACAGTTTGGTTGAGTCTATACAATGTATTTCAACAAAATCAGCATAATTTAGGTTTAAGCAATAAATGGTTTTTTCTGGATTTATAAAATTTAAGTTTCGCTGTTCTCCTCCCCCAGCGTTCTTTGCTGAGGGGCTTCCGCGTTTAAAGCCCGTACATTTGTGTTTCTGTTACGCGTGTCGTTAGAACGAGCGCAAGTTGTTAAAGTTATTGTTGTAAGGAGGACGATTGAAGTTGTGGTTAGCAAAACGTCCGTTAGTCTCGTTATTATCGAATCTGTTGTTATTATTAGGTCTATAATTTCGGTTGTTGAAGTATCGTGAACGATTTTGGTAACTGTTGTTCGTAGTATTATTCGAACGTGTACGAAATGCTAACACTTGCTGTTCTTTTGTTTGCTCGGTAATCAGTTTTGCTACTACATCTTTAGCGTCTGAAAAAGTTGTAGATGCTAGGATTGACTTTACAAGATCGGACCTAGCATTTAGCCGACAGACTTTAACTGCTTGTTCTGTAGCCATGTTATGTGCCTTAGCTTGAGTTATTCCTTCGACGATCAAGGAACGCTCCAGGGAGTCAGATAGTTCTTCAACTTGCTTTGCAAAATCGGAATAGTTATTATTTTTAACTTGAATTGAAGCGATCTTACTAGCGACTACCTTTGAATTATCAGGCTTAATTCGAGAGCGTAGAGCGACTTTAATGTCAAGAATTGTAGCAATTGTGGTAGGTAATGCCTCACGAGCTTTGCCTTCTAACTTGGATTTGATGAATGCTATAAAAGTGTCTGTCAAATTGGGATCAGTCAAGTCTTCAATTAATGTAATTTTATCTATAAAAGACTCCAGCGCCAGAGGATCTCCATTGTAGTTTTCACGGATCATTGACGCACACATGCTTATGAAAGATCTCTTTTGTTCGGCGGTGGCCATTTCGACCTTGTACGCGTAATTGTTTATTAGAAACGGGATATTTGGTGAACTCGTAGCTGAGCAATTTGTGTCTAGCACGTTTAGTGTGTCTGTCAAAGACGGTAGAGAAGAGGAACGTTTGATATGTTTTTCGAAATTTTGTTCCGATCTGGCATCACTGAACTCGTCGTCTGTTTCAGTATCTGTACAAATGTCTTTATCGACTAAAACTAAACAGTTTGTGTACTGTGGTACCCTTATGCTACATTTTAGTTTACTGAAACATTTTAGTAATAGTGCCCTACACCGTAAAATTTTAGCACTTTGTTTGCCACATGAAGATTCTTTAGTGTGCTCACTTGCATATACCATATTAATATGGAATTATAATTTTCAATTAGAAGGTTTTTGTATTCTTCAATTTTTATTGTGTTAGCTGACAGTGGTCGGCTCTGTAGAACGCGTTTGGTTGCTTTAATGAACTCTAAATATAAATTTGAGAATGTGACTTCGAATTCAGTCATTGAGTGATGTAATGTATCAGTACACACGTTGTACTGTATGAGAATATAACTTGATGTAAAAATTGTTCGGTTGATTGTAGGAAAAAAAACGTTATTGTAGCAATTGTATTTCCTAAATTCCAGATTCAAATTTTTTTTTTTTTGTAAATTCTTAGTTCAAAGTTTTGTATCAGTAAAGTATTTGCTTCAGTTTTCTATTTGAGATTTTCCTTGTTGTTTTGTTTTTAGGATTAATTGTTCTCTGTGTAATTTCTTCGTTCTTGTGTGCATATATAGTTGTATGCACGTATAGTTGACATTATATTTAGTATGTATGTATATGTAGTATGACAAATATACTGATGTATATATATGTATGTCAACTTTTTAAATATCTTTATATATTATATATGTAGGTTAACCTTTTTAACTTATAAAAGCAAGCCGTTGCGCTCACACTGGCACTACTACTACTTATCATTACCGCTTATAGCCGTCTGGGTCCACGTTGTTCACCAATACATCGAGCAGCGAGTCGCTGAAATTGCCCTTCATCTCAGTCCTTCCGCTATTGGCGAGCACAAACGTCACGTTCACCTCCTGCTTCAGCTGCACACCCCGCGAGAATGCATGCCGAATTTATTGTTTCTGTTTTCGCTGCTGCTTTTGCCGCTATCGAACTCGTCCTCTTCGTTATACCTCGTGCACTTCCACTAACAATTCTCACTGTCTGCTTCAACACTTACGTGCCGTCGTCGTCGCTACTGCTGCTGCTCCCGTCGTCGTCATCGCTACTGCTGCTGCTGCGCTTTGCTGCGCTAAGTCGTGCTGCGTTCACGAGCGAGTGCCAATTGCATTATGCTTTTGCTGATGTTGTTGTTGTTACCGCTCGTTCGGCAAAGTGGCGTGATGGTATGGTTGTAGTTGTTGTCGCGCGTTCGGCAAAGTGGCGTGATGGTGTGGTTGTTGTGCTGCCACCGCCGAGGCTCCTCTAGCGTGGGTACTGCTTAATGTGAGGTTAGGGCACTCGTCCTTCGTTCGCTCCTGCGTGGGAATATGCTTTGTGTTTCGCGATGTTGGCGGGATTTTCGGCAACGTCGGCCAAAATCTCCTGGAACTCTTTGTCGTTCAAAGCGGACATGAAATCCGGATCGAAAAATACTGGACTGCTGATGCTGCTGCTATGGTTGCGGCTGCTGCAGCGCCGGAGGGGGTGACTTGCGTTGCGCCGCTTTGCGTGTGCGCTCTGCTTTCTTGCGTTCCTGCTTGATGTGGTGCTGGTCGACTTTGTTTTATCAATTTAGCAATTTTCGATAAATACTTCCCGCGCAGCCACTCGGCAACCTCCTCGTCGAAATTGAGCTTGCCCGCCTGATTTTTTTTTTTTTTACCTCGAGAAAATGTATGGCCCGACCGTCACGGCCGCCATGTAAGTCCAAAGTGAAAGTTTTATTCTATTCAGTTTTACATAGTTGCTTTACATGATATTTGGTTAAGGTACCGTGTTGCCACGTGTCATTACATTTGGTTGTGATGTACGGTGTTACCACGTGTCGCTACATGGTACAGAGCAGTCCCGGTGGAACGACCTGCACTATATGCATGTTGACAAGTGTGTAGAGGGTTGTGTAATAGGACTGTCGTCCTTATGTAGTTGTCCACAACTTTCTCTAGAGTTTTCAGTAAGGATTTCGGATGAAGTGGTTACTTCTTCCCGGCCTGCGGTATAAAAACTACCTCTGCTCTCCTCCAGGCTTCTGGTATATAGCCCATTGTCAGACTGGCTCTAGTTATTTTCAGGAGATGGTGTTTGAAGACGCCCATCCCTTTCTGTAGTAGGGCCGGAAAGATGCCGTCGGGTCCAGGTGATTTGAGTGGTTTGAAGGTATTAACCGCCCACTGAACCCTTTCCTCCGTGCAGATTTCCTTTGCCACTCTCCACTTTTTAGAGATCTTGCAAAGCGCCTCAGCCTGTCCCGCCCCTCTCCAAGCAATAGAGCCCGGGAAGTGAGTATCTAGAAGTAGCTGAGCCTTCTTCTCCTTACTCTCGGTAAATTCCCCATTGCCTTTCCTGAGGTTGGTAGAGGTCAGGTTGTGGTTCTTTGCCATAACCTTAAAGAGTCTGGATGCCTCACAGGTTTGTTCTATATTTTCGCAGAAATTTCTGAAATTTCTGCGCTTGGATTCCCTTTGATCTCCTTATTATAGAGAGTCAGAGTACTCCTATACTCGGACCAGTTCCCGGTACGTTTAGCCCGGTTGAATAACCTGCGAACCTTGCTTCGCAGTATGCTAAGGTCCTTATTCCACCAGGGTACGTCCCTGGAGGAAGCAATCTTGCTGACTGGGCAGCTGTCCTCATACGCATCGATAACTGCCTTATTAAAGCAGTTCACCATAGTATCTAGTTCCATGGAGTTCCTGATACTATCAATGTTGGTGGAGTTAAGACTCAGTGTTTCCTGGAACTTTTCCCAGTCTGTTTTCCTGGGATTTCTCAAAGTTTTTCTAACTGAAGCAGAGCCCTCAATGTCAAAACATATTATTCTATGATCCGACATTGAAGGCTCCCCAGACACCCTCCAGTTTTTAACCAGTTCGGAGCTTAGAGTATTTTCTAGGGTAATGTCTAGGACCTCCTCTCTCTAACTGGTTACAAACGTTGGTATATTTCTTACGTTAAATATTTCTTTTTTATTACTAATAATAAATTCTAAAACGTACTCACCCCTTTGATTCGTGTCGCTGCTCCCCCAGGCTTCGCTGTGCACATTCGCATCGCAACCCAGTATAAGTGGCAGCTTCTTCAGCTCACAAAACTTCACCACTTTAGAGACAGCCTCTGGCGGAGCCAGGGTGTCCTCACCTGGGAAGTAACCTGTGGCCATCACTAAGTCCTGCGCGGTCCCGTTTATTTGTACCGGTATCTGTACCGCAACCAGATCCTTACAAAGGAAGTCTGGAAGACATATAAAGTTCAAACCATTTGTTATTAACATGCAGGCTCTGGGGTTGTCACATCTGATATCCCAAATTACCTGTATGTTCCTTTCTGCCAAACCCTTGATTTGGCTCCTGCACACCCACGGTTCTTGGACCACTACCACGCTCAGTTTATTCCTGAGGGTTGCCCTCGCGATGACCGCCGAAGCGGCCTTCGCGTGGTGGCACTTGAAAAAAAAGCAATAAACATAAATAATGCTGATTATTGTTTATTGCTTTTGTGTCAAAATATTCTCCGGATTGGGGTGACCATAACTCTCCCATCGTTAGATTGAGGCTCCGACGAAATATGTAAAGTCTGTCTCTTTGGTTTCAACATGATAATAGTGACAATGATTACACTGCACAACAGCATGTCTGTTGCATGGAGTTTTCTACATGAATCTGAATCGTTTTTCCACGCTGTTTTCAAAACCATGCTCCGTTTTTATGTAACAGCTCTAGTTTTCGCAATAAATAGGCGTGTCACTTTTTTGAATTTTCCTCGGCTTTTTTCTCGTTTTCGACTGTAATTTCTGAACCAATAATCCTATCGAAATGATTTTTATATAGTTGCACTTACAACATTTCACGCCATTTTTTCTGACATTGCATTTCATTGCATTTCTGCACTTTTTTACCTGCGGCTTTAGGCGCGGAATGTAGTATTCCTGCCGTACCATACGGAGCATGAGTCGTTGGTCCGCATGCAGCAATAGCTTATGAAGGAAGCGAAGAAGCAAACTGCAGTAGCGGGACTCTGGGGGGAGAATAATAGGGTGTCGTTCATTATACGACAATGCCGCATTGGCGAGTCTGCCATTAACTCGCATCACCTTCTGTTTGTCTAAGAAGGGATTGAGCACCAAGAGAGAACTTTTCTTGGATATGGGAAGGGAATGAGAGAGCGCTTGTCGTTCCTGGGGATAATGGGAACTTTGCGCGAGAGTTATAAGGCGATTCTTAACAAATGCCAACTCTGCTTGGGACAACAGTGTTCCGTGTATGGGATTATGTTGGCGACGGGAGGAGATGCCGTTATGAACGAATCGGAACATGTATGCGATTACTCGCATGGCTCGAGAGAAGCTGGGGAACCGATCGAGGATGTCGGTTTGCTCTTCGAGAAGGTGGTGGCAGTCAATCGCTTGTTGTTCCGGGATTGGAACTTTGCGAGAGTGACCTTTGGGCCAAGCATCGGAAGCTTGCAACCATTTGGGGCCATTCCACCACAGAGTGTGATCTTTGAGATCTTGCGGCTTGCATCCGCGCGTTCCTAAGTCCGCGGGATTTTCAGCGCTTGGGACATGTCGCCAGGGAGCGTTGTGCACATTTTGACGTATTTGAGTCGTGCGGTTGGCAACATAAGTTTTCCATGTGCAAGGTGGTTTTTCCAACCAAGCAAGGGCAATTTCAGAATCAACCCATAAATGGATTTCCGATTTATCGAACCCGAGATAAGAGCGGAGGGATTTGATGAGCTGGGAGAGTAAAACTGCTCCGCAAAGCTCTAAGCGAGGTAGGCTTATTGTTTGGAGAGGTGCAACTCTTGTTTTTGCAACAAGGAGATGTGACGAGAGGTTGTCACCATTCGTGCTAATACGTATGTATAGAGCTGCACAGTATGCCTTTTCATCGCAAAATCCATGGATCTGAACATTTCGATTGAGGGCGTATTGAACCCACCGGGGAATTTCGATAAGTTCTATGGCTGGCAAGTTCTCAATGAATTGCTGCCATTTGATAAGTGATCCTGGCTTTATGCACTCATCCCACTCAGTGCCTTCAAGCCAAAGCTCTTGAAGAAGCTTTTTGGCAAGAATCATTATAGGCGAAAGCCATCCTGCGGGATCAAAAAGTTTGGCAACGGAGGAGAGAATTTGCCTTTTTGTGAATGAATTTGCAGGAGTAGTGGGAGAGATGGAGTATGAAAATGAGTCCGATAGGGCATTCCAACGGATGCCAAGAGTCTTAGTGGAACTCGTTGAATCGAACTTGAAGAATTCCGAATCGAAAAGGTCGTCTTCGGGAATTTCCTCTAAGAGTTTCGCGTGATTAGCCGTTATCTTTTTAAGAGGGAAACCTCCGGAGTTGAGGGTGGCTATCACTTGAGAGACAGCTTCCTTAGTGGTGGGAAGATCATGACCTCCGGAAAGAATGTCGTCGACATACGTTTCCTCGAGAAGTATTTTCGCCGCTAACGGGCTAGATGGCTAAGAATCGTGGGCCAATTGATGGAGCGTTCTGATGGCCAAATATGGCGCACAGTTAACTCCAAATGTCACCGTTTTCAATTTGAAATCTTGAATAGGAGATTCCGGGGATTTGCGAAAGAGTATTCGCTGGAATTTCTGGTGATCATTATGGATTTTTATATAGTTGCACTTACAACATTTCACGCCATTTTTGCTGACATTAATCAATTTTATGCCATCTAAATTGGCGTTGTAATAAGGTTTCAAAGTAGGACAATATTGAATTTCAAGGCGTTTTTTCTGATGGCGAAAATTGTACAGATCTTTCATAAATCAAGTTACGATGTATATGAATATCTTAAGAAGAAACATCAAAAAATACAACACAGCCAAATTATTTGGCGGAATGCACATTCGCATCGAAATAATAGCAAAAATTTACCATAGCTATTTTCATCACTTGTCATAGATTTTCCTTAAAAAATTTGGGGCCTAAAAATATTGTTACGAAAATCTCAAGTTTTCCAAGGTTCGTTTGGATTGTGTTTGAAAATAAAACAACTTCAATTACTCAGCGCAAACGCAGTCAGAAAATCACAATCACTTTATTTACAGATTTACACTTCGCTTGTATCTACACTTGTTACCACTTTGCTTGCTCAACACAGACTCGACCCCTTGCGCTGTACACTGCTGCTTTTATACCAGTTTTCTTATCGCGCCGAAGTTTCTTGCAACTTCCAATTGGAAAACGCTCGACCATTCCCGCACAGCCCATTCCTTCGCGAACCATCCTTGCCATATCGGACTATACCAAGCGAATTATACCAAATTTGCCGTACTTCAAAGTGCATGCCTAAAAGTATGCTATTCATGCATAGCACAGCACAGTGCCTCATCGCTACAATATGCAAAGTGAAAAAAGTGTCTCTTGCGGAGCCGTCGGCGGAGCGCTTGAAAATAATAATAAGGCGTGGGGGTTTCGTTTGAGGTGCGTGTGCTTTATTCAATGTTGAAAACACGAATGACAATAATTATGACAATGGACAACACAAACGGCCGGAGCCGGTGGGAAGTGGGAAGTGGAACATGTCTACACAGGGGAATTGGAAGGGAGAGGATTTGAATTGTGCAGGATCCACAAACCACGGGAACGACACATTTGACCATAGCGGCCCGCGTTGCCTCTGGCAACATTATTGGTGCAGCTGCTCGCTCAGACGGCCCAGGGCCTCCAAGGCCCGCTCGATAAGGGCGCGGGCTCCGACGCGCGGCTGTGGGGTCTCCTCGTCGGAGGCCTCGTTATCGCTGAAGGCGATCAGTTGCCGCTCTGTTGCTACCGCGGAGGCGGGACGGCTGGGTTGGGGTTGTTGCGGCCGGCGGTGACGTGTCAGCCGGTCCGCGATGGCGGAGCGCGGCACGGGGCGCTTCGCCTGAGTGGGCTGCTGCCGGGGCTGTTGCGGCTTCTTGCCGCCTTTGAGTGTGGCCTTGGGCGCCGCTGGCCTCTCCATGAAGTGCAGCATCGTATGATGCGCTCGACCGCACTTGCTGCAGCGAGCGGTGGAGCTGCATCGAGCGGTGGGATGAGACCGCGCCAGGCAGTTCGTGCAGTACCCCTGGGCGCGGGCTACCTGCTGACGCTGCTGTGGGGCCATCGCCAGGAACGCACGGCAATATCGTATGGCGTGGAGGTGGTGGCACAGCCGGCATTGCTGGACGACCTGCTGCTTCCTGGTTGCCCTGCAAGAACAAGAAAAGTGTATCACTAAAGGATAATAGTGATTGGGTAGAGTATGAGCAAGTGTATGTGAGAAAGCAGGGCCATGAGTCGAATGAGTTTTAAGACGCTATTAGGGGACATAGCTTGACTACTGGCCTTGTCAGGATGCCAGAGTCAGTGCGGATATCCACGACACGGACGTGATTGTCGGGACCGCGATGTATTTTATGAATACGGCCGAGCCGCCATTCATTGGGAGGAAGCAGGTCGTCTTTAATGACGACCATTTCATTTTCTTCCACTTCTCTCTGCGGATGCTTCCACTTGTAACGTTTGTGGAGATCCTTGAGGTATTCGTCCTTCCATCGTCGGGCAAATCGATGATGGAGGACTTTGAGTTTTTCTCATCGATTGATTAGGGATAGCTCGGAGTACTCGGGTTCGGGGGGGGGGGGGGGCTGCGGCGAGAGGAGCGCCTCGGAGAAAGTGGCCAGGGGTTAGAGACACTAAATCGCTAGGGTCCTGCGATTGAGGAGAGAGCGGACGTGAATTAAGGTCCCTTCAATTCTAATAAGAAGAGTCGTAAACTCTTCGTATGTGAACTTATGAGAGCCGGCTACCCTTTTAAGGTGAGTCTTGAAGCTTTTGACTGCCGACTCCCATGTGAGGAGCATGTGGGGGGATGAATTGCCACTCGACGCCCTGAGGACCGTATCGGTCGAGAATATCTTGGGCGATCTCCTTCGAGAATTTGGCAAAGTCTCTGGACATGGCACGTTGAGCACCGACGAACGTTTTGCCGTTGTCGGTCATGATTTTGAGAGGTAGCCCTCGTCGACCAGTGAATCGGGCGAATGCTGCGCGGAACGCTTCGGTCGTAAGATCCGAACAGAGTTCCAAGTGAACGGCTTTTGTGGAGAAGCAAACGAACACTGCAACATAACCTTTGAGGTAGGTTGAGCTACGGAGCATGGAAGCTTTGATCTGGAATGGACCAGCAAAGTCGATTCCGGTTGTGGCGAATGGGATGGTAAGTGTGCATCGTTCGGAGGGGAGCGCTGTCATGATCTGTGTTCGCAGCCTTTGTTGGTGGATGACACACGTTTTGCACTGAAAAATGCACTTTTTACCTGCGGCTTTAGGCGCGGAATGTAGTATTCCTGCCGTACCATACGGAGCATGAGTCGTTGGTCCGCATGCAGCAATAGCTTATGAAGGAAGCGAAGAAGCAAACTGCAGTAGCGGGACTCTGGGGGGAGAATAATGGGGTGTCGTTCATTATACGACAATGCCGCATTGGCGAGTCTGCCATTAACTCGCATCACCTTCTGTTTCTCTAAGAAGGGATTGAGCACCAAGAGAGAACTTTTCTTGGATATGGGAAGGGAATGAGAGAGCGCTTGTCGTTCCTGGGGATAATGGGAACTTTGCGCGAGAGTTATAAGGCGATTCTTAACAAATGCCAACTCTGCTTGGGACAACAGTGTTCCGTGTATGGGATTATGTTGGCGACGGGAGGAGATGCCGTTATGAACGAATCGGAACATGTATGCGATTACTCGCATGGCTCGAGAGAAGCTGGGGAACCGATCGAGGATGTCGGTTTGCTCTTCGAGAAGGTGGTGGCAGTCAATCGCTTGTTGTTCCGGGATTGGAACTTTGCGAGAGTGACCTTTGGGCCAAGCATCGGAAGCTTGCAACCATTTGGGGCCATTCCACCACAGAGTGTGATCTTTGAGATCTTGCGGCTTGCATCCGCGCGTTCCTAAGTCCGCGGGATTTTCAGCGCTTGGGACATGTCGCCAGGGAGCGTTGTGCACATTTTGACGTATTTGAGTCGTGCGGTTGGCAACATAAGTTTTCCATGTGCAAGGTGGTTTTTCCAACCAAGCAAGGGCAATTTCAGAATCAACCCATAAATGGATTTCCGATTTATCGAACCCGAGATAAGAGCGGAGGGATTTGATGAGCTGGGAGAGTAAAACTGCTCCGCAAAGCTCTAAGCGAGGTAGGCTTATTGTTTGGAGAGGTGCAACTCTTGTTTTTGCAACAAGGAGATGTGACGAGAGGTTGTCACCATTCGTGCTAATACGTATGTATAGAGCTGCACAGTATGCCTTTTCATCGCAAAATCCATGGATCTGAACATTTCGATTGAGGGCGTATTGAACCCACCGGGGAATTTCGATAAGTTCTATGGCTGGCAAGTTCTCAATGAATTGCTGCCATTTGATAAGTGATCCTGGCTTTATGCACTCATCCCACTCAGTGCCTTCAAGCCAAAGCTCTTGAAGAAGCTTTTTGGCAAGAATCATTATAGGCGAAAGCCATCCTGCGGGATCAAAAAGTTTGGCAACGGAGGAGAGAATTTGCCTTTTTGTGAATGAATTTGCAGGAGTAGTGGGAGAGATGGAGTATGAAAATGAGTCCGATAGGGCATTCCAACGGATGCCAAGAGTCTTAGTGGAACTCGTTGAATCGAACTTGAAGAATTCCGAATCGAAAAGGTCGTCTTCGGGAATTTCCTCTAAGAGTTTCGCGTGATTAGCCGTTATCTTTTTAAGAGGGAAACCTCCGGAGTTGAGGGTGGCTATCACTTGAGAGACAGCTTCCTTAGTGGTGGGAAGATCATGACCTCCGGAAAGAATGTCGTCGACATACGTTTCCTCGAGAAGTATTTTCGCCGCTAACGGGCTAGATGGCTAAGAATCGTGGGCCAATTGATGGAGCGTTCTGATGGCCAAATATGGCGCACAGTTAACTCCAAATGTCACCGTTTTCAATTTGAAATCTTGAATAGGAGATTCCGGGGATTTGCGAAAGAGTATTCGCTGGAATTCCTGGTGATCATTATGGACCCGAATTTGCCTATACATCTTTTGGACATCGCCATTGAAGACAAAGCGGTAAAGGCGCCATCGGAGAATGAGGGCTGTGAGGTCATTTTGAAGAGTAGGGCCAGTATGCAGAATGTCGTTTAATGACTGACCAGAGCTTGAGGACTTTGAGGCATTGAAAACCATTCGGACTTTGGTGGTCTTCTTCTCGGGGCGGATGACTGCGTGATGAGGCAGATAGTACGAAAAGTATTTGCCATTTTGGATTATCTCCATATGGTCAAGGGTGAGATATTCCTCTAAGACGCCATCGTAGATGGTCTTGAGGTTTCCCTTTCGGGAGAGATTTCGCTCCATGCTAACATATTGCTGGAGCGCATTGGGTCGGGAATTGCCCAATGCTATCGAGCATGGAAATTCTGCCTTAAAGGGAAGTTCACGACATATCTACCGTCCGATCCACGGGTTGTGGTCTTCTGGTATAATTCTTCACAGAATTTGTCATCCGCGGAGACAGGTGTCGGGAGTTTGACTTCTTCCTGCTCCCAGAATTGCCTGAGTTGCGAAATAAGTCCTCATTGGATACTTCTGCTACGTATGTCGAATAGGCTGACACCGTATGGGGTACTGTACCGCTGAGTATCCAACCGAAAATGGTGTTTTGGGCTAATAAACTGCCACAGACATTTCGGCGGATACCTTCGAGTAAGATCTGGGTCTGATTCCCCAATAACTAAGTCTATCTGCGCTGACTCGAAGGGACTTGGGTCAGCGACATTTAGCGTGGCAAATTCTTGCCAATTGGGATGGCTAATTGTGAATGGGGGTAGCAATTTTGTTAATTGGGGGAGTACGATTGCTTGCACATTGAGGGTCGTGCTGGAGTTTGGAACTGCCAACGTCAATTTTACCGCCCATGCCTGAAATTTCGAAGTGAGATCTTTCAATTGGCAATTTAAGGCGTTTTTGAACCTTCGAGGAAATGAAGGTGCGCTGCGAGCCTTGGTCGATCAACGCTCTAACCTTGAACAATTCTCCTAGACACCAGTGCCGTAGGCAGAAGGGATTGGGTGCCATTATTTGAATGAAGGGCTTGTACTTGAGGCGTACTTAGCCTTGAAGATGTGCTGGGTTGCGCATCTGAAGTGGGGGAATGAGTTTTGGAGTTATTGTTTGGTTGTGGATGAGCTGTTGCGACCTGAGAAGTGGTCGTCTGTGACCTGTTGAGAGGCTGCGAGGATTGAGATTTATTGTTGGGGAAATGAAGCAGGGAATGATGCTTCCTTTGGCAGTAAACACACGTAAAACTGCTTGTGCAATCCTTTATGGTATGCGTTGTCGCAAGACAGTTTTCACATAAGCTGTGCTCTTTGACGTATTTCAATCGGCTCTGGGGGCTGAGCTTCTTGAAACTCTTACATGTCCGTATAGGGTGATTTGCGTTGCAAAGTTTGCACGCGAAGTCTTTTTTCACCTCAGTGTGGAAGAGCTGAGGTCTGTTTTGAGGCCGATTTTGAGGAGTATGGAAATTGGAGGGTTGTGGTTTTGGCTTAGCGGGGCGAATGCTATTGAGCCGTTCCACCACCTCGTACCTGCAGGTCAGGAACTCGTCCATTTGCGACCAAAGAGGCAGGTCTTTACGAGATATTAACGATTGTTCCCAGGGAGCTAATGTCTCTTCGGGCAATTTCGTACAACAAATATATACGAGCAGCGGATCCCAATTGTCGGTGTCCACGGCCTGGGACCTAAGTACCGACAAACAATTGTTGATCGTGCTTTGAATCCGCTGCAGCGCTTCGCTATTTTCGGTAGTAGCCGGAGTTATATTTAATAACGAACGAATCTGGTTGTCAACCAATATGCGCCTGTTTTCGTAGCGGGATTTCAGGGCTTCCCATGCGAGTCCACAGTTTTCATCACTTAAGGCAAATTGTTTTACAATTGCACCGGCTTTGCCTTGCGTCTTGTATCGGAGATGATACAGTTTTTGGGCTGGAGTGAGCTTGGGGTGATTTATGTAAACTGCCGTAAACATGACCCGGAAGGACGGCCACTGCTCATAGCCCCCGAAAAATGTTTCGGTATCGCAAGGTGGAACTTGTAAACAAATATTTGGAGTATTTGTTGGTTCTAAGGATCGAACCTGTTCCGTATGCGCAGCGTGCTGAGTGGGCTGAGGCTGGAGCATCTCAATGATGTCCGACATTTGAGCCATGCACAACTCATACTGGTCTGTGCAGGCTTCGATCTTCTGCCGAGCCGACTCCTTGAAACGGTCGGGCTGGCTACTGTCTTCCGCAATGGAGACTGCCTCATAAGCCGACATAAGCCTTTCCCATTGGGCTTCCAAATTCTTTCGGCGAATTTGGATGAGGGACTTCGTTTGTTCCTCAATGGGAATAGTGGAGAATTTTGTGCATAAATGCACGAGCCGATCGGACTCAAATATGAATTTGGCAACGCTAGGATCGGTTGCTTTGAGAATGGGAGATTTGGAGCGCGTTGTCGGCGGCTCACGAGTGACAGGGTCTGTCAAAAACAAATCAGTTGACACCTTAGGGGGTTGTTTGGAGGCGGTTGACTCCATCGTGTCAGATTGCTTTTTAGGCGAACGCTCTACCGGCATTGAAAGTAATTAGCGACACTTGAGGGAGAGGGGGGTCAGGTGCGAAAAAGTTGAAATTAAATTTCCACCTGAGAATGGTAATAAACGAAAGAGTTAAAGTTGGCCGCGTCCGCACGAACGGCTTAAAATTGGAAAAAATCGAAAAATTACACGAATGTGTGAATATTCGTGTAAGTTGGTTGACCAACTTTGCTAAACGTATGGGAATAATACGCGAAAATATTAAAAAAATTTTTAAATAGAAACAGCGGAATCCGGAATATGGATATTTGTCTAAGTGTTGTGTATAATAAGCAAAATAAAAACAACAAAGTGACCGTCAAATTTATTTGTGTATGTGTAATTGTATTTATTTTATTAAAACGAAAATAAATATGTATGTGTATAAATGTGTATAAATGTATGTGAAAAAGAATAAATAAATATGTATGGGTGTGTGTATATGTGTGTCTAAGGGTATGTAAAAATATATTTTTGAATGTATAATATTTGTTTATTGTTAGTAAATTTACTAAAATGTCTTTAATTATATAGAGGAGGAAAAATTAAATAAAATTTTTGTGTACAGGTGGGATGTGTTTGTCCCACTGTATGTATATTAAGTGTATGCGCAGTGAACGTTTGATATGTACAATTGAAAATTTTCTAAGTCGAAAATTTTCAATGTACTTGGGACGGGTCTTGTTGTCCCACTGTATGTAATGACGTGTATGTGTGTATTGTGTATGTGTGTATATATATGTACACCCATACCTCACTTTGCGTCGTGGTTACGTTTCAAAAAAACACGACGCAAAGTGAATTATGATTTTCTATAGCAAACTATGTAAAGATCGAAGATAGGTTCCAGGGTTACGAAAATACAACTTTTTAAAAAGAAAATTAAACAAAGTAAACATTTAAAAAACAAAAATAATATAAAATTTTATTACATACATACAAAAAACAAAAAAAAAGAAATTCAATTAAAACAAAATAAAATATTCAATTAATTTATAAAAACAAAATAAAAATTAATCACTGTCTAATGAGTCCATAGTGGCTGTTGTCGTAAGTCGGCTTTCTTTCACAAAAAATTGGTCCAATGTTTGCGTTGATTTTCAGTTAGAAAGGGAATCCCCGAGTTTTGATGGCATGGCGCAATTAGAAACAAAAGTCGTGCCATCTTTTAGAAAAAAAGAAAATGAAAAAAAACAACTAAAGACTCGAACCCAAAACAACGCAACTTCGAAAATCTAACGACGCACAGTGAAAATTAGTACTAATTCAGCAGCGACGCAACTTCGAAACAACGCAAAACGAAACGACGCAAAGCGAGGTATGGGTGTATATATATGCACGATTGAAAATGTTCAATGTGCCGTGAAAATGGGCAGTTTGTCCCACTGTGTCCGCTTTGTGCTTTCTTGTTTATGTATATGCACTTGCACTACCAAGTGCGTGCGAATACAGCACAAAGAGAGATGCGGAAATAAGTGCAGAAGTGGGCGCGCAGAATGTACACAGCAGCTGGGCTGGCGCTGCTGATCTTGTACAAGCGCAAAGAAAATGAGGGTAAATAGTGTGTGCGAATTTAGCACAAAGGAAAGTGCGTGAACATGTGCACAAGTGGGCGCGCAGAATTTAGACAGCAGCTGGGCTGTTTGCTGCCGATTTTTTGTGCAAAGCACAAAGAAAAGAGGAGGAAATGGGCAATATGTGCGCACAAAGGAAAGTGCGAAAATGGGGATTAGCGCTAATTGTTATGCGCAGGGGAAATGTGCAAAATATGGAAACCGGACAGCAGCGGACTTATATGATTTTTTAATAACTGGATTTTTGGGGACCAGTTCAGTTTTATATATATGTATGAAATTAAACCGCAATTTAATAATCGGGCGGGTAATTTTCTTTACAAAATCGTTGTTATTTGTAAAATATATGTGTGTGTGGGTGTTAGTATATGTGAATGTTAATTTTAATAAATTTTTCGGCTTATCTTGTTGGGCCCAGTGCCCGAGTATGGGGATCTCTCCTTTTTGTGTTGGTGATGTCCGTCCAACGTTGTGTTGTGCCGCTGATGTTGTCTGCCCTTTTGCTTCGCTGTTGGGTGTGTGTTGTTGTTGTTGATGTTTTCTGCACTGCCTCGCACTGCACTGTATCGCATTGCACTGTATGTATGTTTGTATGTTTGGTTCTGCGCTGCACTTTATGTTTTATTTTGTACTTAGTTTATAAATTTTTATTTCTTTTTTGAAAAAGGGTTGGGGGCACCGGGGATGGCTTTGTTGTTGTTTTTTTTTTTGTAGAAAAAGGGGCCGGGGTTGGCTTCTTTTTTTTTTTTTGAAAGAAGGGGGCCGGGGTTGGCTTTTGGTTTTTTTTTTTGGTTTTGAAAAAAAGGGGGGCCGGGGTTGGCTTTTGTTTTTTGTGATGGGGTCACTGCACTTTTCACTTCACTCTTTTTCTTTTTTGGTTTTCGTTTTACCTCATTTGTTCACTGCGTTTTATGTTGTATGTTGATCACTTTTATGTTGTATGTTTCACCAACTTTTCCAATCAATACAATACACTAAAGCAAAGAATCTTGGCTGAAACCTATAACCCTATTATAGTCGCAAAAGACGCCGACTGCCTAGAAACTAAATTTTCCCGAATAGAATTAGACCTTGACTTCAACACGCCAAAGGAAAAACTCCCGGGAAAGACCGTATAACCTACCCCATGCTCCGTAATCTACCGTTTTCTGCTAAAAATATCCTCCTATCCCTTTATAACAACATACTCCACGAGGGACAATACCCCCACACGTGGTTATCCGCCACCATACTACCAATACCTAAACCAAAAAAACCCCAAGACAGCACGATTGGATACCGCCCAATTTCACTTATCTCTTGTCTTAGCAAAATCTTTGAAAAAATGCGCACGAAACGGCTAATGTGGTTTGTCACGAAAAATAATTTAATAAGTCACAACCAAACAGCATTTAAAAAAAACCATGGAACCACTGATGCACTCCTTCGCTTACAACACTTTATTGCAGATGCGTTGTCAACCAAGAATCACATCACGGTGTTAGCTACAGACTTCGAGAAAGCGTACGACCGTATTGGCATCCATGTCGTTTTGGAGCAACTCAAAACATGGAAAGTTGGAAAAAAAATATTCCAAGTCATAAAATCGTTTATGACAGGACGAACATTCCAAGTTAATATAAACGGGCGTCTCTCAAAACCGTTCCCACTCCAAAACGGCATCCCCCAAGGGTCTCCCTTATCGGTTGCCCTATTCATAATAGCCTTTGAGCAGATAAATAGAATAATGTTAAACCACAAAACTATTAACTTAAATATTTATGCAGACGACGCCATTTTTTATACAAAGGATAAAGACTTAACAAGCACAAAAAATATATTTTTAAAGCTCCTACTTGAACTTAAACAATGGGGATTAAGATCTGGGGCAAACCTTGCTTATGACAAATGTAAAATTTTGCACATCTGTCGTAAACATGGGTGCCCTACGATTGATATAAAAGTCGAACACACCAACATTGAAAATGTAAAAAACTTAAAAGTATTAGGCATTATATTTGATACTAAATATTCTTTTAAAGAACACTGCCTACAGTTAAGAAAAAACCTAACTACCAGACTCAACATTATTAGATACTTAACATCAAAAAACCTTTGTATACATACTAACACGTTAATAAACATCACAAGATCACTAATGCTAGCCAAAATAGATTACGGACTCCCTATTTATGGATGGTGCGCTAACACACATATGAAACTTCTGCAAGCGCCATACCATACTGCGGTACGACGCAGCCTGAACGCCTTCCCAACTTCACCAGTCAAATGTATGTTAGCTGAAGCAGGCCTTCCCTCCATTATTGAACGACGAGACCTCGCTACTTGGAGACAGATCCCAAAGTTGGTTAATACCACAAACAAAATGCTTTTCAACACTTTCCGTCTCGCAGCATCCCACAAACGTAACTATTCCACCAAGTCGACAATTCGTCGGTGCATATCTCACTGCAAAGAACTAGAGATTCAAATACCACCAAAATGCAATCAAACCAGTAGCCATGCGCCGTGGTTGCTGCCACCATCTTCTCTTACAGAACACCTACACACTTACCCTAAAGCACACACCAGCAACGAATGCTTTCAACAATTATTCATTGAGCACTTTAACAAAAGCCACATGACCAACTGGACCCCCATATTTACGGATGGATCTAAAACCGATCACAGAACAACATTTGGTGTAGTGCAGCAAAACGGCGCATTCATAACAGCCGGATGGCTCCCGTTGCATTGTTCTATTTTTACAGCAGAAGCAGTCGCGGTGCTGCAAGCCGCAGAATTTGCAGCCAAAAACAAAGGAAATGTGGTTACCTGTACAGACAGTATGTCTGTACTCTCAGCAATCAAAAATGTCTTCAACGATAACCCGATGATCAATCAAATTAGGGACAGGCTTATAAAACATCAAAAGAAACTCCAAATCCTTTGGGTTCCTGGACATAAGGGTATCTCGGGCAACGAGTTTGCCGATAAAGCAGCGAAAGACGCAGTCTTATCACCCTGCCCAATTTTCAATGCAACGCCGAAAAAGGATTTACAAAAACTGATAAATACACATTTTCGTAACAAAAAAATCTCAGACTGGTCCCATTTTCAACACCTTTATTCCATAATTAATCGTGATTGTACGAAAGCCCTCTACCCAGCGGAATTATCAAGAAAAGAAATCACTTACTTTACACGACTAAGACTCGGCCACACAGTGATAACTCATAGCCACCTTTTGCAATGCGACCCCCCACCTTCCTGTCCGCATTGTTCAAACCGCTTAACTGTCCAACATATCCTTGACTATTGCCCAAACTTAGCGACACTTCGTGCGACAAACTTCGATACCACTGTACCGTCAACCTTATTAAATGATATTAATCTAGTAAACGTTAAAAGAATTGTTAAATACATAAATGACATTAAGCTAAGCACCAAAATTTAACCAATTTATTATAAAATCTTAATATTAAGTATTGAACGGAATTGTCACATACGTACATGCACATAAAATAATAACAAATAAAAAAAAAAATTTAAAAATTAAAAAAAAAAATTTAAAATTAAAATTAAAAAAAAGTGCAAAACGAAGACAAAGATACACAAAGAAGAAAGCAATATATAGATTGACCGCACCGTAGGCCTTGGTAGCTAGAGTGCTTTGTAAGTTAGTTTAATATTTTATATTACTCTAATAAATAATAATAATAATAATGTTTCACTGTTTTGTGATATGTTTGATTAAATGTTTTTTCTGTCACTATGTGTTCGTTTACTTTTTTGTCTTTATATTTACTCGCGGGTTCGCGGTGGCTCGAAGGACCATGAAAAAAGTGTCTCTTGCGGAGCCGTCGGCGGAGCGCTTGAAAATAATAATAAGGCGTGGGGGTTTCGTTTGAGGTGCGTGTGCTTTATTCAATGTTGAAAACACGAATGATAATAATTATGACAATGGACAACACAAACGGCCGGAGCCGGTGGGAAGTGGAACATGTCTACACAGGGGAACTGGAAGGGAGAGGATTTGAATTGTGCAGGATCCACAAACCACGGGAACGACACATTTTTTTTGTTTAGAGCAATTCAAAATCTTTTTGTTTTTTGCTTGTGTTTCAGACTATAAATCTAAAATATAAAAGAGCATATTTTGAGGCTCCTAATTTTTTAAGGAAAATTATGAAAATGACTATGGTACATTTTTGCTAATATTTCGATGCGAATGTGCATTCCGCCAAATAATTTGGCTGTGTTGTAATGTTTGATGTGTCGGCTTTCATTATACACCTAACTCGTTATTTGATTTTCGAAAATTGTGTATGCTTTTGACAGGGGCGTAGCCAGAACTTGGTCATGGGGGGGGTTTTAAAAAAAATTATTGCCAGTTTAGTATTACATGTTTTTTAAATTAAAATACACTTTTCAAATAGGGCATTTTGTGATGGGTTATGTGACTTAATGCATTAAAAACTAAATTTGTTCCCTGATTTTTAGTAAAAATTTCATGAAATTTGCATCTGAAGTGGAAGTATGTTTGTGTCATCGTACAAAAATGTGCATCGAACAAAGATCCAATATTAACTTTTGTTTTAAAAATGTTTAAACTTTAACCGAAGCATTTAAATTGATGAACCAAGTTTATGGTGATTTTTGTTTATACCGTGGTGGAGTTCATAAGTGGTAAAAGCGATTTAAAAACGATTGTCAGAACATAAATGATGACCAAAGTGTTAGCCAACTGAATCCGCGATCACCGTAGATCAAAACTGGGCGGTAATTCATAAAACATAAGCCAAAATCTTCATTGAAATTCTTGAAATTGGATTTAACCTTCGCTTTACTTATACCCACCCGGCTGATCTTTTTAATATTCATGTTTAATATCTGCACAAATTTTAAGGTAATTTTCAATAACATGAAACAAAATTTTTTTGAAATTTTGTTCATGTTTAAACTTTAATTTTGTCATTTTTTATACAAATGTACCTGGGTGATCCCAGGCGCTTTCGCTACCATTTTGATTAAAACTCACGATAATTTTTTTGCATACCTCATTATGTGTTCAATAAACCCTCTGGAAAGAAATCTTCTAATATTTTCCATAGTCTCAAAATAAGTCATTAAATTTAGGTTTTTTTCGAAATACGAACTATCGCCAGAGGAAGATACTAAATACTGAAGTATGAACAAAATTTATAAATTATTATATATTTATTGTGAGTTTTACTCAAAATAGCGGCGGAAGTGCCTGGGATCATCTTTAGTAAGGCGAAGGTTAAGCATCTCAATAGCATAAATTTATTGCATTTTAACTGAACATTTGGCTATCGAAGGATGCCATCCCATCTATTGACACTTGTTTTGACTGTTTTTTTGTTTACTAAAAGTAGAATTTTAACCATCAACCACTCCTCGTTTTCACATGATGTGGCACCGTGCAAATTTCACCTTTTCAAATAATGCATTTGCCGATGAAGAAAAAGTGTTTTGAGAACGTAGAAACCATCCAAAAGGCTTGTACCGACATCCTGAAGGACATTCCGGTCGACGAACTAAACTACTCTTTGGACATGTTTTTAGAACATGCAAATCGCTGCATTACGCCTAAACGTGGCTATTAAAAAAACAAATTAGTTTCGGTAAAAAAAGGGTTTTGTTAATATTCTTTTAAATATTTAAAGATGAAAAGACCTTTTTGCTAATGTGGGAACGTACATACGATGTATAGTGATTGAAAATGTTGACAAAGTATAGGCTATGGGGGGGGTTCTGACACCCTAAACCCCTCCCTTGGCTACGCCCCTGGCTTTTGACCATCAAAGAAAACGCCTTAAAATTCAATTTTTTTCCGACTTTGAGGTCCAATTACCGCGGCATTTTAAAACTTATAAAAATAAGTTGCATCGGAAAAGAAGCCGTGCGATGTTGTTAATGCGATAAGGTGAAAAACATGTCAATCGGTTTTTTGGTTTAGAAATTACGATCAAAAATATGGAAAAAGTAGAGGAAAAACTGAAAAAATGACACGGTACCTATATCTCACTAACTAGGCTTTCCAAGAAAAATCTGAGGGTAGATTCGAAATCAGCGCACCCAAATTAGTAAGAAACAGTAGAAAAACTCCATGCAACAGAAAAAAGTTTTTGTTGTGCTGTGTTATAATTAAGACTATGCATAAAGTGGTGAAGTTTAGGGAGTAGTTTATGTTACTTTTATATTTAGTGTCTACAATAAGGTCTTCTATTTTATTTCCATATTTTAGTTGTTGAATATAGGTCTTCAATTTTTAATTCGTTAATTGTATAATTTTCTTTTAGTTTGGTTATTAGCTGAGGTAAAACTATTTTTGCGTTGATTTTCAAAATGGTATTTGTGTAGTTATTTCCGTTTACTCTGATTACGCAATTTTCAAATTTGATGAAAAAGTTACCGTGAACGCTTATTTATGCAACTAGTGCTTATGCTCTTATTGTAGAAATTCTTAAATACTGTTACGAAAATGACTTCTCTAAGTTCGTTTTGGATTGTGCTTGGAAATAAAACTACTTCAGTTATTCAGCGCAAACGCAGTCAAAAACCAACAATCGCTTTATTTACAAATTTACACTTGTTACTACTTTACACTACTACTATTGCATGTTTCCCCTTTGCTTGCTCAACACAGACTCGACCCTCTGCGCTGCCACTGCTGCTTTTTATACCTGTTTTCCTATCGCGCCGATGTTTCTTGCACATTCTAGTTGTACTCTCTATTGTTCTAGCACAGCCCATCACCTTCGCGAACCATCATTGCCATATCGGAATTATAGCCAACCGGCCGTACTCCAAAGTGCATGCCTAAAAGTATGCTTGGAAAAGCATTCATGCACATCACAGAGTGCCTCATCGTTGCAATACTAACAAACCGGGTATTATTTCTTTAATCATCTGGTTTGTGTCATTTTTTAAAATGCAGTTTGCTTGTTCTTTCGTGATAATGTCGTGGATACATTTGTTTTTAATCTTAACTAAATTTTTGCTTAGGTTATCTGTTACTTGTTATTCTTGATCGGTAAGTATGTCTGTTGGGGTTACTCCTAATTTACTAGTGAATATTATTTGCTCTATGTCGTCAACATGGTCTTTAAATAAAGAGATGTCGTTTTGTATCTGATAAATATTTTATAGAAAATGTACTTCGTCTTCGATGTCAGTGATTTTATTCTGTATTTCTCTTGTATATTTGTTGATGTAGTTTTGTACGGTGTGTTGTTGTATGTTTATGTGAGATGTAATATTATCTATTTTTGATGAGAGAATGTTACTAACGTAGGTTATTGATTCCATGTTGTTTGCAAGTTTTGCGTTGTTGGTTGAGAGTTGGTTTATTGCATCTCGTATATCTTTTTCGTCGTCACTGTCCATGGTGCCAGCTATTACTTTTAAACCTTCGCCTACGATGTTCATTAATCCCCCTTTTCTGTTTGAAGTGTGGTATAAGGTTGGATACTTTTGATTTTAGTAACATAAAACTTTTACTAATTGAATCGAATAGAGGTTTATCAAATGATGCTTTGGAAATTACTTCGATATTTTTGGATATGATATTAATAGTTTGTTCGTACTTTGTTACGTTGATTACATGGAGGATTTTTTCGTAGTAATCGATAATTTTGACTTCTTCGATTTTTAACGGTACATATCCTTCATTGTTCGTTAGGTCTTGTACCTGCATTACTTGTCCAATCGTTGGTTGGGGTATGGTGCAGGTAATTAGTATGAAGATGGTGTAGATCGGCTTCATTTTGCCTGTAAAGGTTAGTTAAACAAAACGTTTAAGTCAATTAATTGGGGGTTGTTCTGTACTTGGTTTTCGTTTTGGTATTTTTTCTTCCTCTTAATATGAGATTTGTGATACTTAAGGCCTCTTTTGGTCACGACATGATCGTCATCTAGTTTCTCTACTTCGGTCAGTCGAAATTTTGAATGATTTTTACCACCTCGTATTTCTTTTAGAAGGACGGGTTCTGTCTGTAACTCTACGTCTTCTCTATCTTGATTTAATCTGTTAATAGTTTTTTCTTTATTTTTTATATCCGTTTTCTAATTGTCTGGTATTCGTATTAACTTCGAGGCGGGAAAGTGCGTCGGCATTTCCATTTTGTACGCCTTTCTTGTATTTTATCTCGTAGTCGAACTCTTGTAGGCGGAGTATCCATCGCACTAGCTTCGAATTTGGTTCTTTGACTGAAAAGAGCCATGTTAGTGGTCGGTGGTCTGTCTCTATTAGAAATTTTCTACCGAAGAGATACGGGCGAAAATGTTGTGTTGCCCATACAATTGCAAGTAACTCTTTTTCTATTGTGCTATAATTTCTTTCGTGGTTATTGAGAATGCGACTGGCGTAACAGATTGGATGATTTTTTGCAATACTTTGTCTAATTCTAAGTTTCTTAGGTAATTTGAATTGTTATCTTTCTATCTGTTACTTCTGTTAGTCTGTAAGTTGTTAGACTGAAATAAATAAATAAATAAATAAATTTTCTTGGGATAGAATGGCTCCTAGAGCGAAATTGCTAGCATATGTTTGTAAAGTGAAACTTTTGTTAAAATTAGGGTAGGTTAATATTGGGTCGTTTATTAGCATGGTTCTTAGTGTTTCAAAGCTAGTTATGTATTCATCGTTGATATTAATTTCTCTGTCTTTCTGTAAATAACACAGCACAACAAAAAAACACTTTTTTCTGTTGCATGGAGTTTTTCTACTGTTTCTTACTAATTTGGGTGCGCTGATTTCGAATCTATCCTCAGATTTTTCTTGGAAAGCCTAGTTAGTGAGATATAGGTACCGTGTCATTTTTTCAGTTTTTCCTCTACTTTTTCCATATTTTTGATCGTAATTTCTAAACCAAAAAACCGATTGACATGATTTTTACCTTATCGCATTAACAACACCGCACGGCTTCTTTTCCGATGCAACTTATTTTTATAAGTTTTAAAATTCCGGGGTAATTGGACCTCAAAGTCGGAAAATATGGGATTTTAAGGCGTTTTCTTTGATGGTTAGTAACATACACATTTTTTGTAAATCAATTAACGAGTTAGGTGTATAATGAAAGCCGACACATCAAGCAATACAACACAGCCAAATTATTTGGCGGAATACACATTCGCATCGAAATAATAGCAAAAATGTACCATAGTCATTTTCATTACTTTTCATACTTTTTCCTTAAAAATTAGTGGCCTCAAAATATGCTCTTTTATATGTTCCAGTTATAGTCTGAAATACAACCAAAAAACAAAAATATTTTGAATTGTTCGAAACAAAAAAAATTAAAAACTTTGCATATTTTGAGGTTCCTAATTTTTTAAGGAAAAAGTATGAAAAGTAATGAAAATGACTATGGTACATGTTTGCTATTATTTCGATGCGAATGTGCATTCCGCCAAATAATTTGGCTGTGTTGTATTGCTTGATGTTTCTTCTTAAGATAGTCATATACTTCGTAACTTGATTTACGAAGTATATGAAACTTGATAACTTGATTTACGAAGTATATGAAACATCTGTACAATTTTCGCCATCAGAAAAATGCCTTCAAATTCAATATTTTTCCTACTTTGAAACCATATTACAACGCTAATTTAGAACGCATAAAATTGATTAATGTCTGAAAAGATGGCGTGAGATGTTGTTAGTGCAACTATATAAAACTCATGTCGATAGGATTATTGGTTCAAAAATTACAGTCGAAAACGAGAAAAAAGCCGAGGAAAATTCGAAAAAGTGACACGCCCATTTTTTGCGAAAACTAGAGCTGTTACATAAAAACGGAGCATGGTTTTGAAAACAGCGTGGAAAAACGATTCAGATTCATGTAAAAAACTCAAGGCAACAGACATGCTGTTGTGCAGTGTAATTTATCATTGGTTTAGCTATTTTTGCATAATCTTTGATAAATTTGCGGTAGTATAACTGGATACTGGTCCTAAGATTTGTTTGATTTGTTTCTGTGTTTTGGGTAAAGGGAAATTTTTAACGCAAAGTACTTTTTTTGAGTTAGGTTTTATTCCTTCTGGGGAGATGATATGACGTAAGAATTCAGTTTCGAGTTTTAGGAATTCACTTTATCAATTTGGACTTTTAGGTTTGCATCTTTTAGTCGTTGAAAAACTTTTGTAAGTGACTCTACGTGTTCTTGTAGGGAAGTGGAAAAAATTATAACATCGTCTAAATAAACTAAGCAGATTTTATTTATTAAATCTCCCAAAACGTTATTCATAAGGCATTGGAAGGTTGCCGGGGCTGTTTTGAGACCGAACGGCATCCGTAGGAATTCGTAGTGCCCTCCTTCGACTCTGAATGCTGTTTTATGAATATCGCTCTCCTTAATTTCTATCTGATGGAAACCTTTTGCCAAATCCAATGTGGTAAAGTAATGGCACCTTCCTAATTTTTCCAGGATTTCGTCCATATTGGGGATGGGGTACTTATCGTCGATCGTCACTTCATTTAACTTCCGGTAATCAATTACCAGACGCCATTTCTGTTTTCCACTAGCATCAAGTTTTTTGGGTACTATCCAAACTGGAGCGGAGTAAGGTGAATGGCTTGGTCTTATTATGCCACTTTCTAACATTTCTTTGATCTGATTTTGTACCTCTTCTTTATGTACGTAAGGGTATCTATAAGTATAGGCGGTTATTGGTATATTATTTGTAGTTCTAATTTCGTGTTTTATCGCGTTATTGAAAGACAAGTCGGTTCCTTCTCTATAAAATATATTATTAACCCGGCGTGAGTGAGGTGAGAAATTGTTACACCAGCTATGAGGCGAGTATGAGATACCCAAAATTTTTATGTTCAATTTGTGATACTATGATTGTGTAATTAGCATTTTTGCTTGAGATGTATTAATAATAGTATCCATTCAACAAGATTAGTAAATAAAATACCAGCATTAAGTACAAACAGTTATTGTTTTATTGAAATTACAAAGTATATAGTTTGTTCCTTTAAATGTCGAATATCAAAATTTCCTTTAAGTTTTCTTATTAGTTCTTCCGTTAAATTTTCGTTATTTGATGCAATAATTATATCATCAACGTAAAGTGCAACAATAAAGTTGTTATTTTTGTAAGTGTAGATACATTGATCATAATTTGATTGGGTTAAACCAAAATTTTTAAAAACACCATCTATTTTCTTGAACCATTGTCTTCCGGACTGTTTTAAACCATATAATGCTTTTCGTAATTTGCAAACTTTTTCTCTTTTACATTCATCAATGTATCCTTCAGGTTGCTGCATATAAATTTCCTCTTCTAGATCTCCATTTAAATATGCAGTTGACACATCTAACTGCTGCAATTTTAGATCAAGCTCAACAGCTAATGCATATATGAGTCGTAGTGAACTCTGTCGTACTACTGGTGCGAATGTATCTACGTAATCGATGCCAAATTTCTGAGTAAATCCTTGAGCGACCAATCTTGCCTTTCTTTTTTCGATTGTTCCATCGGGTCTTACTTTAGATTTGAAAACCCACTTGCAACCGATTGGCTTTCTATCTTTTGGTAAATCCACTAACTCCCACGTTTCGTTTTTCATAAGAGAGTCATATTCATTTTTAATGGCGTCCGCCCATTCCTTAGAATTTCCTGACAAAGCTTCCCTGTAAGATTTCGGATCTTCTTCTTCAGCTCTTTTAGCTGATTCATTTCGACAACTCCATGATCATTAACGTCTTTTAATTGAATGTTAAGGTACCTCATCTTGAAATTTTTGCATCTCTTCTCTATTATTTTCAACTTGCAAAATTACGTTTTTATTCGCTTGAGTATCGTTTGTTTCTGAGTCTGTTAATTCTGCTTCTCCAATTTCATTTTTTTTAATCTATTTTTCCAAATATAAACTCTTGAAATCCCTTGTCAATTTCTATTTTATCAACATTAAATTTGCCTTCTATTATTTTAACATCTCTGCTTTTGACGATTTTGCGCGTACCTCTTTTCCATAGACGGTATGCTTTCGATTCCTCTGAGTATCTTATTAAAATAAACTCTTCACTCTTTGATTCCCATTTAGATCTTCCTGGTTTTTTCTTCAAAACATAAGCTGTGCTTCCAATTTGGCGAAAATAATGTACGTTGGGAACTTTTCCTGTCCATAATTCTTCGGGTGTCTTGTTGTAGTTTAACTTTGTCGGGCAACGGTTTCTAATATGTGCTGCCGTATATATTAATTCTGCCCATAAAAACTTCGGAAGTATCGCTTCAATCATAAGACACTTAGCCATCTCTACTAAAGTTCTATTCATCCGTTCTGCAACGCCACATGACCTTAGGTAGTCACTGAAATCTTGACTAATTCTGTCGCGTTATCGCTACGCACGCATTTGATCTTCCTGTCAGTACTCAACTCAACTTCCTTTTTAAAATTCTTAAATGCTTCAAGATATTCATCCTTCCTGTATAAGAAATATACAAACACCTTCCTGGAATAGTCATCAGTAAAGGTCACGAAATACTTCTTGCTACTTATTGATTCTGTTCTCATTGGACCACACAAATCTGTGTGTATTAAGTCCAACACTGCGCTCGATGACTTGTTGTTTTTGTGTGGAAACGATTCTCTTGTTTGTTTTCCACAAATGCAAGCTACGCAATCTAGCTTTTGATTTTTGAATGTAGGCAAACCTTTAACCATACGTTTCGATTGCAACTGATTCAGGTGGACCAAGTTTAAATGTCCGTACCTCGTATGCCACAGTTCTAAGTCATTTTCATATTTTTCCGTTGCTTCCTTACAGTCATCTGTCCAAGTTTTAAAATTCCTTCCCAACCTGCCGTTTCCACCCGCGTACAAATTCACACGCACAACACGGGTGGTTGCGGGAAGCTAGGCCTTAGTCTCGCGTAAGCGGGCTGTCGTGCCAGTCAATTATTAATTATTAGAAATAAACCATTGGTTGCTTCTAAAAGAACTTCTCGGCCACGTTTAATAATTGCCTTGTTTGAACTCATAACTACTGTACAGTTATTGTCAGTGGCTTTTGCTGTTGAAATTAAATTACAGTGTAATTCTGGTACGTATAGTGTTTTGAATAATTTCACATTCTTTATTTCGTGGTTTATTTTTATTTTTAATCCAACAGTACCAATACCCTTTACATCTATTTCTTTTTCGTTAGCTAAACGCACCTTTCCCGAATAGCTTTTATTGATTGTATCAAAATGTGATTCTGACCAACACATATGTGATGTAGCGACACTATCTAAGCACCACATATCTTTGTAATTACTGTGCCCCGCTGCAGTCACAAATCCTATGGTCTTTTCCGCACAGTTACTTCGCTCTTTAACTTTGTGTTTGCAATCCCTTGCCTTATGGCCTTTCTTGCCACAGTTATAGCAATTGTAATGGAAGTGTTTTTGAAACATACGTTGTTTGTTTTCGTTTTCATATTTGTTACCGTTCCATTTCTTTGAGTTCTTGTACACCTTCATTGCTTCCTCTTCTTCTGCTGCTGTCGTTAACTTGTCGCCAATTTCCAATAATCTGGCACGCAAAAGAGTTAGAGATGGGAGTTCGTTGGCAGTGTCAAATGCGGCGCGAATTTCTTTATATTTCGTTGATAAGCCGTCCAACATTAAAATTGTTAATAAATCCTGGTCAACTTCGACGCCCATCTCCGTCAAACAAGAAACGCACATGTCAAAGTCGATGAGATAGTCTTTTATTAGTTGACCTTCACTCATTTTCAAATTTACTAACTTACGGTAGCACTCAGCCTTCCGCCTTGTGGACTTTCTATCATACGTATCTTGTAGGTAAGGCCACACCTCTTTTGCAGTCTTGAGCGTCTTGATCATCTGGACCACGCTTGCCTCCATAGCCATTATAAGTTCTGCTCGTGCATCCTGATCCTTATCGTCGTATTCGCGTTGCTCACTGCACCTTTTCTCGTAATTACTTGCTTGTGCTGCTGTGGGTGCTGCCGGCAGGTCTATGTCCTTCGGCCGTTCTTCTAGCCCACGGACGATGCGCAGCAATCTGGTTCGATGTAATACCGCCTCCATTTGCACCTTCCATGTTTGATAGTTGTTTCCATTTAGTAATGGAATTCTTAAAGTTGATCCTGCCATTGCGAACGTTCTGATTCTTGACTCCTTGTCCAATGAATTCAATTATCCTTCCGGTTTGGGTCTGGGCCCATAACCTATTGATGTAGCGCGTCCTGATGAAAACACGTCCTCAGTCGATCAATTGTGGAAGCGAAGTGAAAATTTTATTTTTTCTAAACTTCAAATGTACAATAGAATTAGTTTGGAAAGTAGTTCAATAATATACAAAGTTGAACAAGTATAATAAGGTACAGTTATTATCAACAGTTTGTTTGCTTGCAATTGCTCATAACTCAGCAAAAAAACATCATACGAAAAAAACTTGGGTGTACACATCCACGTCTACTAGAAGTATAACTGACCAGAATATAAAAAAAATTCATGACCTCACTTTTTTTGGGTTGTCCGCTTGACGTGAAATGCCCCATATCAGAAAATTCAACGTATATTTCAGATTTTAAAATTGAATTTCAGCGTTTAAAACTGTATTTCAAATTTTAAAATTGAATTTTAGCGTTTAAAACTGTATTTCAGATTTTAAAATTGAATTTCATATTTTTCAAATTAAATCTGAAATTTAAGATTGAATTTCATATTTTTCAAATTGTATTTCAGATTTTAAAATTGTATTTCAGCGTTTAAAACTGTATTTCAGATTTTAAAATTGAATTTCAGCTTTTAAAACTGTATTTCAGATTTTCAAATTGAATTTCAGATTTTTCAAATTGTATTTCAGAATTTTTCAAATTGTATTTAAGATTTGTGAAATTGTATTTCAGATTTGTAAAATTGTATTCAAATCTAAAATACAATTTGAAAAATCTGAAATTCAATTTGAAAATCTGAAATACAGTTTTAAACGCTGAAATTCAATTTTAAAATCTGAAATACAATTTGAAAAATATGAAATTCAATCTTAAATTTCAGATTTAATTTGAAAAATATGACGTCACATTTCACGAATTTATAAGGGGCAAGTACGGAAAAAACAAAAATTCAATGGATTTGATTAGTTCTTTTGGTCTGCTTGTAAAAAAGAAGTTGTAAACAGTAAAAATGACTACAATGAAATTAAATATATGTGTTAAAGAATTGCAACCACCAAGACGCATTAAGAAAGTGATAATAAACGTGGAAAACTATTATTACAATGTTCTGCCAATAATCGAAGAAACAAGTTTAATCAGCTCTGGTGCTGCAACTACCTATTGAATTTGCCTTGGTGATCGCTTTGCCAAAGCAACCTCCATTTCAATGTGCCAAGTAAAGCCAAGCTGGCTTGCTGCGGAAAACAAAAACATTGCGTGTTGTTGTCGAAATGAGAATAAAGCACAAATCCATCGAATCTATGCGTGTACATCAATCCGCGCTTACTTTCTCGGTTCCGTTTACATTTTCCTCACCTTTGTTGCTTCCCGCCCGCGACTGAAATGAAAGCGCAAAATTACTTCAGATGCGCCTTCTGTATACTGTTTATTCTGTGATATGACCCAATAATCGAAAATCGAAGAAACAAGAAACGATGAATATAATGCCTCCAATGATGATATTTCTAGGAAACATATTCTAACGATAAGACCGGTAAAAATTTACTGAAAGTAAACAAAATAAAATTTGGTAATATAAGATCAAATTCAACTTTATTTAAAATATAAGGACTTTAGGCCAATTAGCCTGACTTCGTTTGTGTTAAAAACGCTCGAGCGCGTACTGGACACGTATATAAGAGGAAGCCTGGAAGAGAACCATCTATCCACGGCTCAGCATGCATACACGAAAGGTAAATCCACCGAGACTGCTCTGCACGAGGTCGTGAGGACCGTAGAGAGATCTCTGTCATTTAAAGAATATACCCTGGCGGCGTTTCTTGACATTGAAGGAGCATTTAATAACGTGGATAAGGAAGCCATAGTTAACTCCCTGATAGACCTACAGGTCGAGGGTTGCATCTGTTCGTGGATTTCGGCTCTGCTAAGTAGCAGACAGATCCAGGCGGAACTCGGCAACTCGAGTATCACACGATATGCAAAGAGGGGGACACCCCAAGGAGGGGTAATATCTCCATTGCTATGGCTAATTACCTTGAACCCCATACTAATGACTCTTAACCGAGGTGGGGTCAAGGTGATTGCGTACGCCGACGACATCATCATTATGGTGACAGGGCCCTTCCTAGATACAATTAGTGGCATCTTGGAGGGTGCTCTGAGGACTCTGAGCAGCTGGGCCGCTCGATGCGGGCTGGGGATTAATCCCACCAAAACAGAGCTGCTACTGTTTACAAGAAAGTACAAAGTTCCCCCATTTCGACTGCCAAAGCTCAACGGTAGCGAGCTCAGGCTATCCTCAGAAGCTAAATATCTTGGAGTCATATTAGACACCAAACTTAGCTGGAAATCTAACATACAGGAGAGGGCAAAAAAAGCACTGGTAGCGTACTACTCGTGCAGCAGACTCTTCGGTAAAAAATGGGGCCTACAACCGAAGATGGTGCGTTGGACCTATACAGCGATAGTTCGACCAATTCTCACGTACGGAGCACTGGTGTGGTGGCCGGCGGTAGAGAAGAACCACAACGTCAATAGACTTAATGCAGTGCAGAGGGCGGCGTGTGTCGGGATTACGGGGGCCTTGAGGTCCTGCCCTTCTGATGCTTTAAATACGCTTCTTCATCTGCTGCCGATTGAATCCTTTATTAGACGGACCGCCGCTTCTAGTGCATTGAGACTGAGAGAATCATCTCAATGGGCGGAAAGACCTTACGGACACAGTAACATCCTCACGAAGGTTCCGACGGACCTAAGGGGAGATACGGACTACACCAAAGAATGTGCCGACTTTGGTGTTAGGTTTTCCACGCTCTTTCCCTCCAGAAGGGAATGGGAGCGTTACGCAACCGTTTTTACAAACGTAGAAACCTCCCTATACACAGACGGTTCAAAGATGGACTGTGGTGTTGGGGCAGGTGTTTACTCCAGGGATCTGGTAGTGGAAAAAGCTTTTCACCTACCGGATTTCTGCAGCGTCTTTCAAGCGGAAGTCTTTGCAATAAGAGACGCCTGCAGGATTCTCCTACAGCAAGAAATCCAGAGTAGGGATGTTTTCATCTTTTCAGACAGCCAAGCAGCCATCAAGGCACTCACCAAGCCCATAGTGAAATCTAAACTGGTCAGAGACTGTAAAGAATTGCTAGGGTTGGTGGGCGGCCGGGTGGATCTTACCATCTGCTGGATACCCGGTCACGCGGGTATCAGCGAAAACGAGTCAGCTGACGAGTTGGCCAAGGTGGGATCCGCCATGGACTCACAGCCCGAAAGGGTGGCACCGCCTTTAAGTGCAAGGCTAAAACAGATAAAGGAATATTTCCTTAGGAAGGCGGATAGTAGGTGGAGCAATCTTTCCAGCTGCAGAGTGGCTCGACAGATCTGGCCACGCTACGACTCCCACAGAACCAACGACCTGCTGCTAAATTCTCGTAGGAATGTTTCTAGGCTAACGGCCGTGATCACGGGTCACTGGCCGATTGGCCTACACGCAGCGAGATTGGGAATCCCCCACAACCCCTTTTGCAGAAGCTGCAGAGAAACCAACGAGAGTGAGACACTCGAACACTTCCTCTGCGGCTGCCCTGCCTTAGCATTTAAAAGACTAAATTCCTTGGGGAACAGTCTGATTAGCTCTCTAGCTGATCTGTCTGAAAAAAGACTAAAATGCATCAAGTCCTATTTGGACGATGCGGGTTGGCTTTAGAGCCCAGTATTTTCTCCCACGCAGGGAAGACCCAGTCGAGGAGGCGACAACAAAACGGCACATAGTGCTACTTGAGTGTGCTCTGAGAGCACGCTGTCGCTGCTACCTACCTACCTTATTTAAAATATATTCCGTATGCGACTGCGCACATTGATCGTCACGAGAAAAGTGAAAATGGCGATTGTGGCTGGTCAGCACCGAAGCCCAGGGTCGTATCCTGAACTCCGGTGCTGCCCAGTTATTCAACTTAAACTACTTAAAACTATGGCGTTGCCCTCTTGAAACATCTTACAACTCGGGCAACCTGACAACTTATCGTCCCGATAATTAGCCTACCGTATTGCCCGAATCCCTTTCAACGGCAACCTTTTCACTCGACTTTGAGATCCACCTACGTATTCGATTCGCCTCTACCACTCCATCATACGGCAGCTGAGTCAATTGGCAGTTATCAATATCACGTACGACGTAACGGTCGTTTCCTAAGCTTTCATGAATTACATACGGGCCTCGGTACTTGGGTATGAACTTTTTATTCGTACCGACGACAGTGTCAACGTTCCGAATAACTACAAAATCACCTACGTCATATTTCTTAGCGTCAGTACTATGCTCCAGAAAATACTTTAGACTATCGCCTGCGATGCTTTTGAGCGTATATCCACTAGATCCCTAGTAACGTCATTCTTTTCGTCAAGATATTCCGTCAGCTCGTCAATCACGTCACCTCGCCTTTCCACACCAAACAACAGGATACTCGGAGTAGTTTTCGTGGCACTATGAACTGAGTTATTGATAGCATGTTCGACCTGTAGTAATCTGCTACACCAATCAGCATGTGTGATTGGATCGCTTATTTTTCCTAGCATGGTTTTGATTACTCGATTCACTCTTTCTACCTGCCCGTTGGCCTGTGGAGGTGCCACAGCCACCTTTACATGTTTAATATTATGTCTCAGCACGTATTCTCCAAATTCGAGTGACGTAAAGCAAGTTCCTCTATCGGATATTATCCGTTTGGGTCGACTATAGTAATTGAAGTATTTGTCCAACGCGGCAGTAACCTCTCTCGTACTAGTCGAATTTGTAGGATATAATTTTACAAACTTCGTAAAAGCGTCAACCACGACCAAAATGTGTTTTCTCTTCGAGTTCAGAGACGGCAACGGACCAAAATGGTCGATGTGAATTGTATCAAACGGAATTGGGTTCTTAGGGATATTGTATAGGCATTTTTCGTTTAACCGAGTTGGTACGGCATACATAATACATTTCAGACAATTTCTTACAAAGGTCTCTATCTTGCGGCGCATGCTCGGAAACCAGTAGTGCAATCGGATTTTCTGGTAACATTTTTCAACCGCCTGGTGGCCTAACTTCTCATGGATCAAACGTATTACATTTTCCTCCATTTCACTCGGTACGTACAAGAGTTTCCGACCGGATTCTATGACTTTATAAACCACACAGTCAACTAAGTCAAAATCCTTCATTTCCCTGGTTTGTAGTTCATTGCGTACACCCCTTATCAATTCGTCGCGCTCTTGGGCTATTTGTATCTGGAAGTCTACGCCGTTAACGTCCGTAACCATGGCGACATGGCACCTACTTAGGGCGTCCACATGACCCATGGATGCACCCCCGCGATGTTGTAACCTGTAGTCATAGTTCTGCAGCTCCAAAGCCCATCTAGCAATTCTCGGATTAACCTGCTTCCTTTCCAAAGCCAGCGTCAGGGAGTTACAGTCGGTTACTATCTTGAAGGATATACCCTCTAGGTAAACTCTAAATCGTCTTAAAGCATAAATGATGGCCAGCGCTTCTAACTCAAAGCTGTGATACTTAGATTCGGCAGCAGAAGTGGTTTTAGAGAAATATGATATTGGATGAAATTTGCCATCATTCTGTCGCTGCACTAACACAGCACCGAAACCGGCAGAACTAGCGTCACAATGAAGCTCCGTTTCCCTCTCGGGGCTATAGATAGCTAAAACCGGTGCTTCCGTCAGTTTGGCTTTTAACTCGTTAAAGGCTGCAATGAAGTGATCATTGATTATAAAGTCGGCACCCTTTTTCAACAGATCCCTTAATGGTTTAGCTATGATTGTACAAAGCGGCGAAAATATGAAAAAAGACCTAAGCAGGACTGCAATTCTTTCTGATTGGTCGGCAGCGGGTACTTTCTAATGGCTACCGCATGAGAATCACTCAATGTTATACCCGTGGCCGTTACCTTGTAACCCAAATATTCTATTTCGTTGTAGCAAAACTTACATTTCGGAAGATTTAATTTCAGTTTTCTACTTGTAATACGTTCCAAAACTAAACGCAACGTCTGATTGTGGTCCTTAAAGTTCTCGGCAGCAATTAGTATATCGTCCATATAGATTACGATTTTCTTAGCGTCGATGAGATCACGGAAAATATCATTGATGAAACGTTGGAATACGGCTGGCGCATTTTTAAGCCCAAACGGCATTTTTACATACTGACCGTACTGATCGTCAGGGGTCACAAAAGCGGTGTATGGTACGGAATCTGGCGAGATGCTAACGTGATGAAACCCACTTTTTAGGTCCAGAACGGAAAAGTATCGTTTACCCTCTAAATATTCTATACAGTCTTCAATGAGCGGCAACGGATAGTTATCCCGTACAGTTATCTTATTAAGTCCCCGATAATCTACACACAGTCGTGTTTGGCCATTTTTCTTCTTCACCAAAACAATAGCAGACGCGTACGGAAAATTACTTGGCCTAACAATGCCCTCCTGATGTAATTCTTTTACAATTTCTTTAACCTCTGTCCGTTCCTTGTAAGATAATCGTCTAGGGCTACAATAAAAGTGTACGTCAGAACTTAAATGAATCTTCATCTCATATTCGTAAGGGGTAACGGAAATATCTTTCGGCACTAAATAGCAATTCGTTATCAACTCTACAAGTTTCTCACGTTGTTCCCGGCTTAATTCGAAATTTACGTCAAATTCTTGGTCATCAGACGGAATATTAATATTATATATATATGGTACGTCGTCGTTGACACTACGGTTTATTGACTCAACCGACCCAGCTGTCGCAGAATCCTGATTAATTCGACAGTAATCGGCAACGGAAGTATTTGCATTTCTCAAAAGGTTGTGTTTACTTCATCTTTGATTTCTAGCAGTTGCGTCTTAGAATAACGCAGTTTCGATTTTGTTAATTGAATGTTAAAAGCCTGTAAGAAATTTCGTCCTAAAATAATAGGTACATACAGCACGTCGTCAGGTACTATAACAATGGAAATTCGTTTTGTTTGTTTTAAAAATTGTATTCTGCAGTGGCTTTCTGCCAAGACATGAATAGTGTGCCCACCCACGGCACGATATTTCGACTGTTTCACTTGTTCGGTATATAGTGAAGCTCGCAGGTCCTCCGGCACGCAGGATTGTCATACGAAACTAGTTGGGCTACCCGTGTCAAACAAGGAGAAAAATTTAATAAATTTTTGCCTCCTAACCGAATCGACTCCAAAAGCAATACTTACATTATTAAAATTGTTAATGGAGTAATAATCGTCCTCCTCGGCAACGGCAACGGCAGATGGCTTCAGGGCCTTCTTGGGGTTTGGGCACGAACGGTGATCGTGGCCCATCTCCCAGCAACGGAAACATGACCCGTTCCGACGCAGCGGATACGGGCACTGCGGCTTAATATGGCTCCGCTGCGGAGCAGATGTTTGTCTGGCTGGCGGTTGTGTGTTGCGGCGTTCTGTCGGTGCTGATTCAATGAGTTTTCGCTGGTGCCTCTTCACCAGCATCTTCAGCTCGGCGACGCTGTTGGCCCCGATCAGCAGCCCAACGCTGCGCACCCCATGGCCGATCCCTTCGATAATGAAGTCGACGACCTCCAATTCGTTGACGTCGGACCGCGTCGCGATGGCCTGCATCTCTAGGATGTACCGATGCAGCGACTCCTCCTTTTTGCTCCAGCGCCTCTGCCGCAGCATGCGGTAAACATCCTGACGCGAAACGGCGACGTCAAACTCGGCAATTAGAGCCCTCTTCAGGTCAGCGTACGAAAGTGCGGCCGTCATCGACAGGAAAACCCGCGCCGTGCCCGTCAGCGAACGGCGCAGGCAGAGCAACTTGAAGCTCTCGTCGGCATTTGTGGAGCACATAAGATCTTCGAAATCGCGTAGGAAGTGCCCTACGGCATGGGCGGCGTTGTCCCCACTAAATTTGGGGATAGCGTGCTCGACGTCCGTGAAACTCGGCAATCGTTCCTGTGTTGGAGTCGGGGCGGGATTCTCCAGCTCGCGGATCTGTTGCCGCAGCTTGAGGATCTCCAGTTGCTTCCTCAACGTCGCCAGTTCCTCGTCAACGGGGTGTCGTAAGAAGCAGCATTGCCGTCGGCGCTAATGGCGTCGACCGAAAAAGCGTCGCCATCTTGGCAACGCGATGTAGCGTGAGCGTGGTAGTTGCGTCGTGTTTTGTCGCCCACTGTACTATACCCGAGACCGTAGTTTCGGGCGGCAGCGGCGGTGTTGGTTGCAGCGGCAGCATTGGCGGCAGCAGCGGTGTTGGCTGCAACGGCAGTGTTGGTGGCAGCGGCGGTGTTGGCTGCAACGGTAGTGTTGGTGGCAGCGGCGGTGTTGGCTGCAACGGCAGTGTTGGTGGCAGCGGCGGTGTTGGCTGCAACGGCAGTGTTGGTGGCAGCGGCGGTGTTGGCTGCAGCGGCAGCATTGGCGGCAGCAGCGGTGTTGGCTGCAACGACAGTGTTGGTGGCAGCGGCGGTGTTGGCTGCAACGGCAATGTTGGCGGCGGTTGGCTCGCCGCCGGTGTCCAGCGGAGCACCCACCATTTCCAACATCAGCTTGTGGAGCTGACTCGTCGTGGCCGTTCCGGGAAAATCAATTCCGGCCTTGGCCAGTGTCTCTGCCATCTCCCACTTTTGCATTTTTGTTTTTTTTTTCACTTGGATTGAACCCCACACTTGAGTTATAAGATCAAATTCAACTTTATTTAAAATATATTCCGTATGCGACTGCGCACATTGATCGTCACGAGAAAAGTGAAAATGGCGATTGTGGCTGGTCAGCACCGAAGCCCAGGGTCGTATCCTGAACTCCGGTGCTGCCCAGTTATTCAACTTAAACTACTTAAAACTATGGCGTTGCCCTCATGAAACATCTTACAGTAAAATTTATATTTATTTTAAATTAACAAATCTTTTTTCTTTATGCCGCATGAATTATGAAAAATGTGTAGGTGTTTCCCAATATAATTTATTATTTTATAATTAATAACGCAAAAACATATAACTTTTGCGATTTAAAACATTGTCTTAATATTAGGGCAAGGTTAGGTTAGGTTAGGGTGGCAGCTGAGGAGCTCACATAGGCCAAAAATAGGCCCGTTGTGTTAACACATCGAAAGAAAGTGGCTGACTCCACAGCTAGTCACCCCCCCCCCGAAGGTGGAGGGAATCCATCGCGATTCCCTGATGAAGCGGGCTATGCCGCTAATATGGATGGTCGACAGCTCTGATAGATCAACCAGAAACGGGACCCCTAGGTGCCGAAGCCTAATCCTGGCTAAGGCCGGGCAGTGGCACATAAGGTATGCAACGCTCTCCTCCGAGTCAACCGAATTGGAAAACCCATGTGCCACAACAGGGGTGTAGACTGCATAATCAATGTCTAAGCAGGTTTGTATGTCCTGCCCGAGAATAGAGGAATGACCTATATCGATCGTAGACCATTTGCTTATGGCGTTAAAGCGGACAGCGGCCAACTTAGCTGACTGTCTGATCAGAAGATCAGATGGGATCCAGTTAAGGAGAGTGTAAAGCACCCTTGTAGGAGTGGAGCGGATAGCCCCAGTGATTAGGATGGAGGCGAGTCTCCTAACTTTATCAAGCTGTTTCAAGTTTGTTGAGCGGCTAGCCGCCGGCCACCATACAACAGCCCCATAAAGAAGAACCGGCTCCACTACAGCTGTATATAGCCAGGAAATGACGCGTGGTTGTAAACCCCATCTTGCTCTGACAGCCCTCTTACAGCAGTAGATTGCCTTTCGACGATATTTGCGTTCCAAGTGAGCTTGGAATCGAGTATAAGCCCCAGGTATCTCACCTCGCTACTTAATTTGAGCTCGGTGCCTTCGAGGCGTGGAAGACGAAAGTCCGGGATCTTGTACTTCCTAGTAAACAGTACAAGTTCCGTCTTTCTAGGGTTGGCCTTCAAACCACACTCCGCACACCATGCGGAGAGCTTCCCCAGTGAATAGGACATCCTCTCAGAGAGGGTACTGAGATGTTTGCCTGCAATACCAATAGCCACATCATCAGCATAGGCCACGACCTTGCAGAACGGGTAAGGTCCGAGAGGAGTTTATTTAGGGTGAGGTTCCAGAGTAGCGGCGAGAGGACCCCCCTTGCGGGGTGCCCCTAGTGACGCTCCTGCGGACGATGTCCGTTCCCAAGGTAGACCTGATGGAGCGGCTTCGCAGTAGTATGCTGACAAAGCTTATAAGCCTGTTGTCGACATTCAACTCGGCCAAGGCATTCCCAATCGCTTGAGGGCGACCATTGTTAAACGCCCCCTCGATATCTAGGAAAGACACTAGTGAGTACTCCTTGAAGGCCAATGATTTTTCGATAAAGCCCACAAGGGAGTGTAGCGCTGATTCAACAGATCTGCCCCGAGTATAGGCGTGTTGGCATTCTAAAATCAGGCTAGGATCAATCAGGAGAAAGGATGAAAGGCTTATGGGCCTGAAGTCTTTGGGCTTAGCGTGCGTCGTTTTCCCCGCCTTGGGTATAAAAACGACCGTAACGTCTCGCCAACCAAGGGGGACATAGCCCCACTCCAGGCAAGCTCTGAAAATCGGACAGAGCCAAGACGCAACCCATTCCGAGCCCTCCTGGAGCTCTGCAGGAATAATGCCATTCGGCCCTGGTGACTTGGCTGGAATGTCCCGATTGCCCAGATGACTAAGTTTTCACTAACAGTCACCCCTGAGGGAAACCTTGAAGCCGGCTCGCCTTCTACTTCTCCTCCAACGGATGCATCCGAGCTACCCGGGAAGTGAGAGTCGCAGAGAGCCTCCAAGGTCTCCTGATTGGACTCCGTCCATCTTCCATCAGCCATCTGAACAGACGCGGGAATTGTGGGTGAGCGGTTAAGAATCCTCTCGCTCTCGATGCTGCCGCAGAAAGTACCCCAGGATTCTCTTTTCGCTTTCCTAACAGCGAGTTTAAAGGTCCGTTCTATACCTATCCCAGATGTTTAATCTTTTGGCAGCGTTGAAGGACCTTCTGCATGCTTGACGTAGCTCCGCGATTTCCCTATTCCACCACGGTGGCTTCGGTTTGCCGCGGACGATACGAGGTTTGCAGGACGCCTTGGAGGCGTCGCAGATTGCTCTAGTTAAGGTACACACCGCAGACTCGATGTCTTCAGGACAACAGAGTAGCGGCGGAGAAGAGTTGAGATTGGACATGAGTGCAGAACGGAACAAATTCCAGTTCGTATTCCTACGATTACGGAAGAAAGGTCTGTCCGGTCCAGCTGTAACCAGTCGGAAACGGATGTAACGATGGTCGGAGAAGGAGCATTCGCTCAGCACATTCCAGTCCGCGACCAGATGTGCAGCTAGCTCACTAGTCAAAGTTACGTCGAAAACCTCTCTACGATTAGAGGTAATGAACGTAGGTTCCCTACCCCTGAATTCGAACAGTGACTCACCTCTTTCGTTGCAGTTACTGCTGCCCCATGCATCGTGGTGGGCATTGGCGTCGGCTCCAATTATGACAGGAATGCCATGCGCGTTAGCTGCTGCAACTGCGCTCCACAGCAGCCTGGATGGAGGGTTGGAACCATGGTCGTGGGCCATATAGCTGGATACAAGCCAGAATTCCCGGGACTGTATCACAGCTGGTATGGCCACGCAGTCCTCGTCGCATTACCTGGAAAGCATGGAAACATTAATATCATTTCTGATCAAAATGCAGGCCCTAGCCTTACCAGTTCCGCCAGGCGATATTAAACTATACCCCTTCATGCTTAGCCCTCGGTCATTCGCGACCCATGGTTCTTGGACCAGCACTAGTGCCTCCCTGTCTTGTGACAAATGGAGGAGGAGAGCGGCCGACGCCGCCTTGGAGTGGTGGAGGTTAATTTGTAGGACCCCCACCATCTTCGACCGCGCCGACCACCGTCATGTCGTGGTCCTCCAACTCCGAGAAGGAGATATTGGGGTCCTCATCGGACAGGGAGATGTTACTTCCAGACTGGAGATCCAGTCCCGAGAAGAAATCCCCCATGAGTTCGGAGGCGGATATGGTGCTGCCTCCGTCATCGGAGGCAGCTGCCGGTTCCACCGCGTGCTCAGCAGAGGGCCCGGGCTCAACGCCTACTGGGTCTTGCGCCTTAGCCCTATTTTGCGCCCCACCGAGCTTGTCGTTCCGGTAGACGCGAAGCGTGATGGAGTCAAAGCCATTGCTCACAACTCCACCACAGGCCGCCAGGGGTTTGAGGGACTCCTCATTCAAAATAATGAGGGCCTCACGAAGATTGCCCTGTGGTTCGCTCACCTTAGCAACCTTCCAGTCATGAGCTGGGAGATCCGGGTTGCCAGTCCGGAGGTAACGGGCAATCGTGGCTGGATCCGACGGTTCCGCCGTGATCCAGGCCTTCGAGCGCAGCCTGCTGGGTATTTCGTCCCGCGAGACTGATTTCAGTTTGGCGCCCGGCCAATCCTCACCCAGCTTGTCCACAGCCAGCCTGTAGAGATCGGCCGATCGCTGGTCAAAGCACTCGATAAGCTTAACGTGCCCCTGGTGCCAACCGATGTCCCTACACCTGGGGGGCGGGCCTGGATTGGCGACCAGGACGTCATCGTAGACCCTCAAGAGGGCCATTTTCACCATCTTCCAGTTGTCCGGAGAGATAGTGCCGTCTCCATTGCTGGAGTCGATGACCGCCCACACCAGGTTATCTTTGACGGTCTCGCTAAATGACCGTGCAGGTCTTGCCACCGAGACCGCCAGTCTCGGCTTCTTGGTGGCCCGAGACGCTGGCTGTTGAGGCTCCTTTGACCTCTGCCGTTTAGGAGCTTGTAGTGAGACGTGTTGTGATGTGTTTCTCACATCAATGTTTCTCCTGGCCCATTCCAGGGAAATTTTGTCCCTCGCCGAGAGCTCACTCGGGGGGATCCCTTCGAGCCTCCTCAAGGTCCTGAAGGCTGTCCTTCGGGTCCTGTAAGCCCGCTTAGAGGGATTGACGGAGGAAGGATTGACGCGTGAAGTGGACGGAGCGTCATGGGAGGCAGCGGTGGAAGCGGAGGCTGGCTTATTCGCCTGAACCCTGCTACCGCTTTGGGCAACTGCGGGCCTAGGGAGCACCTTACTACCACCCGGCAACTGCGCCTTTTTGGTGGGAGCTGTGCTCGAAGAAGGGAGAGGAAATCTGACTCGACTTTGCCTGGCAATTGGAGCCTTAGAATTGCCAGGAGCTGAACGCACCCCTTTCGGATAATGCGAAGGCCGCCTTTCGGGTTATGCGACGAGGATGAAGAGGATTGCCTATTAATTTCAGTTGGGTCCCCACTCACGGCCGCTATCGCTACCCGAATGCGTAGTCACTATAGGACCCCATGGTTATCTGTGCAGGAGCAGGGAGGCCATGCGAGGGTTGGCAACAGCCCTTATGTGGACAGTTGCTCAGAGCCGGGTCCAGTGCAAGCTAGAGTTGTCTCAACTGGCGCCTACGCCGCCAACCTAATGGCGACGGGTCCATGGGTACCGTGAAGCGGCCCATACACGATACAATCTGGTCGTGCGACAGGTCGTGCGAAAGGTTGGTCGTTAGGACACACACACAACTTCATTTTTCTCATAAATTTTTTTGAGTGCAGACGAAATGACAAGCAAAATAATTGCGCTTCTGATCATCAATGAAATTATAGAAGAGGAAAAGAGCAGTGGAAATTCAAACGCAGTGGTTTCTTAAACGCAGTGTCCGTGGAAATATTTTGCAATTCATCGTCCGAATTTTCATTTTGGTGACTTTTTTTTCATTCATCTTCACGCCCTCAATAGAACCATTGAGATCAATTTTTTTATAGGCTCTCAAAAGTTTTTCATGTGCGGTATGATGAAAACTTTTATTTTTGTATTTTCCACATTTGCTGTTCCATAGTTCCGGCAAATTTCGATAAGCTTCGATAAAATTGCTCCAGTTTTCGTTGCGCTCGTCCATTTCGTTCGCAACGCACAAAAGCTGAAACACGAATGAACTCAGAAAATGGCACGAAATTGTACAACATACCCATACACGTTGCGACCGCTCACACAACACGACCGCGCTACACACGATGCGATTTTTTGTACAACCTTGTCCAGTTGTACAACGAATCGCAACGTGTATGGGCCGTACGAGGCCTGCCAGGGTTTTAACGGGACGGAGGCTATCGTGGCATTAGCCTGAAAGCCATTTCCACTGGATGTCACTCCAGTGTACTAAGGTACCAGAATACCACGACAACCAGCCCAGAGACAAACAAAACCAGACGGAGTTTGAAGAAGGTCCGAGGACAAAGCCAGGGTCGTGCCAATCGATACGTATATCGGGGGAGGGGGAGTCGGAGCAGATCATTTAGCGTGACCCAGGATGCACCGCGAGGAGGCGATCTGCACTACATCCCAAAATTATTAGGGCAAAGTTCAGCCATAATTTATATCGGAAGTAGTAGTAGTCTGGCATGAACATGGGAGCTTATGCAAAGCATCAAATTTCTCTCGGCTCGCTAGCATTGGCATCGCCGAGTGCGATCCGAACCGTACAATACGAACCGTACGTAGAGTTTCTGTTGTGTTAATATCAAAGTTGGGTTGACATTCATCAATTAAATTCATTTTGATTGATTTTTTTTATAAAAAAAAAACAAAGAAAACTCATTTGAATTTATTATTTGTTATTCAATGTTTTCTTTATTACATTTTTTTGTTTTTTCAATTGGAAAATTACATATTTTTAATGGGTGCAAAATCTAGGAAGTAAAATATGTTGACGTGCGCCAATGTGAATGACAGCGAAATCATATGAACAAAAGTGTTCATTTTGTTCATTATATTGAAGCGTTTTTACTTAGTCGTGCTTGTTGCACATGCTGAGCACATATAGGTATGTAGTACTTCTATGTTGGCAGTAAGCTCAGGGTACATTCGCCAACATCACAGTACAGCAATAGTGAAATATGAGCGAGAAAGGGTATAAACGAATGTACCTTGACATATGTCAAAAGTGTCAAAAAGTCAGGTGCGTGCAGACGGGAAAAAAATTGACTGGAACAAAATAAAAATGTGTTGAAATTAACTGAAAATAGTACCTTTTTCTTCAACCACCCCTGGAGCAGTTTGACAGTTGTTCATGTGTACAAGTGCTCATGTATACACGTATAGAAATACATTCACAAAATTTCGTGTTTTCTGTCTCATCGCTTGTCTCCCTTTGATTTCCGAATGAAAACTTATTGTGAAGATAGGTTGCTGCCAATATAGAAGTATTACATACACTAGTCAGAAAAAGTTTGCGTACAGGCAAGTCAAAATTATGTTATCATCAATTTTGACCTCAAAAATGGGTTCTCTGTTTACCAATACTTATTATCCACATTATTCATATCCACATTATTCATATGTGCCTTAACTGCACTTTTTGTTGTGTTTTAGATGCATTAAAACAATAATTTTCCTTATATTCGTATTTATTGACAATATACTCACAAAACGGTGCAGAATAAGTTTGCGTACAAAACTAATAACACTGTACAACACAAAAAAAAATAACAAGGTTCTCAAAACGGATTCTGGTAGAGGGGGCAAAAACAAAATATACGTGTATCGGCGTTTTGAAAGTTTACGTCTGAATTTTTTTTAGGGGGGGTCAAAGTTTTCCCCTTTTTGCACATTCTCATGGTGAATCGGCATACGAAAACCATGTAGCCTCACATTTTAGGTATACCTTCTGGTCAAATTTTACCGGGAAATTGTAAAAAAACACAGTAAATTCATTTATTCTTCAATATTTATTTTATTTCCTTCAAAATAATCACCATCGGATGCAATACACATATGCCAACGTTTTTTCCACTCTTCGATACACTTTTCATAGGCCGCTTTCGGTATGGCTTTCAGCTCCCTCTGCGAATTCTCTTTGATGGTTTCAATCGAATCAAAACGCTTTCCACGTAGCGGTAATTTTAGCCTAGGGAACAGGAAAAAGTCGCACGGAGCCATATCTGGCGAATACGGTGCTTGCGGAACGACATTCACGCTATTTTTGGCCAAATAATCGCGTACAACGAGTGACTTTTTGCAAAACATTCAACTTTTTCGGAACAAGTCGCGCTGCAACACGTCTCATTTCCAAAACATCGTGTAAAATGGTTTGAACTGATGTTTTTGATATTTCAAGCTCTTCAGCTATCTCTCTTTGACTCACACGACGATTTTCAAGCACTAACGCCATCACTTTTTCGATGTTTTCGTCATTAATTGATGTGGATGGACGAGCGGCATGAGGCAAGTTTTCGACCTCTGTACGACCCTCTTTGAACGATTTGTACCATTCATATGCCCGTGTTTTCGACATAGCAGACTCGCCAAAGGCTTTATGCAACATTCTCAACGTTTCGACACAAGAAATTTCGTTGGAAAGACAAAATTTAATGCAAATTCTTTGATCAACAGATTCAGACATTGTAAAATTCGCAGAACAAACTCGAGGTAGACTTGTTTACACAGCTGTCAAAAACATACTAATGCACATATCGCGCTAAAAATTGATATGGAATGCTATAACAGTGCTACCAACCTTATGCCATCAGAAATTTGACAATATTTGGTGCGCGCTTCATTTAAATTGAAAATTCCCGGTCAAATTTGACCAGAAGGTATGATGTGTTCAGCAATTTGATGTAAAATACTATAAAGAACATTTTTGTGGAGCATTTTAACCCTGTAGTTCCTTTTTGTATGGGTCAATTTGACCCTTTTTCCTAAAATGCCAAAAATGTCCTGTAAAACAGGACTTTTTAAGGACAAAATGTTCGAACATCAGTTGGCAATAGAATCCGATAAACATGGGGAACGATTTCATCAGACATGTGCCCCCATCAGGGGCGGATTCAGAAAAATATTTCGAGGGGTTTCAAAAAGTAATTTTTTAATAATTATAAAATGCCTTTTAATTTGTATGTAGTTTTAAAGTCGATCCCAATATTTCGGGGAGGTTTCAATCCCCAAACCCCCCGAATCCGCCACTGGGCCCCATTGAGGAACGGTATAAAGGCAAGAGTATTCATTTTTTTATAGCTGATGTATGCTGGACATTATTTGATAACAGTGTGGAATTGCCAAGAGCTACACGAAAAATATAATGAATACCTTAAATATCCAAAATTTTTCTAATTTTTCTATTTATATATATTATATCTAGAGCTTTCTTTTGTACGGTGACTTATAGTGAAATTTTGCGTTCAACATTTTTCCCATACACACTAACCCTCAAAAATCAAGTTTTGTAGGAGATTTTAGTACCAATTTTGATTAAGTACGAAATAAACACTTAAACACATTTTCAGTTTTGGCTTAATTCTGGCGTTCAAGTTAATTTCTGAGCTTTGATGAATTCAGAGATCTATAGTAGAATTTTATGGCGAATATTTTCGCGGTCCATTTTGTCCTTAAAAAGTCCTGTTTTACAGGACATTTGGAAGAGCACATTCGTCATTTTGAAAAGCCATCTTAAATTTCGAAAAAACCAGAAATTCTTGCTTCCTTGCTACGATTTGGCCATTTTCTTAAGCTACCCAGGCAATAGGATTAGATTGTTTTGCGATCAGTGCATCATATTGTAAGGCTAGTTGCATCCAATATCTTCAGAAATGTACAGAAATATTTTATAAAACCCAGTAGCAGTGCCTTTATAAGAAAAGTCATGAAAAAGACGTATTTCCCCTACATAACAGCATGTAAGAAGCCCATATTTAGCTTAATTACAAGGAGCACAGAATTTCTTTCGTGAAAGAGTCCATCAAAGAGTCTAGAAAACCGAATTTCCGGGACTATGTGTTGTTATCTATGGAGTAGAAAGATTTATTATTCTCTGATAATGGTTTGGCATATTTGGCATTAAAAGGCATCAACTAATTTGAAGTGAATGACAAAAATCTGACATTAACAGTAAAGCATAGCATATGAGGGGGTGTGGTATGGGGCTGCATGTCTAGTAAAGGAGTGAGTAGGCTGTGATTTTTTTATTCAGAAATGGTTCCGAGGGGTTATTTATATATTCTAAAAGCTTATGCAAGCCAAGGTTTCAAAATTTTGGATCAGGTTCCAACATTTCTTTTCAGCTTTACGATGACCTTAAGGCGCAATGCATACGATGTGAAGCTATCTTTGCTATTAACTGGCTCAAAAAAGTATTCTCTCGAATACCCCAAGGGCCGCTATGTCGTTTCGCGTCATTGTCCATGCTTCAGCGCCATAGAGGAGCACGGGCAGGATAAGAGTCCGATAGAATGCAAGTTTTGTTAGTTGAGAGATCTCTTTGCTACTCAATTGCCTACCGAGACTGTAGTAACACCAATTGGCAAGAGCTGCTGTTTATAATGGTACGAAAACGAATTCTTTGAAAACTTCAAAAAGAATATCTGGCGGCCTTGAAATTGGACCCTAGCCGCTACGAGTCCCTATGTGCACACAAAATATACATCGTATTGCCCTTATTTACACCAGATCCCACTAGAGTGGGATATATGAGCTCATAATCTGCCGATGTCATCAAGTGGAGAGTGACTGAGCTGATTAAAGAGTTGAGAGGAGTAGGTTTCGAGGACGATTTTGACATCATGGTACCCTTAAGCTTTATGGACATCCTCGAGCTTCGCATCGAAGTCATCTTTGGTCACATCATCCCTTCTTACGCACAAATTAGACTGATGCTAAAGTACACGAATACGCACTCAAACTCGCTCTTCTCCGCATGGGAGTAGTAGTAGATTTCGCAGTCTGCTCACATGGAGCAACCTTGTCCTGTCTATCGCACTTCCAGATATGGTGATGCCTTATGCTTTATGAGGGCTTCTGCCAGTTGGATAAGGTCACATTTTTTGTATAAAGTCCGGATATTTCAGAGCATAGCCTCAAATCATGGTTCTTAAATCGTTGGTTGTGGTCGTCAACATAGTGAGAGTCCAAGGCTCTTCTGGGTTTCATTGGTATATTTGGTTTACGTGGCGAGCACCAAACCCTGCGCACAATCATAATGTAATGTTCTGGGGATTAGATACGCTGCACACATTTGTTTAATCAATAGTAAGCGGGTGCCAAATCGCTATCCAGGAAAGCTAAGTATGTATTAACTTGCATTGCACAGGAACAAGGATCGTTCTAGCAATCGCCAAGTTTAACACAATAAAAGACTTTGCCCTTCCCTACAACCCTACTCGTAATTACATAAACATAACGATAACCAAACATGTTTTTTAGTTCAGGTGTGCTTTTTTCAAGACTGTTTTGTTTGTTGTTTGTTTGTTTTGTTAACTTAAGTAAATATGTTAACAAAACACTTATCTTTTGTTAATGTCTATTTCGATTTATAAAAATTTATCCCATTCTTCTCTGTAGGATCACCGATCATACACATTTTTGCCAGGAAAGTCTGCGTGTGGAGAATACGATCAATTTGTCTTACCCAATGTGCCATTATTGACCGCAGCGAAAAAAATTGATAATATGAATGCCATTAAAAAATTTGCGGCCAGTAAAATAATCAGTTCTTTTCGAGAAGATGTCTTTAAGACATTAACAGCTCATAGCTTTTTATGGGGTTACCGGGATAGAATTGTGTCTCTAGACTTTGGAACTGGTTCTACGCACTTTGGTCTGCTAATGAATGTAAGTATTATATCTTATAGAATCTACGCTTTGTTTAGACCTCAAAAATATATACGTATTTCGCACTATTAAAATTTTCAGAATTTTTTAATAAATATAGTATAGATATATATACATATAATAAGCGAATAGCTGTTTTGTCTTTTGATATTTCGTATGACTTTAACCAATTTTTTAAATGTACCTTTATTTAAATATGCCATTTCCGGAGCAATTTCAAGCACATTGGAGTATATCGTTATCTACATACTCGTATATGTACCTCAACCCGATTTGCTCATCGAGCATTTTGTGGAGCCGTGAATTTTGCGTTTTAAACTATGCTATCTGTGTTTAATTATGGTGTCAATTTTGGAGCAATTTTTTGGAAAATTCATTCCGAAATCCCTAATGAAAGTCGCAAGTAAGTCGCCTTTCTTTAGTTTTTCAACTTTCTTTATACCTTCGACTTACTATCCGATTTCAATATGTTCAAAACTCTTTCGTTGGAGTATAAAACTTCCAGTCCATTATCATTTAATATATAATATTTTCCTTTTTTGCTTTTGCTTATGAAGAACTTCCTTATGTCAACCCTGTCATTAAACATTTTTTAGTAAACCAATTGCATCGTTTTGAGATTGTAACATAAATAATATTAAGACATTGTGACACTTATTAATTTTATTTAATTACATTTATACCACTCAAAGGCATCCAAAAAAATGTCGTTCTCTGGACTTCCAACTGAATTTATTCAGATGCAATTAATAACATTACATTATGTAGATAGCAAAGTGTGTGTGAGTTTTTTTTCAAGCTTCGCACTATTTTTACTGTGCATCAGCAAAAGAACAAAGTCCTGCCTCATGTCTCAGTTCGTTTTTCGACATGATTTTTAGGGTTTGAAGAAATGACAAAAAGGAAATTCAAGGATTGTTTTACTACTTCTAATCCGACTGCCCTCTAATCTGACTGAGCTATTATAAGTATAATTATAACGCACGTATTGGATCTTTGTATACGAATAGCTATAATTGATTTAAATATAGCCATACATATTAATGAGCATTACATTGAACCCTTGTTTATATAATTGTTTAGCGTAACGGCACAAGCGTTGATTCGCTACAAGTAAATACGGGAGAAGATGATATTCGAAAATTCAGTATAATAACTCAATTCAATGGAAAGAGCCTCTTGGATTTTTGGGAGGAAGAAGCGTGCAATCGTATTGACGGATCCGATGCTTCAATGTTTCCTCCTCATATTTTGGAAAATCGAGACCGCTTGTATGTATTTCTTCAAGTGCTTTGCAGAAAAATGCCATTGCATTTCGAAAAGGAAGTACAAATTTTTAACAACATCGATGCTCTACGTTATCGTACTCCGTTAAATGTGTTTGCGAATCCCAACGAAAATCCTGCCAATGAATGTTACTGCCAAAATACTCAAATATGCTTGCCTAGTGGAGTGATAAATGCGACCAAGTGCTACAACGAAGCACCTATTTACCCGTCCTTCCCCCATTTTTTCTCAGGCGACCCGATTCTTTACAAAGACTTCGAAGGAATCGAACCCAAGCAGGAATTACACCAAACATATGCAGACATTCATCCCCGTTTTGCATTTCCGATAAGTGGAGCTTCACGCATCCAGATCAATATTGCTGTTCACAAAAATTCCATCATCAAACGTAAGTCATACATACTTTTAGTAATATAGTCGCATTTGTGTTGTTTTATTTTTGTACATGTTTTCAAAGGTTATGCGATTATAATAAGAAAGCGCGAAATAATATTCCATGAATAGTATTATCGAGCTACATTAAATCAAATTAGTATATTAACCCATTGCTGCCGGGTACTAGTTCCGCCCATACGATTTTGATAAAATTTCATACACGACCTAGAAGTGACCCAAAGTGATCAGAAACAAAATTTCAGCTTTATATCTCTGCACGTTGCTGAGATATTCATTATGTAGCAGATTAGCATTAAGTAATAGTTTGTAGGTTTTGGCCTACGTTTTTATTTCACAACACAACTGTTCATTACAAGCTCAACAACAAGAATCAAACAGTAAAAACATGTCACCGCCTGCTGGCGTTCTAACCGCTCGTTCGCATTCAAAAGTTCGAAGTCGAATACCGAACAGCTGTGTAAAAAGTCTTCACCACTAGGTGGCTAATGGCACCCCCCCGAGTGGAGCGTTTGCCGGAGGTTGCTCTCCGCTTGAGGGCCTTGACTTCCTCGAGTATGTCCGGAGTTGGGTGGGTGGCTGAGACAGTCCTTGCCTAATGGATGCGTCATCCGCTGCATGTGGCGCTGCTCGTAGAGGGCTCGGGGCGGGGTCAAACACGTCGTCGGCAGCGAGACTTCCTTGCCGTTCACAAGGATGGTGAAAACACGGTCGTCCACTCTCCTAACCACCGCATGAGGGCCGGAATATGGCTGCTGCAACGGCCGTTTGACTGCATCCGCTCTCAGGAATACCTGTGCGCAGGTCTGCAAGTCTTTGTGGCAAAACGTTTTCTGGCGACATTTGTGTGCCGCAGGTACTGGTCTTATGCTGCGCATGTGGATTTGGAAGTCGTCCATAAAGAAGAACGGGTCCGGAGGTGAATCCTCTTGGGTGAAAAATTCTCCGGGCATCCTAAGGGTCGATCCGTACAGGAACTCTGCAGGTGAGGCTTTGATGTCTTCTTTATAACACGTCCTCAACCCCAACAGCACTGTTGGCAGTACTTTGGTCCACTGCGGTGTTTGGTGGCACATGATGGCGGCTTTTAGTGTACGGTGCCACCTTTCCACCATACCGTTCGCTTGGGGATGATATGCTGTGGTACGCACGCGCTTGCTGCCCAGTAAGCGTGAAAGGGATGTAAAGAGCGCGCTCTCGAACTGTGTACCTTGATCGGTGGTGATGAGTTTCGGGCTTCCGAACCGTGCTATCCAATTGCAGAAAAAGGCCTTTGAAACGGTATCCGCGCTGATGTCTTGAATGGGAATGGCCTCCGGCCATCGCGTAAAGCGGTCGACCATTGTCAAACAATATTTGAAACCGTTTGAAACTGGCATCGGCCCTACCAGGTCAATGTGTACGTGGTCAAACCTCTGGTCTGGCTCCGAGAATGCCGCTGCCTGGACGCGCACGTGCCGTCCTACTTTTGAACGTTGGCAGGGTAGGCACTCGCGAGCCCAACGGGTGATGTCTCTGTTCATGGACGGCCAGACATAGCGTTGGGTGATTATAATGTGTGTGGCACGACCGCTGGGGTGCGAGAAGTTGTGGAATACGTCGAACACTCTACGTCGAAGCGCTAGTGGGACGTATGGTCTGATGTTAGAGGTGGACACGTCACAATATACGTCAAGTTGCTGCGGGCCCTGCTTCAGCTTCTGGAATGTAAGAGAAGTATTATTGTTGCTGAGAATTTGTGTAAGCTCATGGTCTGTGGATTGCGCTTGAGCGAGTTCATCGAAATCTATGGTTGAGGGTGTGACGATGGCGTCAACGCGCGACAGTGCGTCCGCGACGTTGTTCTCAGTGCCGGTGGTGTACTGCAGATTGGTAGTGAATTGACTGATGAAACCCAACTGCCTGATTTGTCTCGGAGATGCTTTGTCAGCACGCTGTTGAAACGCGTACGTGAGTGGCTTGTGGTCTGTTCTGATGAAAAAATCTCTGCCTTCGACCCAGGACCGAAAGTACTTCACAGCCTCGTAGACTGCCGTTAGCTCTCTGTCGTATGTGCTGTAGTTTCGTTGTGCCGATGACAGCTTGCTTGAGTAGAATCCCAGCGGCTCCCAAACTTGATGCACGAGCTGCTCCAGAACCGCGCCGACCGCAGTGCTCGAAGCGTCGGTGGTAAGACGAAGCTTCGTGTTGGGGACTGGGTGTGACAATAATGCTGCCCCAGCAACTTGTTTCTTAACCAATTCAAAAGCTGCCTCAGTTTCAGCGCTCCATGGAACCGGTCGTCTGTCATTCTTCTTGGAATCTTTCAATAGGTCGTTGAGAGGCGCTTGCGCGCCTGACGCTCCCTTGATGTGTCGCCTGTAAAAGTTGATGGACCCGATAAATCTCCTCAGCTCCACTATTGTCTGCGGCTTTGGGAAGTCGAGTAGGGCTTGGATGCGATTGGGCAATGGCGTCGAACCCTGCGAAGTGATACGGTAGCCCAAGAAATCGACAGCGCTTGCTCCAAACGTGCACTTGTCGACATTGACACAAAGTCCGTACTCGCTGAGGCGTGCGAAAAGTTGACGAAGGTGAATTTCGTGTTCTTCGTGGGTGGCAGACGCCACTAGCAGATCGTCGATGTAAGCGTACACAAAATCAAAGCCAGCAAGCACTTCGTTAATGAATCGCTGGAATGATTGTGCAGCATTTCGCAGGCCGAAGGGCATACTGACAAACTCAAAGAGACCGAACGGGGTGATGACGGCCGTCTTCGGTATGTCCTCCTCGGCTACTGGAATGTGGTAGAATGCGCGTCGAAGGTCGATGGTCGATGGTAGAGAAGACCTGTTTGCCTGCAGCAAGTGCTGTGTAGTCATGGAGAAGGGAAATCGGGTAGCGGTCGGGTAGGGTTTGCGCATTCAACTTGCGATAGTCCCCACACGGGCGCCAGTCTCCGTTTTTCTTCTTAGCCAAGTGAAGTGGGCTAGACCATGGGCTGTTAGATGGTCTGATGTGGCCCAAATCGATCATCGACTGAAATTCGTTTTTGGCGAGTTTAAGCCGCTCGAGACAAAGTGGTCTGACGCGTTGTGCACACGGCGGTCCTGATGTTTGGATGTAGTGACGAGTATTGTGTTTTGCTGGTGACTGGTTGGAAGGATGTCCTAGAAGCAGCGGGAAATCTTTGAGGATGCGGTGGTACCTTGTGTCGTTGGTTAAGGCGCTGATAGCTGTGATTGGTGCTGCTGCGAGGATGCCGATTGTTTTGCAACCAGTGGTAGTTTCGGTAAGACAGTGGCTCTTTAAGTCAACCAACAAACCATGTTTGTGTAAAAAATCTGCTCCTATAATGGCGTAAGGAACGTTGGCGATGCAAAAGACCCAGTGGACAGGACGGCTTAACCCAATATGGAGAGTGAGAGCCCGGTCGCCGTAGGTGTTGATTTTGCTTCCATTCGCCCTGTAGAGTTGGTAGTCGGAAGACCTCTTCTTGTCCGCTGGAGTTGCAGGAAAAACAGAAATATCCGCGCCGGTGTCGACGAGGAATTTCGTTCCGGTGATGCGATCATAGATAAAGAGGCGGTGAGGGCGTGCGACACCACCAGTAGCCGCCGAGTCTACTAGCAGTCACCTCCGTTTCCCTGGTTTTGCTGGCCACGTGCATGGCTCTGTGCACTTCTTGGCCTTGTCGCCAAATCTACGGTGGTAGTAGCATACTGCATCCGGCAACGTTGTAGTAGTGCTGGGCCTGCTGTTGTGTGAGTCGCGTCGCCCACGAGGTACGGCGTCGCCGAGCTGCGGAGCGGCGTCGTTGGCCACGAAACTGTTTAACTTCTGAGTAAGTTTCTCGACCATTTTCACCAGGTCGTCAACCCGCTTGGCTAAACCATAACTTCCAGGTGCGCGTGAAATTGGCATCACACATCCGTCATCTGCAGGGCGCTGTTTGTCAGAAATTTTGTCGGCGAGCTCGGCCAGACTATGGTTGTCGAGCGCGTCCACTGCCGCCAAAGCGACCTGAATGCTCTGCGGAAGTTTATCCAGCCATAGCGTGCGGATAAATTTGTCGTCCAGCAAGTCGCCGCCGAGTCTGTACATCTCTTTAAGTAGCGCAGATGGCTGTTTGTCCGCCAGCTCCACCCCGTAGATGAGCGTCTTGAACTTGCGCTCCTGTGCAACCGAAAAGTGCTTCAGTAATGCATTTTTGATGCATGCATACTTATCGTTTGCTGGTGGCCTTGCCACGATGTGTTCGATAACAGCCAACGTGTCTTGATCCAAACGGGCTACGATGGCGTTGTATTTAGTCGCATCAGCCGTGATTCTGCGTGACTCGAACTGGGCCTCGACCGATGTGAACCACAGTTGTGGCCTCTGGTTCCAGAAAGGAGGCAGTTCCACGCGTTCGATGCGGTCAACCAGAAGGGCTGATTGCTGCTGGTCGGTGGCGATTGTGCTGTGTTGAGCCGCGGAGCCTGTCGGGTGCTCCTGTTGCGGAGATCGTGCATCCTCGTTTGTGGCTGCTTTGATCTCGGGCGGAATGAGCGGCATGACGGCGTGTAATTGTTAGAATTATGTTGCAAACAATGCGGGGTCACCAATTGTAGGTTTTGGCCTACGTTTTTATTTCACAACACAACTGTTCATTACAAGCTCAACAACAAGAATCAAACAGTAAAAACATGTCACCGCCTGCTGGCGTTCTAACCGCTCGTTCGCATTCAAAAGTTCGAAGTCGAATGCCGAACAGCTGTGTAAAAAGTCTTCACCACTAGGTGGCTAGTGTGTTCCCACAAGTTTGTAGGTTTTGGCCTACGTTTTTATTTCACAACACAACTGTTCATTACAAGCTCAACAACAAGAATCATACAGTAAAAACATGTCACCGCCTGCTGGCGTTCTAACCGCTCGCTCGCATTCAAAAGTTCGAAGTCGAATGCCGAACAGCTGTGTAAAAAGTCTTCACCACTAGGTGGCTAGTGTGTCCCCACATGGCACCCCCCCCGAGTGGAGCGTTTGCCGGAGGTTGCTCGCCGCTTGCGGGCCTTGACTTCCTCGAGTATGTCCGGAGTTGGGTGGGTGGCTGAGACAGTCCTTGCCTAATGGGTGCGTCATCCGCTGCATGTGGCGCTGCTCGTAGAGGGCTCGGGGCGGGGTCAAACACGTCGTCGGCAGCGAGATGGGCTGGCTTCAGTCGTAAGACGCTTACATTGATTTCCTTGCCGTTCACAAGGATGGTGAAAACACGGTCGTCCACTCTCCTAACCACCGCATGAGGGCCGGAATATGGCTGCTGCAACGGCCGTTTGACTGCATCCGCTCTCAGGAATACCTGTGCGCAGGTCTGCAAATCTTTGTGGCAAAACGTTTTCTGGCGACATTTGTGTGCCGCAGGTACTGGTCTTATGCTGCGCATGTGGATTCGGAAGTCGTCCATAAAGAAGAACGGGTCCGGAGGTGAATCCTCTTGGGTGAAAAATTCTCCGGGCATCCTAAGGGTCGATCCGTACAGGAACTCTGCAGGTGAGGCTTTGATGTCTTCTTTATAACACGTCCTCAACCCCAACAGCACTGTTGGCAGTATTTTGGTCCACTGCGGTGTTTGGTGGCACATAATGGCGGCTTTTAGTGTACGGTGCCACCTTTCCACCATACCGTTCGCTTGGGGATGATATGCTGTGGTACGCACGCGCTTGCTGCCCAGTAAGCGTGAAAGGGATGTAAAGAGCGCGCTCTCGAACTGTGTACCTTGATCGGTGGTGATGAGTTTCGGGCTTCCGAACCGTGCTATCCAATTGCAGAAAAAGGCCTTTGAAACGGTATCCGCGCTGATGTCTTGAATGGGAATGGCCTCCGGCCATCGTGTAAAGCGGTCGACCATTGTCAAACAATATTTGAAACCGTTTGAAACTGGCATCGGCCCTACCAGATCAATGTGTACGTGGTCAAACCTCTGGTCTGGCTCCGAGAATGCCGCTGCCTGGACGCGAACGTGCCGTCCTACCTTTGAACGTTGGCAGGGTAGGCACTCGCGAGCCCAACGGGTGATGTCTCTGTTCATGGACGGCCAGACATAGCGTTGGGTGATTATATTGTGTGTGGTACGACCGCTGGGGTGCGAGAAGTTGTGGAATACGTCGCACACTCTACGTCGAAGCGCTAGTGGGACGTATGGTCTGATGTTAGAGGTGGACACGTCACAATATACGTCAGGTTGCTGCGGCCCCTGCTTCAGCTTCTGGAATGTAAGAGAGGTATTATTGTTGCTGAGAATTTGTGTAAGCTCGTGGTCTGTGGATTGCGCTTGAGCGAGTTCATCGAAATCTATGGTTGAGGGTGTGACGATGGCGTCAACGCGCGACAGTGCGTCCGCGACGTTGTTCTCAGTGCCGGTGATGTACTGCAGATTGGTAGTGAATTGACTGATGAAACCCAACTGCCTGATTTGTCTCGGAGATGCTTTGTCAGCACGCTGCTGGAACGCGTACGTGAGTAGCTTGTGGTCTGTTCTGATGAAAAAATCTCTGCCTTCGACCCAGGACCGAAAGTACTTCACAGCCTCGTAGACTGCCGTTAGCTCTCTGTCGTATGTGCTGTAGTTTCGTTGTGCCGATGACAGCTTGCTTGAGTAGAATCCCAGCGGCTCCCAAACTTGATGCACGAGCTGCTCCAGAACCGCGCCGACCGCAGTGCTCGAAGCGTCGGTGGTAAGACGAAGCTTCGTGTTGGGGACTGGGTGTGACAATAATGCTGCCCCAGCAACTTGTTTCTTAACCAATTCAAAAGCTGCCTCAGTTTCAGCGCTCCATGGAACCGGTCGTCTGTCATTCTTCTTGGAATCTTTCAATAGGTCGTTGAGAGGCGCTTGCGCGCCTGACGCTCCCTTGATGTGTCGCCTGTAAAAGTTGATGGACCCGATAAATCTCCTCAGCTCCACTATTGTCTGCGGCTTTGGGAAGTCGAGTAGGGCTTGGATGCGATTGGGCAATGGCGTCGAACCCTGCGAAGTGATACGATAGCCCAAGAAATCGACAGCGCTTGCTCCAAACGTGCACTTGTCGACATTGACACAAAGTCCGTACTCGCTGAGGCGTGCGAAAAGTTGACGAAGGTGAATTTCGTGTTCTTCGTGGGTGGCAGACGCCACTAGCAGATCGTCGATGTAAGCGTACACAAAATCAAAGCCAGCGAGCACTTCGTTAATGAATCACTGGAATGATTGTGCAGCATTTCGCAGGCCGAAGGGCATACTGACAAACTCAAAGAGACCGAACGGGGTGATGACGGCCGTCTTCGGTATGTCCTCCTCGGCTACTGGAATGTGGTAGAATGCGCGTCGAAGGTCGATGGTCGATGGTAGAGAAGACCTGTTTGCCTGCAGCAAGTGCTGTGTAGTCATGGAGAAGGGAAATCGGGTAGCGGTCGGGTAGGGTTTGCGCATTCAACTTGCGATAGTCCCCACACGGGCGCCAGTCTCCGTTTTTCTTCTTAGCCAAGTGAAGTGGGCTAGACCATGGGCTGTTAGATGGTCTGATGTGGCCCAAATCGATCATCGACTGAAATTCGTTTTTTGCGAGTTTAAGCCGCTCGGGACAAAGTGGTCTGACGCGTTGTGCACACGGCGGTCCTGATGTTTGGATGTAGTGACGAGTATTGTGTTTTGCTGGTGACTGGTTGGAAGGATGTCCTAGAAGCAGCGGGAAATCTTTGAGGATGCGGTGGTACCTTGTGTCGTTGGTTAAGGCGCTGATAGCTGTGATTGGTGCTGCTGCGAGGATGCCGATTGTTTTGCAACCAGTGGTAGTCTCGGTAAGACAGTGGCTCTTTAAGTCAACCAATAAACCATGTTTGTGTAAAAAATCTGCTCCTATAATGGCGTAAGGAACGTTGGCGATGCAAAAGACCCAGTGGACAGGACGGCTTAACCCAATATGGAGAGTGAGAGCCCGGTCGCCGTAGGTGTTGATTTTGCTTCCATTCGCCGCGTAGAGTTGGTAGTCGGAAGACCTCCTCTTGTCCGCTGGAGTTGCAGGAAAAACAGAAATATCCGCGCCGGTGTCGACGAGGAATTTCGTTCCGGTGATGCGATCATAGATAAAGAGTCGGCGAGGACGTGCGACACCACCAGTAGCCGCCGAGTCTACTGGCAGTCGCCTCCGTTTCCCTGGTTGGCAAGCCACGTGCATGGCTCTGTGCATGGCTCTGTGCACTTCTTTGCCTTGTTGCCAAATCTACGGTGGTAGTAGCATACTGCATCCGGCAACGTCGTAGTAGTGCTGGGCCTGCTGTTGTGTGAGTCGTGTCGCCCACGAACGGCGTCGCCGAGTTGCGGAGCGGCGTCGTTGGCCACGAAACTGTTCAACTTTTGAGTAAGTTTCTCGACCATTTTCACCAGGTCGTCAACCCGCTTGGCTAAACCATAACTTCCAGGTGCGCGTGAAATTGGCATCACACATCCGTCATCTGCAGGGCGCTGTATGTCAGAAATTTTGTCGGCGAGCTCGGCCAGACTGTGGTTGTCGAGCGCGTCCACTGCCGCCAAAGCGACCTGAATGCTCTGCGGAAGTTTATCCAGCCATAGCGTGCGGATAAATTTGTCGTCCAGCAAGTCGCCGCCAAGTCTGTACATTTCTTTAAGTAGCGCAGATGGCTGTTTGTCCGCCAGCTCCATCCCGTGGATGAGCGTCTTGAACTTGCGCTCCTGTGAAACCGAAAAGTGCTTCAGTAATGCATTTTTGATGCATGCATACTTATCGTTTGCTGGTGGCCTTGCCACGATGTGTTCGATAACAGCCAACGTGTCTTGATCCAAACGGGCTACGATGGCGTTGTATTTAGTCGCATCAGCCGTGATTCTGCGTGACTCGAACTGGGCCTCGACCGATGTGAACCACAGTTGTGGCCTCTGGTTCCAGAAAGGAGGCAGTTCCACGCGTTCGATGCGGTCAACCAGAAGGGCTGATTGCTGCTGGTCGGTGGCGATTGTGCTGTGTTGAGCCGCGGAGCCTGTCGGGTGCTCCTGTTGCGGAGATCGTGCATCCTCGTTTGTGGCTGCTTTGATCTCGGGCGGCATGACGGCGTGTAATTGTTAGAATTATGTTGCAAACAATGCGGGGTCACCAATTGTAGGTTTTGGCCTACGTTTTTATTTCACAACACAACTGTTCATTACAAGCTCAACAACAAGAATCATACAGTAAAAACATGTCACCGCCTGCTGGCGTTCTAACCGCTCGCTCGCATTCAAAAGTTCGAAGTCGAATGCCGAACAGCTGTGTAAAAAGTCTTCACCACTAGGTGGCTAGTGTGTCCCCACAAGTTTGTAGGTTTTGGTCTACGTTTTTATTTCACAACACAACTGTTCATTACAAGCTCAACAACAAGAATCATACAGTAAAAACATGTCACCGCCTGCTGGCGTTCTAACCGCTCGTTCACATTCAAAAGTTCGAAGTCGAATGCCGAACAGCTGTGTAAAAAGTCTTCACCACTAGGTGGCTAGTGTGTTCCCACATGGCACCCCCCCGAGTGGAGCGTTTGCCGGAGGTTGCTCGCCGCTTGCGGGCCTTGACTTCCTCGAGTATGTCCGGAGTTGGGTGGGTGGCTGAGACAGTCCTTGCCTAATGGGTGCGTCATCCGCTGCATGTGGCGCTGCTCGTAGAGGGCTCGGGGCGGGGTCAAACGCGTCGTCGGCAGCGAGATGGGCTGGCTTCGAGAATGCCGCTGCCTGACCGCGAACGTGCCGTCCGACCTTTGAACGGCAGGGTAGGCACTCGCGGGCCCAACGAGTGATGTCTCTGTTCATGGACGGCCAGACATAGCGTTGGGCGATTAAAGTGTGCGCGGCACGACCGCTGGGGTGCGAGATGCTGTGGAATACATCGAACACTCTACGTCGAAGCGCTAGTGGGACGAATGGTCTGATGTTAGAGGTGGACACGTCACAATATACGTCAAGTTGCTGCGGCCCCTGCTTCAGCTTCTGGAATGTAAGAGAGGTATTATTGTTGCTGAGAATTTGTGTAAGCTCGTGGTCTGTGGATTGCGCTTGAGCGAGTTCATCGAAATCTATGGTTGAGGGTGTGACGATGGCGTCAACGCGCGACAGTGCGTCCGCGACGTTGTTCTCAGTGCCGGTGATGTACTGCAGATTGGTAGTGAATTGACTGATGAAACCCAACTGCCTGATTTGTCTCGGAGATGCTTTGTCAGCACGCTGCTGGAACGCGTACGTGAGTAGCTTGTGGTCTGTTCTGATGAAAAAATCTCTGCCTTCGACCCAGGACCGAAAGTACTTCACAGCCTCGTAGACTGCCGTTAGCTCTCTGTCGTATGTGCTGTAGTTTCGTTGTGCCGATGACAGCTTGCTTGAGTAGAATCCCAGCGGCTCCCAAACTTGATGCACGAGCTGCTCCAGAACCGCGCCGACCGCAGTGCTCGAAGCGTCGGTGGTAAGACGAAGCTTCGTGTTGGGGACTGGGTGTGACAATAATGCTGCCCCAGCAACTTGTTTCTTAACCAATTCAAAAGCTGCCTCAGTTTCAGCGCTCCATGGAACCGGTCGTCTGTCATTCTTCTTGGAATCTTTCAATAGGTCGTTGAGAGGCGCTTGCGCGCCTGACGCTCCCTTGATGTGTCGCCTGTAAAAGTTGATGGACCCGATAAATCTCCTCAGCTCCACTATTGTCTGCGGCTTTGGGAAGTCGAGTAGGGCTTGGATGCGATTGGGCAATGGCGTCGAACCCTGCGAAGTGATACGGTAGCCCAAGAAATCGACAGCGCTTGCTCCAAACGTGCACTTGTCGACATTGACACAAAGTCCGTACTCGCTGAGGCGTGCGAAAAGTTGACGAAGGTGAATTTCGTGTTCTTCGTGGGTGGCAGACGCCACTAGCAGATCGTCGATGTAAGCGTACACAAAATCAAAGCCAGCAAGCACTTCGTTAATGAATCGCTGGAATGATTGTGCAGCATTTCGCAGGCCGAAGGGCATACTGACAAACTCAAAGAGACCGAACGGGGTGATGACGGCCGTCTTCGGTATGTCCTCCTCGGCTACTGGAATGTGGTAGAATGCGCGTCGAAGGTCGATGGTAGAGAAGACCTGTTTGCCTGCAGCAAGTGCTGTGTAGTCATGGAGAAGGGAAATCGGGTAGCGGTCGGGTAGGGTTTGCGCATTCAACTTGCGATAGTCCCCACACGGGCGCCAGTCTCCGTTTTTCTTCTTAGCCAAGTGAAGTGGGCTAGACCATGGGCTGTTAGATGGTCTGATGTGGCCCAAATCGATCATCGACTGAAATTCGTTTTTGGCGAGTTTAAGCCGCTCGAGACAAAGTGGTCTGACGCGTTGTGCACACGGCGGTCCTGATGTTTGGATGTAGTGACGAGTATTGTGTTTTGCTGGTGACTGGTTGGAAGGATGTCCTAGAAGCAGCGGGAAATCTTTGAGGATGCGGTGGTACCTTGTGTCGTTGGTTAAGGCGCTGATAGCTGTGATTGGTGCTGCTGCGAGGATGCCGATTGTTTTGCAACCAGTGGTAGTTTCGGTAAGACAGTGGCTCTTTAAGTCAACCAACAAACCATGTTTGTGTAAAAAATCTGCTCCTATAATGGCGTAAGGAACGTTGGCGATGCAAAAGACCCAGTGGACAGGACGGCTTAACCCAATATGGAGAGTGAGAGCCCGGTCGCCATAGGTGTTGATTTTGCTTCCATTCGCCGCGTAGAGTTGGTAGTCGGAAGACCTCCTCTTGTCCGCTGGAGTTGCAGGAAAAACAGAAATATCCGCGCCGGTGTCGACGAGGAATTTCGTTCCGGTGATGCGATCATAGATAAAGAGTCGGCGAGGACGTGCGACGCCACCAGTAGCCGCCGAGTCTACTAGCAGTCGCCTCCGTTTCCCTGGTTTTGCTGGCCACGTGCATGGCTCTGTGCACTTCTTGGCCTTGTCGCCAAATCTACGGTGGTAGTAGCATACTGCATCCGGCAACGTTGTAGTAGTGCTGGGCCTGCTGTTGTGTGAGTCGCGTCGCCCACGAGGTACGGCGTCGCCGAGCTGCGGAGCGGCGTCGTTGGCCACGAAACTGTTTAACTTCTGAGTAAGTTTCTCGACCATTTTCACCAGGTCGTCAACCCGCTTGGCTAAACCATAACTTCCAGGTGCGCGTGAAATTGGCATCACACATCCGTCATCTGCAGGGCGCTGTATGTCAGAAATTTTGTCGGCGAGCTCGGCCAGACTGTGGTTGTCGAGCGCGTCCACTGCCGCCAAAGCGACCTGAATGCTCTGCGGAAGTTTATCCAGCCATAGCGTGCGGATAAATTTGTCGTCCAGCAAGTCGCCGCCGAGTCTGTACATCTCTTTAAGTAGCGCAGATGGCTGTTTGTCCGCCAGCTCCACCCCGTAGATGAGCGTCTTGAACTTGCGCTCCTGTGAAACCGAAAAGTGTTTCAGTAATGCATTTTTGATGCATGCATACTTATCGTTTGCTGGTGGCCTTGCCACGATGTGTTCGATAACAGCCAACGTGTCTTGATCCAAACGGGCTACGATGGCGTTATATTTAGTCGCATCAGCCGTGATTCTGCGTGACTCGAACTGGGCTTCGACCGATGTGAACCACAGTTGTGGCCTCTGGTTCCAGAAAGGAGGCAGTTCCACGCGTTCGATGCGGTCAACCAGAAGGGCTGATTGCTGCTGGTCGGTGGCGATTGTGCTGTGTTGAGCCGCGGAGCCTGTCGGGTGCTCCTGTTGCGGAGATCGTGCATCCTCGTTTGTGGCTGCTTTGATCTCGGGCGGAATGAGCGGCATGACGGCGTGTAATTGTTAGAATTATGTTGCAAACAATGCGGGGTCACCAATTGTAGGTTTTGGCCTACGTTTTTATTTCACAACACAACTGTTCATTACAAGCTCAACAACAAGAATCATACAGTAAAAACATGTCACCGCCTGCTGGCGTTCTAACCGCTCGTTCACATTCAAAAGTTCGAAGTCGAATGCCGAACAGCTGTGTAAAAAGTCTTCACCACTAGGTGGCTAGTGTGTTCCCACAAGTTTTTCTTATTAGGCGCCATCTATATGTCGAATAAGTTGACTATCACATGTTCTTTCCAAATGTCACTGTTTCACGTGTTCAAATGTTTTTACTTCCAATGTACAATTTTCAAGATGGCGTCCATGTTTTCCAATGTAATATTTTGTATAAAAGCGGGCGCAGCGCTCAGCTCAGTCTTTTGTGTGATTTGGCGATCGGTGACAAGAACATCCCGGTAAGGCAAATTGGCACTTGGACAGCTAGGCTGGCCGGTTCCCATTTGTTCTTGCAGTGGTGCCGCTGATTCTCAGTGTGTGGTTGGACAGGATAACTGGCCGCCACCACTAGATTCAGTTGGTGCCCTCGGTGTTCGAAGCTGACGCTAAATCTCTCTCTTTCTATTTATTTTTCTCTTAGGAATTAATTTGCAACGTTAAGGAATACTTTTGTGAATAAAATCCGGCATCGCCGACCATCAAATTCTACCAATTGGCGCCCAACGTGGGGCCGTACAACACCTTTAAAAGTATATGCAACCAGTTCGACGGAGTTCGCGACTAGCAGGGATGGCAACGTTTTCGGTGGAGCAGTTCCAGCAACTCATGCAGGCGGTGACGACAGCCAACGTCAGGATCGGTTCTTTCAGTAGCTGCACTGCGCGGTTTAATGGAGAGCGAAAGGCAGCAAAAGTGGAGGAGTTCATCGCAGCGGTTTCAACATTTAAGCTGGTGGAAAAAATAAATGATGTGGACGCCATTAATGGTATGCCAATGCTGCTAGAGGGTGATGCCTCCGAATGGTGGCCGGGTGTGCAGTCAAATGCGGCTACTTTTGCGGATGTTGTGAAAATGCTGCGGGAAGCGTTTTCGCCTCCTAGACCGGCATAGAGAATTTATGCAGAGATTTGCGAGTCAAGGCAGCAGAAACATGAGGCAACGGACATTTTTGTTCGCAAGAAGCGAGCACTATTTGCGCAGTTGGCAAGGCCACCAGCAGAAAGTGAGCAAATTGACATTTTATTCGGAATGCTTCATGTACAAGTGCGCGAAAAGGTGTTGCGTAACAAAGTCGTTACGTTTGACGACCTGTTACGCGACGCCCGAGAAGCGGAATATGCCTTAGACGAGCGCAGTGTTACTGTGAACACGAAAGCCGAGTCGAATAGTGGTCCAGTTCTCTGTGTCTTTTGTCGGAAAAAAGGCCATTCCGTAGAACAGTGTTTCAAAAAGGAGAAAGAAGAAACGCAGAAGCAGAGTGCTGTTGCTGCTGCCGTTGTTGCTCAAGCAACGCAGTCCAAGCCCAAGCTAGCATGTTATGGATGTAATGCGCCTGGTTATATCCGCGCAAACTGTCCTTCGTGTAGCACAAAAAGCAAGCCTGCTGCAACTGTCGTCAACTTCAACGCAATGTCATCGAGTGTTATTGGTAGAGATATTCCTATTGCGAACGTCCAACTGTTTGGAGTTCCAGGTCAGGCCTTTTTCGATACAGGGGCACGTAGGAGTGTTGCCAGTTCAAACCTGAAGCGCGTAATGGATTTTCATGGCTGCAAATATACAACAGTAAAGTGTGAAATCTCGTTGGCGGACGGAAGTGCATCGTTGCAAGAGTGCTTGTCTACAGTCTGTAAAATCGTGATTGGAGGAAGGTGTTTTAATATTAAATTTATCATACTGCCTGAAGCTACTCGCAATCGTACATTGCTCGGCACAGACTTCCTGGAAGAGGTGGGAATTGTTTTAAACATGGGTCAAAAATATTGGTTTTTCGAAAACAGTCCCAGTGTTCACTTTGACTTCGCTGAAGCACTACCATTGAAACTTAACGTGCTTGAAAGTATACAGGTGGCAAATGTGGACAAACGAAAGCCATTTACGCAGATACAGAACGAGCCCAAAAATCGTCGTAATGAAGTCTACATGTCGGAGTTCGAAAGTTACGGCCCAGAGTTGAATGGCCACGATTACTCACCACATTCCATCCAAGCCATCTTTAAAGATGCTCTGCCGCAAAATGCTGTAACTCCAGATAAAAAATCCGAATTGAATTTGTTTGCTGCTGGTCAAGTATTTGATGGCCGAAAGTACAATGACGTCGTCTTTACACCGTTGTATTCATTCGACTTGAAATATGTTAAAAATACGGACGCAGAAAACTTGTCAACTGAGGAGAAGCAAAAGCTAGACCAACTTTTATGTATGCATGAAGCTGTATTTGGCGAAATTACCGAGGCAACCCCGTACGCTGAACATCGCATTAATACAGGCGATCACCAGCCCGTTGCTTCACCGCCATATCGATTGTCATTTCCAAAAGCACAAGATTTGAAGGTGGAAATTGACAAAATGTTGAGCATGGGAATTGTAGAAGAATGCGAATCGGCATGGACCTCGCCAGTTGTGATGGTTCCGGAACGAGACGGAGGTACACGTGTCCGTGTTGACTACCGGAAGTTGAACGCTATCATTGAACCCGATAGATACCCATTGCCTAGAATGGATGATCTGCTGCACGCTGCGAAAAGTACGCAGTTTATGACAACCTTGGACTTACAGAGTGGTTACTATCAAATCAAGGTAAATGAAAAAGACGTCGATAAAACATGCATAATTACGCCATTTGGTCTGTTCCGTTTTACTAGAATGCCATTTGGACTGCGGAATGCACCCGCAACATTTCATCGGCTAATTGATCGGTTGAAATCAGCAGTGCCAGGTGTGCAAATTTTGGCGTATCTCGATGATTTAATTGTATGTTCTGTTACATTCGAAAAACACTTGCATGATTTGAATGTCGTTTTTGAACGACTAAATAAATTTAAACTCCGTGTTAATGGTTCTAAATGTCGTTTTTGTTGTTCGGAGGTGAAATATCTTGGGCATATTATCACCCCATTAGGGATTTGCGTAGATTCTGGAAAGATAAACGCAATAATCAAACGACGCGAGCCCAGAAACGTTAAAGAATTAATATCGTTTATACAAACATGCTCATGGTACAGGAGATTCATTAATCACTACGCAGAGATTGCCAAGCCGTTAACCGATCTTACCAAGAAGAACAAACCGTGGACGTGGGAGGATACTCATCGCCTTCCACAAACTCAAGCAGTTGTTGACATCTCCGCCTATATTGAAACAGGCGAAAAATGGTGTACCATTTATTATAAAGACCGATGCCAGTGCATATGCACTAGGAGCAGTTCTACTCCAGGGGGAGGGGAACGAAGAGCATCCAATCGAATTTGCAAGTCGCCTGTTAACAAGTGCCGAACGGAATTATAGCACCACTGAACGCGAAGCCCTTGCCATAATTTGGGCTTGTTCCAAGTTTAGAGGGTACATTGAGGGTGTCGACTTAATCCTTGCAACTGATCATCAGCCGTTAAAGTGGCTGCTGAGTATGAAGTCACCGTCTGGACGATTAGCAAGATGGGCTTTGCAGATTCAGCAATACAATTTTAAAGTTGAAAATACGCCCGGAAGATCGAATGCTGTTGCAGATATGCTTTCACGACCACCACGTGGTAAAGATGGAGAAAATGAGTTAACAAATGTGATGTCATTCCAAATTGATTTCCCACATAAAAGCGCTGCTGACATGCGCAGCGAGCAGATTGAAGATTCATATCTGAAGGAGGTCATAACATCGCTTGAAGCCGGCGATGAAAATGTTAACCGCTGGATTAACCGCGGATGCATTCTTAACGACGGAGTGTTGTATTGCTATAGCAATGACGACATGGAAGATGCGCAATACGTGGTGCCTGAGAAGAGACGCATAGAAGTCCTGAAAATGTACCATGATGATAGCACAGCTGGACACTATGGTGTAGAAAGAACAGTAGCAGTGAAATCATGAAATATGTAAGATCTTGCATCGACTGTCAACGGTTTAAGGCATCAAACATGAAGCCTTATGGTATGTTACAGACAACAAGTAGTAAGCACAGATTTGAAATTGTAGCAGTAGATCTTTTTGGGCCATTGCCACAAACAGAGGATGGTTACCAATGGATTCTAATAGCCGAGGATGTGGCCACGCGCTGGATTGAAATATTCCCTTTAAAAGAAGCTTCTGCCGAAAATTGTAGCAAAATCCTGATTGAAGAAGTGTTCCTGCGTTATGGAATACCACGTAGTCTAAAGACGGATAATGGAGTACAGTTTGTATCCGCTATAATGCAGCAAGTAGCACATTACTTAGGTATCCAGCAACGACTCACACCCGTATATCACCCCGGGGATAACCCGGTGGAACGAAAGAATCGCGATTTAAAAGCACAATTGGCAATACTTGTCCAAACACATCACGATACATGGTTTACTAGCCTGTCTGCTATACGTTTCGCGATGAATACTGCGAAATGCCGAAGCACTGGCTATACTGCAGCGTACCTCACGTAATTTTATCCCACAAATTTCGTCATACCTACAAAACTTGACAACAGTTTTCAAAAATGCACGAGAGGTTGAACAAAAAGAGCAAGATCGTAATAAAGCGCAAAGCGATCAGCATAGACGTCCTCAACCGGATTTTGATATTGGTACTGAGGTTTTAGTAACCACACACGTACTAAGCCAAGCTGCGAAGGGGCTAACTTCAAAATTTGTGCCGAAGAGGGACGGCCCATATGTCATCATCAAGAAAGTTGGTTCCACAGCGTTTGAAGTAGCATCGCGAGACAATCTCAACATGCCGTTGGGGACCTATCACTCATCAGCGTTAACTATCTACAAAGGCACGCATGACGAAGCCGAAGAAGCCCCGATATACCCATTGAGGAAGCGAGGTCGACCAAGGAAATCATAAAGTGTTGGCGTGTGCCCGGGACGGGACCCGCACGCCAAAGGGGGAGACTGTAGCAGATTAGCATTAAGTAATAGTTTTTCTTATTAGGGCCATCTATATGTCGAATAAGTTGACTATCACATGTTCTTTCCAAATGTCACTGTTTCACGTGTTCAAATGTTTTTACTTCCAATGTACAATTTTCAAGACAGCGTCCATGTTTTCCAATGTAATATTTTGTAGCTCAGTCTTTTGTGTGATTTGGCGATCGGTGACAAGAACATCCCGGTAAGGCAAATTGGCACTTGGACAGCTAGGCTGGCCGGTTCCCATTTGTTCTTGCAGTGGTGCCGCTGATTCTCAGTGTGTGGTTGGACAGGATAACTGGCCGCCACCACTAGATTCAGTTGGTGCCCTCGGTGTTCGAAGCTGACGCTAAATCTCTCTCTTTCTATTTATTTTTCTCTTAGGAATTAATTTGCAACGTTAAGGAATACTTTTGTGAATAAAATCCGGCATCGCCGACCATCAAATTCTACAATTAGGTATTTTGTACCCATTACGCAGCAATGGTAGTTTTTTGTAAGTTGTATTTTTTACAGGTGAGTTAGGAGGCAGATTTTTGTGAAGTTCTAAGGCCACTACGTTTCACCACATTTTCCACCTCCGGAAAACTTACGATTTTTGGAGTCTGGTAACTCTAGCTAGATGGCGAAATTTTAGGGTGACCTTCAATAGGTTAAGGTAGTTCCATTTTTACCCCAACTATCCCTATCAATGGTTTTGAGAGATCTCAAACATTGACTTTTTTGTGATTTAAAAAAAAAATCAATTATCATGGGTAAAATTTTACCCATTAAGCAGCAATGGGTTAATAGGGCCTAGCGGCTTTGCACGCATGAATTTTATTATTACATATAAAGAAATAATCTTTTCTATATAATGTTATTCGTATAAATTTCTAACAACCTCGTCTGATGATCGTTTTTGAACACTGAAAGACATACGTTGAATTATTTCTGATTTTGAATACTTTCTCATAGTCAAGTCAATAGGTCAAGTTTCTCCTAACCCTTTGTTGACCCCGTCAGATTTTGATGAAAAATACTTGTATAATTATTTCTCATTTGAAATGTTTTCACTATACTACTGTGTCCAAAAAATAAGGTGACATTTGAACTATCGATTATCGTGGTGTTGTGCATTATGAATTCCTTCCGCCGGGCCAAACAGTCAACAAGGAATATTATTTGAACGTTATGCGTCATTTGCGTAACGCTATCCGCCTAAAAAGGCAGGAATTGTGGAAAGACAATTCTTGGTTTTTACACCACGATAATGCACCATCCCATACTGCACTCGTAATTCGTGATCATTTCGCCAAAAACTCAACCCATATCGTTCCGCAACCACCGTATTCACCTGATCTGGCGCCGTGCGACTTCCGGCTGTTCAGCAAGCTCAAAAGACCGCTCCGGGGACACCGTTTTGATACGATAGAGGAGATTCAAGCCGCAGCGAAGACGGAACTGAAGGCCATCCCGGAAAGTGACTACAATCAGTGTTTCGAAGATTGGAAAATCCGTTGGCATAAGTGCATTGCATTACTTTGAAGAGAGATTACTTTGAAGGGGATGAAATTGATTTGGAAGAATAAATAAAGAATTTTCAAAATAAATATAATGTCACCTTATTTTTTGGACACAGTAGTATTTGGTTGGTAGTTGGCAGTTTTTCTTTCCCACTTGAAGGTGATAGAAGTAGACGAATGTTTAACCAACCCGTACGAAACCCGCGAAACTGAGAGAAGAAGCGATTTTAAGTCTATTTTTTTGCATTGTCGATCATCCGATAGTGCACAGTTTTTAGCACCCAAACATTTGGGCAGCACCGGTTACCAGTTAAATGTTTGCAATTAAAAGTGCTTATATTTCCTAATTATTGTAATAATATCATTGCAAACAAACTTGTTGTACTGTCCTAAGTAATCTAGAAGCCGTACCAATAAATCAACGGATGTTCGGTTGCGTTTTTCTTCAGTATCAAAGAAAATAAGACGCATGCCATATAAGCAAAAATTTTGTATGGCGGGAACCCGCGCTCTGCTCTCATAGAATAATATAGGCGGGAATAATGGTCTTGAAAACGGGAAAATCACGTTCGCCGTTCAATAAATGTAACAATGAAATATATGGAAGCGACCAACAGAATAGAAACGCATACAAGCTGATAACATGTACAATTCTGTAATTGAAAGAAATTTCCTTAATAATTATTTTAGTTAGTCTGTTCTTCCACTTAGGTTTTTTAATTTTTGAGTCAGCCTGTTAGCCTAGGCGTATACGGAGACGCAGGCCGCACACGCAGCACAACTCAACGCAGTTTAGTTTTTTGTAAATAACGCAGTACCGTATAACGGCGTATACAGCGACATAGCCGCGTGCGGCGGAGAGACGTGCCTGCGCACAACTGCGTCGCGTTGTAGTTGAAATACAGTTTCCTACGCGCAGCCGACACGTTAGCTTGCAAAAATTGAAGAACTAATTGAAAAGTGCGTGAACAGTCGATATTACACCCATATTATATTATATAGGTTCTATTTCAAAGTCTAATTCAGACAAATAACTCGTATTGCTGGGTTTATGGAATGAATACGGAACACGTGTGCTGGTTTTACGAGATTCGTATACGCAGTTCACATTTTTTCTGCCTCACAAAGTTTAATCGCTGCGCTGTCTTGTGCTGTTTTGCGCGGCCTGCGTCTCCGTATACGCCTAGGCTTAGTAACTTTGGATTTACGTCAATTTCTATGTTAATAAGAAAGGTTATACAATTAATTTTTACGGGTATGTTTTTAATTATTTTTGATTTGTATCAATGCTATTGACTGTTGATCGTATAAGAAATAAAACAAAATAATTTAATTTACCTAAAAACATGGCTATACAAAAAGGGATAAAAGGGAAAATCACAAATAAAATAGGGAAAATGTCTAAATTTGCATGGACAAAAAAGGAATAGGCTTGGCCAAAACCTGGCAACACTGGTGGAGGTGGAAAGAGCGTTGCTTTCAAAGTGAGAGCGTAGTTTTATCCATGATACAAAAATAGAAGGTAGAGCCGATGCTTCTTCTCAGCCGCCATATTGCACATCTGACACTAAAGGTCTTTTTGACGTTCTTCTTTGAAAATGTGCTACTGTACTGTTGTTAGAAAATCCCTTGAACATTTTTTCAATACTGCAATATATTATCTGCTGTTGAATGTGCATTAACATTTTTAAACTTTCGCCCAAAATGTATTAGTCACAGTGAAATGTCTATTCCGTGTTTATTTTAAAAAAGATCTTAAAATTCCAAGAACCTTAAATATTTCTAATTTAATATTACATCGAAGTGGCATCACGGCTCAAGCTTTTGACAAATACGAAAAACGTCAATAAGCACGTTTAGTGTCAAAACAATTGACAGCGGTTCTACCTTCTGTATTATTGTATCATGGTTTTATCTGTGTTGTGGTCTTTGGTTGCGCTCACTGCAGCGAGTCTCCGTTAGCATATTACTGTGGCGGGGGATGATTGTGAGGTGAAGCCGAACGCTGTTGTTGTTGCGCTGGCGAAAAGCTGAAATTGTAAAACGATTTCTATTTTCGGCTAGCTTTTGTTCTTTTTCTATAAGCCTGCACGGCTGCGCATGTTGGTCCTGAACTCACTGCAGACTGTAGTGTGTGTAAAATCATATAAAAAAATATAATATGGCTGGCATGGCGTCTTAGGTGATCGCTACATGCAATGCAAAATATAAGCCATATTAAAATTATCAACGAAAACAATGAAAAAGAGGATAAGGAAATTTAAAGAAAGGAAGAACTTGTTTATTAGCCCGCAATATTTTTTAATTATCGTTCTTTGGAACTTCCTTTTTCTATGGCTCACATACAGTAGAAGAACTAAAATAATAAAATCTAAGATTTTATATTTACTGTCCCAGTGTTCATTACTGAACAATTCTGGAGTTAATTTATTTATTTATTTAATAAGCCAATGAACATAAAGAACTTACTGACTATAGGAACAATTAGAAAAAAAATACAAATGAAGAAAACAGCTTCAACTTAAACTATTCATTAACAAATTTAACAAAGTCCCTCTGGGAAGGGATACATCAAGGTCGGTGACATTAGTTGGATATACATACGAGGGCAGTGCGATAAGTACTTAGCCCCACCGCCCGATGGTGCCACTATCGTAAGAGAAATTTACTATCGTATAGTACATCCTCGCAGACGGCTACTGTCAAAATTTCAGCCATATTGGATTTGTAGTTTTGTTTTGACCGCGTGTGGAAACGAACGTGTCTGCGGATTTTATAAAAATGGAAAAAGAGCAATATCGGTCGGTGATTCGATTCTTGTTTTTGGAAGGGAAATCGCGCAGTGAAATCAAAGAGCGCTTGGATGCTGTGTACGGTGACTCTCTCCTTCAATGGCGACCGTCAAAAATTGGTTTAACGAGTTTCAACGTGGTCGCACGTCAGTTTTTGATGAGCCACGCCCAGGTGCCCCAAAAACGGCTACCACGGAGGATAATGTGACAAATGTCCACGATCTCGTATTGGCAGACCGCCGATTGAAGGTGCGCGAGATAGCTGAGACAGTCGGCATCTCAAAAGACCGCGTGGGTCATATTCTGCATGAAATATTGGGTATGAAAAAGCTGTCGGTTCGATGGGTGCCGCGTTTGCTCACTCCGGACAACAAGCGCATCCGTGAGACCACTTCAGAGCAATGTTTGACACTGTTTAAGCGCAATCCGAAGGAGTTTGTGCGTCGTTTCGTGACCGTCGACGAAACATGGATTCACTGGTACACACCAGAGACCAAGGAACAGTCGAAACAGTGGACTTTGCCCGACGAATGTGCTCCGAAGAAGGCAAAGACTGTCCCATCGGCCGGAAAGGTTATGGCCACCGTTTTCTGGGATTCACAAGGTGTGGTCTAAATACATCGACTACCTGGAGAAGGGCAAAACGGTCACAGGGCTCTACTATGCCGAACTATTGGGCCGATTCGATGCCGAATTGCAGAAAAAACGGCCCCATTTGGCGAAGAAAAAAGTGCTCTTCCACCATGACAACGCACCAGCTCACACCTCCGCCGTCGTCACGGCCAAGTTGGTCGCATTAGGCTACGAACAGCTGCCCCATCTACCGTATTATCCAGATTTGGCCCCGTGTGACTTCTTTTTGTTTCCAAGCTTGAAATGAGGAGGTTATCGCCGCCACGGAGGCCTACTTTGCAGACCTCCAGAAAACGTATTTTTCAGACGGGTTAAAGAAGTTGGAGCATCGCTGGGTCAAGTGTATCGAGTTGGAAGGAGACTACGTTGAGAAATAAATCGCCACTTTTCCAAAATTTTCGATTTTCTTTTGTAGGCTAGACTTATCGGACCACCCTCGTATATGCCTTAATACCGATCTTTTCAGGCTCCGACTCCAAGATTGTAAAGCAAAACTAATCGGCAACACAATGCTATGATACACACAAAAACTACAAGAACAAAAATCATTAGCGCTTTCTCGAATCACGTTCGTTAAAACGACGATCATTTCGCTGGCTAATTGACGTCCCCTTGCTGGCGACAAATAAATGGCGAAACTTGCACAAAAAGTGATTAAGCGACCAAAATAGCCACCAACACGTCAAAGTGGACGTACCCAGGAACAAATATAGGGGGAAGTACATACAATGAAAAAGGTATGAAAAAGACCTTTCGTTTGAACCCATATCGTGTAAATCAATTGGAAATTAATTGAGTTTTTTGTTAAAAACTTTGAACTTTGACCCCGAGCCACGCCTTTGGTAGGCGTTTCCCAAGCAAAATTTGTAGTTCTTTAGATTCGAACCTCGGAACAAATGCAGTATAGTGAACCCTCATGAAAAAAACCCTGAAAATTGGGCCATATAGAGCGTATTATTGTCAATCCCCACAAAAAGCGTGGCTCGGGGTCAAAGTTCAAAGTTTTTATCAAAAAAACTCAATTAATCTCCAACTGATATACACGATATGGGTATCAAACGAAAGGTCTTCATACCTGTCTATTAATGCACAACATTATATACGTAAAATGCACTAATAAAAAGTTTTAAGCAAAAAAAAATGTTTATAAAAATTTTATAAAAACGGATTTTTTTATCGAAAAAATCCATAATAAAGGTGCAATAAGTTTGTTACCATATTGTAGCCTGTGAAATTCCCTTTACAGTGAAATATAAAAATGTATACTTTTGTTGTTTTTCAATATATATTTTTTCTAACTTGACCTTTGGTCCAAAGTAATTTCGTAGTCATCTTCGCCATCACTTTCGGACAATGAGGGCTGTAGGGGGTTGTACAAAGTACCTGCCGTATTAAAAAACGTTTTCAAGAGATCCTGATTTGTAGCTTTACATTCTTTAAGAAGCATAAACTTTTCCAGATAGCCTCCGACAAAATCAGAAGTTTTGCATAATTGCAAAACATGGCCATTAGCACACCAATGACTACCTTCGCGGGGTATTAATTTCCTTTCCATTCCTTTCCATTCCACTTTTCAAGGACATTTTCGCTGATCTCAAAAGCCTCTTCACTTTATAATAGCTGGTACAATTTGAAGGGATTCATGTGGTCCATATCAGAGAACTGCAATTATTCTCTTTTTCAAGTCATTGGTTGAATAACACAAGAAAGAGTATTAGTGGATTTGAGTCAAAGAAAAACATCCGACTCATATCCACGCATACTCGTTTACGCATGCACACATATTTTGTGTGTGAACAATGAATAAGTTCTTTGCTGATATGAACCGGTGCGTGCTCAGATCTGGCATTGAGTGAATAGGTTCATTGTGTTATACCTTAATCACTCACAACACCAAGAAACACCAATGGTTCAATGGAATGACTTAAATCATTGGAGTAATTTTCAGTTTCGCTTTCTCCTTAGTTGAAATTGAGAATATTGCAACAAAAAGCGGAAAACCAAAACGCAGGTCAATAAATGCAAAGCAATTAAATGAACTTTTTGTTAGTTTTTATTTGTAAATAACAAAATGAGATCAAATCCATGCTTTTTAAATATAATTAAATTAAAAGAATTCATAAATATTAAAATTATACTTAAGAAAAAATATACACGTACAAATAATACTCATTCTAAGTTAAATAACTAAAAAACTATAAAGATGAACAAAAATTATTTTAATTTTTTTGTTGAAAATAGAATTTAAGAAAAGAATATTGCATCAATGCACAGCAGCAACCAGATACGCGTCCAAAAGCAAAAAATTACTGTTTAGCAAAAAGCGCGAAGCATAACACGAACTATTACTCAACTCATCACACGAACAAGTGAGTCAAATCAGATTATGAGTCAGTAACCAATAGACACACAAAATAACGGTACATATTCGTGTAAGAGAATTTTGAGTGTTTTGATGATTTGGTGCAAATGAGTAATAGTATTTTATTGAATTGGTTTGAGTATTCACTTGCACCAATTGTTATGGCTCACTTAGGACCCGCAGTACTAAGCATCAACGTAGTAAAAGGCTGCCCGCAAGGTGGGGTTTTATCTCCCTTATTATGGTCTATACTGGTTGATGAATTAGTTAAATTACTAAACTCGAAAGGATATAAAACTATAGGCTTCGCGGATGACCTAGCAGTAATAACAAAGGGCACGCATGAAGGCACATTGCGCGACCTTATGCAAAAAGCTCTAAACGAAACCTGGAACTGGTGCAGTAGAGAGGGGCTATCAATTAACCCCAATAAAACCACCATCGTTCCATTTACAAGAAAACGGAAGCTTGATCTTCCAACACTAAAAATAAATAATATAACTGTACCCGTTAAGGCTGAGGTCAAATATCTAGGAATTACCCTAGATCAAAAACTCACCTGGGAACCGCATTTAAACACAGTCATCAAAAAAGCAACGAAATCGCTATGGACCATAAGACAATTACTGGGTAAATCTTGGGGCCTTTCACCCCGTATGACATCCTGGGCGTACACACAAATGGTAAGACCCATCATACTATATGGTGCTCTAGTATGGTGGGGCAAAACCAATCAGAGCACAACAATAAAAAGATTAAACAGAGTTCAAAGGTTTGCATGCCTTAGCATTACGGGAGCAATGAAAACAACCCCTACTGCCGGCATGGAAGCCTTACTCGATCTAACACCGCTACATATAGCCATCCAAGAGGACGCAATCTTAAGTGCACTCACGCTATATAGGCATAACCTACTTAAACAGGGCAACCTAACGGGCCACTTGGCAATTTTAAAACAAATAGAGGACACCCTCCACAAATCCTCATATCTTGACTTCATGAAACCCCATTTCAGCCCAACAAGGAAATATATAGTTGACTTTCCGACTAGGGAACAGTGGGACAACAACCCGAAATGGTTAAAAGAGGACGCTCAAAAATGGTACACCGATGGCTCTAAAACACCTTGTGGTGTAGGAGCTGGAGTAGTGGGCCCTGGGGTCAACTTAGCCCTTCCGATGAGCTACAATACCTCAATATTTCAAGCTGAACTCTATGCAATATATGAGGCAGTTCGAACAATTGCTAAAATGCACCCTCAAGGAACAACGTTCACCATACTTTCGGATAGTCTGTCTGTTCTAAAAGCACTTGACAGCTACTCCTACACATCAAAAATCCTGCTTGAATGCCACAAGGAACTCAACGCCCTAGGGACCCAGAACAGGGTTGTGCTCGTCTGGATTCCTGGGCATGAGGGCCATGATGGCAACGAAAGGGCAGACACACAAGCTAAAAATGGTGCAGAAAGCCCATTCATAGGGCCGGGCCCGATGTTTGGATTCGGTAAAACCGACCTAAAACAGGACATCCACAAATGGATCCAGAAACAAAAACAAAAATACTGGAATAATATTGAGGGACTACGGCACTCGAAAAGATTCCTAAACTTTAACACAAAACGAGCTAAATCTGCTATACTTCTTAGCAGAAGACAACTCAAAATCCTATGTGGCGCTCTAACCGGCCACTATTCCTGTAACTACCACCTCCACAAACTTGGCTTGGTCGTCGACAAAACATGCAGATACTGCAATGAGGTCGATGAAACAATGGAACACGTTATCATAAACTGTCCAGCTCTGGCACACAGACGTGCAAAGTTTCTAGGGAAACATATTCTCGGTGATGAGGACCTGATGCAAATATCGCAGAAAGGTCTGATTCAATACCTGAGCACATAAAACACCAGATGATTCAAGGGGCACAATAAACCTACTAGGTTGCAGTGCGCAAGGGCAGTGTCCCTACCCATTATCATTACATTACATTTATGGCTCATGACTTAAGTATACTAATTTTATTAGTACTCATTGCCGGTCTCTGGTCCATATTGAAATAAAAATGAAAATGTTGGATAGTTTAGAACTAAAAAGCACACTTATATCCTTCGTTTATCGTTCAACAGTACTTTTCCACACTTATATTCTTTGCTTACCGTTCAACGGTACTTTTCCTGGAGGTGCAGGGTGGTAGTAAACCACTTTTTTCTGTATTAAAGTACCTTTTGTGTGGCCGGCCTTCGGCCGGGCTGCTTGAAAAATAACCCTCATGGGAGTAACTAGGGGATCAGGTTCAGTAAGGAGCGAACAGTATTTTTATATTCAATTCCTATGATTGTAAAAGATCGCGCCTAAGCAATAGCTTTCATAAACGCCATTTCAATATTGCGGGCAGATGCTTTTAACTCAATTTAAATTTGAATATAAAAGTGAAATCACAAAAATATCAAATGTTTTATATTTCATTGTAAAGGGAGAGAAAAAAATCCGTTTTTAAAAAGTTTTTATAAAATTTTTTGTTTTGCTTAAAACTTTGTATTAGTGCATTTTTTGTATCTAATGTTGTACATTAGTAGAAAGGTATGGAAAAAGACCTTTCGTTTGATACCCATATCGTGTAAATCAGTTGGAGATTGAGTTTTTTTGATAAAAACTTTGAACTTTGACCCCGAGCCACGCCTTTCGTGGGCGTTTCCCCGGCAAAATTTTTAGTTTGTTAGATTCAGGAGCCAACCCTCTATATAAAAGCTTACTCATTTATTTTTTTCACAAGGGTTCGCTATACTGCATTTATGCCTCGAACCTCTATGTAAGAGCATACTAATTTATTTTTTCACGAGGGTTCGCTATACTGCATTTATGCCTATATTTAGAATTCAAAAAGAATATAGAATTCTATATAGAACATAGAATTTCGAATTTTAAGGGATGCAAATGGCGATCCACCCGTTCCCCTCCCGGATACGCCCATGTGTGCACACATGAAGCGGCACTTTCATTTCATGTGTGCTTGTTGGTAGCGTGTTCCTCGGTTTGCACAGTCAATGAGCGCAAACTGAAGCGCTCGCTCTCCTGCTGGCGCCGCTTCTCCCCGCACTACGAAACTCGCTATCAAACATTTGAGCTCAGAAGCGTCTTCTATACACTTCGTATTCTTTGGCGTAATTGACGTTGCCCTTTCTAGATCAGCTAGGGCAGTGGTGCTAAGTTGAACTTTTTTCAGACGCTCAGTTGTAAATTCAAGCCACTCAAACATTAAAGCATTCAAGGCAGTAATTAGAAACTCAAATATAATTATATTGAAACTAATTTATACACGAAATAGTATATTATCCACACCATTTTCTATAAATGTACTACAGAATTAAAATAAACAAAACAATTTATATTATTTGAAAAGAAACATCGAAAGCAAAAACAACCCTCGCTCGGGTGTTTGTATTGTGAATTTATTCTACGTTCCCTAATCAACCTGGTGGGCCCTGGTTTGATCGAATTAGCAACTGTGACCCCTTTTAATTTCGCATCACATCATCACTGCTAGGAATCAGACCTAGAGCCACCGGTATGAATAGCTAACGCGCTACCTGCTGGAATTCGGAGGTCGGCTGGAACTGTAGAAAATTTGTAATAAATCGATGTATTTGTTTAAATAAGGGAATCTGAGATCTCGCTATCCAGACATAGGGCAATATCAAGGTTTATAAATTACAGGTTACGCCATGTTGTGACGTAGAATGAGCAATTCGTAGTGTTGCCGCATTTATATATTATTTATTCGTATTGTATGAATCAGAGATCTGCAAGCGGTCATATTTGTATGACTTAATATGTATTCATGGAAAATGCGGTGCGAATATGTGCCACTACTCAAAAGAACGGATATGAGTATGTATCACCACCGCAAACGAAGCATTCATTCTGAATACCACTAAACCGAACACTCGAATCATCAGCTTGCAATACTAAACGAAAGCAAAATATCCCATCTTCATTTCACTTCGGCTATGCGGTGGTGCCGATGATCCAAACGAACTATGCAAACATCCGTTTGGATCATCGGCACCACCGCTTTCTCATATCACTTCGGAATGCGGTGCACAATGGGGTAAACATGCCAAAAACCCGCGCATTGCCTATTTTATGCTGTAGTATCTATACGGTTAAAGATAAATACCTCAAATTTGGACATCTTCTTCAGGACTCTTCAGAGATTTGTCCACCATAATTTTATTTTATTTACTGTACCGTGCACCGGCACCCTACAGTCGGCAATTAGGCATTATTAAAATCTTCTTTAGTAAAAACAAAACCAAAGTTATAGTATTTAAATCGTCCCAAACTGACTTATGAATACTCTGGATTGTAGTCACGCCCGTTTTTTCGCCTCCTTTCTATTGTTCACATAAAATACATAAATGTTTAAAATTATGTTTATGTTTATGTATTTAAAAACAAACCATTGAATAAGGAAAACGGCTCATAACGGGTTAATGGGGAGTACCACGCCCACTTACCGTTATAAATAACCACAAAAGGGCAGATGACATTGGTTAGTATATCAAGTTTCCTATTAAACAAAATACGCTTATATGGCAACCCTACTTAAAAGTGGGCGAACCATGCCTATTTTCACGTCAGAGTTTAGTTAGGCCACTTGTAAATTCTTTACAAAGTTTTATTGAAATATATTGCCTCTTTCGAAAATCATCCTGCGTACCAGCCGAAAAAATGTATAAGAAATATTTTATTTTAGCATATTTATTAATTCAGGTGGTAAATCACAGCTATTTTTACTTAATTTATTTATTTATTTTATTTATTTAATACAATTACAATATTAACTTAATTATACTGTAATTGGAATTGTAAGCTTTGGCATGTAAGGCCTTATGCTTAGTTATTCTAAATGTATTGGTTATATGTTGATTATTTGCGTTTTGATTTTAGTTTTTTAATTAACTTAAAAACTGTATGTACATTAGAGTGGAATTAGTGTTGTATGGAGATTCTTAATAATGGGTTCTCGATGCTCCGCACCCTCTCATTTTATGCGGTTTGGTGAAAAAGTGCATGAGCCAAAAAATTTTGGGGCTAGGGTGGGGCTAAATGGCGTCGCATCGAGGTAAAAGTTCACAAAAAAGCTGGGAAATTCGACAAATTGCTCCACAGCTGGTCAGAAATTGCTCTGAGAGGGTTAAAATATATGAATGACCCCCACTAGTTTTCTCTACTGAACATTTCTTTCAAACATATTTATACCCTATCTCCAACCCTTGATGGGGCTCCCATACAAAATGGTAATTTTTATAAAATAGGCTCCCACTGCTCCCATGTTGCCCCCAGACGTGTCAAATGTATGACCGTCATCCATTTATTTTCCCTTCCGAATGTTTCTTCTAAACATACCTACCGGCTATCTCCAAGTCTTAAGGGGGCTGCCATACAAAATTGTCAATTTTCTATGCCATTGGCTCCCCACTTGTAGATGTAGTAGTTAAGTAAGCGAGAAAACATCGTATCTCGGAAACTACTGAACCGATTTAAATGATTTATTCAGCGATCACCAACATTCTTTAGTACAAAAAATACAAAATTAATTAAAGTTCAGAAATTCACCACCAGAGGGCGTCTCCCATACGATCGGATTTGTGACGTTGTCAACTTTTGGGTTTCTACAAAGCAAAAATCAAAATGTATTGTCGAAACCCCACTAACCTCCCTACTTTGAATATAATTGCAATCGTAATTGAGTGTTAAGAAGAAATCGTTAGATTTTTTGTGAGAAAATGCGAATTTTTTATTCAGCCGGTATAGGTACCCCTTGCGTAGGCTGCTTGGAGCAAAACTTGTTTTGTATATCACAAGGCGTCATTTTAGTCTCTGATGAGTTTCACGCCCCTTCCACAGCATCGTTGTCCACATGTAATTTATGCACAATGGAAAACCCGTAATTTTATCCTGATGCATCATTGCCTATTGTGAGTACCCTCTATGACTGCCAGGAGGAGGCACATCGCTCTAACTGGGGTTCTTATAAAAAGTCAAGGTGCTGTCTTTGTTAAACCATCTACTTTCTCAGATCAAATTGAGAGGTCCGATAATTTTACTATAGTTATCTCTGTAAGGAATATAAGGAAGCGTGAGCTTCAGTCATGTAGCCCTGCACATCGACAAAGAAAGTTCTACATTTATTTCACTTCTTCGTTATAATTACGCCTTCTGCAGAAAGTACTACTGTGTACAAAGAATACCCGGAATTCGATTTCTTCGATTATCGTGGTGTTGTGCATTATGAGTTCCTTCCGCCGGGCCAAACTGTCAACAAGGAATATTACTTGAGCGTTATGCGTCGTTTGCGTGAAGCTATTCGCAAAAAGAGGCCGGATTTATGGAGAGACAACTCTTGGTTTTTGCATCACGATAATGCACCATCTCACACGGCATTGGTTCTTCGTGAGCATTTCGCCAACTCATATCGTTCCACAGCCACCGTATTCGCCTGATTTAGCTCCTTGTGACTTCTGGCTATTCTCAAAACTCAAAAGACCACTTCGAGGACACCGTTTTGAATCGATTGAAGAGATTCAACGTGAATCGCCGCGCGCATTGAAGGCCATACCGGAAGGTGACTATTTGGCATGCTTCGAAGATTGGAAAGTCCGTTGGCATAAGTGCATTGCATCTGGGGGGGGGGGGGACTACTTTGAAGGCGATGAAGTTGATTTGGAAGAATAAATAAAGATTTTTTGAATTATAAACAAATTCCGGGTATTCTTTGTACACAGTAGTACTTATAGACATTCGTCTTCATTGGAGCACTGGTGCAAAAGCACAGCGGCCAGTGATAACTTTTGTAAGTAAGTACTTTTATTGCAGATTTGTTGAACCCCAACAAGATTTTCATCTATTTATTGTCTAACCTTGGCTATAATGACCGTGAGACTTCGCAATCACTATGGTTAGTCCATAAATCGTTACTGATTAACTCGTCTAAGTTAGTTGAAAAAAGTAGTTTGAATAGAGGTATCCACCTCGATGATATTCATTTCCAAGCCCTGCTGTACCATCTCATCCGCCATTTCGTTCCCTTTGAAATTGCTATGTCCAGGCACCCATCAGAAAGAGACTTTGCGGTGCTCAATGAATATCAATGAAGCACGATATTAATTATTTTGAAGTCTCCAGTTTAACTAGGTACATACTTTGCATTCTGCCTTTATAGCGACCTGATTTTCAACCAAAATAGTGATGTTCATCGCTTTAACTCAAATATCATTAAGAAGCTTTGCTGCCTCTTAATGACAACAAGGTCTGCTGCACGTGTCTGGCAGATAGTAGGACGGTCTAGGCTGCAGATCCTTCCAGTAGAGATCAGCCCCAGTTCAACTCTCGATTTTTGAGCAGTCGTGAGTGTAGTGAGTGTAGATAGCCAAAGCAAGTACTCTCTTTTGTCAGACCCACTTCCTGAGTGGCTCTTTTGACACATAAGTCAAAACAGTTTCATAATTAAGTTACCAGGATGCAAAAACATTGTGCATAAATTACATGTGGACAACGATGCTGTGGAAGGGGCGTGAAACTCATCAGAGACTATAATGACGCCTTGTGATATACAAAACAAGTTTTGCTCCAAGCTGCCTACGCAAGGGGTACCTATACCGGCTGAATAAAAAATTCGCATTTTCTCACAAAAATCTAATGATTTCTTCTTAACACTCAATTACGATTGCAATTATATTCAAAGTAGGGAGGTTAGTGGGGTTTCGACAATACATTTTGATTTTTGCTTTGTAGAAACCCAAAAGTTGACAACGTCACAAATCCGATCGTATGGGAGACGCCCTCTGGTGGTGCATTTCTGAACTTTAATTAATTTTGTATTTTTTGTACTAAAGAATGTTGGTGATCGCTGAATAAATCATTTAAATCGGTTCAGTAGTTTCCGAGATACGATGTTTTCTCGCTTACTTAACTACTACATCTACAAGTGGGGAGCCAATGGCATAGAAAATTGCCAATTTTGTATGGCAGCCCCCTTAAGACTTGGAGATAGCCGGTAGGTATGTTTAGAAGAAACATTCGGAAGGGAAAATAAATGGATGTCGGTCATACATTTGACACGTCTGGGGGCAACCTGGGAGCAGTGGGAGCCTATTTTATAAAAAATACCATTTTGTATGGGAGCCCCATCAAGGGTTAGAGATAGGGTATAAATATGTTTGAAATAAATGTTCAGTAGAGAAAACTAGTGGGGGTCATTCATATATTTAACCCTCTCAGAGCAATTTCTGACCAGCTGTGGAGCAATTTGTCGAATTTCCCAGCTTTTTTGTGAACTTTGACCTCGATGCGACGCCATTTAGCCCCACCCTAGCCCCAAAATTTTTTGGCTCATGCACTTTTTCACCAAACCGCATAAAATGAGAGGGTGCGGAGCATCGAAATCGAAAAATCGTCCACTAATTCCAGTCTAATGTACATATGTGGAATATCTTATATATCTAAGTGTTGAAATTTACATAGTTTTATATTTGATCCGTTAAATTACAGGCTTTAATAAAATTTAAAATAATTTGGATATTGTCCTTGTTAATGTTTTTTAGAAGGTCAACTGGGTGATTGTTTGAAAAATAGCGTTGTCTTTGTGGGTGGAATGTTGGGCAGGAGTTTAGGATATGGTCGATGTCTATGGGATGTGAGTTGCAGAGTTTACATATTCTGCTTTTGTTTTTGTTTAATATGTGTTCGTGGGTGATTCTGGTGTGGCCTAGTCGGATTCTAGTTATTATAATTTTGTCTTTTCTGGGAATTTCAGTATTTTGTATGTGTTTGAGCACGTCCGTTATATTTGATGTATTTGAACATATTTTTTTCCTCCAGTTTGACATATTGTCTGTCAGACTGTTGTGTTTGGCCCATTGAATTTTTTTTAAATATTTTTTTATGTCATCTGGGTAAAAGTTAGGTACAATGAGCAAAGGTCTCGTCAGTGCGTTTTTTACGGTTTGGTCGGCAAATTCATTGCCTGGTATTTGAGCGTGACCAGGTACCCAAATTAATTTTATTCTTGGATAAGTTCGTATTAACAGGTTTCGTATGTTATTTGAATAATATTCATTATTGTTTAGGTTTTTAATTTTTTTAATTGATGCTAATGAGTCGGAACATATTGCATATTTCCCGTTCAGTTTGGATGTGTTGTGGTTGCTTCAAATATTGCTATGAGTTCAGCACTATAGGTAGAACTACTATATAATGGGGTAATAGTGCAGATTTGATAATTATTTTGTCTTTTGTTATGCTTATGGTACGAGTATGTTCGTCAATTTTAGAGCCGTCGGTGTATATGAATGTGTAATTTTTTAATTCTTCTTTTAGTTCGTAGAATTTTTGTATGTACATTGAGTTTGGTGTAGAGGATTTTTTGAAGCACTCTAGTGATATGTTAATTGAATCAGGGTTGAATAGCCATATGTGTGTGTACTATTGGTATATTTGAAAGGGAGCAGATTGATATCAATGTGTCTATTATTGAAGGTACTGTCTTTTTTTATTTTCTGTATTTAGTTATAGTTTTACCTAGGGGCGAGGTGTTACTAAAAGTAATGGTTGTGGCTAATTTTGCTGTTGCGAATTCTGTGCTGTTAGGTAGTGACATCATTTTTGCTTCTAGAAGTAATGAGTTTATTGGTGTTGTTTTGAGAGCGCCGAGGGATATTCGTATGGCTGCATTATAAATTGTGTGAATTTTGTTCATTACTGTCTTTGGTACGTTGCCGTACAAATGAATACCGTAATCTATTTTGGCTTTGATTAAGGCATGAACTATTGAAGTAAGGGTGTGAGTGTTGCAGTTAAATTTTCGTGATGCTAAGCATTTTATAATATTTAAGCGTTTTGATATTGCTTTGGTTAAGTAATCGATGTGTGAGTTCCATCGGTATCGTTTATTAAATATAATTCCCAGAATTTTAAGGTTGTCTACTTGGTTAATAGAGAGATTATTGCATTGGAGTTTTGGGTTACAGGAGTGTTTTCTGCATATATGGAGATGGTTAGACTTAGTGATTGAGAGTTGGGCGCCTGAATATTCGCACCACTTTAGTATGTTATTGAATAAAGTAGAGATGTCTATGTATGGGTTTTTACATTTATTCAGTTTCTTTAAAATTAAAAAATCGTCTGCGTAGGCAATGAAGTCGATTTCTTTGCAAAGTGAGATGGTTTCAGCCAGTTTATTGTATGCTATTAGGAAAAGTATGACGGAGATTGGTGAACCTTGTGGTATGCCGTTCGTTAGTGGATACATGTTGGAGCAGGTGTTGTCAACTTTTACAATGATCTTCCTGTTCGACATGTAGTTTTTAATATAGTTGTACATCTTTGGTCCGGTTTTCCATTTTTGCAATTGGTTAAGGATTATGTGAATTCCTATTTTATCGTAGGCTTTACAGAAGTCTAAAGATATAATAGAAATATGTTTCCCGGTGGAGAGGGATTGCATGATTTGGTGATCTAAGTATAGTAGCGAATCAGATATAGGTTTTCCTTTTTGAAAACCTATTTGATTAGCATGTACAAATTTGTTAGTTTTGACCCACCACCATAAACGGTTAGCCATAATCTTGTCTAACAGCTTGGACAAGCATGGATTTAGTGAGATTGGCCTATATGAGTTTGGGGATGTTTTGTTTTGGTTTGGTTTCAAAATTGGAATAACGAGACTGGTTTTGTACGTCTGTGGGATGTAGCTATTGAATATTGTAACGATAAGACAGTCTGTCGCTGTGCAAAGCAACCCTGTCGCTACGCGCCGTGCCATAATTCAACCTGGCAATGATGACTGCGATAATGGAAACTTTTAGTCCAACCTGGCAATGATGGCCGCGATAATGGAAACTTTTAGCCCACTCTGGAATGTGCGAGAACGATCTGCGCGATGGCCGGACAGGTATAAAAGGCAGCCGGGTGCGGCGCAGCGAGTCAGTCTGATTTTGACTAGTGAAGGTGCCACACGGAGTAATTAAGCAAATAATTAAGTGTAAAGACTGTAAAGTGTGAAATTTGTGAAATAAAGTGACTGTTGGTTTTTATTGACTGCGTTTGAGAAATTAAGTGTGTTTTTATTTTAAATTGCACAATCCAGAGATACGTACTAGCTCACTAGAAGTAGTATTCGTAACATTTGGTATCAGAAGTGGGATTGTGTTACTGAAAGTAAAAAAAAATTAATTATAAAACGCAGAAATGGTTAGACTGGAGCAACTGAAGGTGGACCAGCTGAAGAAGGAGCTGGCCGCTTGGAATTTGCCGACTGCTGGCGGAAAGGTGGAGTTGCAGCTGCGCTTGCGAGAGGCGTGTGAATCACGAGGCATCGATTGGACTGCGCACGAGTTCGGAACGCAGGAGCTAGAGGCGTCGGGCAAAGTGGAGGAATCGCCTGCGGGTGCTGCGTCGATGCAAAGTACGGCTGCAGCGGCTGCGCCACCACAAGCCAAGGACATGAGCCAGCTAATAGTCGCAATGGAAGGCATGTTTGAGGCTTCCAACCGGAAAATGGAAACTGCGAATCGAGAAATGGCAGCGAAACTGGAAGCAACGAACCGTGAAATGTCGGCGCAGATGGCAGCGAAAATGGAAACGGCGACCCGTGAAATATCGGCGCAAGTGTCAGAGCGAATGGAAGTCAAGCTTCAGGAAAATTCTGCGCGCTTGGAGCAGAAAGTGGAGGAAATCTCAGACAGGATTAATGGGAAAGTTGAGCACCTGGAGACGCGAGTAGAGCACTTGGATAAACGAGTCGACGACCTGGAGGATTCCCTGAACAAACGTTGATAGTCTGGAAGACTCGATGAACAGAAAAATGGACGAACGGCTTAGGGAGGTACAGCCGCGAGAATGGTTGCCGCCGGTTCCGGAAAGTGTTGCCACCCGAGCAGAAGTGCCTACTTATGATGGGACTACGCCGTTCGATACATTCAAGCTGCAATTCGACCTGGCTGCTCTGGAAAATCAGTGGACCGATGTAAGGAAAGGTTGGAGATTAGCGCTGGCTCTTAAAGGTACTGCGGCTGAGGTAATAAAATCAGTTCCAGAATGTTTACGAAGTGAGTACGAGACCGTCATAGGGCGCTGGCAGCCAAATACAGCGACGAGCACAACAGAACGCTGTACTACTGTGAGCTGAAGAATCGCAGGCAAAGGGCCAACGAGGCTCTGCAGGCATATGCAGCAGACATTGAGCCTAGGCGTATACGGAGACGCAGGCCGCGCAAAACAGCACAAGACAGCACAGCGAAAATAATTAAACTTTCTGAGGCAGAAAAAATGTGAACTGCGTATACGAATCTCGTAAAACCAGCACACATGTTCCGTATTCATTCCATAAACCCAGCAATACGAGTTATTTATCTGAATTAGACTTTGAAATAGAACCTATATAATATAATATGGGTGTAATATCGACTGTTCACGCACTTTTTCAATTAGTTCTTCAATTTTTGCAAGCTAACGTGTCGGCTGCGCGTAGGAAACTGTATTTCAACTACAACGCGACGCAGTTGTGCGCAGGCACGTCTCTCCGCCGCACGCGGCTATGTCGCTGTATACGCCGTTATACGGTACTGCGTTATTTACAAAAAACTAAACTGCGTTGAGTTGTGCTGCGTGTGCGGCCTGCGTCTCCGTATACGCCTAGGCTGAGAGGCTCGTACAGCTGTGCTACCCGTCCTTCGGCGCTGATAATCTCGAGAGGATGAAGATTGAGGCGTTTATTGAAGGTCTTCATGATCCGGAGACACGTCGCAGTGCGTTGATGATGGGCAAGCCGACATTTAGGAAGACGGTGACCAGCGCGATGACATACGAGGCGACATGGATTGGGAGCACTCGGTATGCACCTGCAAGGATACGCCAGATCCAGCCGGACAACGACATTGCGATCCAGGCAATAAGCTCTGAGCCACCGAGCAGGCCACGGGCGGTCTCCTCTAAAGTTGTTTGCTGGGTATGTGGCAAGCAGGGCCACATATCACGAGACTGCCGCCAGCGAAAGAGGCGTTCCCGTTCTCGATCGCAATCGCCTGAAGCGAGGAATACTGACAATCGAGGCCCAGCCAACATGCGCAGGGCTGAGGACGGCGAGTCGTTAAACTAAAACGGGTCAGCCCAAAGGGGCGTGAGCTGATCCCCACAATCTGCCGCCCCACCGTCCTTGTCTCACAGCTGAAACGACAGCCCAGCAGCTTGACAATTGAAGGAAGGATAGATGGAAAGCTGTTCGTGTTGACACTGGATACTGGAGCGTCATATTCGATCATAAAAAGGAAGCTGCTGAAGAACTGGGAACCGCTGCATGGCATACAGCTGCGGACTGCGACTGGCGAGCGCGCGCCGGTAAGAGGGAAAGTTACAAAAACGATTACTATCGGCACCAGCAGCCTGGAACATGAGTTCATCGTCGCGGATATAATGGACGACGTGATTATCGGCGTGGATTCCATGATTAGGCACGGTATTACGCTGGACCTGAAGGAAAATGTGCTGAGATATGCCAACGTTGAATTCCCGCTGCACACCGGCTATGAGCGAGGCGTGGCGGTAAGGAAGGTTGTATCGTGTCAACACAGGAGGATACCAGCGAACTCTGAGGCGATTGTGTGGGCAAAGGTGGACGAGGACGATGGGACGAGTCGGCAGTGGGTTGTAGAAGCACCGAAACAAGGACACGACAACATCATCATCGGACGTACATTAGTGGAACCTAAGAATGGCAGAATACCGGTCAGAATACTGAACCCCCTGAATGCACCCAGATATGTCGGGAAAGATGAGGTAATTGGCGAGTGTAAGGAAGCTGTAGCAGTGGTCAATTGCGAGAATAGCCCGCCTGGAGATAATAAGAAGAGCGGTTTTAACATGGACGCCATACCGCAGGAGAACTAGTGGAGCAGCGAGTAGACGGCCAAGCAGAAACAGAAGGCGAGGTCTTTCCTGCAGCACTATGGGTCAATATTTGCGACAGAAGCAGGCGGAAGAACAGCCATAGTGAAGCACAACATCGACACCGGAAGTGCAAAACCGATTCGCCAACCGCCAAGACGAGTTCCTCTGGCCAAGAGGGAAGAGGTCACAAATTTGATCGAAAACATGCGGAAAGAAAAGGTCATAGAGCCTTCTTCGGGCCCCTGGTGCTCGCCGGTCGTGCTAGTCAAGAAAAAGGATGGCAGTACCCGGTTTTGTGTAGACTATCGGAAGCTCAATGATGTGACCAAGAAGGACAGTTATCCACTACCGCGGATCGATGACACCCTGGACACGCTGTCAGACACAGTGGTTCTCCACGCTCGACTTACGCAGCGGCTATTGGCAGGTAGAGCTTGCGGACAAGGACAAGGAGAAAACGGCTTTCAGTGTTGGCGATGGTTTGTGGCAGTTCACCGTCATGCCGTTTGGACTCTGCAACGCACCAGCAACATTCGAGCGGCTAATGGAACGCGTGCTAAAGGGGCTGCATTGGCGGACGTGCCTGGTGTACCTCGACGACATAATCGTGATGGGTAAAAGTTTCAACGACCACCTGGGAAAGCTGAAGGAGGTATTCGAGCGGATACAAAAAGCTGGGCTTTTTTTGTTTCTTGAGGATGGGCAGGAAGGCTTCCAAGCACTCAGTCCATTTTGGACCATTGTACTATACCCATGGGGGATAGGGAAGGAAAATGAGAGTAATATCTCATACTTCACCCGTTTTGAAATGCGTATGCAACACTGTCTTTCCAAAATATGGTACAGCACACAATTCAAGCGGATGGGGAAAGGGAATTGAGAGGGGACCTACAGTTTAACGCCGAATCCGAACGGCGATTGGCAGTTTTTCGTTCACACTTGGAGGTTTTGCCATTGCCTGCCAAGAGCGCACTTTTGCTATTCTTGTAATTCTCATTCCCTTCATGTGGATAGCGATAGAAGTAAATGAGTGTTTTTTCCAGCCCGAGCCAGGAATCGAACCTGGGGCGCTCGGTATGAGAAGCCAGTGCGCTACCCGCTGAGCTATCGAGGCCGACAAAAAAAAGCTGGGCTTAAACTCAACCCGAAGAAGTGCTCGCTGTTCCAAAACGAGGTCAAGTATCTGGGTCATACGGTTTCCGCCCGCGGAGTACATACGGATCAAGGCAAAATCACGGCGGTAAAGGAGTGGCCCCGGCCACGCAATCTACACGAACTCCGCAGTTTCCTGGGCCTGTGCACATACTACCGCCGATTTGTTCCGGGATTCGCGAACATAGCCAGCAGCTTGCACAAACTGTCGAAAAAGAGCAAAGCTTTCGAGTGGAACGAAGAGCAGGAGCAGGCTTTTGCGCGTCTGAAGGAAAAACTGTGCAGTGCTCCAATTCTGGCCTTCCCCGTGCCTGGGGAGATGTTTGTGCTGGATACAGATGCAAGCGGGAATAGTATTGGCGGTGTGCTATCACAGATAATAGACGGCCAGGAACAAGTGATAGCGTACTACAGTAGGGTTCTATCGAAACCGGAACGCAACTACTGTGTGACACGGAGGGAACTGCTGGCGGTATTGGACTGCGTAAAACACTTCCACAAATATCTGTATGGACAAAGGTTTCGCCTGCGCACAGATCATGTGGCATTGAGATGGCTCCTGAACTTTAAGGATCCTGAAGGCCAATTGGCGCGGTGGATCGAGCGACTGCAGAGCTACGACTACATGATAGAACATCGCAAGGGCAGTAGCCATGGAAATGCCGATGCCTTGTCACGCCATCCGTGCAAAGTCGAATGCAGGCAGTGCTCGCGAGCCGAAAGCAAAGAACAGATAGTGGACGTCCGGTTGGTAAGCGTTATGCCAGAGGAAGAGTGGTCTGCGGAGAGGCTACAAAAGGACCAGCGTGAGGATGCGGATCTCGCAAAAATCGTCGAAGGCAAGGAGCAAGGCGCACGTCCAGACTGGCAGGAGATGGCAGGTGAAAGCCCGATCGCTAAGGCTTACTGGGCACAGTGGAAAAGTCTGCGGCTGAAAGAAGGATGCCTGTACCGCGAATGGGAGAGCGCGGATGGTCGGACCAGCAACTCCCTAATGGTAGTGCCGAAATGCAGAATCAACGAGGTCATCGAGGCATACCATAACGACTCCAGTGGAGGGCACCTGGGCATCACCAAAACCGTCGCCAAAATAAAAAGACGATTCTACTGGGTAGGATGTCAGGAGTCTGTAACCGAGTGAATTAAGAGCCGACAAGAAGATCTCGAGGCCGCATGCAGCAGTACAACGTGGGAGCGCCCTTCGAGCGGATTGCTATGGACGTCGCCGGCCCATTCCCAACTAGCACTCAAGGCAACAAATATGTGCTGGTGGTAATGGATTACTTCAGCAAATGGCCCGAAGTGTACCCTATTCCTAACCAGGAGGCCACTACGATCTCGGAAAAGCTGGTAAACAACTGGGTAGCCAGGTTCGGAGTTCCGTTGAAGTTGCACTCAGATCAAGGCCGGAATTTCGAGTCTGCGGTATTCAAGGAAGTGTGTGAGCTGCTGGGGATAAAGAAAACGCGTACCACTCCTTTGCACCCACAGTCCGACGGCATGGTTTAACGCTTTAACCGGACACTGGAGGAATACCTGCGGAAAGTGGTAGGCAGGAATCAAAAGGATTGGGACACGCATATCCCCCTGTTCCTGATGGCGTATAGGTCAGCCCCGCACGACACGACATCACTCACTCCAGCCCGAGCAGTGTTCGGCACAGAGTTGCGGTTACCCGCTGACTTGAAGTTCGGGGTAGTCAGCACGACGGGAGGCGCTAAGACGGACTACGTGGTCAATAAGCGGGCGGTACTGGCGGAAATTCACCAGGTTATAAGGAGCCACACCAAACTGGTCAGCGATAAGGCGAAAGCCAGGTATCATCTACGGGCCAACTCAGCAGGGTTCCAAGAAGGCGATCTGGTAATGCTCTACAACCCGCAGCGGAGGAAAGGTTTGTCTCCGAAACTTCAAGCGTCATGGGAAGGACCTTACGAAGTCGTGACTAGGATTAACGACGTGGTATACAGGATTCAACGTTGCAGCAATAAAGGCGCTAAGCTGAAGGTAGTCCATTTGGAGCGCCTGGCGCCTTATCACAGCGGAACCTCGGCACTTGTTCAGGACGAACAAGTCTAAGTGGTTGGCAGTGTAACGATAAGACAGTCTGTCGCTGTGCAAAGCAACCCTGTCGCTACGCGCCGTGCCATAATTCAACCTGGCAATGATGACCGCGATAATGGAAACTTTTAGTCCAACCTGGCAATGATGGCCGCGATAATGGAAACTTTTAGTCCAACCTGGCAATGATGGTCGCGATCATCATGGAAACCTTTAGTCCACTCTGGAATGTGCGAGAACGATCTGCGCGATGGCCGGACAGGTATAAAAGCAGCCGGAGTAATTAAGCAAATAATTAAGTGTAAAGACCGTAAAGTGTGAAATTTGTGACTGTTGGATTTTATTGACTGCGTTTGAGAAATTAAGTGTGTTTTTATTTTAAATTGCACAATCCAGAAAAACGTACTAGCCCTCTAGAACTAGTATTCGTAACAATATCTTGTTATAGAAGGAGGTGATTCGGTTTTTTGTTGCGATGGGAAGATTTTTGATCATCGGATATGATATTCTGTCAATGCCTGGTGTTTTTCTTTTTAGGGTGTTAATGGCTATTGCAATTTCGAGGGGGGATATATCTTGTTCGATTACGAGTGCTGACCGGCTAGGTATAAGGTTTGGCGATGTCGTCAAAGCTATATTTTTATAATGATTGAATTGTTTGGGGAACGCACCGTTGTCTGATTGTTCGGACCATTCTTTGGCGAATCTGTTAGCAATCTCCGTTTTGTTTATTAGTGTGGTTTGTTGGTTTGCAACATTTAAACAGTGGATGGGTAATTTTGGTTTTATTCCACACAGTTTCCTTATATTTGACGAGATTTCTTCCTGTGAGGATGAAGGGTTGATCTCGGTTGTTAGGGCACTAAGGGCTTTTCGTTTTGCTATTTTTATTTCTCTTCTATATATTGCGTTAGCTCGTTTAAATTTGAGAATGTTTTCCGTTCTAATGTCTCTGTTTAATTTGTTAAAGAGTCGTTGTTTTTCTTTCTTAAGGTTTTAAAGTGTTTTGTTCCACCAAGGAGTAATTTTTTTATTTTTTTGGAAGTTGTATTGGGGGATAGTTTCGTTGGCACTATGTAGTATGCTTTTTTATGTTTGCGGCTTCTTTATTTTTGTTGTTGCTTTGAGGATATTGGGAATTTATTTTATTTGCCATATCATGGAATTTCTCCCATTTGGCTCTGTGTATGTTAAATTTTGGGCGCGTTATTTGGTGAATAATATTGTTGGTGGGGAATAGTTCTATAATAATTGGATAGTGGTCACTTCCTGATAGGTTTGAGTCAGTGTTCCAGGATGTGTATCGAGCTAAGTTAGGGAATGCTAGAGTTAGGTCAATGTGAGTTAGGGTATGCCGTGTTAAGTAGTGAGTAGGTGAGCCATCGTTTAGCACGATATTAGAATTGGATATGAAATTTGATATTATTTTTCCTCTTGAGTTGTCTGTTTTAGATCCCCAGCTGGAGTGCCAGCTGTTGAAGTCTCCTGTTATTAATCTGTGAGGTTCCGGGAGGTTGTAAAGGTTGTTTAGGTGCGTTAAGGAAAATTTTTTGCTAGGTGGGATGTAAGTCGAGTAGATAGTAAATTTTAGTTTTGAATGTATTTTAATCGCTAAGCTATCAAAATTGTTATTTAGGGTTAGTAGTAGGTGGATTAGTAATGCGGATCCTCCAAATGAGTTAGTTTTGGCTGTTGATGAGTATAGACTAAAGTTAATAGGTATAGGTTGGTTTGTTAATGACTGAATATGAGTTTCTTGTAGTGAGATTATTTTACACTTGTGTTTTTTAATTATTATTATTATTATTAATGGGGATAATGCACTGCGACCTAGAAGATCTATTGTGCCCCCTTCTTGGACCTCAAAGACTGTCAGTGAGTCCAGTATCCAAGAGGAATCTTAGTATGTTTCCTAAGCCTCTGGATACCCAGTCTGCACCGGATATGATATAGTCTCCCAGGTGTTTTTTAATTAGTAATTGCAAATCTATATAATTGTTTACGTATCCTTTAATGTTCCATTGTAGGATGTTTAGGTGGTGCATGTCCATATTTATGGTTCCATGAGAAATTCGACTTCACTATCGAAGTCGAAATTTGGTGTGTTGGGTATTGTTGATTTTGTTGTGTTCCTTTTGATCGTTTTCGCTTTAAGTTGAGTGCGTAACCGTTTCGGTGTATTGCGTGGGAGAATCTGTATTTTACTCTGTTTGTTATTGGTGTAGTTGCTTGTTGTTGGCTCTTCGGTATGTTGGATGAAGTTGTTACTTTTTGTTATGTTATTTTCTGATATTTCGTTGTCATTTGTGTTATGGTTTGTGCTAATCGATGTTTCTTTATTAGATGCACTTGTTGTTGTATTACCTTCTTTTTTTAAGTTTTGTTGGTGGAGCAGTTGAGTGTCTTCTGTTGTTTTGTATGTTATTTGCGTTCGGAGAGTTTTATTATATGTGTTGTTGTTTCTTTGTTTGTACATTTCTGTAGCTTTTTTAAAGTCGACTTTATGTATAGTTTTAATCGCTTAAATTTCTTTTTGCATTATGAATACTGGGCAGGTTTTGTTGTAGGTTGAGTGTGTGGTTTCGTTATTGTTGTTTGTTACACAGTTGTTACATGTTGGGTTTTTGTCGCATTTTTCTTCATTTCCGTCGTTTGTGTGATATGTTTCACCACATTTGGCGCAGAGTTTTGCATTTTTACAAAATTTGGTTGGGTGACCGAAGTGGTGACAATTTTTACATCGGCGCGGGAGGGGGATGTATGGACGTATGTATGTTTTTTGGTAGCTAATAAATATGTGTTCAGGCAAATCCAGTGCTGAGAATGTGAGAATTATCAATCCTGTCTCAGTTACAATGTTGTTGTGTTTTTTTAATATTTTGTTGACTGATTATGTTTTGTGCTCTCAATTCTTCTAATATTTCTTCCTCGGTTACTCCTCTTAAATCGTTGTTGTATATTACCCCTTTTGTGTAGTTGAGTGTTGTGTTTTCTGAAACTTCTACTTTAATTGTTGGGGAGAGTGAGGTGAAATTGTATAGTTTCTTTGCTTGTGCTGCTGTTTTTGTTTTAACGTGTAGGATGCCGTTGTTTGTTTTTGACCATGAGCTTACTTCGCCGCATACAGCGTCGATCACCTTTTTGATTAGAAATGGAGAGGTTTTTGCGAGTGACTCCTCACTGTTGCTTCTTTTTATGATCAGGTGTTTTTGTCCGTTCGTATTATTCGGAAATTCTTTACCGTTGTCCATTTCAAAGGAGAGGTGGGGTGAGACATATCTGTGTTAAACGTCAGGTGGTTCGTTCATGTTGATTGTTTTTTTTTATTTATTTTTTTGGCATCACTGTAAGGTTTGTTCTTTCACTGATTTGTTATTGTGCTCAATGGCACTCTTTGAAATTCTTTCTTTTTTTCTTTCGGTTGATTTCTCAAAAATTTAAGTTATTTACGTCTTATCACTGTGACCGGTAATCGCAGACTGTACTTAATTTATTTATTTTTTAATAATATATATATGCACCAAGTGTTATAAACGTACCGACCCATACGCGCGTTACAGTTTTCGGTTTTAATATATTTATTTTCTTACCGGGAGAAGTGAATAAAAGTCCTAAAATCTAACCATTCCGCAGCTTTCCGCAGACAAGTTGGGTATAATTTTTTTTGTTAAGGTTGTACTTACTATTACTCAAGATTTTCGATGATCTATGATGAACCAAAAAAGTTATAGACCACGAAATTAGGATATTTTCCTAAAAAATCGTCGTTTTTATTTATTATTTTACTTATATCTTTACAAGAAAATGTTCCATGTAAAATAATTATATGTCAAATTATGCTTATTATATGTACTAAAAATTATTTGATTATATTTATAAATAACGATTTAATTGACATTTCAGCATCACCATCAAAAAAGTTGCATCGACAAAATGAAATTTAGTATAAAAACACCCAAATTTGAATGGCTATACAGCAGCCAGTTTCGGTCCAATTTCCATGCAAAAAAGGTTTTCTGACTACTATATGCATGCAGATTACGAAACAATAAAAAAAAAGTTAGGCCCGTAACTTTAAGTTCAGCCGTAATGCGTTGGGTTTTTGGCATGTTTACCCAATGTGCGGTGGTGCCGATGATCCAAATGGATGTTTCCATAGTTCGTTTGGATCATCGGCAATGATTCATTCAAAATGATCCAAACGAAAGATGGAAAAACCGCATACCAACGCATTCTCACATCACTTCGGCATGCGGTGGTGCGGTGGTTTCTCTGAGTTCGGTTTGTTGATTATTCGCTGGTCGTTACAAAAATAGTGCCACATTGTCCCATAGCTATACATACATTTTTGATCCATATATCGTCAATATTAAATATAATGTGACCCTTTAAAGCTAAAATGGCGACTATATCGACATGCAAAGATATTTAACTTTGTTAATCGACGGAATAAACGAAACATAAAGATGGATGGCTGCATAATTGCAGTTTCTTAAAAATTATTTCTAAATCCTTACACAGCTCAAGTAATCTGTTAAGTATCGAAATATTAATATGTACCAGTCGATGACTTTGTCCGTTGTCATAGAGTATTTCATTGATGTGGGTCCGATTATCGGCAATTGATTCAATCATCATATAATTGGAGTTCCATCGTGTTTTAAAGTATTTAACAATTTTTTTTTTGCACGATTGTATAACTTCTGGACTTCAACTTGCTTAGAATATTACTAACTGCGTATACCTACTTCATACGCTTCGCGAATTGTGCATTATGTACTACTGTGCCATCAATAAGGTGACATTTGAATTTATGAATTATGAATGCATTATGAATTCCTTCCGCCGGGCCAAACAGTCAACAAGGAATATTATTTGAACGTTATGCGTCGTTTGCGTAACGCTATCCACCTAAAAAGGCCGGAATTGTGGAAAGACAATTCTTGGTTTTTACACCACGATAATGCACCATCCCATACTGCACTCGTAATTCGTGATCATTTCGCCAAAAACTCAACCCATATCGTTCCGCAACCACCGTATTCACCTGATCTGGCGCCGTGCGACTTCTGGCTGTTCAGCAAGCTCAAAGACCGCTCCGGGGACACCGTTTTGATACGATAGAGGAGATTCAAGCCGCAGCGAAGACGGAACTGAAGGCCATCCCGGAAAGTGACTACAATCAGTGTTTCGAAGATTGGAAAATCCGTTGGCATAAGTGCATTGCATTACTTTGAAGGGAGATTACTTTGAAGGGGATGAAATTGATTTGGAAGAATAAATAAAGAATTTTCAAAATAAATACAATGTCACCTTATTTTTTGGACATAGTAGTATACTTGTATTCATTGTTTTGACTCACTGCTAACGACGGATACAAAGTGTTTGTGTGAGCAATACTCATAATGACCGAATCATCGCAAACTCGTTCGGGTTTTGTATTCATGCGGTTGGGATACTTATGTTATGCGGTGCTTATGAGTAGTAGGTATCCAAAATTGCGGTACTCATTGCTAATCTCTGGTATGAATACAAAAAATGCATAAAATTATAAAATATTTCCATATGCATATGTACATATTTCAATTTCCTAAATTTTCATGTGCTTTCCGAAGAAAAAACAAAATAATTCAAGTCGGTTGTAATAAACTAAAAGTTCCTAGGATATATTTAAATTGTATATGGCAACTACTTTTTCTCGGTTTTGTTTACATTTCCTAGCATTTGCGAAACTCGACCAGAGCACAATTTCTTGACGTTTAAGTGGCGGGACCTTTCTTCCATAGACCTTGGTGCAATATCATATGATATGCCATTTTGAAGCTCGTGATAATCATCTTTGCACAAACTTTTCAAAATTTAGATTGATAAGGCCTATCGAGAGATATTTGCATCGAAAGTTGCATTAATTTCCGTATTGGAAACACCATTGCTCTTTATGTTTATAAAATCCAATCAGAAAGCTGTGCGCTCGAGCGGAAAGATAGGGATAAGCAAACAAACAAAATCGTGCACATACTCCTTTTCACATCATTTTTCATATTAGAACTGTCAATATTTCACAACCGGCATACTGACGATGAGGGAGAGAGCTGCATATATTGACAACAAACCGCAAAATATAAATATATATAAATATAAGTGTATACCACACATCTGCTAGCCAGTGTTGCTGTGTTCCAAATTTTGTGTTTTTATGTTTTGCTCTGATCATGTTATTCTTAAGTTCTTGAGTTGAAATAAACTTTAACAATTTTTTTCAGCTGAACCAATGGACTGATTAACATGAAATTTCACAATGTGTTGGTGCATGGTAAGGGTTTTATAATATATTTTTTTCATTTCAATTTTTTTGTAGAAAAACTTCCAGGATAATTAAGGATACATTCTTAAAAGGACATTTTTATATCCTTTCGCCAGGATAATTACAAAAAAATTATTTGCTTTGAGTTGGAGACATAATTCTCTTTCTTTTGATACCAATATTGTTAGACTAGGATAAGTTCAACCATTTAAATTAATTTTTTTAATTGGAGTTTAGCTTGTAACTTCAAGACCCTGTAAAACCAAACTAGAGGTGACCCGAAAAAAATAATTACATATTCGTGATCAGCGACTCCGAGAATATAAGGAACAGTTGAGAAACTCCGCGGGTTTTTTGAAAACCGCAAAATTGTTGTACTGTGTTATTATTATTTGGGCGACCTTCTGAGGCGGCTATTCGGAATCTTGTGACAAAATTTCGCACCAAATTTACATTATTGTACATTAAACCACCAACACGTATACGTAGAATGCCACACAGCACGCGAAAAAATGGCCCAATTGAGAGGCGAGTTCGGTGAACAGTTTATTTCACGTTTGGGGCCGGTCAATTGGCCGCCTAGATCGTGCGATTTAACGCCTTTAGACTTTAACGCTTTAGACTAGACTAGCCGCCGTAGCCCAACTGGCTAGTGCGAAGGGCCGCGAGTCAAATGCGGCGCTCGAACCCAGGTTCAAAACTCCGTTGCTGCTAACACCGAAAAAAAAAGAAAAACAATTTTTCTTTCGGCGGCTGTCCTCTCAGCAGGAAATGGCAAACCTCTGAGAGTAAAATTGCCTATGAAAAAGCTCCCAACTCGCCGTTCGGAATCGGCATAAAACTGTAGGTCCCTTCCAACATTGTAAAAATTCGCACGCACAACACGGATGGTTACGGGTAGCTAGGCCTTAGTCTCGTAGTCGGGCTGTCGTGTCAGTCAATTATTATTTATTATTATTAGACTATGTTTTGTGGGGCTATGTTAAGGATCATGTCTATAGCGACAAGTCTGAAACGGTTGGCGCACTGTTAGCCAATATTGAAGAATTTTTTCGTGAGATACCGGCCGATATGTTGGAAAGAGTATGCCAAAATTGGACCCAGCGTATGGGTTACAACTAGTAGATTATTAATGGTTTTTTAAGAACTTTAAGACTTTTAAGAACTCTATATTTTGACATGATGACATGAAATGGTAAGTTGCAAAATGCGTTAGGTTGACTTGTTTGAAAGGAATAATTTTTGTGAAAACTATTTTCCGCATATTGATGGTTATATCAGTTTCAACACATATTCTTGTATTGACTTTAAAACTTTCCCACTAATTTCTCGTAGTAGTAAAATTAAATTTCATGCGTATGTGTCACGTAGAATTAACTTTTTTTATGGTTTGTACTGTTCAGTTGGCTTCGTAGAATCCTAGCTACTAATCAAATGTATACGGAAACAATTCAGAACCCTAATTGCGATTGGAGCAGATCATGCTTTTTATAGTGTTACGAAAAATTAGTTCTGCAGGCGTATTCGTCTCTCTGGATTGTGCTTAAAAATAAAACACACTACAATTCTTAAACGCAGTTAACAACCACCAATCACTTTATTTACAACTTCACACTTTACTGTATTTATCCTTATTACTTATTGGACTACTCCGTGTTGCACCTTTGCTTGTTAAAACCAAACTTGAAGACCCCCAAATACAAACATTTCTGGTAAAAAGTATGGTTTCAAATTATGTTGGGCTCAAAAGTTGTACGCAAAACCCTCCCCAAAATGAAATCCTATGTGCGCCCCCTGATGTGGGCGATGCCACGCCCCTTGCTCAGTTCCCATCAAAATTTACCAGTAGAACGACACATCTATGGGACGACTTTGTACCAAATTTCAATGCAGTCCAATGCCCATTCCATTCTTCTAGTCGAGTTGTGCGACTAACAGCCCTATTCTGGCAACCGTAACAATATTCACCTCGGTAACAATTGAATACTTGGTAACAATTGTCACTTTTTGGTATTCTGAAACAAATTCAAAAGCTAAAAGGCGTGAATTGTTACGAAATTTGTTACCTCCGTACACGGTAGGCAGGAAGCATCGACAGGTAGCACAAAAATGTCGACAAAAACTGCAATTGGGGTTGTATTTGTTGATAATTGTAGGTCCAAAATCCGTTGGAATTGAAATCCGATCTGCTTCTTCTCAAAAGTTATTCATATTTTTATATTACGAATCGGGACAATTTGTAACACAGGACAACAAAAAACACTTTTTTTCTGTTGCATGGAGTTTTTCTACTGTTTCTTACTAATTTGGGTGCGCTGATTTCGAATCTACCCTCAGATTTTTTCTAGCAGCTCTAGTTAGTGAGATATAGGTACCGTGTAATTTTTTCAGTTTTTCCTCTACTTTTTCCATATTTTTGATCGTAATTTCTAAACCAAAAAACCGATTGACATGGTTTTCGCATTATCGCATTAACAACACCACACGGCTTCTTTTCCGATGCAACTTATTTTTATAAGTTTTAAAATGCCGCGGTAATTGGACCTCAAAGTCGGAAAGTATGGAATTTTAAGGCGTTTTCTTTGTTGGTCAAAAACATACACATTTTTTGTAAATCAGTTAACGATTTGGTGTATAATAAAAGCCGGCACGTCAAGCAATACAACACAGCTAAATTATTTGGCGGAATATACATTCGCATCGAAATAATAGCAAAAATGTACCATAGCCATTTTCATCACTTTTCAAAAATTAGGGGCCTCAAAACATGCAAAGCTTTTATTTTTTTTCTTTTATTCTTTTTGTTTTTTGCTTGTATTTCAGACTATAAATGGAACATATAAAAGAGCATATTTTGAGGAATTTTAAGAATTTTTTTTAAGGAAAAGGTATGAAAAGTGATGAAAATGGCTATGGTACATTTTTGCTATTATTTCGATGCGAATGTATATTCCGCCAAAAAATTTAGCTGTGTTGTATTGCTTGATGTGCCGGCTTTTATTATACACCAAATCGTTAACTGATTTACAAAAAATGTGTATGTTTTTGACCAACAAAGAAAACGCCTTAAAATTCCATACTTTTCGACTTTGAGGTCCAATTACCGCGGCATTTTAAAACTTATAAAAATAAGTTGCATCGGAAAAGAAGCCGTGTGGTGTTGTTAATGCGATAATGCGAAAATCATGTCAATCGGTTTTTTGGTTTAGAAATTACGATCAAAAATATGGAAAAAGTAGAGGAAAAACTGAAAAAATTACACGGTACCTATATCTCACTAACTAGAGCTGCTAGAAAAAATCTGAGGGTAGATTCGAAATCAGCGCACCCAAATTAGTAAGAAACAGTAGAAAAACTCCATGCAACAGAAAAAAGTGTTTTTTGTTGTCCTGTGTTACAAATTGTCCCGATTCGAAATATAAAAATATGAATAACTTTTGAGAAGAAGCAGATCGGATTTCAATTCCAACGAATTTTGGGCCTACAATCATCAACAAATACAACCCCAATTGCAGTTTTTGTCGACATTTTTGTGCTACCTGTCGATGCTTCCTGCCTACCGTGCGTAGGAGCAGGTGACAAGCACACAAAGCTTATAAAATTCAAATTTCAAAAAATTCAAATTCATTCAATTCGAAATTTCAAACTGCAAAAAATGCTTCAGCTGCTCCTGCGTCGTGCGCTTAAACTTAGGAACTCTAGAAACGAAAAGAATATATATAGTACATACATTGTGAAGAAACTCCAAAAAAATTACTTACTTCGCCAGATTTTCTGCATTTGCCATTTTTTGTTTATTTATTTTTTTACAGTTTGACAGAAAAAATACAAAAAACAGCTGTATTGACAGTAAAAGAGCTTTCACCTCGAGTGGTGAATTGTTTGAACTTTCTTCTTGTCACCATTTTTCCAGAATACGGAAACAATCAAATTCAATTCAATTGTTACGGGGGTGACAATTGTTACGGCAGTGCCAGAATAGGGCTGTAAATGGTAAGTTCAGACCAAGTTTCATTGATGTGAAACTTATAGATCCAAAGTTATCCGGAAAATTTGGGTCATTCAAAATTTGCCACTCCCCTTGTCCAATACTCATCAAATTTTACCAGTAGAACAATACATATATGGGACGACCCATACCAAATTTCAATGCTGTGCGACTTATAATTTTTCCAACGTCCACCCCATTTCCCCACTCGAATTCTGTGAGTAAATGATATTATTATTATTATTGGCGGGTAATGTGCACTGCGACCTAAGAGATCTATTGTGCCCCCTTCTTGGACTGCACAGTTCGTCGGTGAGTCCAGTATCCAAGAGGAATCTTAGTATATTTCCTAACCCTCTGGAAACCCAGTCCGAACCTGGTATAATAAAATCACCTAGATGCTTTTTTCGTTTGTACATTAGTACAGGGCATATGCCTAGTTGTGAATTGCAGTTTCATTGTCCTGCAAACAGAACCTACAGAGTTTCTTCACCCTGATATCTAGTTTGGTTAGATGATAGTTCAGTCTACAATGCCCTGTCAATATACCTGCGATAATCCTTAGATTATTCTTTGAGAGACTCATGTATTCCTCGAACCTTTTCTTGTTGTAAGATCCAATAACCATCTTGGAATGTTCAAGGCCTGGTTGATTTTCCCAGTATTGATTCCGGATGGTTATCTTGTCTTTCCTGGAAAGGATGGATAGTGCTCCTTTGCCTAGACCACAGAAGGGTTCTGGGCCGACGATGTTGTTCCCATCAATACCGGCGTGACCCGGAACCCAAAGGACCCATACCTGATTGTAGCGGCCAAGTTCGTTCTGCTTCTCAAGGCATTCCGACACCAGTTTCGAGGATACCTGGTAGGATCTTAATGCCTTGATTGCCGCTTGGCTGTCTGACAGGATCGCGATCTTCCGGTTCCGGTATTTACTCAACAGATTGAAGTAAGCGCACCCTTCAATGGTGTATATTTCCGCCTGGCGTAAGGTGGTCTGCTTTCCCGTAGATTCCGAGTATCTAATCCCCGGTCGATATACCCCGATTCCGGTACCTTCCTCCGTTAGGAAGCCATCTGTGTACCAGGAAATCAAATACTGATCTATCAGATATGTCTCTGATATACCTACCCAGTTTGTTTCATTACTAAGTTCTGTTTTAAATCTTTTGGTGAAACAGAGCTTCGGAGTAATTGTGTCTCTCGGGATTGCAATCTCGGGATACTGGTTCGTAAGAATATCAATTTTCTTAAGACTCAGGAAACCCTCGGTCCCGATATTTGCGTCAGTCATCTGTAGGATAGCCCTCTTCGCCTGGGTTTGTATATGTAAGTGAAGAGGTGTAAGTTCAAGAAGAACCTCCATGGATGCTGTCGGACACGTTCTCATAGCCCCTGTTATCCAAACACATGCAAGTCTTTGGAGCTTACTGCGCGCCCTGATGGTTGTCGGCTCGCTGGTTCTACTTACTCAGACGGCTAACCATACGTTATTATATTTAGGTTTCACGATCGCCGTATAGATCTATCTCAGTATAGCTGGTGTACAGCCCCAGCTTTTGCCTGCTATGGACCTACAGGTCATCAGGACCCTGGTGGCCTTTTTAATCGTTTCGTCAATTTGTCTCTTCCAGTAGAGTTTCTGATCTAGTATTATACATAGATATTTCACCTCCTTCTGAAACTCTATTTTTATCCCCTCCAAACGGATTGGTCTAAGAGCGTCAAGTTGGTACTTTCTTGTAAAGGGTACGTTAGTGATTTTGCCGGATTTATATTCAGGCCGACCTCCGCGCACCATTTCTTGTTTAACGTTAGCCCTAGGGTTATCCTAGCCCGCAGGATATCTTCAAATTTTCCCTGCATACGATTACGATATCATCGGCATAACCCTGTACCGTGAGCCCAGAGTTAGACAGCTCCTGTAGGAGGCCATCCACCACGAGGCTCCATAACAGCGGTGATAGTACACCACCTTGTGGACAGCCCCGAGTTGTGCTGGCTTCTATTAACCCGCCCGTGTAGTCTGCATCTCCACCTTCTGCTGGATAAGGCACTGTCTATGATTATATGAGAGATACTGTCAAAAGACCCCTCGACATCCTGGAAGGCACAAAGTGCCGTTTCTTTTTCATTTAGACTCTCCTGTATCTCACTTGTCAGCTGGTACAGGGCAGTTTCGGTGGGGCGTCCTGCTCTGTAGGCGTGCTGACAGGTGTGTAAAGGATTGTCTATTAGGATTGTCGTCCTTACATAGCTTTTTTCTCCAGAGTCTTCAGTAGGAATGAGGTCAGGCAAATCGGTCTGAAGGATTTCGGGTGGAGGGGGATCCTTTTTCCCGACCTTCGGTAGAAAGACCACCTGTTGGGTTGTCGGCACCATATTGAACGAAAAGCGAAAATCAAATGGGGTTAGAAGAATTCTAATAACGATAGAAAGATGATATTGCGGCTCGATACTTACGGTGCGCGGTTCGAACACCAACCAAGAAAAGAAAAGGGGAACAAACGGTATATGCGCTTCTTTGATATTTATTGCTTCTCAAGTGAAGCTGCTTCGTTGCTGTCGGACGATCGAGTGACGAAGCAAAGTAAATAAGAAAAGGGCCGAGGCCGGGATTGCCGCGCAACAAGAGGACGAAAGCTTTTATTGCTAACGGGTTACAAGAAGTTCAGAGTTGTTACAATATGTGCAACTTTAGCGGAGACATTGAAAGAGTAGATTTGGTCTAAACATTGCCGCCACTCTTGCAGTGTCTCGCGCTGCAATATTACGAAAGACAAGAAATAATGATTTGTTAATGCAATACATGTCAGTTCAATTTCGAATTCATACATATGTAACTTAAAAACTAGGCGTTGATACCGATATAATAGTTAATTCATTGAGCATTTCAAAATATAAATTTCTGATTGTAAATAATTTACAAAAATCAGGATCAATAAGGATCCATATAAAAAAGTTTGTTAACATGGGCCTGAAAGGACCCATCCAAAAATAGAATCCTGTGCCAGAAGTAGGCCAGGGTTACAAATAAATCCAGATCGGATGATCTTGTGGTAGATCGCTGCGATGGATCGATAAAAGTAAGGATCCGCAAGGCGAAAATTCGAAAAACGTTCCGGTACTCCTCCGTCAATATCTTTCAGAGGAGTTTTAAAGGCGAGCGTTTGTTCGAACTTGGCATGAACGTCGATGCGCTGAGATGAATCATGACACGAGACCAGGGTGAGTCGGCAAAAGTGATGGTGATCAACCTTGGAAACTGGAAGATGTAGCTGGCGTACCATTGACGACGAGATGCGGCTGGTGCTGCAGCAAGAATCTACAAGGATTCTAGCAGGATAGCTGGTGGCACGGACGCGTATGAAGACGGAGGCCGTCGGAAAAAGGACGGTGACGTGTTGAACTGAAGCACTCGTAGCAAAGGGACGAGCTTCGCGTTGAGTACTTAGGCGTTCATTCGCATGGATACGCGTATTATGATGATGCTGACAATATTTGCAAACCATCTTGCTAGTGCAGTGTTTCGCGACATGTGAATGTGCCAAACATCTAGAGCAATAACGATGCAGTAAGATGACCCGTAATCGCTTTTCTAAGTTCATCGAAAGGAACTTTTTTGACATAGGACTAATAGGTCGAGAATTTAAGCACGCTTCAATACGAGATAAAATTGTTGATAGTTCCTCGAATGTATATCTATGAGGGAAGGCCATCTTACGAAAATGGAGTTTGAAACTTTTAACCCCCGCTTCCCATAAGCCACCCATGTGAAGAGACCCAGCAGGAATAAAATTCCATTCAAGAGGTTGATGGGAAAAGTGATTGGAAAATGAATCACGGAACTGTTTTAGAAATGCTTCAAAGTATTTTTTGAAAGCTTTAGATGCACCAACAAAATTGGTACCATTATCGGAGAAAATGGTTTTGGGACAACCACGACGAGAAACAAATCGAATAAAAGCAGCTAAAAACGCAGGTGTTGAAAGATCACTGACTGCTTCTAAGTGGATTGCTTTTGTAGAGAAACATACAAAAATGCAAACGTAGCCTTTCGTTATAAGGCAAGCTCTACCTGTATAATTCTTAATGTCAAAAGGTCTTGCAAAGTCGACTCCAGTAATGGAGAATACACGACTAAAAGTGGTACGTTCGGCGGGTAAAGCAGCCATAATCTGCGAGGCCTTCCGTTTCTTGTCCAACAGACAAGTTTTACAACGATGAATAATAGATTTAATGAGATTTTTCGTTTTCGGAATCCAATATTCCTGACGAAGTAATCGAAGCATAAGTGAGTTGCCACCGTGAATCGTGATCTTATGTATGAAGGAGACTAACAGCACAGAACAAACAATATGCAGAATGCGCATCTGGTGTAAAGAAAATTTTCTTTGCGGGTTCCAGCGGTAGGACCCGTTTGTGGATGCGGGGGGAAGCAGTAAAGGGGACGAGAACGCACAGAGCGCGAGAGCGTAAAATGAGAAGCTGTGAGAGCGCAAAATCAAATGTTCGGAGAGCAAACAGATAAAAGTATTGAACGCATGCCGGTGTACAAAACAGTAACGCACCATATATGTGGTTGTTGTTGTTGGCCAACAAAGCGACGTGCCGCATGCATGGTGATGAAGGAAACGCGTACAGGGGAAAGGCGACAGCCTGTGGTTGTTGTTGTCGCTGGCTAACAACTGAAGTTAGAATAAATTTTTGCTTTAGCTGATTTCTGTAAGGAGCTCAACGACTCACAATACTACGATAAAAAAACCGCCAATTGTGGGAATAAGTGTGGTCAAAATAACCAGAGTTTATTACGATTTTAGGATTTTAAGTTTTCGGGGTTTAGTTACATTTTACTTTTCTGAGGCCCGTGAACAATGCTTCCTGAGAAGAACTAAGATCATAAAATCCAAAATTGTGTTTTTATGATCAGGACATGTGGAAAACCATTGTGGTGTAGCATTTTGACATTTAACTTTTATTAAATTTTTTATGCCTACAATTTGTGGCTCTAATAGAATTTGCGATGGACTAATAAGATTGCCGAAATCTTTGAGAGAGTTAAAGTTTTTGTGAAATATGAAAAATTCACTAGGAACTGTTAGTACCTCATCTTCTTTTCTCAATTCACCTGCACATGTTTCACAGTTTATTTTGGGAAGTATTTTGTAAATAACATAACCCAAAAAATATCTTAAAGACGCTAAATCTATGGTAAATTCAGAACAGTTCTGAAAATTATCATTTAATATGAAATCGGCAAGGATGGCTGTATTATTATCCACTTCGAAATCATCGGTTTGACTAGTTTCTTCGTTATGTTCAGGAGCTGAGTCGAGATATAATACGATATTAGAAAGCGTTTCAAACGTAGTATCATTTAATTCTTCACAATTGCTGTGGGAACTCAATTGCACAATTTTGGCGGCCATTAAGCGTGCTAATATATTATTAATATCAGCCACTGATGGATTTATATTATTACCACCTTTTTGTCGTAGTATAGAAAACATATTTTCAAGTTTGTATTGGTTTAATGTCCTTGTCATCAAAAAAAAATTTCGGATTTTTTCTCAAAAAGCTCGTCTACTAATAGCAAAACAGCTTTTAGAGTAAGTTTCATCCCATCTAGAAAAAATACTTTTTTCTTTTTGTCAACAAATGAGATTTCATCCAGGTAATTAAGGAAGAATTTTATATACTCATGTGATAAGCTGTTGAGTTGAATCGCAGATCTGTAAAAATTTTTGGAATATAACGATCCACTGTTTAGGCAATCAAATATTTTGTCAATATTTTCTATAAAGCTGGCCGTAGATAAAGCCAATTCTTTAGAGCAACTTTTGAAACCTATAGTTTCAGCAGTTGTCCTAATAGCAGCTTGAACAGTCCTGCTGAAAATTTGAGTTGCCAATTTTACTTTCATTTTCTCGAAGGAATTTGGAAAAATGTGTTGGCTGGTTAGTTTAGGACACATTTTTGTTGTTGATTTAAGTTCCATTTCAAATAGTTCCTGAACTACCCTAAAACTAGCAATTCCATTTGGTGTAGCTAAGTCGCATTTGAGCCAGCCATTTCTCAATGATTTAACAAGGTGCGGGAAATCATATATGCAGAACACTTTTCCATCATTATACATGAAAAAAGGCCTTTCCAAAGTTACACCCATATCCGAAAAGCACTTCCTATTGGAAGACCCATGGTGACAAGTTATAACTTTTACTGTGATGCCAAAACTATTAAGGATTTTTAAATTTTCCAGAATTATATTTTTTAACATATTTGCAGAAAGTCCGTTTTTTGGAAACAAAGTAATTTAGTACCAATGACCAGTTAGAAAACATTGATTTGACCATAAAAACACATAATTGTTTTCCTATTTGGCTTGTCCTTTCAGCCCCATTTTCTTCATACCCATCAACCAAATCTAATTTAGGATTATATCGTAATTCCTTTCTAATTGCCATTTCATCCATTCATAGAATCATGTTGTTTTTTTCGCTCTGGGTCAAATCCAAGCACCGTTTTCTTATAACCTCAAAAGCAGAGTTCTTAAAACCTGGCTGCAGGAACGTAACAGGGGCCCATCGATTAACAGTCGAGATATGTGGCAAATTTAGATTTAGTTTATTTCTTAAAAACTGATATGTCGACTGCGAGACATAATAAATATTTTGAGCCAAATCTTTTACATCTTTCGTATATTCTTTAGGACGGGAACTAAGAAAAGCTTACAAAATACCTTTGATTCTTTGCTCACGTTATTATAAGAGTCGATATGTTGGAGCACATCTGACTTTTTTGGTAATTTCTTCTGTTTTTTAATGTTTCTGTATTTGCCAAAATGTTGTAATACTTCTTGCTGTAAAAATTTACGGATTTAGCATATGATTCGCAATTATTACAATACCCATCTACGGACTCACTTTTTCGTCTCTTTTTAGTTGAACAATCGGGCTCTGAAAACTCATGTTTCTTCAACATTTTCCAAATTTAATACAGGAACTGCTCCAGATTTTAAATATTGTTTCCCAATGTCAGAACTTGAGAAGTGATTAACGAATATAAATAATGGTTTGGTGTATTCTTTAGTTTTAATGCTACATTTTTCTCGCCAAATTTGGCCCATAGCTGAGTCAAAGGGCGGAAATTTAAACATTTTAAGTTTTTTATCATCCCGTCTAGATTTTCGGCAACATGTTATGCAGCATTGAAGCCCTGACTTTATTAAATTTTTACCCACCCGGGGTAGTAAATTTTTACTCGGAGCCGGATCCATTTTTCGTATACTAATAAAGTCAATGAATATGCCAAATCAAAGGTAATATAATGACCAGAAAGGATCAACTACGTCAAAATATCTGTAAAAATTTTTAATTTGGATCAACCACGTCAAAAAATAGCAAAAAATTCAAAATTGGAATCAACCACGTCGAAATTTAGACAGATAATTATACTTGGAACTAGCCTTGTAAATATATGTGTAAAAATTTTAAATTTGGATCAACCACGTCGAAAACAATTGCAAAAAGTTCAAAATTGGAATCAACCCAGTGATGCCAACAAATTTTTGAAAAAATCCCTACCGCATCTCAATAAAATCCCTATTTTTCCTTACGCAAATATAAATTTTCCCTACAAATTTCCCTACATATATTTTCAAACATCGAAATCAAACGTCGCAAGCTGCACACTTGCATTTGAAATTATTCGTTTCGATTTTTTCAAGCCATCCCTTGAATTCTTCCATTTCCAGCCAGCTGTCGTTAAATTTTTGCTTCCGATACTTAACTTTTACTCGCTTCGTAGAACCCGTTTCCAAAAAAGAAGATGAATCAGAAGAATTGCTCATTGTTCTATAAACAATTTTAAGTATTGAAAAATAAAAAAAGTATAACATTTGAAGCAACTTACGATTTTCTCTCCTTAATTCAGAATCTGATTCATAAATAAAATAAATTGAAAAATATACTCGAAAACGCGAAAAAATTGAAATTAAGCAAATAAGCTGACAAATGTGTATGTTCAAGCACAGACAAAATACATGAAAAGCCTTGCTAGCCAGTGAGTGTGTTCAAGCATATATGAAGATTTTACTTGCCAAGATTGCCACATTGAAAAAATTTCAACGCATTAATCATAAAAAGAAATTATATGCGAACAGAAAAATAAAATTTTTTTTAAATATAGAGACAAATTTCAGATTTTTGAAATTCCCTACATTTAAGTAAATATTAAAAATCTGTCCTTTTTTCCCTACATCGCAAATGTAAGGCTGAATTTCCCTACATGTAGCCTGTTTTCCCTACGGTTGGCATCTCTGAATCAACCACGTAAATAATTAATTTACGTAATTTAAGTAATTTAGGCAAATAATTATACTTGGAACTAGCCTTGTAAATATATTTGTAAAAATTTGTATTTTGGATCAACCACATCTAAATATGTGCAAAATTTAATATCAATTAATCTAAGCGCAGAATGAACAAAAAACGACCATTCAGCTCGAAGATTCGATTGATAATGACAATAAACAAATTCGCCCGCACGTGCTCGCTCTGCGCTTTCTTTTTTACAAACAAGAACAAGAAGACAGGCAAAATTTGCATAGGAAAAAGTGACTGGCGATCGCTTTGCCAAAACAACCACCATTTCAAAGTGCCCGAGTAAAGCCAAGCTGGCTTGCTGCGGAAAACAACTACATTGCGTGTTGTTGTCGAAATGAGAATAAACCAATCCATCGAATGAATGCGAGAATGCAAAAGAGGATCGCAAAGCAGCTCTCCGCTCGCTTGCGCTTACTCTCTCGGTTCATTTACCTCATCTTCGCTGCTTCCCGCCCGCGTCTGAAATGAAATCGCAAAATTATTTCAGATGCGCCTTCTGTATACTGTTTATTCTGTGCTAACAGTCAAGAAAACTGGCAGCCGTACGGAAGGATAATTGGATGCTGTTCACTAAAGGAAAGAGTCGGCGCGTTAGCTAAGCGACCATTGATACGCATAATCTGTTCTCTGTCCAAAAAGGGATTTAGAGTAAATATACTGCTCTTATAATTAAGTGGCTTTTGATTAAAAAGGCAACTATACTCGATTTGAAAATGCGTTTTTTGAGAAAGAATCGTCAAGAATTTTCTGGTGTTGTGGATTTCAGCGTTAGACAACACTGTGGATTCATAGGCCTTAGAATTTTCTGCCCGACGGTGAGTGCGATAATAAAATCGAAGTATATATAAGACCACTCGAAGAGCTCTCGAAAATTACGAAAATCTGGAGAGAATGTCTTCTTCAACATTTACGAGCAAGTTGTGTACTGCAATCCTTTTTGCTTCGATTGAAGTTTCAAGGTGAGTAGTGCTAGAAGTTGGCTATTTGGACCTATCTTTAGCAAGCCAAGATGGGCCATGCCACCATAACGATTTCATACTTAAGGCCTGTGGAGTAAGACCGCAGCTACATAAATCGGCAGGGTTATCAGGTGAATCGACATGATACCAATTTTTAGCGTACGGTTTCTCTTGAATTTTGCTAACGCGATTAGCAACAAAGGTAGTCCATGTAGATGGTGGTTTTAGAAGCCATGATAAAACAATTGTTGAATCAGTCCAGCAGAAGACATCGTGAACTTTGATATCAACTTCGGGTAGGAGTGAATCGAGCATGTCACATAGAAGCACTGCACCGCTTAATTCCAATCTTGGCAACGAGACAATTTTGACTGGAGCGACTTCTATTTTCGACGTAAGCAAGTGGGAGTAGAAACTAGTAGACGATCTACGTACGCGAATGAAGATCACCGCCCCGTATGCTTTCTCGGAAGCAGCGGAGAAAGCATGAATTTGAACTTCATCTTGCAAAGAATAGTTCACCCAGCGTGGTACTTTAATTAGGTTTATATCCATATAAAAATTGCTGCCATTTTCTTTCAATGGGCTCAGAAAGGCAATCATCTCAACCTATGTTCTCAAGCCAGACCAGTTGCATCAAATTTTTGGCAACAATAACTACCGGTGCAAGCCATCCGACCGGGTCAAACATTTTGGCAATCATGAATAGAAGCTCTCTTTTGGTGTGCGAATCCTTACGCTCAATAGTAGGGACCTTGAAATAAAAATTCGCTTTTGTAGAACTTGAATCTTCGAAATTTATGAATTCTTCGTTCAATAGATGCTCTTTCAGAAGATCTACTAGAACTTCTTTACAATTTGAAGTCCATTTTCGTAAGGAAAATCCAGCACTATATAAAATGTCTATGAGTTCATTCCGAGCTTTTATGGCGGTATGCAGATCATGTGCACCGGCGAGAACATCGTCGACATACATGGATCGTCGAAGAATATGTGTGGCGAAGGGATAAGTATCTTGAGAATCGTCTGCAAGTTGCAGGAGAGTACGAATCGCAAGATATGGAGCGCAGTCCACACCAAAGGTTACAGTTTGTAACTCGTAATCAGAGACCTCGACCTCTGGAGAAGATCGATGTAGAATACGTTGAAATGGACGATGCTTCGAATCGACAAGAATTGAAATGAAAACAAATCGAAAAAGTCTCCATCTTAGGAGGAGTAGAGCTAAGTCAGACTGTAAGACCGGACCGATGTACAACACATCATTTAAACTATTGCCATTAGAAGTGTTATTGGAAGCATTAAAAACAACACGAAGTTTTGTCGTAAGACTTTCTGGTTTGATGATAGCATGATGCGGAAGATAGCAAAATGCGGCCACACTCTGGATTGAGGGTGGATCGATTAATTTCATAAGCGATAGCTCAACTACCTGATCGTATAAAACTTTGAATTCTGGTTTTTTAAGAAGCGAAGCTTCGTTGCGAAGGAATTGCTGTAAAGCACTATTGCGAGAATCTCCCAAATAAAGCTCGTTGGGATAATTAATTTTGAAGGGGAGAGAGACAGTGTACAGTGATTATGTGACGCGAAACTGGGAACAAGTGCAGAATACCACACCCTCTTAAAAATTTTTTTTTTTGGTCGGAAAGAGCGGTATTTTCTTATTCTAACAAACTTAAAGTTTTGCTGCGGAAACATTCACAGAGGGAGTGGTCCGCCCCCAAAGTCCCAGTTATATATCCGAATTTCTCAAGAAATTATCAACCGATTCTAACGATATAGGTGTTATATGAAAGGTATTTTCTTCCTATTTCGATTGATGTGTAACATTAGGTATGTAATATCAAAAAGTATAGAACATAAAGAGTGTGCATCACGTACAAGCAAAAATTTGAATGCGGGTGCTGATATCGCCACCCGTCTTCATGATGCGGGGGGTAGACAACAAGAGGAACATGAGAGCACAATGCTCTGAGCGCAAATCATAACAAGACGAATGCCGCGTCTGTGCTCACTCGTTCATTCTCGCACAATTGTGCGAAGAGGAGGAGACGATGTGCTGTTGTTGTTGTTGTTGCGCTGGCGAAAAGCTGAAATTGTAAAACTTTTCTATTTTCTGGCTGGCTTTTGTTCTTCTTCTATAAGCCTGCACGGCGTTTCATATTGCTCCTGAACTCACTGCTGACCAGGCCCGTGCGCAGGGGGGGTTTTGGGGGTTCTAACCCCCCCATCGAGAATTTTTCCACATAATTTTCCACTAGCAATAGTCCTTATTCTACGAAAGTCAAACCGACTTGATAATAAATATTTTGTGGTCAATTTTTGCTTCGACATTCTCAACTTTCTCGATCTTGTGCACGTTTTTTTTTAATTTTCCCGCCTTTTTTACCTCCTATTATCAGTGTCATTGTGAATGCAACCATCGATAGTATCGATACAACCAAAGAATATGAAATGTATAGAAGGCGCATCTGAGCTCAAGAAGAATCCTGCGCTCAATTGTTTGAACCATACTCTTCAATTTTGCGGGATGATTCCCGTGACATCTGGGTAGACGAAGTCAAACTTTGGCGTCAACGCATCGCCGGAAAGAACGTTAAAAATTCGCTTGAAGCACTCGATGTGTGCAATGGAGATGCGTTTCCAAATGTTCATCAAATGCTTCGCATTTTGGCAGTTCTGCCTGTAACGACAGCGACGAATGAACGCTCCTTTTCAACATTGCGTCGCCTCAAGACTTACCTCAGGTCAACAATGTCTGAAGATCGGCTGAACGGATTAGCCTCGCTCAATATACATCGCGATGTCGAGGTCGATCCGCAAAGAGTTTTGGAGAAGTTTTTTTCTAAACCTCGCAGAGTTAATTTATTATATAGGGTTTTCCAACAAGAGGTGTTATTTTGAATCCCCCGGTATTTCGGTAGCTGTCACTTTTGAAGCTTTTATTCTTTGACACTTGACAAGTTGAAACTACGCCATTACTAAAACTGGAACGAGACACGCTTCAACAACGCATTGAAATTATTAAAATTCACTACAAAAATGGTGAAAATCTTGCAGTCACAGTTCGCAAAACTAAAGCATTTTTGGGTCGTCGTGAAGCACCTTGTCGGACCGCAATACGGAAATTGGTGGAAAAATTCGAGCTGCTGGGACAAGTTAGTGATGTGAAGAATAAAACCCGTGCACGTCGCTCAAGAACAACTGAAAATATTGCTGCTGTAGCCCAAAGTGTTGAAGAAAACCCAGGTTTGTCGATTCCTCGTCGTTCTTTGGAATTGAGCATTCCAAAAATGTCATTACACCGTATTTTGCATAAAGACTTGGGTCTTAAGGCTTATAAATTTCAGTTAACACAAGAACTCAAGCCGACCGATCATCAAGAACGTCGTGTCTTTGCTGATTGGGTCCTTGAAATGCATGAAAATGATCCGGAATTCCATCGAAAAATCATCTTGACTGATGAGGCCCATTTCCACCTCGGTGGCTACGTCAACAAGCAAAATTGTCGCATCTGGGGCTCGGAAAACCCAAGAGTTATTGTTGAGAAGCCTCTCCATCCTCAACGTGTGACTGTTTGGTGCGGTTTATGGTCCGGCGGGGTCATTGGACCTTACTTTTTCGAAAATGAGGTTGGATCAACAGTTACGGTGAATGGATTGCGCTATCGAGAGATGATTAATGATTTTTTATGGTCGGAGTTGGATGGTATTGATCTGGACAACGTTTACTTTCAACAAGACGGCGCTACGTGCCACACGAGCAACGAAACCATTGCTCTTTTACGGGAAAAGTTTCCGGACCGTATTATCTCTGGAAGAGGTGATCACAATTGGCCACCGAGATCTTGTGATTTAACACATTGCGACTTCTTCCTTTGGGGTCACGTGAAAGATAAGGTGTACGCCAACATCACAGCGTCGATTCAAGACCTCAAAGATAGAATTCGTGAGGCTATCGAGGACATAGGGCAGCCACTTTGCGATTTGGTTATGGAAAATTTCATGAAAAGGATATGGTCCTATAAGCGTGGTCGTGGTGGCCATTTGGCTGATGTTGTTTTTCATTATTAACGGCATACCTTCTTCTTTATTATTAAATAAACATCCGATCATTTATCTCAAAAAATTGCATTTTTCTTTGAATACCAAAATAACACCTCTTGTTGGAAAACCCTATATAATAACCGAATATCAAGTCAAGACACAATAAAATGTCTTCATTTATAAGAAAAGTTTCTTATTATTTTTTATTATCAGGTGTACAACTTTGCTTCCGCCGTTTTCCGATAGGTGGCTGTACCGGCTGAGGCTGGTTGAAATACATAGATGGTAATGCCTTTAAAGTGAGTGTGGACAGTGCCTAACGAATTGTCATCGCCGTTTCAGTGACAGTTGTTCTTGTTTTCGTATTATTCACGCTCGAAAATGTCCGTTTATGTGCCCAATTCTCGCCATTTGCGGGAAGTTTTACTTTTCTGTTACAATTCGCAAAAAAATGCAGCTGAAGCGCATCGAATGCTCTCAGAAACTTACGGTATCAAATTTGTTTGATGAAAAGTGGGTTCGATACGATAATCCTAAACGCAGAAAATCATGGGGAAAGCCCCTCCAACACGACAATGCTCGGCCTCACATCGCAAAAGTGGTCAAAAAGTACCTGGAAACGCTGAAATGGGAAGTCTTGCCCCACCCGCCGTATTCCCCAGATGTCGCCCCTTCTGACTTCCACCTATTCCGTTCGATGGCACACGGCCTGGCAGATCAACATTTTCAATCCTTCGAAGAATTGGAAAAATGGATTGCTTCATGGATAGCGTCAAAAGAGGACTCCTTTTTTCGAGCCGGGATCCGAAAATTGCCGGAAAGATGGGAGAAAGTTGTCGCTAGCGACGGACAATACTTTGAATAATACATCTGTAAGCACTTTTTCGCAATAAAGCTTTTAATTTTGGAAAAAAACGGCGGAAGCAAAGAAGCAAATAACAAGTAATCAACAAAGACAATTAAATAAAAAGGGAATTGGAAAGAAATGAAGACGTTTTTATTAGCCCGTAATAATTATCCGTCCCGTTCTTTGGAACTTTTCTTACGGCCCACATATAATGCTTGTTTAAAAGAACTAAAATAAGAAAATCTACTATTGTAAATTTATGGTCACATCATTCGCCAAGGAACCATTCAGGTGTAGAATATTTATGCTATTTTTAAACGTAGGCATGCCGTAATAATATTTTTCTTATGACAAAATACTTGTCTTTTTATTTATTTCTTTATTTAGTGCTTTAGTAGTGCTTTCGCCCTATTGAAAGTCAATAGACCTATTAAATTATGTTTTTCCATACAATCTTTTAACCCTTGGTTTGTCCGTTAGATTTCGATTTAAAAAAAGAAAACAAAATTAAAACACGCATCTAATTATTTTTGATTTCAAGTGTTTCCAGAATTTTGAAGTCAATATGCCTATCAGTTCATTTTTTTTCGTAGTTTTCCCATATTCTCAAAATTGTAATCAACCATGTGAAAATATAAACAAATAATTTTACTTCGAACTCGCCACGTAAAAATATTTGCAAACATTTTAAATTGGGATCAACCAGCAAATTTTTAAATCAATCAAAGCATTGGCCAGCAAAAAGCCATACACCACAAAGATTCGATTGATGGTGACATGACAGCAATTTATGCAGCAAAACCAATCGGCAACACAAAAAAGCATACACACAAAAACGACAACACCAAAAACATTAGCGAATCCCGAATCATCTTCGCTGAAACGACGATGACGATGCTTTGGTTCGTTGTTTGCTCTCCGCTTGCTCTTCGACGCATGCAAAAAATGAGCGATCACTACGCCACAACAACCACCATTTCAATATACACGAGCGGAGCCGTTGCGAACAACATTGCTTTTTACTGTTGTCAAACGCAGTGTTTACGTTCTTGCAAAATGTTGAGCGCGAGCAAATTTCCCGCAAGCTATGCCTCCGCTCAGGGGCGGATTCAGAAAAATATTTCGGGGGGGTTTCAAAAAGTAATTCTTTAATATTCATAAAATGCCTTTTAATTTGTATGTAGTTTTAAAGACGATCCTAATATTTCGGGGGGGTTCAACCCCCAAAACACCCCCCTGAACCCGCCACTGCCTCCGCTCATCTCTTATCGCCCGCGTCAACAAACACGCTTGCAAAATTTTTGAAGATGCGTATTCTTTATATTGTATATTCTTTGGTAATATGTACCAACAATGAGTTATAAGCGAACATTTTTTTGTTTACAAAAATTTTTTTAAATAAATAAATAAAATATTTTTTCTCGAAAAAATCCATTATTAAGCTATTATAAGTTTGCTACCATATTATAGCATGTTTGCCATTGCCAAAGTTTTTCTGGGGTGTTTCAAGTTTTTCAAAAAAATAACCCTCATGGGAGTTACTACCACATCAGAAACAGTCAGGTGTTAACAGTGTTTTTGTATTCATAACTTTTTTGTGCGGTCGGTCGTTCCCAAGCAATAATCTTCATAAACATAACTTCGGCTTCGCGGCCAACAGTATCTCTACATTCAAATACCTTTTGTGTGGCCGGCCTTCGGCCGGGCTTAAAAAAAATAACCCTCATGGGAGTCACTACCACATCAGAAACAGTCAGGTGTTTACAGTATTTTAGTATTCAAAACCTTTGTGTGCGGTTGGTCGTTCTAAGCAATAATCTTCATAAACATAGCTTCGACTTCTCGGCCAACAGTATCTCTGCATTCAAATACCTTTTGTGTGGCGGGCCTTCGGCCGGACTTCAAAAAAATAACCCTCATGGGAGTTTCTACCACATCGGGAGAGTAAATGTTTACAGTATTTTTTTTGTTCAAATCCTTTCATTGCAGGAGATCGTTCCTAAGCAAAAGCCTTAATACGCACCTTTTAAATACGGTAAATAGGTGCTTTTAACTCAACTTAAATTTAAATATAAAAGCAAAATTACACAGTTTCTGAATGTTTTATATTTCATTGTAAAGGGAATTTCACAGGATATAATATAGTAGCAAACTTATAATAGCTTAATAATTGATTTTTTGGAATTTTCGCGTATAACTCATTGTTGGTACATATGACATACCCAATTCAATATGACACCTATATCGTTAGAATCGGTTGATAATTTCTTGAGAAATTCGGATATATAACTGGGACTTCGCGCCCTCTGTGAATGTTTCTGCAGCAAAATTTTAAGTTTGTTAGACTAAGAAAATATCCTTCTTTGCGATAAAAGGGAAAAATAATTTTTTTAAGAGGGTGTGGTATTCTGCATTTAAGCCCGAAACTGAGAGGGGAAATTATTTTCAGACCATTTTTTGCTTTTTCCGATCGTCCGATAGTGTACGGGTTTTTGTACCCAAACATTCGCACAGCAGCGGTTATCAGTCAATTGTTTGCATCTTAGGGCCGTTTTCTCAACTAACCGATAAAGTGACCTTCAGCTGTCGGGCCAATAAGTTATTCCTCACTTTAAAGTGCCCGGTAACTATTTTCGTTTTCTCAACTGCCTGATAGATATAAATTTAACAAGTCTGAGTTTTGGCAACTCTGGTATACGATGGGCAGCACTTGGCGGCGCAATCAGCTGTGTTTGAAAAACTATAATTATTTTTGAAGGAAAAAAGAAAAATTTTGCCTGGCTAAATCTTGCTAATGCTTTTACTGCCAAATGGGGCGTGTCGCGACGTTGCAAATCGTTGAGGGACAAGTTCGACAGCTTAAAGCGCAAGTCCAAGCTGGAACTTGCAGCGGAGAAGAGCGAGACGTATCGCACAGGTGGCGGCCCAGCAGCGATTGGAAATGTCAGCAGTGCAAAGCAGTCAAATAGTCCAATCGGCTGTTATATGTTCTATTTGCCGCATTTTGCGACTCCGTACCTTCAAAAGCGTCTTCCAGTGCATGAATATAAAAAACACGCCTATTTTCCATACCGAAAGATCTCAAATTCATATTTCATTTCAAATTATAATTTCATAACCAGCGGTTTTTTGTTTGTAAACAAACATATGCATGTACTTGGCACCACTTCCACTTATAACTCACTTTAAAGTTTAACAGGCACTCAATCTGACCGGTAAGTTTTATCGGGCCGATAGCTTAACAAACGTTTAAGAAAACGAAAATGCGTTTAGTGGCCCGATAAAGTGAACTTTAAAGTTAAAGCACAGAATAAACAGTATACAGAATGCGCATGTCGACCAGCGAAGCAATCTGAATTTCGGGTGCGGGCCGAAAGCAGCAGGGGGGAGATAACAGAGTTTGATGAACAGAACTTTTGTCTCTGTTAAATTGTCGTGCGACGATGATCTCTGTTATTGTCAACTTCGCTGGGTGCCGAGCAGTGCAGAGCGAGTTTGTGCGCTCGACGCAGGCAATAGAAGTTATTGTTGTTTTCAATCAAGCGAATGACGGCGATGTGCTTTCGTTGTTGTTGTGTTGATCAGCAGTTGAAAATTTTAAATTTTGCATTCTTGTTTCTGGCTGACTTTCGCTGCCAATTGCCAACGTGTGTCGGTTTAAAAAAGTAGTTTTCATGTTATTATGCGACCGACCTTCTGCGTGAAAAGATGTTTATCTCCTTATGAGCACTTGAAGGCTAAGGTTTCTGGTCTCGATTTATTATTTTAACTCTTCGCCTTTTATCCCCACTCTAGGCTCCAGTTTTTGGGCTCAAGCATAATAATCTGCAAATCTGTGAATTTAATCATGTCTAATGTAGGTACATATCTATTATAAGAGATATTATATGCAACAAGCTACAAGAAAAAATTAAGTAAGCAACGACGATACCGAATGATCGTATAATAAAAAGTTTGTTTTGCTTTTTTTCGATATATGTATTTTAGGAGTCAAATTTAAAAACACGACCGTCTCCTTTCGATTCCTCTTTAATAATGTCTCTTCGACTTCCAATTTCTCACATCGAACATGCGGAATGGAACATTAAGGTAAGGTTTACAGATTATTATAGATAATTACATGAATGGAACAATAAGGTAAGGTTTACAGATTATTATAGATAATTACGTCAATGGAACAATAAGGTAAGGTTTACAGATTATTACATGAATGAAACAATAAGGTATGTCTTATAGATAATTACATGAATGGAACAATAATGTATGTTTTACATATCAACACTTAGCTAAACGCTGCTACATTCGGTCATCCTGACAATAAGAGATCCCCTGATCTCTTCTGTGTTGAACAAAATCATCTTCTAAGCCCCTACGCCCGCTGAACCAAGGTTTTAAGTTTCCCACTGCCCATACGCCTTGATATGGTGTACGGGATTGCTGAAAGCCTTCTACGTCCTCCAGCAGGTATCGATCGTTGCGTAGTACTTTCGTCACTCGGTACGGACCTCGAAATTTAGGTATGATTTTTTTACATACACCCGCGGACGAATCGAAGTTTTTCACCATAACATAATCGCCTTCTGTATATATATGTGGGTGTTGGCGTTTTTTGTCTACTTGTCGTTTATTATACTCTTGTATCTTCTCTTGATTCTCCGCCGCCCTATTTCGTATTTCCTCGAGATTAATTTGTTTTGGGCTATCATAAGCTTCGTCTAACCCTTCTTTTAAATAATCTATAACTTCTCCTCTCTGTGACGTACCGAAAAGTACTATACTAGGGTGTTGATTTATGCTTCTATGCATCGTGTTGTTGAGTGCGTGCTCTACTCTCTCTATAATTACGTCCCAGTGTAACCCTCTGTCCGGTTCTGTTAGCTTGGCTATCATGGGACCTAAACTTCGGTTCACTCGTTCCACTTGGCCATTTGCTTGAGGAGAACCTGTAGCTATCTTCACGTGCTTTACTGCGTTTAAAGCCAAAAATTCTTTAAATTCGCCGGATGTAAAACAACTTCCCCTATCCGAGATAAGACACTTGGGTCTGCTATAAGATCTGAAGTAATCTCTGAGTGCTGTGGTTACTTCGCTTGTTTTTGTGGTTTTTGTGGTGTACAACCTGGTAAACTTCGAGAAAGCATCTATTACAACCAGAATGTGTTTCTTCGCTCTGGAATTGTCTACTGGGCCATAATGATCAACGTGATATGGATATGGGTTTTCATATCTTCGGGAACATAAAATAAAAACCTACCATCATCTTTTTTCCTGTATACCACGCCATTTCTCATCTCGAACAAACCGTCCTCAGATTCCTGCAATTTCTCACGCAACCTGCAAATCTTTTCGTCTTTTCCTTGGCATATAATCAAATTTTCTTCAAGTGTATTTGTGTCTAAAACGAGAATATTCGTGCACCGGCTTAATGCATCGACATGCTGCATTCTTGTCCCTGCACGGTGTTCAAGTACGTAATCGTAATTTTGCAGTTCGAGGGCCCACCTGGCTATTCTAGGGTTTAAATCTTTTTTGTTAAGTGTCATGGTCAGTGAGTTGCAATCAGTGATTATTTTAAATTGTTTTCCTTGGAGGTAGACCCGAAAACGTTGAAGAGCATTGATTATGGCTAATGTTCCCAACTCAAAGCTGTGATATTTTGACTCTGTTTCGCTAGTTCTCTTTGAAAAATAAAATATTGGGTGTAGTCTACCATCGGCTTTCTTTTGTAAGAGGATTGCCCCAAATCCGATTGAACTTGCGTCGCAATGTAGTTCTGTTTCGTCGTTCGGATCGTATAATGCGAGCACCGGTGACTCCAACAGTTTTTGCTTTAAAGCTTCGAATGACTTTAATTCGATTGGGCCGAATTGAAATTTTTTGTCTTTCTTCGAGAGGTCATACAAAGGTTTGGCAATTAAGGAAAAATGTTTTACAAACCTACGGAAATACGAGCAAAGACCTAAGAAGCTTTGAACAGAATGAGTAGTCTGGGGTATTGGAAAATTTTGAATGGCTTGAAGCCCCTTTTCGTCTGCTTTTATCTCGTTTCCATCAATCTTGTAACCCAAATATTTCACGTTTGCCTGCAAAAACTCACATTTATCTAATCGAAGTTCCAGCCTATTTTTGACTAATCTATTGAAAACCTCCGTTAAAATCACAAAGTGCTCTTCAATGCTCTCCTTAGCTATCATAATGTCGTCTAAATAAATTATTAATTTGTTCGCCCTTACCATATCCGCAAATATTCTGTTCACAAAACGTTGGAAAACTGACGGGGCGTTTTTTAGCCCAAATGGCATCCTCAAAAACTCAAATTGGCCTAAAGGTGTTGTAAACGATGTGTATTTAATTGAATCTGGGTGCATGTATACATGGAAAACCCCGTTTTTTAAGTCTAATTTCGTAAAAATTTTCTTTTTAGTCAGGGTGTCTAGTAAATCATCAATTAATGGAATCGGGTAGTTATCTCTAGCCGTATCTTTATTTAATGTACGATAATCGACGCACATTCTTAGTTCACCTGTCTTTTTCTTGACTAATACGATTGGGGATGCAAACTCCGATTCACTCGCTTTGATGTAGCCCTTTGCCAGATATTCGTCCAACAATTTTTGCAACTCTGTTTTTTCAGCGTATGACAGCCGTCTTGGTGAACAGTGGAAAGGTTTTGCGTTTTCGACAGACAATTTCATTTCAAACTTAATTTCTGGTTCATGAGGGCGCAAGGGCTTTACATACAAGTTTTTGAATAATTCCACAAATTTTTGTTTGATATGATGCTTAACATTTTCTCCAATATTCAAATCAAATTCGCAATCAAGATTACAATCAATTGCTAGCAAAAAGTTTTTAAAAATATTACACTCATAATCCGGATTGTTACTCTCATTACTTAAATTGGTGCACTCTTTACCTAAATCATTATGTTCAATACCTAAATTTTCACACTCATTATTCAAACCATTACACTCATTTTCCCTACTGGGTGTGATATTTACGCTTTTCGAGCTTCTTATGCTATACTCATCGGAAAGTTTGTTGTTACTCTTTTCGCATTTAGGTTTACCGTCTAATGTTGCTCCTGTTCCATCTTCAAATACTAATTTGGCTTTACTTGCCTTCAGAAAATCCCTGCCCAAAATTGCTTGATAGTTCATGCACTCGTCGGATACCACACAAAGATTTAATTCAACTGTTTTATCTTCCAGAATAATATGCCGTCTTCGTTCCGCCGAGTAGTAGCGATATAGTTGTGCTCACACCATTGATCTGCATCTGATAGAATCTTTTTTCTAGGAGGTTCTTCAATCTACCAAAAGCGAGACAGAATTTTGTCCAACCCAGGATCAGTTGAGATGTCTACTCTCGTCGTAAAACACACGACTTCCGGAGACTGGAATGGGGCCAGTGAGAGTCCATCCGAAAACGGTTTGTTTAGCTGTCAGACTTCCAAGTAGATTTCGATGAATTCCATTAAGCATCACCTGGGAATACAAATCGGCTGCGATAAGAACGTCTATAGCAGAAGTCCTCCAAAAGTCTGCATCTGCCCAAGCGAGTTTCGGTAGTTTGTGACACAGTCGAGAATCGAATCGAAGTTCCAGCCTATTTTTGACTAATCTATTGAAAACCTCCGTTAAAATCACAAAGTGCTCTTCAATGCTCTCCTTAGCTATCATAATGTCGTCTAAATAAATTATTAATTTGTTCGCCCTTACCATATCCGCAAATATTCTGTTCACAAAACGTTGGAAAACTGACGGGGCGTTTTTTAGCCCAAATGGCATCCTCAAAAACTCAAATTGGCCTAAAGGTGTTGTAAACGATGTGTATTTAATTGAATCTGGGTGCATGTATACATGGAAAACCCCGTTTTTTAAGTCTAATTTCGTAAAAATTTTCTTTTTAGTCAGGGTGTCTAGTAAATCATCAATTAATGGAATCGGGTAGTTATCTCTAGCCGTATCTTTATTTAATGTACGATAATCGACGCACATTCTTAGTTCACCTGTCTTTTTCTTGACTAATACGATTGGGGATGCAAACTCCGATTCACTCGCTTTGATGTAGCCCTTTGCCAGATATTCGTCCAACAATTTTTGCAACTCTGTTTTTTCAGCGTATGACAGCCGTCTTGGTGAACAGTGGAAAGGTTTTGCGTTTTCGACAGACAATTTCATTTCAAACTTAATTTCTGGTTCATGAGGGCGCAAGGGCTTTACATACAAGTTTTTGAATAATTCCACAAATTTTTGTTTGATATGATGCTTAACATTTTCTCCAATATTCAAATCAAATTCGCAATCAAGATTACAATCAATTGCTAGCAAAAAGTTTTTAAAAATATTACACTCATAATCCGGATTGTTACTCTCATTACTTAAATTGGTGCACTCTTTACCTAAATCATTATGTTCAATACCTAAATTTTCACACTCATTATTCAAACCATTACACTCATTTTCCCTACTGGGTGTGATATTTACGCTTTTCGAGCTTCTTATGCTATACTCATCGGAAAGTTTGTTGTTACTCTTTTCGCATTTAGGTTTACCGTCTAATGTTGCTCCTGTTCCATCTTCAAATACTAATTTGGCTTTACTTGCCTTCAGAAAATCCCTGCCCAAAATTGCTTGATAGTTCATGCACTCGTCGGATACCACACAAAGATTTAATTCAACTGTTTTATCTTCCAGAATAATATGACACAAAATTTTGCCGAAAATATTGACTTTGCTTTTATTCATTCCAAAGTAACTTGAATTCACGAAAGAAAAATTCATAAAATGAACTTTTCCAATAAACGATTTCCGCACCAGGCTAATCGGGCTCCCCGAGTCTATCAAGCATTCTAGGGACAAAGAGATTCTAGGATTGGTTTGCATAATAAATTCATAATATCTTACATATTCATTTTCGCCTATATATTGAACGCTTTTCATCTTGTGATCCGGGCAGCTGGCGGCTTTGTGTTCCCGGCTCCCGCACACATGGCAAGCACCCCATTCCCGCTTGGGCTTGTTGCATTGAGAGGCGTAGTGCCCAACGTAGTTGCAGTTATAGCAACGAATCTTTGTTACATAATTTTTTGCGCCGTTTGGTTGTTGCGTACTCACTCGCTGTTGTAGCTGCACTCTCGAAAAAGCTTGTAGTAACTGCGATGCATTGGTGTAACATTGTATATGAGCCTGCGTGCGCAGCCTGGTGTCAGGGATCCCCTCGATGACACAGTCAAGTAATTCGTCTTCGTCGATTTGGATAGGATTTGCGAGCAAGATTTTGTCGCTGTAGTACGAAGTGAAACTTTCGCCGTGCTTCCATTTCCTTGCCTCGAAGCTGCGACGCAATGCTAGTTTGTTCCTCTTCCAACCAAAGAACTGCTGCATATCCTCCAACAACTCTTCCGTGCTCTCGTTTGCATAGCACGGTTTCGAGTACAGCCACGTCTGTGCTCTGCCAGCCAATTTGCTTAGCACCAGTGTCCGCATTTCCCGCTCGCCGACCTCATATGCGTTCCCCACACTTCTCAATTGCTGGATCCATATGTCGACGTTCGTTTCTCCATCGTATGTCGGCACCAAATTGCGTATAATTTCGAATGAAATACGGGCTGCACCTACTGTACCATTTGACTGTGGTGCAATGGCTGCGGCGTCGCAAACATCCGTGCGGCGTGACATCGAATTCGAACGTATGTTCTCCCGTTCTAGCCCACTGATTCTAAGCTTCAGAGCTGCGATGTCATCGCTCTCGTTCTCTGGGGAAGCTTCGACGCATGCGGCGCCTTCGGCTTCTGTGTGTATGGGTTCTGCGCATGCGGTCGGGCATTCGCCGCGAACTGCTGGTGGTATTTCACTTATTCGCATTGCCAGAACATTCTTTGTTCCGGCAGTTGGCAACTGCAATTTCTTCAGCCACTCTCGCAGCTCCGCGGCGGTGTAGTCATCCGCGCAGATCGAACCCTCCATATTGGCCTCCACGAATAGATTTTAAGCACGAGAAGAAAAAAAAATTGACTGCCGGCGCGCGCAGATTTATCCCACTTCTGAATTTTTAGGAGTCAAATTTAAAAACACGACCGTCTCCTTTCGATTCCTCTTTAATAATGTCTCTTCGACTTCCAATTTCCCACATCGAACATGCGGAATGGAACATTAAGGTAAGGTTTACAGATTATTATAGATAATTACATGAATGGAACAATAAGGTAAGGTTTACAGATTATTATAGATAATTACGTCAATGGAACAATAAGGTAAGGTTTACAGATTATTACATGAATGAAACAATAAGGTATGTCTTATAGATAATTACATGAATGGAACAATAATGTATGTTTTACATATCAACACTTAGCTAAACGCTGCTACAGTATGTATGTATACAATTAAAAATATTTTTCGTACATAACAGTTGTTTCCGAATCCTTAAACTATTTCCAATATTAAATATAATAATAGTGTGATATCTTTATACCGTAGTGACTTTTTAAGCCGATAAGTTACCCCCTATTGACATTCGTCACACATTTTTTCACGCTACACTCCGTCGTAAAGTTGCTACCAACAGCGTATGTACCCACTGCGCTGCACGCAGAACGAACCACAAAGCAAAAATAATTCGAATTCAATGTTTCATTTCCTAGCCGGCAACAATAACAACAACCACAGCTTATTGCTCTTTTCCCGTATAAGAAGCAAGTGGCACTTCGTTTTGTTGGCCGACAACAACAGCAACCACAGCCTGTTGCTATTTTCCCTTCAATGCTTCACACAGCCGCATGCGATCAATGCTTCTAATCTCGGTACTGTTTGTTCTGTGATATAATAGAAACGAAAGCTGTCTAGTGCTGTTCGCAATGTTAATAGCAGAGGACGTAATATTAAATTAACAGTGGTCGTAATATTACGACCCCTTATCATTTTTGAATTTGTATGAGATGCGCGTTCTGTATTACTGTTTATTCTGTGGTTAAAGGTAAGTTGAGAAAACGGCCCGTGCGATCGTTTGCATAGCACGGTTTCGAGTACAGCCACGTCTGTGCTCTGCCAGCCAATTTGCTTAGCACCAGTGTCCGCATTTCCCGCTCGCCGACCTCATATGCGTTCCCCACACTTCTCAATTGCTGGATCCATATGTCGACGTTCGTTTCTCCATCGTATGTCGGCACCAAATTGCGTATAATTTCGAATGAAATACGGGCTGCACCTACTGTACCATTTGACTGTGGTGCAATGGCTGCGGCGTCGCAAACATCCGTGCGGCGTGACATCGAATTCGAACGTATGTTCTCCCGTTCTAGCCCACTGATTCTAAGCTTCAGAGCTGCGATGTCATCGCTCTCGTTCTCTGGGGAAGCTTCGACGCATGCGGCGCCTTCGGCTTCTGTGTGTATGGGTTCTGCGCATGCGGTCGGGCATTCGCCGCGAACTGCTGGTGGTATTTCACTTATTCGCATTGCCAGAACATTCTTTGTTCCGGCAGTTGGCAACTGCAATTTCTTCAGCCACTCTCGCAGCTCCGCGGCGGTGTAGTCATCCGCGCAGATCGAACCCTCCATATTGGCCTCCACGAATAGATTTTAAGCACGAGAAGAAAAAAAAATTGACTGCCGGCGCGCGCAGATTTATCCCACTTCTGAATTTTTAGGAGTCAAATTTAAAAACACGACCGTCTCCTTTCGATTCCTCTTTAATAATGTCTCTTCGACTTCCAATTTCCCACATCGAACATGCGGAATGGAACATTAAGGTAAGGTTTACAGATTATTATAGATAATTACATGAATGGAACAATAAGGTAAGGTTTACAGATTATTATAGATAATTACGTCAATGGAACAATAAGGTAAGGTTTACAGATTATTACATGAATGAAACAATAAGGTATGTCTTATAGATAATTACATGAATGGAACAATAATGTATGTTTTACATATCAACACTTAGCTAAACGCTGCTACAGTATGTATGTATACAATTAAAAATATTTTTCGTACATAACAGTTGTTTCCGAATCCTTAAACTATTTCCAATATTAAATATAATAATAGTGTGATATCTTTATACCGTAGTGACTTTTTAAGCCGATAAGTTACCCCCTATTGACATTCGTCACACATTTTTTCACGCTACACTCCGTCGTAAAGTTGCTACCAACAGCGTATGTACCCACTGCGCTGCACGCAGAACGAACCACAAAGCAAAAATAATTCGAATTCAATGTTTCATTTCCTAGCCGGCAACAATAACAACAACCACAGCTTATTGCTCTTTTCCCGTATAAGAAGCAAGTGGCACTTCGTTTTGTTGGCCGACAACAACAGCAACCACAGCCTGTTGCTATTTTCCCTTCAATGCTTCACACAGCCGCATGCGATCAATGCTTCTAATCTCGGTACTGTTTGTTCTGTGATATAATAGAAACGAAAGCTGTCTAGTGCTGTTCGCAATGTTAATAGCAGAGGACGTAATATTAAATTAACAGTGGTCGTAATATTACGACCCCTTATCATTTTTGAATTTGTATGAGATGCGCGTTCTGTATTACTGTTTATTCTGTGGTTAAAGGTAAGTTGAGAAAACGGCCCTTAAAGTGATAACTTTTCTTATTTGCTGTAAATATAGCGTTGCGAACCGCCTTGTTTTACTGGTCTAAGTAATTTTGATTGTAACCCGTACCAACAAAAAGCAGAAATAAATTATTTCATACGCTAAAGTCAGCAGATATTCGGTTGATTTTCTTCAATTCATGTCTCATTGAGTTTGTCGTTTCTAGTGCAGCAAGAAACAGTGATGGCAAGTTGAACTCTTTTCAAACGCAGAGCTGCAACTCAAGCAATTCAAACGTTAAGGCTTTGAGGGCAGTCAGCAAAAACTGAAGTAAAATCATATTAAAACACGTCCATAAACATCGAACTCACCAGCAGCCCTTGCCCTGGTTTGGATGGAGAATTTGCTGTACGAACCCTAATCAACTCTGGGGCCTGGTTTGACCGAATTAGCAACCGTCACCCCTCTCAGTTTCGCGTCATATAGTCATTGCAATGTATCTCCCGTCTTCGTTCCGCCGAGTAGTAGCGATATAGTTGTGCTCACACCATTGATCTGCATCTGATAGAATCTTTTTTCTAGGAGGTTCTTCAATCTACCAAAAGCGAGACAGAATTTTGTCCAACCCAGGATCAGTTGAGATGTCTACTCTCGTCGTAAAACACACGACTTCCGGAGACTGGAATGGGGCCAGTGAGAGTCCATCCGAAAACGGTTTGTTTAGCTGTCAGACTTCCAAGTAGATTTCGATGAATTCCATTAAGCATCACCTGGGAATACAAATCGGCTGCGATAAGAACGTCTATAGCAGAAGTCCTCCAAAAGTCTGCATCTGCCCAAGCGAGTTTCGGTAGTTTGTGACACAGTCGAGAATCGACTGTACAAGATGGCAAATTTCTAGTAATTTGTGGAAGTACGAAAGCGAAGGATTCTATTTTGTCGCTTGGGTCCGTAGGTGAACCGATAACAAATGATCTAAGTTTGCTGGCGCTTGCTGAAAGCGATTGATTAACACCAAATATACTAGGTTGTGCAGCAACCGTAGGAAGCTTAATCAATCTACGAAGGCGATCAGAAATGAAAGAGGCTTCTGATCCTGGATCAATTAACGCCCTAGCAGAATAATTTGTATTCAAATGGCATATATAGATTTGTGCCGTACCTAAAAGTACACGTTGTTTTCGTAGAAACGCAAGATTCGGAGAATTACTATTGGAAGATGTATTAGTGGACTGTATTTTTTGATGAAGCGAAGCCCCGAAGAAGCACTCGAAGGTTGAAATCATGGCGCTGCGGAGCGTAACTCTGACGGCGCAGGCACTCTAGAAGTACTATAAGTGTGACATGATCCCAACTGAGTCTTTGTAGAAGAAGGTGATTCGCGATGTAACAGCGTATGGTGGCGTTGATTACATACGGAACAATTGTAAGCGCTTTAACTGATGGCCTTTCGATAGGCAATTTAAACAGTACTGAAAACGCTTAACGTTGGAAAAACGATCGCAAACTTGCATACTAAGAAATCGTTTGCAATTGCGCAAAATATGTGGTTGTTTGCAAAGAACACAACTTGAATCAACAACATTAGCGTGAAAAGTATGTGTGATTCTTTTATAACTGCTAACCTCACTAGGTGCAGATCTACTCGAATTTGATTTATTGGGATTAGAAGTTTTTAACTCGTCGACGCATTCGAGAGTTCGGTATCGCCTAGTGAGAAACTCGTCAAGTTCGCACCACTTTGGTAAAGCAGATTTATCTTTAACACCTTGCTCCCAAAGAGCAATAGTGCGTTGAGGTAAATGCTGCTGTTTGTACGTAGATTTGCCGCCCGTATCCACCCAAGAAGGGACCGCGTGGTTTGCTTGATCTTATTAAACTTAACTTTATTCTGCTCTTAACAACGAGCCAACAAAAAAACGAGAGAACAGGAAGTAACAAAATGTCAAAAGATGCACAGTGATGCGCAAAAATGCAAGTATGCATTTACTAGGTATATAAATTCAGGGTTGTCTCGTATGTGCTCCAACATTCCTCCCCACGATGATATGTATGGCATATTATGACTTTCCACGATACGATGTCGTCTACAGGTGGGTGATGTGGCTGAATCGGTATGAGAAAGAATAAATGCAATTTGACTTATGTGATTGGTCGGGCAGACCGCTACTCTGGTTATCTTGAATTAATGCTCTGACTGCGCGATGTGATGAGCTTTCTCAACAACTAAGCAAAAACAATAATCACTACTCAAGAGCATTTTCAATTTAATTTGTCGCTCTATTGACTTTTTGTCTCCTCAGCTCAAAGATATTTTTCGCATCAAGTCAATATCCAACAACTCCAATCCTGCGATCATCATAAAATTTTACACTCCTTACGATCGCAATCGGGTGCTGAAGGCTTTTAGCGATTATCGCCGGCAAGCAAAACAAGCAGTCAAACTGAGAAATGCTGGAATTGACTCTGATAACAACGGGTACATACATGAAAGTATCTCAGCTGATACCCGTAAAGTTTTACATGCAGCGGTTGCCTGTAAGCGCAAGAAAAGTATCCATAATGCGTTTACTCTGCGTGGCTCCGTATACATCAGATTGGAGAAAAACGGAGATGGAATTAAAGTTGATAGCATTGAGGAACTGCGGAAAGTTACAAGCGCTGGTGCTCGCGGCGAATGATTTCTCTTCTCTTGTCACACTATCTAATTCCTTACTGTGCACCTTTATTTATAATTCAGATAAATTGTTTGTATGTTCTCTACTATCCATTACTAACACCCTTCCCTCCTTCATTCTTTTCTATACTGTTAACTTTTTCTACGTCTACTCTGATGCTTATAGTTGTGGTTTTACAATAGTTTTATATTATTACTTCTGGTGTTATTGTCCCAGTGGCTGACGATATTTATAAGGCAATGATTGACATTCTCTGTAAACGGCACGCCGGTTTCAGCATTGTGCATTTTAATGCAAGAAGTCTCAATGATGTTAAGCTTGATTGCGTCAGACATATCATACATTTGAGGGTTCTTCTGTTGATGTGATTTGTGTTTCTGAAACATGGTTTCATAAAGATTTTAATGACTCTTGCTTGAATCTTACTAACTACAAGATTTACCGCAATGATCGACCGAATAAAAAAGGTGGGGGTGTTGCAATATTTTGTAAAAATATTTTAAAAGTAAATGTTTTAAGTTCATCTTGTGACTCTGAGGTTGAATTTCTTAACATCGAAATCTATGACAACAGTACGAAAATGTTTCTTCTTGTTAACACAAGTTGAGTCCTACCCAATCTCCAAAAGAGCTTTGGAACAACTTGAGGCAAGTCGGTGTATGAAACAGAGCATCCGACGGGTGTCTTTTGGACCCCAATCTACTCAATGACTTTTGCATTTCGTCTCGTAATTTATATTTAGTACTATTTATTATTATTACTCTGTTTTAATGCATTTTTTTTTGTAGCATTTAAAAGTTAAAACTTGTATGCTGAAATTAACCAATAAATAAATAAAAAAATTAAATAAATAGGCAGAGGACAGATCTTAGTAACCGGACGTTTCAGAAGTCCGTTTTTCGTTTTTACGGAGACGACTCGAACCAAACCATCCGATCTTGCGTGCGTGTCAGCGATACGACCCAGTAACAACTGATTACAAGGCATTCGCTCGTCTTTAATAAGAACGATGTCATTTGTTTCTAAATTACGGGTAGGCTTCAACCACTTTGGTCTTCTTTGCAAGCGGGAAAGATATTCACTGCTCCAGCGTAGCCAAAACTGTTGTACAAGGTATTGGCAGTTGCGCCAACGGTTGGTGTAACTAAATGTTTCGTGTTCTGGAACAGGCGGCGCTAATAGTGCGTCGCCAACTGAAAATGGTAAGGTGTCAAAACCATCAGGTCATCTGGATCATTCGATAGTGGGCATAAAGGCCATGAATTTAGGCACGATTCCACTTGAGCTAATACCGTGCTCAATTCTTCAATGGTTAGCTTCCGATCACTGATTGTTCGTTTCAAATGAAATTTCATGGATTTTACGCCCGCCTCCCACAATCCACCGAAATGTGGGGATGACGGGGGTATGAAATGCCATTGAATGTGATGTTTAAGCAAAAAAGGTAAAATATCTTTGTTTATGTAAGTTTGATAGGCGGTACGATCAGCTTGCAACCTTTTATTCGCCCCTATAAAGTTTGTGCCGCAATCGGTGAATATATCACTACAGAGTCCCCTTCTTCCAATCAGACGTTGCAGCGCTCCCAAAAATGCATCCGACGATAAGTCTCCCACCGGTTCTAAATGCACAGCTTTACTGACGAGACATACAAATAAGGCAATATAGCCTTTTTTGGACGTGCGACCACGGCCTTTGGAAGGTAAAACGTTAATTGGCCCAGCGTAGTCAATACCCACTGATGAAAACGGTCGTGCCGGACGGATACGCGCTGCTGGTAAATTAGCCATCTGCTGCTCACAAGTTTGAGGTTTACATCTGTAGCAAGTAACGCATCGATAATAAATGGAACGTAACACCTTTCGTCCGTTGATCACCCAAAACCCAAGCATATCGGTTTTGTCAAAGAACGGCTTTAATGATAAAAGAACGCTTCTTTCAGGTGGTAACTGCCCACGCGCGAGTGTCTTCCACTCTGATAGAAACGCGTGCCTTTGCACACAACGGATAATGCTCTGTAAACTATGTTCCATTTCGGTTGCTGTGAGCGCACCTATACGTTTCGCCACCTTGTGACGTATGTTGAATATGAAACGATGACATAGCGTTTGAATATTTGTCTTTAAGTGAGCCGTCGCACTATGGCCCAATGGTCGGTAAAACGTTGCAAAAATAAAAAATTTCATGAAAGCGTTCGATAAAATGAATACACGCATCTGAGAATTTTGAGAATATTGAGAATTTTCCAGGGATTACGAATATGTAACTTTCATTAAATTCAGATTAGTAGTTTGGGAGGTAGAGCCGCTCAAAGTTGACAATTTTTCCACATCGAGAAAAACGTGTATTTTTTGGTTTTTTTTTTCCTCTTTAAGGGGGAAAGCCACTGTGACGGGTCAAAAAATTAGTGATTTTAAACATTTTTTTTGACCGAGTAAATATAGGAATTTTTGGATCGGGTTTTTTTTATTTTATTAAGCAGACATCTAATAATATTTCCACAAATTTTTATTAAAAAATATTAAATAGTTTAAACAATAGAGATAATCCCGTAGCGCTTGAAAAAAAATTCCCCCTCCATGGCGGCATCGATTTCTCAAAAACCCGTACTCAGAAAAAAAATAAATAAAATTTTATTGTAATCTGTATGAATGTAGCTATCTTTGTACGTAGCCGTTTTTTTTTATTTTGATTTTTCACAAAATGGCGACCGATTGAAAATATTTCCATGTTTTCGATCTTGTTTTTTTTGGTTTTGAGACAGTTTAAAAAATAGTAAAAAACAAAATTTTCCAAATCGGCTACGCCTTACTTAACCACTACTAAGACGAACAAAACAAAAAAAAAAAATTAGAAATCGGTTCATAATTGTTCGAGTTATTGATGCCGCCAGTTCAAAAAAAGTCGTTTCGAGAAAAACGCGTTTAAAGTTTTGAGTGCAAGTAGGACTCAAAACTTTAAAGTCGGCCTACTTGCTCTCACTAAAATCGTTGTAACTTAGTCAATTTTTGAAATTACGACTTGATTTTGTACACATATTTGTGAATATATAAGTTTTGATTTAAAACAAAAACAAAAAAATTTTTTTTTTACCCGTCACAGTGGCTTTCCCCCTTAAGATTGATTTGTATGTAAATGAAGCGACCAATCGGTAACTTGTTGGTTTTTTCTAAAAGATACGTTAATTGTTAATATGATATAATAAAAATAAAAAATGTTTATTTTGTTTTAAAAGTTGTTCGATCTACCGATTGCTCGAAAAGTCTATATTTCGACCTTTTTTTCAACTTTGATCGAAAATAAAAAAAAGAGACCAAAAAAGACCTCCGCGAAATTGAGGGAGGTTATTTGCTATTTAATTATTTACCTAACTTCCAAAACTCAGCTGCCGCTTTTTGCCGCTTTACTTTCCAGAGCAATAAAAGTGAAGCAACCTCGGGTCGAAAAACACGCAGGTATACGAAAAATCACGCACATTTAGTTCGGTCAAAAACCCATTTTGTGTTGCTGGCATTTGTATATAAAGTTATATTTTTTGGTTACGAATGGCATAATACATTTGCTATCCATGTTTTGCTTATTTTATTTAGAAAAGTGTTTCCTAACAAGCAGCTGTGAATTTTTCCGCAATATTTGGGTGGCGCTCCATATACTGAAGGAAGATTTGTTCCTAGGCAGAGTTTCCTCTGAAATTCCACGTCCCATGGTTTTTACAGCTTAAAACAATATTTTTTCCATCATAATACTTACATTTCCACGAACAGCTTAGTCATATTCAATATTTGAACAAAAACGCTGAAAAAACGGCAAATTCTCTTAGATGCAGCTACCTGCTTCAAATCGTTAAAGGGAAATCCCATCACGTTTTCAGTGCGAATTGCTTCCAAAAACTATTTGCAGCACATGCCTGATAAACCTATATTTCGTTGTCTTGTTACAGTCGTTCTTTGACTTTAAAGCTTATCGCAAGTATTCTGTGCAGCTTGAATTAGCCGTGAATAGTATTTTTAAATATAATTCGCAGTATATTTTTTATTGAGTCATACGAGTGTAAAGCTTATCGCAAGTATTCTGTGCAGCTTGAATTAGCCGTGAATAGTATTTTTAAATATAATTCGCAGTATATTTTTTATTGAGTCATACGAGTGTAAAGCTTATCGCAAGTATTCTGAAGCTTGAATTAGCCGTGAATAGTATTTTCAAATATACAGTGCATTTCGTTTATAACGAACCCGCTTAAAACGAACCAATTTCAAGTACGCGCTTTATGTTTTCGCTTATTGCGGACCCCTTTTGAAGCGTACTTTCGGTTAAAACGAACCATTTTGCCCAGTCCCTCGAAGTTCGCTTTAAGTGAAAAGTTCTGTAATTCGCAGTAAATCTTATTGAGTGATACGAGTGTACATTACGAGTGTAATGTCTCTAGCAAATTCCAAATTATTTGAGGTGTTTAGAGCTTCACAAACTGAGCAAGACTTCGTTGCGGCTATTTTGAAAGAATTAAGTACTAAAATACATAACATAGAAGAATACGAGGACATGACAAGCCAACTTCATTTTATTTACACCAAAACTAAAACCAATTGGCAAGCCGCGAATCGTTGCGCGAAAACATTTGAAAAAAAGTATGAAAAGTGGCTAACAGATGTTAGTAGATTTGACGAAGAGCAGCCCCATACATCAACCGACCGAACTAGAGGGAGACCAACAAAAACTATAGCCGAGTGTTCGACCTTCACAAGGAAAAGGAAGTTGTTAGATGCTACTCAAGATATCGCCACGGGTCATCTTTCTGAAGCATTGTCCATGAAATACAAAAAGGACGAAGAAAAGATTAAGGCTCATATAACAGAAGCAGTTGGGTTAGCAAGTCCAAAGCGAATCATGAGGATAAAAAATAGTATTCCCACTCCACAAAATGCATTGCCTCGACAATTCACTTCTGAGGAGGCTTTGGCGCTGTTTATGGATCTTGGATTGTCGAAGGGAAAATATATAATGCTGCGTGAGTCATTATTACAACATAATGCCAATCTTCTTCCTGGATACGGACACATAACTCAAGCCAAGAAGGAAGCAGTACCTCTTAATCCCAAAATTACCGAAGTATCAGCCGAAGTGAACCTCAAAGACCTGATGGAACATACTTCTAGACGACTCTTGGAAACTTTCTCTGAAGACAAGTTGAAATCTCTTCCAGAAAGCATAACATTGGTTAGCAAGTGGGGCTGTGATGGATCATCAGGACAGAGCGCCTATAAACAAACAATAAATACGGACGATACAACTGTTACAGATGCTAATATGTTTATGGCTTCTGTTGTTCCCCTACGACTAAAAGGTGAGGCTTCAGAATATTGGAAAAACCCACGGCCTTCATCAGTTAAATTGTGCCGTCCGATATTGTTTAAATATGCGAAGGAGTCTTCGGAACTCATAAAAGCCACAGTCAGTGATGTAAAAAACAAATTGCCGAATTAAAACCAACAGTACTTGAAATCGACGAAGGGAAATCTATTACTATAAAGTATGATTTTCTCCTGACTATGATCGACGGGAAAGTTTTAAATCAATTAACTAATACTTCATCGACAATGAAATGTGCAATCTGTAAAAAAAATCAAAAAGACTTCCAAAAACTGGATGAATCAACAAGTGACGAACATAATTATGAGTATGGAATATCTCCTTTGCATGCACGGATAAGATGTATGGAATTTGTCTTGAAGTTGGCGTATATGCTACCACGACATGGGGAAGTTTTCGAGGACAACGCAACACCCAAAGAAAAGCAGAATATCAGGAAAAAAAATAATTCAAGATGTATTCTTCAGAAGAGCTTGGGCTGAAAGTAGACTCTCCAAAGGGAATACAAATGATGGCAACTCTTCACGCAGGTTTTTTGAAAACGATGAAGTGACTGCTCGAATAACTGGAATTGATAAAGATATTGTGCGAAGATTGGGAGTAATTTTGAATATTTTGAATTGCAAGGAAATGGTTAATGGACCTAAATTTGGTGAATATGCATCCAAAACTGCCGAACTGCTGCTTCAGAAGTATCCTGAGAAGAAGCTTACTCCTACGGTACATAAAATTTTAGCACATGGAAAGGATTTAATAGAATACCAGTGCTTACCAATAGGGGAATTGTCTGAAGAAGCTCAAGAATGCAAAAATAAGGACTACAAAAGGTATAGATGTATGAACACTTGCAAAATATCACGAACTAGACAAAATGAAGACCTTTTCAATATGTTAGCAGTCTCTTCTGATCCAGTTATTTCATCTATGAGATCTGTAAGATCACAAAAAGAACTTACAGATACTTATAGCTTAGAAATGATTTCATTATTAGACATTCCTTCCAGCGTAGATAGCGATTTTGAAAAAATCTAACTTTCAAAAAAATTTTTTTTTTGTAAAAAATTACGTATGAATCAATAAATTATATTAATTTATTAGAAAAAATATATAAAAAAAATAATTTTTTAATGCAAACAAATAAGTAATTTCATTGTAGTATGAAGTTTTACTAAATCTTAACTTTGGCAACGAATTTTAAAGCCCCCTGTTACTGTGGCACCCTGTTTTTTGCCCATTTTAAAGCTTAGATATTACACTTTCAGATGCAGTTTAAATTTTTTAAATATCTTTATTGGTTCTGAAGTTACGATTTTTGCAACGAAAAATGGAAAACCGGGCCATAGTGCGTCGGCGGAGCGAGTAAAAATAGAAGGCGTGGGGGTTTTCGGTTTCGGTGCGTTTTATTAGACGTTTAAAACACGAATGACAATAATATGTAACAATGGACAACACAAATGGCCGGAGCCGGTGGAAAGTGGGAAGTGGAACATGTTTACACAGGGGAACTGGAAGGGAGAGGATTTGAGTTGTGCAGGGTCCACAGAACATTGGAACGACACATTTGACCATAGCGGCCCGCGTTGCCTCTGGCAACATTAATGATGCAGCTGCTCACTCAGCCGACCGACTGCCTCTAAGGCCCGCTCAATGAGGGTGCGGGCCCCGGCGCGCGGCTCTGGAGTTCCACCGTTGGAGGCCTCGTCATCGGTGAACTCTATCAATTCCCGCTGGACTGCTGCCTCGGCTGCGGGACGGCTGGTTTTGTGGTGGGGTTGGCGGCGATGGCGTGCCAGTCGATTTGCGATGGCGGAGCGCTGTGCTGTAGCGGGCTGCTGCCGCTGAAGTTGCGGCTTTTTGCCGCCCTTTGCTGAGGCCTTGGGCGCTGCTGTGGCCGGCCGCTCGCTGAAGTGCAGCATGGTGTGATGCGCTCGGCCGCACTTGCTGCAGCGGGCGGTGGAGCTGCACCGATTGGTGGGGTGGGACCGCGCCAGGCAGTTGGTGCAGTAGCCCTGGGTGCGGGCTGCTGTCGCTGCTGCGGTGCCATTGAAAGGAAGGCACGGCAATATCTGATGCCGTGCAGGTGGTGTATCAGCTGCTTCTTGGTTGCCCTGCAAGAAACAAGAAAAGTGTATCACTAAAGGATAATAGTGATTGGGTAGGGTATGAGCAAGTGTATGAGAGCCAATAAACAGGGCAATGATTCGAGTGTGTTTAAGAAGCTATTAGTTTATTTATTTATTTATTATTCGTCTACCGGGCTTAACCCTCACAGACTACAAAGAATTTACAACTTAAGTCTAATAACAACTTAAATCTAATATAACATTTCGCACAGTTTTTTCTTAAAAAGCTCTCGACTTAAGTCAAAATCGACATTATTGCAAATAGTGTTACACAAAGATGTAAATTTGTGAATCGGTTCATTCTCACCATATTTTGTTCTATGGGCCGTATTATAAAAAATATATCTTTCTCTTAAGCACCGACCCGGCACATAAAAAGGTAAAAGCGTCAGTAGCTCTGGCGAGTCTATCTTGCTATCGTATATATCCTTGATGAACAGGATCCCATACATCCTTCTCCTACTCGTGAGGTCCTGCAGATTTAGAATTCTACATCTGAGTTCATAAGGCGGCATGGATGGGTACAGACGTCGAAGGGCGAACTTGGTGAAACGCCTTTGGACCCTTTCCAGTCTTTTAGAGTGAGCTTCAAAATTTGGGTCCCATATAATGCACGCATATTCCAACACTGACCTAACCAAACACGTAAACAGACTTTTCAAAGTGAGCGGGTCAAGGAAGTCTTTGGAATTGCGTTTTAAAAAGCCAAGTTTAGAGTTGGCTGAGGATACCACATATTCCCTGTGGAAATCGAACTTGAGCTTAGAGTCAAGGTAAACTCCTAAGTCCTTCACAACGGTCTTGCGGGAAAAAACGTCAACATCGTTGTATGTGTAATCGTGGATTAATGGGCTGTTATTCCGTGAGAAGGAAATCGTACTGCATTTTGCAAAATTCAGCCGCAAACCATTTCGGTCACACCAGGATATCAAGAAGTGTATGTCATGCTGCAGTGCGAGACAATCACCACGATTCCGAATAGCGAGGTAAAGTTTTAAGTCGTCAGCGTACATTAAACACTGACAAAATTTTAAGACTAGTACGATATCATTGATGAAAATGGAGAAAAGCAGGGGGCCAAGATGACTTCCCTGGGGAACCCCCGATGTAACAGCAATTGGTTTAGAATAACTCTGGCCAATCTTTACGATTAGTTTTCTATTTGTTAAGTAGGAACCCAGCCATTTTAAGGCGCTAGCATGAATGCCAAGCTTTTCTAACTTAAAAAGAAGCAGACTATGATTCAAACTATCGAAGGCCTTTACGAAGTCAGTGTACAGAGCGTCAACTTGAACTCCATCTTCAACTTTATTGGTAACGAAATTAGTAAATATAGCCAGGTTTGTGCAGGTGGACCTACCAGGGAAAAACCCATGTTGTTGAGTTACGATATGATTCTTGAAAGCATGTAATAGCGTTTCATTAACCAATTTATCCAATAGTTTTGGGATAATGGAAATCTTTGCGATCGGTCTGTAGTTTTCGACTGAGTTTCTAAGTCCAGACTTATAGATTGGAGAAATAAATGCAGTCTTCCACTCGTCGAGTACACAGCCGGAGTGAAGTGATGCATTAAAAATTAACGCGAGAGGAATGTGGAGCGAGCTTGCACAGTTTTTTAGGAAAATAGGGGGTAATAGATCATATCCTGCACCTTTTGAAACATCCAAAGTTGCCAGGGATTTATAGACTTGCTCTTCAGTAACCGTCATTTGTCCAATGTCAACGACTTGCGATAGCATAGACAGATCGCCAGAAATCTGGTTATTGTTAAAGCTATCAAACACTGACCCGAAAAAGTGCGCGAATAGCTCGCAAGCCTTTTGGGGCGAAGTGGCGACCGATTCTTTAAACTCAATTGATTTAGGGATTCCATTGGTTTTTCGCTTAGAGTTATAAAAAACCCAGAATGATTTGGGATTAGCTTTTATATCCGCCTCAAGAGAATTGATGTACTTCCTATATAGGAACTTGGTTAAGCACTCAAACTCTCTTCTACGGAGACTGAAAATCAATTCGTCTGCATAAGAGCGTGTGCTTATGTACTTTTTATGTGCCTTGTTGCGCAAATTCTTTAGTTTAATTGCTTTTTTGTTAAACCAGGGAAGGTTAAAAGACCTCCTCTTTACACGTTTTGGTACGAAAAGTTGTAGACTTTCATCCACAGCTTTCTTAAAAGTTAAATACATGTCTGAGAGGTCCATGGAATAAAATATTCTATCCCAACTTATCGAGTCAAAAAATTGGTTAAGAGCGTCGTAGTTCGCGTCGGAGAAGTTAAAGAAGCATTCCGATTCGTAAGAATTACCACTGAACTCAAGAAAAGAAAAATGTACAGCAATTGATTTATGATGAACCGATTCACGAGTTAAAGGCACATCGTGCTTATTAACATTAACGACGAGATCATTGCCTACAAAAATTAGGTCTAAGATTCTATTGAGATCATTTACGACATCGTTTAATTGGAATAGGCCGAACGAATATAGCGTATCACAAAGCAAAGATTCATGATCGCCTTTAACATTAAAAGGTATTAAAAACTGATCTTCTGTGTTGAATACCCACTGAATAGAACCTAAGTTGAAGTCTCCCATAATACAAGGAGATTGATAAGATTGAAGGGTATTACATACATTGCTAATATTTTCAGTATGAAGCTTATAGACATCGAAAGCACTGCCAGGAGGCACATAACTAACAATAAAACATATCTCATTAACATTGCTCTCTTCAGCCTGCCCTGTACTAACAGCAACACAGATCTGTTCGATGCAATTGTCGGTATGTAATAGTTTTATCTGGCGACTAGCAAACGATGATGATACAGCGACTAGTACGCCGCCTCCTCTCGTAACTCCGGAATGTAAGACTCGATCTCTGCGATAAACTTCGTAGTATCTGTCAAAAATTTCAGACGATAGGAAATCGGATGTCAGCCAGGTCTCGACGAGTATTATGACGTCAAAGTGATGCGAAGCAGCCGACTGGAACAATTCGTTGGTTTTAGTACGCAGACCGCCCACATTGTGGTAGTAAACAGAGAGATTGCTTCTGTTTACAATGGGTGAATTATCTACGGGATTAGCTGTTGCTCCCCGGCCCTCGGAAAAAACTCAAATGGGCGCACATTAACGTTGGCAGGCCATAGATCCGGAGTCAACAATTTCCCATAAAGCGGTTCTGCGATACCCAATTTAAAATTAACTCTCTTAAGAGACTCCACTGAGACCTCCTTCTTTACCAGTTTGTAGTATGAGAGGAATTTCTTTTCGACGTTAGCCTGATTCGCAACATAATCCATGATGCTATCGGCGGTAACTGAAGGTGCGAATGACGATAAATGCAGCCACTTCATCCGGACAGCCACATCAAGTTCTGAGCTGGTGTTAGAGCCAACTACAAGTAGTTTCGTCCGTCTATTTTTTCTCTTTGCGGTCATCCAATCCAAGCTATGCTGAGGAGGTGGCAACTGTGAAGATGCGGGAGGGCGTACAGTAGCGGCATCTTCGGGTTGAGACACATTAGAGACAACGGAACGAGTTGGAAGAGTGCGCTTAGCAGCAGCAGCGGCGGTAGCGTAGGAGCTAGGTGGTCTCGAGACAACAACAGCAGCGTTGACTGCAGTATCAGCATTTCTAGCAGGAAGGGCATCAACTGTAGCAGGCGAGGCCTCAATGATGGGTTTATGGGCACCACCACGTAGGGAGGGCGAGGCCGCGATGGGCGAGGCAGCAGCAGCGTTATCTATTGCAACCGCATAGACAGCAGTAGCAGCATTAACAGCAGGACCAGCAGCAGCGATAGCAGGCAATACACCAATAAAGGCTTTAGAGACAACACCACGCAGGTCTTTGACCTCAGCAGACAAAGAGGCAATTTCGGATACAACATTAGCATTAGACAACATAGACTGCAAGGAGCGTAGTTGTGACTGCAAGTGTTCAGTTTTACTTATTAGGAGCTTCTTGTCTTCTTGCAGAGAACTGATTAAAGTAAGCGCACGAGCATTTTCAGACCTGAGAGCAACAATTTCATTAAATACAGTAAGTAATGTAATTTGTTGCTTGTTATCACTCTCCTTCGTAGTTGCACTTTGCTGTTGAGCAGGAACCGGTTTCGTTTGCGGATGCTGTTGTTTGTTTAGAATTTGACTCGATTTTTTCACTTGTTGAGAGCATTGAGCGTTAGGCGAGTTGTTATTGTTTTGAGTTATTGCTTTACCCACAGAACTGACGGGTAGAGGAGGCGACCGAATAGAACTTCGGCGGGCCGCCGCACACGACTTGCAGTGGAACTGTTTATTTGTTGTTTGCAAAAACTCTTGATCAGCTGGTAATATGCCAGCACAGTCTAAATGAAAAAATTCATTGCATATAGCGCACTGAATCTTCTGTTGGCCACGGTCAACCCTTTGGCCACAAAAACAAGGCATTGTTATGATCACGACCGGGTTTTAAAAGAGTCACTATCTCAAGTCTTTGGCTTGACACCAATGCAAATAATTCGCAAAATCAGTCACTTTTCACAGAGGGCGAGAAATAACACGTCCGCTTCGCTTCACACTCACTCAAAGAGTGAGTGGGGGGCATAGGGGGCATAGCTTGACTACTGGTCTTGTCAGGATGCCAGAGTCGGTGCGGCTATCCACGACACGGACGTGATTGTCGGGACCGCGATGTATCTTATGAATACGGCCGAGCCGCCATTCATTGGGAGGAAGCAGGTCGTTCATTTCATATTCTTCCACTTCCCTCTGCGGATGCTTCCACTTGTAGCGTTTGTGGAGATCCTTGAGATATTCGTCCTTCCATCGTCGGGCAAATTGATGATGGAGGATGGATGGATGGATGTGAGGGGGAGCCGAGGAAATAACCTAAGGGAGGTCATTACCTCAAGCACTCAGGCTTTATAGCCCATTGTACTTAAGGCTCAGGAAAAAGGTTGATAGAGGAGATTGGAATGGGAAAGAGAACAGAGAAAGTGGGTGGAAAGGGAGAAAGGGCTATGAGGTCTCCTGTGCAAATTTCCCGGACTCATTAATGAATCTCAGGAGATCACACAGGGTGAGAGAATGAACTTCGTCCATTCTCATAACATCTGAACCCAGCGTGCGCAATCTCGTTCTAGAGAAGGCAGGACATGCACAGAGAAAGTGCTCTGTACTATCAACCTCCTCCAGGCAAGACATGCAAGTCGGATCCTCGATGATGCCCATGTTGGCCATATGTCGCCCCCATGGATTGTGTCCTGTGATTAACCCGACCATTCGACGGAGGTCTTTCCTTCCCAGCTTCAGGAGGAAATTCCCTGCTTTCCTGTTCGGGCTTTTCACAAAACACTTGGCAGTTTTACAGCTTCCCAAGCTAGACCAACGTTCTCTGTGTAGGTTATTTACACAGGACTTGATCCAGTCCAGGGTTCCGGCTAGACTGGTGCCGATTATTGGTTCTGGTCCCATGGGTGTATACCCTGATCCACAGCTAGCCAGTTCATCGGCAGTTTCGTTACCTAGAACACCGCAGTGTCCCGGAACCCAGATAAGTTGGAGCTTATTACGTCTCGCGACTGATTTTAGCTTCAACTTACATTCTTGGACAATCTTAGAGGTAACACGCGCGTTCTCCAGGGCCTTAAGTGCAGCTTGACTGTCACTACAGACTCCTATATGTTTCCCGCACCATTTCCCCCCGATTATCCATTCCGCTACCTTCAGAATGGCGAAGACTTCCATCTGAAAGACGGTAGTCAGCCCACCCAGTGAGTAGTAGCAGTTGACACTTCCATCGAGGTGCCATCCAGCTCCAGTACCTTTATCGGTCTTGGATCCGTCAGTGAAGAAAATATTCGTCAGATCCCCTAGCATGGCCTGTGGGTTGTCCCATTGGTCGCGCGTTGGGAACCTCACTTCAAAGTTTTTCCTAAAGGATACTACGGGTATTAGGCAATCCTTAGGGGCCAGCAGCAACGGATATTGCGCTGACAACCTCTTGAAGATTTCTCTATGACCCGATCCCTTGTTGTCGTGCCAGTATCCATAGGAATACAGCCGACATGTCGCTTTCATCGCTTCCTCTTGAACTTTTAGGTCTAGGGGAAACAAGTCAAGCATGGCATTAAGGGCATCACCCGAGACAGTGCTCATGGCACCCGTAATGCATATTACATACACTTCTTTGTAGTCTGTTCAGAGCCAAAGCTGTGGACTTAACCATTGTTCGTCTCCACCAGACTACCGATGCGTACGTAATTATGGGCCTGATGAGTGCGGTATATATCCAGAGGACCACCGCAGGCTTCAGGCCCCAGGTCTTGCTAAAAGCTCGACGGCACTGTTGGAAAACCTTCAGCGCACGGTCTACTTTTGTCAAGACATGCATCTTCCACGTTAGTTTCCTGTCTAGGATAACCCCTAGATATTTCACCTCCGTGGATAGACTTAGGGTCACACCTTTCAGTACTGGCAGTTCGAGACCATCCAGCTTCCGCTTCCTAGTAAATAGGACCAGAGTCGTTTTACTGGGATTAACGGAAAGACCTTGTCCTGTGCACCAGTTATCAATCTTATCCAGGACTTTCTGCATTTTTTTGCAAATTATCCTGAGGGATCGTCCTGATACTAGAGCACAGACATCGTCCGCGTATGCTTGGACATGAATTCCGAGATCCTGCATATCCCTTAGTAGAGAGTCGACCACGAAACACCACAGCAGCGGAGAGAGGACACCACCCTGGGGACATCCCTGTCCGACCTCTGCCGTGACCGAATTGCTATCACTCTCACCAACGGTCAGCAATCTCCCGGAGAGCATGGAGCGGATCCACCTTATCAGGGTCTCATTTACCCCATGCATTCTGGCTGCTGAGCATATCGAGTCAAAGGTTGCATTGTCAAAAGCCCCCTCAATATCCACGAAGACGCCCAAAGTGTAATGGTCAGCTTCCAGCCCTGCTTCAATCTTGGATACGATGTCATGCATGGCTAAGTCGCATGATTTTCCACTCTGGTAAGCGTGTTGGTTTCTACGATGATGGAGGACTTTGAGTTTTTCCCATCGGTTTATTAGGGTTAGCTCGGAGCACTCGGGTTCGGGGGTGGCGGGGAGAGGAGCGCCTCGGAGAAAGTAGCCAGTGGTCAGAGACACTAAATCGCTAGGGTCCTGCGATTGAGGAGAGAGCGGACGTGAATTAAGCGTCCCTTCAATTCTAGTAAGAAGGGTCGTAAACTCTTCGTATGTGAACCTATGAGAGCCGGCTACCTTTTTAAGGTGAGTCTTGAAGCTTTTGACTGCCGACTCCCATAGTCCTCCCATGTGAGGAGCATGTGGGGGTATGAATTGCCACTCGACGCCCTTAGGACCGTATCGGTCGAGAATATCTTGGGCGATCTCCTTCGAGAATTTGGCAAAGTCTCTGGACATGGCACGTTGAGCACCGACGAACGTTTTGCCGTTGTCGGTCATGATTTTGAGAGGTAGCCCTCGTCGACCAGTGAATCGGGCGAATGCTACGCGGAACGCTTCGGTCGTAATATCTGAACAGAGTTCCAAGTGAACGGCTTTCGTGGAGAAGCAAACGAACACTGCAACATAACCTTTGACGTAGGTTGAGCTACGGAGTATGGAAGCTTCAATCTGGAATGGACCAGTCGATTCCGGTTGTGGCGAATGGGATGGTAAGTGTGCATCGTTCGGGGGGGAACGCTGCCATAATCTGTGTTCGCAGCCTTTGTTTGTGGATGACACACGTTTTGCACTGAAAAATGCACTTTTTGACCTGCGGCTTTAGGCGCGGAATGTAGTATTCCTGCCGTACCATACGGAGCATGAGTCGTTGGTCCGCATGCAGCAATATCTTATGAAGGAAGCGAAGAAGCAAACTGCAGTAGCGGGACTCTGGGGGGGAGAATAATGGGGTGTCGTTCATTATACGACAATGCCGCATTGGCCAGCCTGCCATTAACTCGCATCACCTTCTGTTTGTCTAAGAAGGGATTGAGCACCAAGAGAGAACTTTTCTTGGATATGGGAAGGGAATGAGAGAGCGCTTGTCGTTCCTGGGGATAATGGGAACTTTGCGCGAGAGTTATAAGGCGATTCTTAACAAATGCCAACTCTGCTTGGGATAACAGAGTTCCGTGTATGGGATTATGTTGGCGACGGGAGGAGATGCCGTTATGAACGAATCGGAACATGTATGCGATTACTCGCAGGGCTCGAGAGAAGCTGGAGAACCGATCGAGGATGTCGGTTTGCTCTTCGAGAAGGTGGTGGCAGTCAATCGCTCGTTGTTCCGGGATTGGAGCTTTGCGAGAGTGACCTTTGGGCCAAGCATCGGAAGCTTGCTGCAGCCATTTGGGGCCATTCCACCATAGAGGGTGATCTTTAAGATCTTGCGGCTTGCATCCGCGCGTTCCTAAGTCTGCGGGATTTTCAGCGCTTGGCACATGTCGCCAGGGAGCGTTGTGCACATTTTTACGTATTTGAATCGTGCGGTTGGCAACATAAGTTTTCCATGTGCAAGGTGGTTTTTCCAACCAAGCAAGGGCAATTTCAGAATCAACCCATAAATGGATTTCCGATTTATCGAACCCGAGATAAGAGCGGAGGGATTTGATGAGCTGGGAGAGTAAAACTGCTCCGCAAAGCTCTAAGCGAGGTAGGCTTATTGTTTGGAGAGGTGCAACTCTTGTTTTTGCAACAAGGAGATGTGACGAGAGGTTGTCACCATTCGTGCTAATACGTATGTATAGAGCTGCACAGTGTGCCTTTTCATCGCAAAATCCATGGATCTGAACATTTCGATTGGGGGCGTATTGAACCCACCGGGGAATTTCGATAAGTTCTATGGCTGGCAAGTTCTCAATGAATTGCTGCCATTTGATAAGTGATCCTGGCTTTATGCACTCATCCCACTCAGTGCCTTCAAGCCAAAGCTCTTGCAGAAGCTTTTTGGCAAGAATCATTATAGGCGAAAGCCATCCTGCGGGATCAAAAAGTTTGGCAACGGAGGAGAGAATTTGCCTTTTTGTGAATGAATTTGCAGGAGTAGTGGGAGAGATGGAGTATGAAAATGAGTCCGATAGGGCATTCCAACGGATGCCAAGAGTCTTAGTGGAACTCGTTGAATCGAACTTGAGGAATTCCGAATCGAAAAGGTCGTCTTCGGGAATTTCCTCTAAGAGTTTCGCGTGATTAGCCGTTATCTTTTTAAGAGGGAAACCTCCGGAGTTGAGGGTGGCTATCACTTGAGAGAGAGCTTCCTTAGTGGTGGGAAGATCATGACCTCCGGAAAGAATGTCGTCGACATACGTTTCCTCGAGAAGTATTTTCGCCGCTAACGGGCTAGATGGCTAAGAATCGTGGGCCAATTGATGGAGCGTTTTGATGGCCAAATATGGCGCACAGTTAACTCCAAATGTCACCGTTTTCAATTTGAAATCTTGAATAGGAGATTCCGGGGATTTGCGAAAGAGTATTCGCTGGAATTCCTGGTGATCATTATGGACCCGAATTAGCCTATACATCTTCTGGACATCGCCATTGAAGACAAAGCGGTAAAGGCGCCATCGGAGAATGAGGGCTGTGAGGTCATTTTGAAGAGTAGGGCCAGTATGCAGAATGTCGTTTAATGACTGACCAGAGCTTGAGGACTTTGAGGCATTGAAAACCACTCGGACTTTGGTCGTTTTCTTTTCGGGGCGGATGACTGCGTGATGAGGCAGATAGTATGAGAAGTATTTGCCATTTTGGATTATCTCACGGGGATTTGTGAGTTCCATATGGTCAAGGGTGAGATATTCCTCTAAGACGCCATCGTAGATGGTCTTGAGGTTTCCGTTTCGGGAGAGATTTCGCTCCATGCTGACATATTGCTGGAGCGCATTGGGTCGGGAATTGCCCAATGATATCGAGCATGGAAATTCTGCCTTAAAGGGAAGTTTCACGACATATCTACCGTCCGATCCACGGGTTGTGGTCTTCTGGTATAATTCTTCACAGAATTTGTCATCCGCGGAGACAGGTGTCGGGAGTTTGACTTCTTCCTGCTCCCAGAATTGTCTGAGTTGCGAACTAAGTTCCGCATTGGATACTTCTGCAACGTATGTCGAATAAGATGACACCGTATGGGGTACTGGCCCGCTGAGTATCCAACCGAAAATGGTGTTTTGGGCTAATAAACTGACACAGACATTTCGGCGGATACCTTCGAGTAAGATCTGGGGAAGCAGATCGCTGCCAATAACTAAGTCTATCTGCGCTGACTCGAAGGGACTTGGGTCAGCGACATTTAGCGTGGCAAATTCTTGCCAATTGGGATGGCTAATTGTGAGTGGGGGTAGCAATTTTGTTAATTGGGGGAGTACGATTGCTTGCACATTGAGGGTCGTGCTGGAGTTTGGAACTGCCAACGTCAAAAAGCAAATGTGATTCGCATTTTGCACAATTTTACCGCCCATGCCCGAAATTTCGAAGTGTGATCTTTCGATTGGCAATTTTAGGCGATTTTGCACCTTCGAGGAAATGAAGGTGCGTTGCGAGCCTTGGTCGATCAACGCTCTAACCTTGAACAATTCTCCTAGGCACCAGTGCCGTGGGCAGAAGGGATTGGGTGCCATTATTGGAATGAAGGGCTTGTACTTGAGGCGTACTTAGCCTTGAAGATGTGCTGGGTTGCGCATCTGAAGTGGGGGAATGAGTTGTGGAGTTATTGTTCGGTTGTGGATGAGCTGTTGCGACCTGAGAGGTGGGCGTCTGAAACCTGTTGAGAGGCTGCGAGGATTGAGATTTATTGTTGGGGAAATGAAGCAGGGAATGATGCTTCCTTTGGCAGTAAACACACGTAAAACTGCTTGTGCAATCCTTTATGGTATGCGTTGTCGCAAGACAGTTTTCACATAAGCTGTGTTCTTTGACGTATTTCAATCGGCTCTGGGGGCTGAGCTTCTTGAAACTCTGACATGTCCGTATAGGGTGATTTGCGTTGCAAAGTTTGCACGCGAAGTCTTTTTTCACCTCAGTGTGGAGGAGCTGACATCTGTTTTGAGGCCGATTTTGAGGAGTATGGAAATTGGAGGGTTGTGGTTTTGGCTTAGCGGGGCGAATGCTATTGAGCCGTTCCACCACCTCGTACCTGCAGGTCAGGAACTCGTCCATTTGCGACCAAAGAGGCAGGTCTTTCCGAGATGTAAGGGATTGTTCCCAGAGAGCTAATGTCTCCTCGGGCAATTTGGTGCAACAAATGTACACAAGCAGCGGATCCCAATTGTCGGTGTCCACGGCCTGGGACCTAAGTACCGAAAGACAATTGTTGATTGTTCTTTGAATCCGCTGCACCGCTTCGCTACTTTCGGTAGTAGCCGGAGTTATATTTAATAAGGAACGAATCTGGTTGTCAACCAATATGCGCCTGTTTTCGTAGCGGGATTTCAGGGCTTCCCATGTGAGTCCGAAGTTTTCGTCACTTAAGGCAAATTGTTTTACAATTGCACCGGCTTTGCCTTGCGTCTTGTATCGGAGGTGATACAGTTTTTGGGTTGGAGTGAGCTTGGGGTGATTTATGTATACTGCCGTAAACATGTCCCGGAAGGACGGCCATTGCTCATAGCCCCCGAAAAATGTTTCGGTATCGCAAGGTGGAACTTGTAAACAAATATTTGGAGTATTTGTTGGTTCTAGGGATCGAACCTGTTCCGTATGCGCAGCGTGCTGAGTGGGTTGAGGCTGGAGCATCTCATTGATGTCCGACATTTGAGCCATGCACAACTCATACTGGTCTGTGCAGGCTTCGATCTTCTGCCGAGCCGACTCCTTGAAACGGTCGGGCTGGCAACTGTCTTCCGCAATGGAGACAGCCTCATAAGCCAACATAAGCCTTTCCCATTGGGCTTCCAAATTCTTTCGACGAATTTGGATGAGGGACTTCGTTTGTTCCTCAATGGGATTAGTGGAGAATTTTGTGCATAATTGCACGAGCCGATCGGACTCAAATATGAATTTGGCAACGCTAGGATCGGTTGCTTTGAGAATGGGAGATTTGGAGCGCGTTTTTGGCGGCTCACGAGTGACAGGGTCTGTCAAAAACAAATCAGTTGACACCTTAGGGGGTTGTTTGGAGGCGGTTGACTCCATCGTGTCAGATTGCTTTTTAGGCGAACGCTCTACCGGCATTGAAAGTAATTAGCGACACTTGAGAGCGAGGGGGGTCAGGTGCGAAAAAGTTGAAATTAAATTTTCACCTGAGAATGGAAATAAACGAAAGTGTTAAAGTTGGCCGCGTCCGCACGAACGGCTTAAAATTGGAAAAAATCGAAAAATTACACGAAAGTGTGAATATTATTCGATTGAATGGGAAATTGCCTTTAATTGTTTGGCCAACTTTATTAAACGTATGTGGAGTAATACGCGAAAAAATTAATAAATTTGTAAATAGGAACCGCGGAATCCGGAATATGGAAATTTGTCTAAGTGTTGTGAAAAATGAGCAAAATAAAAACAACAAAGTGACAGTCAAATTTATTTGTGTATTTGTATTTATTTTATTAAAACAAAAATAAATATGTATGTGTATGTGTATAAATGTGTATAAAAGTATGTGAAAAAGAAAAATAAATATGTATGGGTGTGTGTATAAGTGTATGTAAAAATATATTTTTGAATGTATAATATTTGTTATTGTTATTTGTTGTTAGTAAATTTATTAAAATGTCTTTTATTATATAGAGGAGGAAAAATAAAATTTTTGTGTACCGGTGGGATGTGTTTGTCCCACTGTATGTATATTAAGTGTATGCGCAGTGAACGTTTGATATGTACAATTGAAAATTTTCGACTTAGAAATACAGTGGGACAAACACATCCCACCGGTACACAAAAATTTTATTTTTCCTCCTCTATATAATAAAAGACGTTTCGACTTAGAAAATTTTCAATTGTACATATCAAACGTTCACTGTGCATACACTTAATATACATAAAGTGGGACAAACACATCCCACCGGTACACAAAAATTTTATTTTTCCTCCTCTATATAATAAAAGACATTTTAATAAATTTACTAACAACAAATAACAATAACAAATATTATACATTCAAAAATATATTTTTACATACACTTATACACAAATATACACACACCCATACATACTTGGGACGGGTCTTGTTGTCCCACTGTATGTAATAACGTGTATGTGTGTATTGTGTATGAGTGTATATATATGTATATATATGCACGATTCCTCGACTTAGAAAATTTTCAATGTGCAGTGAAAATGTGCAACTTGTCCCACTGTATCCGCTTTGTGCTTTATTGTTTACGTATATGCACTTGGGCCAAGCAGCGGGATTGCGTGCTGCCAAGTGCGTGCGAATATAGCACAAAGAGAAATGCGGAAATAAGTGCAGAAGTGGGCGCGCAGAATGTACACAGCAGCTGGGCTGTCGCTGCTGATCTTGCACAAGCGCAAAGAAAAAGAGGGTAAATGGTGTGTGCGAATTTAGCACAAAGAAAAGTGCGCGAATATGTGCACAAGTGGGCGCGCAAAATGTAGAAAGCAGCTGGGCAGTTTGCTGCTGATTTTTTGTGTAAAGCACCAAGGAAAGGAGAGGCAATGGAATATGTGAATATTGCACAAAGAGAAGTGCGTGAATATGTGCCGAAATGGGCGCGCAAAATGTACACTGCCCAATGTACAAAGCACAAGGAGAAGAAGGGGAAATGTGTAAAATATAACTTGGCAGTAGCGGAACTGCTTTTTGCGGGATTTTGATCCAGTTGAATATTGTATATATATACAATATTCAACGGCAAATAATTGGGTATGTGGTTTTGTAAACGGGAATACAAGAATTTTTGTAACTTCGTAAAATATATGTATGTGTGTATGTATAATTAAACCGCAATTTAATAATTGGGCGGGTAATTAAAATGTTCTTTACAAAAATTTTGTTCTTTGTAAAATATATGTGTATGTGGATGTTAGTATGTGAATGTTAATTTTAATAAATTTTTTGGGCTTATCTTATTGGGCCCAGTGCCCGAGTATGGGGATCTCCTCTTTGTGACGTTAATGTCCGTCCAACGTTGTGTTGTTCCACTGCTCTTGTCTGCCTTGAGTGCTTCCTTCTTCGTCTTCGTTGGGTGTGTTGTTGTTTTCTGCACTGTATCGCACTGCACTTTGGTTTGTATGTTTTATGCTGCACTTTATGTTTATTTATTTTCGAAAAAAGGGGGGCCGGGGATGGCTTTTCTTTGTTTTTTCTTTTTTGAATAGGGGGGCCGGGGATGGCTTTTTTTTGTTTTTGAATAGGGGGGCCGGGGATGGCTTTTTGTTTTGGATTTTTTTCACTTCAATTCACTTTAATTTATTTGTTTTTTTTATATATGTTTTCTGTTGTTCACTTGTCGCGGGTCCGCGGTGGCTCGAAGGACCATGAATATTTGTCTTTAAGTGAGCCGTCGGCGGAGCGAGTAAAAATAGAAGGCGTGGGGGTTTTCGGTTTCGGTGCGTTTTATTAGACGTTTAAAACACGAATGACAATAATATGTAACAATGGACAACACAAATGGCCGGAGCCGGTGGAAAGTGGGAAGTGGAACATGTTTACACAGGGGAACTGGAAGGGAGAGGATTTGAGTTGTGCAGGGTCCACAGAACATTGGAACGACACATTTGACCAGCGTTATTACCCGAACTAAAGACGTGTACGATGAAAAACGTTCAATGTAAGAATCTCCATCCATATTGACCGCAATGGCGGTGTTGGTGTAAATTGGTCTCAACTCCATGGTTGCGTCAACTGAAGATACTTCCGTTCTTGTCATTGGATCCGGCCACTGAGTGAATGGGTTAGTGAGCCATGGGGGCCCATACCACCACAATTTTGTATTTGCGAGTTTGTGGGGGCTCATTCCCCTACTTGAACAGTCGGCTGGGTTATCTTCCGAGCGCACATGGCGCCATTGCGCCACTGCAGTGCTTTCCACAATTTTCTGAACACGGTTTGATACAAAAGCCTTCCACCGATTTGGTTCACCTTGGATACAGCACAAAACGATTGTAGAATCTGTCCAAAAGAAGATATTTTCCGAGCTCACATTTAATTTTAAGTGCTGCTTCACAAATAGCATGACTTTCACAGCAAGCACAGCTCCATTTAATTCTGCACGTGGCGTAGTTAGTTTAGGCTTGATTGGACAAACTTTACATTTCGCCATTAGAAGACATACGATAACACGACTCGGATACTGGAACACGCAGATAAGCAACTGCAGAATATGCCAGGTTAGAGACGTCGGCAAAGATATGAAGTTCACAAAAGGTGTTTGTTGTGTACGTCCAACGTGATACACGTAGCTAGGATATTGTTGGCAGTTCCAACGCATACTGTTTCCACAACTTCTGAATCGGTGGTGGTGCTAATTCATCCCATTTCAATTTTTCGCACCATAATCGCTGTAATATCAATTTGGCCGATACAATTACTGGGTTTAACCATCCCAAAGGGTCAAATAACCGGACAACCGCTGATAAAATTGATCTTTTCGTGATATAGTCGTTTGAAATTTCAAAGTTAATACAAAAATGAAAACAATCTTCTATCGGTCCCAATACATTCCCAAAGCTTTCACAATACCACTAAAGTGGAGTTCCAATAGGGAATTCTTCTCGCGATGCTCAATGGGTATACGGTCTAATAGCTCCGAGCAATTACTGACCCACTTTCTCAATTCAAATGTCCCACGTTGCAACATTCCGATTACTTGCCGCTGAATTTCCAGTTCGTCGGAGACAGGGCCGGCTCCTGATAGCATATCATCCACGTACATCTGGTGTTTGATGACCCGCGCTGCTAGCGGATAGTTATCGGCTTCGTCGTCGGCTAACTGATGTAAAGTGCGCATGGCACAGAACGGGGCGGATGCTGTTCCGAACATTACAGTTGAACAGCAATACTCCGCGATATTTTCCGACGAATCCGCACGCCACAGAATCGCACTGACATTGATGTATCTATACATTTTCATAATATTTGCCATAAATACAATTTTGGTTACACGCCAATTGAGAAGCACCGCGGCTAGGTCGTTATGCAAAGTGGGGCCGATCGCTAAAATGTCGTTAAGCGACTTTCCGTTATTCGTTTTTGCCGAGGCGTCAAACACAATGAGTACCTTGGTGGTGGATGATGATTGCTTTATAACTAGATGATGTGGCAGATAACAACGTGTAACGTATCTCACATTGTTTTGGACGATTTCACGTTTTTGTTCAGATGTCGTAACTAATTTCATCTGACCTAACTTGATATATTCTTTAATACTATTTGCATAGATTTGTTTGAGTTCCGGATCACGATTAAGATGACGTTCTTGACAGATAAAGCGCTTTAAAGCCACGTGACGTGCCGAGAACTCTAGATGAATCGATTGCAGATAAAAGTGGTAACCTCACAAGATATTTTCCGGTGTTTAATCGCGTATGTGTTCTTTGATAATGTTGTTCACACCACGTTTCTTCATCGGTGGCCATGCATGCCGAACCAATTTCCTTCAATTCCCAATATTTTCTCTGTTTCAATATCTGTGTATAATGAAGTAACTGTGATTGTGGGCTCGGCCGAGGCCTTACCTGATATAATGAATCCAAATGATGTACTCTGTGCGATAGGCACTCCCCTCTCTGCACGGCAAACTTCGTTCAGCAGACAATCGTCATACACATCGCTACCCAATAACAAATCTACAGGCTGTGGTTCAAAATACTTGGGGTCAGCCAAATTTAATCCTTCGAGATGTTGCCAAGCTGATGTTGCTAAGCGGCTAGACGGCAACACGTAGGCCTTAACCAGATATTGGATGTCATTCCTGTATCGCGAGCTCACTGTCAACATAACATAAGAGCGCCCTTCGGCAACTTTCCTTTCACCTAAACCATTTATTTGTACATGTGCTCTTTTTCGGGAGAGGCGCAGCAATTGCACTGTGCGCTCCGTCACAAACGATGCTTGTGAGCCCTGATCTAAGAAAGCACGCACACTTATTTGTTTACCATCGGACGACGCGACATTAACAACTGCAGTCGGCAAAAGTACATGATGCGGCTTATCAACTTCGGGTTCTATCGCGTGCGTAGTGTTCGCAGGGGGCTCAATTGAGAATGTGGCGCGAAAAGACGAAGTTTCGGCTGTCGCGGGTAGTTCGGCGCGCACATCTTCGTGAATGAGTGTATGATGTCGACCTTGACATGCAGAACAAGTGCGACGACTACTGCATTTGGATGCACGATGATTATAACCTAAGCAATTAAAACAGAGCTTATATTTCTTTCAGCGGCTTTTCTCTCTATGATGCTCATCTCCAAGAAACGCGGACTCTCACGAATCGGGTGTGTGATGGAACTGCTGCCGCACAAAGGGCAGCTGTAAGATTTTGTTGTTACATGTGCCGACGTCACCAATTCGCCTCGCCGTTTGTGTTCGTTCGCAAGAGATTTACCAGTAGAATGTACATTCGATTTTGCTGAAGGTACTAATATTTGATACTGCTCATCCAAGAAAGAGCACAACTCATTGAAGTTCGGGATAGTTTTTTGCTTTCTCAAAGAGCGATCCCAATCTGCCCGAATCGTTGCTGGTAGTTTTCTAAGCATGTAATACACTAACACCTCACCCGATGCTCCGATGTTAATCTCCAACTTTTCGAGAGAATTGATGCACGAACGATTGGTCTGCGTACAACGTTTGAGAGCAGTGGCGTTGTCGCGAACGACGGGTGGTTGCTGATCGAAGGCATCCATGTAATAAAAAAATAGAATACGTTTATTGTCATAAATGGAATTTATCATTTCCCAAGCCATTTGGTAATTTTCGCCTAACAAACTGATGTGCTTGATGTCTTCCGCTGCCTCGCCACCGAGAGCTGCCTTTAAATAATGGAAACGTTGTATATCATTTAGTCGTATACACCAATACCTCGCTTTGCGTCGTTTCGTTTTGCGTTTTTTCGAAGTTGCGTCGCTGCTGAATTAGTACTAATTTTCACTGTGCGTCGTTAGATTTTCGAAGCTGCGTTGTTTTGGGTCCGAGTCTTTAATTTTTTTTTTTTAATTTTCTTTTTTTTTCTAAAAGGCGACTTTTGTTTCTAATTGCGCCATGCCATCAAAACTCGGGGATTCCCTTTCTAACTGAAAATCAACGCAAACATTAGACCAATTTTTTGTGAAAGAAAGCCGACTTACGACAACAGCCACTATGGACTCATCAGACAGTTATTAATTTTTATTTTGTTTTTATAAATTAATTGAATATTTTATTTTGTTTTAATTGAATTTGTTTTTTTTTTGTTTTTTGTATGTATGTAATAAAATTTTATATTATTTTTGTTTTTTTAATGTTTACTTTGTTTAATATTCTTTTTAAAAAGTTGTATTTTCGTAACCCTGGAACCTATCTTCGATCTTTACATGGTTTGCTATAGAAAATCATAATTCACTTTGCGTCGTTTCAATTTGCGTCGTGTTTTTTTTGGAACGTAACCACGACGCAAAGTGAGGTATTGGTGTACTATTGTAAATACATGTCAAAAATATTTGCTTAAATTTTGGCCATTGAACGTAATCTCCATTAAATGTAGGCAGCTTTACTTCAGGTAGTGATACTTCGTTACTGCCTGTGAAAGTGGTGTTGGTTTCTGTAAGGACTACGCTGCTGTCCATTAAGCCTTCCTAATGTCTTTGATGATGATTGACGAATTGCCGAAACCACGTCTAGATGTAATTCCTCGAATTGGTCATGGATCTCGTTGTCGAAATAATTCACCTTAACCTGCTTGTCATCCGATATTCGCAATAACACGCGGTGGTTGCGACGAAAGTCGGCCCGATAACAACGTTTCTAACCTTGTTTCGTAATAGGCTGGCGTTTTGCGTGTAGGCGGATCTTTTTTGAAATTTCTCAGCGCATTTTGCACGGAGCCCATCAATGCCTTCTGCTCGTTAACGTATTCCATGGCTTGCAGTGCTCCGCCATCTTCCATCGTGCCCAACCAATACAAAACTCAAATCGCACTTACCAGTTCCAACCGAAATTCCCTCGCCTTGCTGAATCCCCGTGCTCCGAACTTAGTTGATAAGTAATGCCGGTTCCAAAATGAAGTTCCTTCGTCTTGACAAATCCCCGCGTTCCGATAATGATACAAATGATATGGCAAATCCTCACAGGAGGCACCGGAATGTTTGTACGTAGATTTGCCGCCCGTATCCACCCAAGAAGGGACCGCGTGGTTTGCTTGATCTTATTAAACTTAACTTTATCCTGCTCTTAACAACGAGCCAACAAAAAAACGAGAGAACAGGAAGAACAAAATGTCAAAAGATGCACGTGATGTGCAAAAATGCAAGTATGCATTTACTAGGTATATAAATTCAGGGTTGTCTCGTATGTGCTCCAACAGCTGCATACACAGGTAAATAATAATTGGATCCTAATCGGAAGTGTTCACGTCATATGATTGTAGAGTGTTTAACCCATTACTGCCTGCATATAGATCTAGCCAGCGAATTTTGTCTAAATTTACATATGTTGGGCCGGAGTGCTTAGAATAGTTATACACAAAAATTCAGGTATCTACCTGATATAGCACCTGAGATATAGAGGGGGTGAAATTTCACCCATCCGGCACCAGGTGTGCCGAAATACCCATATATTGCAAGAAGCTTGGTTGACTTCTTATTACCTCTTGAAAATTGCCGATATAGTCAATTATTTTTACTTTTATGTAATTATGGCAAGGACTATCTATTATCTTGGCTACTGACAAAAGAAAATTTGTTTGGCAATGTCGGCGCATGAAATTGGCGCCAAAATAAATGGCATTCGGTTTTCTATTCTATGTTTTGCACATAAAATTATAAATGAAACTGATCATTTACAAAAAATCAATGAAAATGATTCGCAGACGTGGAATTTTGAGCACCCTCGAAATAAATGACATAATTGAGGAAGAATGGAGTGAGCACGAAGACAGCACAAGTCTTGGCAGAGCAGAAGATATAGACGTAGTGCTTTTACCACCCGATCGTGTGGATGACTTGACCGACGACGAAGGCATGGACGATGACAAACATGTGATCAACGACACTGATCAGAATTTACCATCTGAGGTAGCCGGAGTAATGGAAGTGGAGTTTAGTTATATTGATGATAATCCGATTGCGATGAATTTAGAATTCAGATTGTCACTATTCTAACGAACTCTGTATATTCATCATGACCCAATACATCGAGCTAAAAGATATGACCGTAAGCAATCTAAGCACATTTTCATTGACCAACCAGATCCCATTTTTACATACATACAACCAACGAATGGGTGGAGTTGATTTAGTAGATAATGGCATTGCGAACTACAGAGTCAGGGTTCGTGGAAAGAATGGTACTGGCATTTGATAAGTAATGTGTTAGATGCGACAATGGTAAACGCCTGGAAATTGCATTGCTTGTTTCAAAAATTTAATAAAAGCAAGCCGATGGCGCAATTCGAGTTTCGACGTGATGTTGTTGAGAGTTGGTTGCCCCCAATTGAACGGAACGTACAATCCAAGAGATCATTCGGCACAGTGACACCAAGTCAAAAACGAGTTCGCGAAGATGGGATTGGCCACTTACCGCAACGAGGAGACAAACACCGTCGTTGCAAGCATTGCCAAGGAGAAACCTTCTTTGCATGCATGAAGTGTGACGTGTGCCTGCATCCAAAAAACTGTTTCGAAAAATATCATAATGGTGAAAGGCGAACTACACATTGATTTTATTGATATTAAAACAATTACAATATTAAAAACTCTTTTTCTAAGTACCAAAATAATAACGCGCCATTATCGCCATATCGACCATTCTCGCACAGTCCATTACCATCGCGAACCATCCTTGCCAAATCGGAATTATAGCAAGATTGCCGTACTCTAAAGTGCGTGCCTAAAAGTATGCTCGTAAAAGCATTCACGCATAGCACAGCAACAGAGTGCCTCATCGTCACACTGCCCATCACTTAGACTTGTTCGTTACGAACAAGTGCCGAGGCTCCGCCGGAGCAAGATGCCAAGCGCTCCAAATGGACTACTTTCAGCCTAGCGTTTCTGCTGCCGCAGCGTTGAATCCTGTCCTTCCCATGATGTTTGAACTTTTGGAGACAAAACTTTCTTCCGCTGCGGGTTGCTGAGCATTACCAGATCGCCTTCTTGGATCCCTTCTGAGTTAGCCCGTAGACCATAGCTGGCTTTTAATCTGTTTTCGACTAGTTGAGTGCGGCTCCGCGATCTTCTCATCGGCCCTTTCGCAGCCGAACACCGATCACAGCCTCTGATCCACTCGGCGACAGACTCCTGGCATCCTACCCAATAGAACCGCCTTCTTATCTTGGCGACAGTTTTTGCGATGCCTAGGTGCCCTCCATTGGAGTCGTTATGGTTTGCCTCGATGACATCGTCGATCCGGCCTTTCGGGACCACTATTAGGGATTTTCTGGTCCTGCCATCCCTGCTCTCCCACTCGCGGTATAGTCAGCCATCCTTCGTACGTCTACGCTTACTATGCCCAGTAAGCCTTCGCGATCGGGCTCTCACCAGCCATCTCCTGCCAGTCCGGCCGTACTCTCTGCGCTTTGCCTTTGATGACTTTTACGAGATCCGTATCCTCGCGCTGGTCCTTCTGTAGCCTTTCCGCAAGCCAATCTGCCTCTTGTAGAACATTTACCGACCGAACATCCACAATTTGTCCCTTGTTTTCGCCTTGCGAATCATGCCTGCGCTCGGTTTTGCAAGAATGGTATGGCAGTGTGTCAGCCCATCTTGGCGACGTCTGTTGTCCGGAACGCTTCTCTCGCAGATGGCAGTCTCGTGATATGTGGCCTTGCCTGCCACATCGCCAACAACTGACCCTAGATGAAACAGCCCGCAGCCTCGCTAGTGCCTCTGAGCTTACTGTCTGGCTTTGCGTGACACGTCCAGATTGGGCTCGACGCCTTTCCGCAGATGAATGTCGAAAACTTCCCCTCCAGGCCGTCTCATACGTCAATGCGCTTGTCACCGTCTCACGGAATGTCGGCTTCATCATCATCAATGTACTCATACTCAGCAGATGAGAATTACAAGAATCGCAAAAGTGCGCTCTTGGCAGGCAATGGCAAAACCTCCAAGTGTGAAAGAAAAACTGCCAATCGCCGTTCGGATTCGGCGTTAAACTGTAGATCCCCTCCCTCCCTTTCCCCATCAGTTTGAAATGTGTGTTGCATCACATGTTGGAAAAAACAGTGCTGCATACACATTTCAAACGGGTCGAATTTGTGGTATCACAACGGGCCCATAGGCCTAAGTGTGTCTCATACAGAGGCAGCCACTAAACCGACCAACCATGACGGTCTCGTTATCACTTCTCAAACCTTCCGGAACTGTTTTTATTACCTCAGCCGCAGGACCTCTTAGAGCTAGTATCAGTCTCCGACCTTTCCTAACATCGGTCCACTGACTCTCCAAAGCAGCCATATCGAATTGTAGTTTGAATGTGTCGAACGACGTAGTACCATCATAAGTAGGCACTTCTATGGCAAAACTTTCTCTAAGCCCCTCGTCGATTTTTCTGTTCACCGAATCCTCCAGACTGTCAACTCGTTTGTCTAAATGTTCTACTCGTGTCTCCAGGTGCTCGACTTTCACATTAATCCTGTCTGAAATTTCCTCCACCTTCTGCTCCAAGCGCGCAGAATTTTCCTGAAGCTTGCTGGACAACTCCCGATTTGCATTTTCGAGTTTTGCTGACATATCTCGATTTGCAGTTTCGACTTTTGCCGAATTTTCCTGATTGACATTCTCGATTTTCGCAGAAGTTTCCTGAAACATGCCTTTGACATTCTCGATTTTCGCAGAAGTTTCCTGAAACATGCCTCTCATTGCAACCATAAGCTGGCTCATGTCCATTGCTTGTGGTGGCGCAGCCGCTGCAGCCGTACTTTGCATCGACGCAGCACCAGCAGGCGATTCCTCCACCTTGGCCGACGCCTCTGGCTCCTGCGTCCCGAACTCGTGCGCAGTCCAATCGATGCCTCGTGATTCACATGCCTCTCGCAAGCGCAGCTGCAACTCCACCTTACCGCCAGCAGTCGGCAAATTCCAGGCAGCCAGCTCCTTCTTCAGCTGGTCCACCTTCAGCAGCTCGAGTTTAACCATGTCTGCGTTTTTATAATTTTATTTACTTTTTGTTATTTTCAGTAGCACAATCCCACTTCTGACACCAAATGTTACGAAAATGACTTCTCTAAGTTCGTATACTGGATTGTGCTTGAAAATAAAACCACTTCAATTACTCAACGCAAAATGCATTCCAAAACTAGCAATCACTTTATTTACAAATTTACACTTGTTTGTCTTTACACTACTACTATTGCATGTTTCCCCTTTGCTTGCTCGAATCAGACTCGATCCCTGCGCTGCACACTGCTGACTTTTATACCTGTCTGGTTATCGCGCCGACTGTTCTCGCACATTTCAATTGGACAATGCTCGACCATTCTCGCACAGTCCCTTACCATCGCGAACCATCCTTGCCATATCGGAATTATAGCAAGTTTGCCGTACTCTAAAGTGCGTGCCTAAAAGTATGCTCGTAAAAGCATTCACGCATAGCACAGCAACAGAGTGCCTCATCGTTACAATATTATTAAAAACGAAATAAACCTGCATCTATTCCATTTCCTTCTACAAAATTTCAGCCAAATCGCATAACACATTTAGTCAGGGAGGCCAAAGGAAAATGAGGGGTGATGGGGTGAAATTTCACCCCATCCGGCTGGAATGGGTTAAACAAGTATTAATACCGCGTTGCAAACCTTTAAGCCCGGAACCACTCTCAGAAGACAGAGCAGGTAAATCAAAGAGAAGCTTAATTTGGGTATTGATAAAAATTCTTTTGTTATTAAAAGCTTGGTTTAAATTATTCCAGGCAAACTCGAAACCGTCATTGGTCAAAACGGACCTTCGCACTATTGCTTCGCCACTCGTTTTCTGAATGAGGTGATACAGTTTTTTAACATTACTTAAACGATTGTTTCTTATGTAGATGGCTGTAAACAAATCGCGAAAAGTTGGCCAAGACGTATAGTCGCCCTTAAGAACTTCAGTATCACAAGGCGGAAGTGCGATATTATTGTTTGAAATAGGTTCTGATAAAGCAGAACCATTGAGTGGATGTGTGACGAGGAAAAGATGAAGCGAGAACGAAGTCATGAATTTTTTCATTAACACTAGAACTACCGGGAGCGGTCATTTGACGGTTTTCAGTTTTCGATTAACCGTAGCTCGAAAACGGTTTAAGTTACGAATCTGGTTCTCCTTGACTTTAATATTTTGCACTAAGCTCAATATTCTAAAATTTTGCAATCACTGCGCCGATCTGTTTTCTTTTTATCATCGATTTTATTTACTATGGTCATGACCAGGGAAAGGATTTTGAGGATCTAAAAACCTATAAAAGAGGCAAAATAAAATAGCAAAAAAGGCACGGAAAGGCACTAAAAACTGCCAAAAAGGCAGAAAAAGGCACTAAAAACTGTCTAAAAAGGCAAAATAGGGCATTAAAAACTCTTAAAAAGGCAGAAACAGGCATTTAAAAATTAAAAAAAAAATACTAGAAAATCTAAAAAAGGGGAAACGGTATGTATTTTTTTTAAATTTTATTTCATCTGACGTATGCAACATACAATATTTATACCTCGTTTTTTGTAGAAGAAAAGGAACATCAAGGTTTTCAAAGATAGTTTAAAAACTAAAACTTAGATATTTTAATTGAAATGTAGGCACATATTTTAAATTCATATTTTAATTTCTCATATAAAAGCATAAAAGCCGTACTTGTATCACAAAAAAATAAATAAAATTTTTGCGCTAACCGAACTTTTTTATTTTTGGGATGTTTTTTCTTTAAATTTTCCACTGCACAACAAAAAATAACGGCTTAATAATGATCAAATCAATGTAAAAACATCGATAAGTTAACGAAATTGCAATGTTGCCACTTAATTTTTTTTAAGCTTCAAGGTATTCTTGCGAAACAAAAGGGGGAAAATATTAAAAACGAAAGAAAAAATAAAAAGGCCCTCGACAAATCTTGAAAAAGGCATTTTGTGGCATTTATAGGTAAAATAGGCACTAAAAAAGGCATTTATGGGTGAAAAAGGCAAACTACCTTTTTAAGGCAAAAAAAGGCAAAATAAAAATGATATATATATACAAAATCCTTTCCCTGCTCATGAGTCATGACCAGGGAAAGGATTTTGTGGAAATTGCCTTTTTTGTTTGCTGCTAGATAGAGAATTTCTGATTGAAAATGAGCACGAATTAGGTCCTCCTTATTAAAAATATATTACTTTTATTTTGCCCTTTTTGCCTTAAAAAGGCAGTTTGCCTTTTTCACCCATAAATGCCTTTTTTAGTGCCTATTTTACCTATAAATGCCACAAAATGCCCTTTTCAAGATTTGTCGAGCGCCTTCTTATTTTTTCTTTCGTTTTTAATATTTTCCCCCTTTTGTTTCGCAAAAATACCTTGAAACTAAAAAAAATTAAGTGGTAACATTGCAATTTCGTTAACTTATCGATGTTTTTACATTGATTTGATCATTCTTAAGCCGTTATTTTTTGTTGTGCAGTGGAAAATTTAAAGAAAAAAACATGCCAAAAATAAAAAAGTTCGGTTAGCGCAAAAATTTTATTTATTTTTTTGTGATACAAGTACGGCTTTTATGCTTTTATATGAGAAATTAAAATATGAATTTAAAATATGTGCCTACATTTCAATTAAAATATCTTAGTTTTAGTTTTTAACCCTGGTGTCATAACGTTATTTTTTACCCCTGAAATCATAACGATACGTCTGGGAGACGTATAAAGATTTACGATCTTAAACCGATATTTAAAGGATATCGTACCAAATATCGTAGCAAATATTTCACTTACATCAGAAATATGTATATTTTTCTGTAAAATAAAAGTCATAGTTGCTAATTATAAGTAGTAAGTGTTTTATTTTTAGAACGAGTTTTACTGCGCTATTGCGCTTTATTGCGCAAAACGTAAAAAGAGCATACGTCTCGCAGACGTACGTTATGACAGTAGGGTTAAACTATCTTTGAAAACCTTGATGTTCCTTTTCTTCTACAAAAAACGAGGTATAAATATTGTATGTTGCATACGTCAGATGAAATAAAATTATTAAAAAATACATACCGTTTCCCCTTTTTTTAGATTTTCTAGTATTTTTTTCTTATTTTTAAATGCCTGTTTTTGCCTTTTTAACAGTTTTTAATGCCCTATTTTGCCTTTTTAGGCAGTTTTTAGTGCCTTTTTCTGCCTTTTTGGCAGTTTTTAGTGCCTTTCCGTGCCTTTTTTGCTATTTTATTTTGCCTTTTTTATAGGTTTTTAGGTCCTCAAAATCCTTTCCCTGCTCATGAGTAATAGCTTCACTTTTGAAATATTTGCCAAAACTATACGTTTTTACATTCAAAAACATAAATAAATGTTGTTTTAATGCTTACAATGAAAAATTTCTTCAGATCCAACTGATTAAAAACTCTGAATCCAAACCCGGTACTCCTAGTGTTAATCTTCGCTAAACATGAAACGTATGTGCGATACGTGCTGTTATATTTCGCATCAACAACAGCGATATCATCAGCTGTTCTTTTCGTTTGCGATTCAAAATATATTTGGCATTTTTCATATTGAGCTTTCACGGTAGCCCACAACTCCTTTAGCTCGGAGCTTTGAATATCTAAAGTGAATTTGCTATGACTACTAGATGGAGTTTCCGTAAAAGCATTTTCAAATTTGAAAACGCGATCAGAAGCACGGGTGAAATCGTCAAGTTTGGACATTTTGATTTCAATAGGAGGAAACAAAATAAAAAAAATAAAAGCAATCCCCAAACTGTTTCACCTTAGCACAACAAAGGTGTAATGCAAAAGAGAACGCCAAAAATGTACGACACGAGATAGTGAGAAAGGAGAACAATGGAAAATTAATTCAACGATAAGATGTTGCTTTATTATAGAATGTTATAATATTTCGCTTATGCACTTAAAAAATATAAATGCAGTTAATATGTATCACAAGTAAGTTGTGTCACTCAAAAAAAAGTTGAATTCAAAAAATTAAAGTTTTATGTATCACGTCGTACTTTAGGGTAGGGTGCACAATGCATAAACGAATGCAAAATGCAAAAAAAACCTATTCACGCAAGGCCTTCTTGTTCTTTACTTTCTTATGTATGCATCAGCAATTGTTAGTGCGTGGCAGATATGTACGTATGCACGAATGGTTGTTGTTGCACTGCAGATGTGCACGTATAAGAGAAATAGAAAGAAGTAAAAAGTCACGAAAACGCACGCATAACTGTAGCACTGAGCATACAGAATACAGGGTCACGTAATATGCGCGTAGCTAAAGGTGCTTTACATGCAAGGCACTTTGAATCCGTTAACCTATATGGCGATATACATATGTAGATGTATGTACATATTGTTACGAAAATCCAAGTTCGTTTCTAAGTTCGTTTGGATTGTGCTTGAAAATAAAACTACTTCAATTACTCAGCGCAAACGCAGTCAAAAACCAACAATCACTTTATTTACAAATTTACACTTGTTACTACTTTACTACTACTATTGCATGTTTCCCCTTTGCTTGCTCAACACAGACTCGACTCCTTGCGCTGCACACTGCTGCTTTTATACCAGTTTTCTTATCGCGCCGAAGTTTCTTGCAACTTTCAATTGGAAAACGCTCGACCATTCTCGCACAGCCCATTCCTTCGTGAACCATCCTTGCCATATCGGACTATACCAAGCGAATTATACCAAATTTGCCGTACTTCAAAGTGCATGCCTAAAAGTATGCTATGCATTCATGCATAGCACAGCACAAAGTGCTTCATCGTAACAATATATAACCGTATATACCGCCAAATTCGATAAAAATGTTGTTATTTTCTTACTAGCAGGGCCCTGCGGCTTTGCACACAAGCTTGAAGTCAATGGGCCCAATAATTCATACTACACTCTATGGGCGATGCCACGCCTCTTTTATGTAATGCCCAATCCATTCCTCCAGTCGAAGGGTGTGACCCGGTTTCATTGATATGCGACTTTCAGTTCCAAAGTTACGTTAAATTTCAGCCAAAATAAATGTGGCGCGCCCCTTCTTCAACGCCCATAAAATTTTGCCAGTAGAATGATACATCTATAGGACGATGGTATACAAAACTTCAAAGCTTTCCAACTTATTGTTCCGAAGCTATTCCACATTAAAAATTTGGGTTCTATGGGCGGTACCATGCCCCTCGTCCAATACCCACCCCACTCTCCCTGTCGAAGGGCACGTCTAAATCGTAAGTCTGTGCCAAATATCTTTGATGTGTGATTTGCAGTTCCAAAGTTAATCAAAACAATAGGGTCGCTTAAAAAGTGCCACGCCCCTTGTCCAACGCCCATACAATTTAACCACCTGAACGACACGTCTAAGCCATGATGCTGTATCAAATTTCAAGGCTGGCCGACTTATAATTCCGAAGATATTTCACATTAAAAACTTGGGTTGTATGGGCAGCGCCAGGCCCCCTCGTCCGATACCCACCCCAGGGGCGTAGCCAAGGGGGAGATTTAGGGTGTCAGAACCCCCCATAGCCTATAATTTGTCAACATTTTCAATCACTATGCATCGTATGTACGTTCCCACATTAGCAAAAAGGTCTTTTCATCTTTAAATATTTAAAAGAATATTAACAAAACCTTTTTTTACCGAAACTAATTTGTTTTTTTAATAGTCACGTTTAGGCTTAATGCAGCGATTTGCATGTTCTAAAAACATGTCTAAAGAGTAGTTTAGTTTAGTTCGTCGACCGGAATGTCCTTCAGGATGTCGGTACAAGCCTTTTGGATGGTTTCTACGTTCTCAAAACGCTTTTTTTCATCGGCAATGCATTCTTTGAAAAGGTGAAATTCGCACGGTGCCACATCATGTGAAAACAAAAAAACAGTCAAAACAAGTGTCAATAGATGGGATGGCATTCTTCGATAGCCAAATGTTCAGTTAAAATGCAATAAATTTATGCTATTGAGATGCTTAACCTTTTGAGACTATGGAAAATATTAGAAGATTTCTATCCCGAGGGTTTATTGAACACATAATGAGGTACGCAAAAAAAATTTATCGTGAGTTTTAATCAAAATGGTAGCGAAAGCGCCTGGGATCACCCAGGTACATTTGTATAAAAAATGACAAAATTCAAGTTTAAACATGAACAAAATTTCCAAAAAAAAAAAGATTTTTTCATGTTATTGAAAATTAACTTCAAATTTGTGCAGATATTAAACATGAATATTAAAAAGATCACCCGGGTGGGTATAAGTAAAGCGAAGGTTAAATCCAATTTCAAGAATTTCAATGAAGATTTTGGCTTATCTTTTATGAATTAGCGCCCAGTTTTGATCTACGGTGATCGCGGATTCAGTTGGCTAACACTTTGGTCATCATTTATGTTCTCACAATCGTTTTTAAATCGTTTTTACCACTTATGAACACCACCACGGTATAAACAAAAATCACCATAAATTTGGTCCATCAATTTAAATGTTTCGGTTAAAGTTTAAACATTTTTAAAACAATAGTTAATATTGGATCTTTGTTCGATGCACAATTTTGTACGATGACACAAACATACTTCCACTTCAGATGCAATAACTTCGCTTTCAGTCCACAAAATTTCATGAAATTTTTACTGAAAATCAGGGGAAAAATTTAGTTTTTAATGCATTAAGTCACATAAGCCACAACAAAATGTCCTATTTGGAAAGTGCACTTTACTTTAAAAAACATGTAAAACTGGCAAAAATTTTTTTTTTAAACCCCCCCCATGACCAAGTTCTGGCTACGCCCTGACCCACCCCATTCCCCATGTCGAAGGGCAAATCTAAATCGTAAGTTTGTGTCAAATCTCTTTGATGTGTAATTTGTAGTTCCAAAGTTATTCAAAACATTTGAGTTGCTTACAAAGTGCCACGCCCCTTGTCCAACGCCCATTAAATTTTACCAGTAAAACGGCACATCTAAACGGTGGCCCCGCACCAAATTTTAATGCTGTCCGACTTCTTATTACGAAGATATTCCATATTGAAAATTTAAGTTGTATGGGAGGTGCTACGCCTACCTATCGGGTCGTATTCGCACTATGTGGTTTACCGAGACTTAGTCAAGACGAACATTCCGTGAAAAATTCAGCTTATATAGCTTATGTTTACCGCTATGAAACACAGAATCATTTTACATCAACATTTATTTTCAGACATATACGGAAAGTGGGCGTGGCCGATTTAATAATAGCCTATGTTTGCCGCAATGACACACAGAATCGTTTGATACCCATATTGCTATGACAAATATACCATGTCTGATTTGTTATTATAGTGCACGTGGTGAAAAGGCATATCAGGTGGTTGTGGTCAATCTTATATACTCGTAGCTTATGTTTACCGCTATGAAACACAGAATCATTTTACATCAACATTAATATTCAGAAATGTACCGTAGCTTTGTTTTGTTAGTTTGTGGGCGCGGAAAGTGGGCGTGGCCGATTATATTATAGCCTATGTTTCCCGCAATGACACGCTGAACCGTTTGATACCCATATTCCTATGACAAATATACCATGGCTGATTTGTTATTATAGTGAGCGTGGCGAAAAGGCATCTCATATGGGCGTGGTCAATCTTATATATCTTATGTTAACATCAATGAAATACAAAATCATTTGATATTAATACTGACTTACCGACATGTACCGTAGCTTCTTTTTGTTAGCTTAGTGGGCGCGGAAAGTGGGCGTGGCCGATTATATTATAGCCTATGTTTGCCGCAATGACACGCTGAATCGTTTGACATCCATATTGCGTTACAAAAGCATACCATAGATGAGTTTTGTTACCATAGTGGGCATAAGAAGGGGGCATGGTCATTCTCATATAGCCTATGTACCATTCCCCCAGATCAAAAAATGTTTGGTGCTTATTTCATCTAAATCGGTTCAGTGGTTTTTGCCTGATTGTGGCTCAAAAACGTCACACTTGTTTTTATATAATAGTATAGATAGATATATTTTTAACACTCACGGATAAGCTTTTTGCACTCGCGATTTTGATTTTTATAAAAATTATGCAAACGTGTGAATTTTATGGCAGGTAAAATAAAATACACTATAGACGCTCAATAAATTTATTTTTTTTAAGAAATGAGAAGATCGGTTCAACGCACCTGTATTTGTTTGTAATAAAGATGATGCGGATGATTATGAAAAATATGATGAGCTTGATGCTGCCAACTTGATGATCCCAAGAAGATGTGCGGAGATATGGAAAATGATGATGAACGCAATAAAGGTGCGGTGTAAGCAGCTACGACGAAGAAGAAAGCCCATTTGATTAATTGCCAAGACAACTGCCGAACTGTCTAAAATTGCAGACGTAAATCTGGCTGATCCGGACGTAGATCCGGAGGGCGCGGACGTAGATCCGGCTCGAAGGACCAAAATGTTGGGTTGTCGGCACGATATTGAACGAAAAGCGAAAATCAAAAGGGGTTAGAAGAATTCCAATAACGATAGATAGAGCGGAGACATTGAAAGAGTAGATTTGGTCTAAACACCACCTTTGCCCTCCTCCAGGCTTCTGGTATATATCCCAGCGCCAGACTGGCTCTAGCTATTCTCAGGAGATGACGTTTGATGACCTCCATCCCCTTCTGAAGTAGGGCCGGAAAAATGCCATCGGGTCCAGGAGATTTAAGTGGTTTGAAGGTGCACACCACCCACCGCAATCTCTCCTCCGTGCAGATTTCCTTTGCCACTAACCAATCTCTTCTAGAGATTCTGCAAAGTACCTCAGCCTGCCTCGTTCCTCTCCAAGCAACAGACCCCAGGAAGTGAGTATCCAGAATTAGCTTGGCCTTCTCCTCCTCACTCTCAGTAAACTCCCCGTTGCTCTTCCTGAGGCTAGTAGATGACAGACTGTGGCCCTTTGCCATGGCCTTATAGAGTCTAGATGCTTCTCCTTATTGTATTGGGTTAGTGTATTTTTATACTCGGACCAACTCCCGGTACGTTTAGCTCGGTTGAAAAGCCTGCGAACTTTACTTCGCAGTATGCTGAGGCCCCTATTCCACCAGGGCATATCCCTGGAAGATTCTATCTTACTGTAAAGTTCAGCGCGGAGCGGGGTAAAGAGAACACGGGTTGGTTTCGTTTTTAGGTCTTTATTGTACGGCGTACGATTGACAAGTATCACAATTAACGGTAAACGATACAAACGGCCGATGCCGGGAAGCAGAAGATAGGGGGAACATGATTACAAAAGGAGAAGGAAAGATTGGGATTAGAGATGGGATCGACGGATCACTGAAGACAGCACTCATCTGAACATCGCGGCCGCCATTGCAGGTTGCAATTTAATTTGGTGGGGGTTGCTCGTTGGTTGATGGCTGGAGGGTTGTCGCCGGTCCGCGATGCCGGAGCGCTGGGGAGTGCGCTGAGGGCCTCTTTGCTGTCGATGCTCGGTGCGGACGTGCGGGGCAGTCTGGGGGGCAACTGCTGGGGTGGTCGCTAGCGCCGGATCTGCAAAAGAGGAGATGTTAGTTGTGGGAAGTGATATTGACATCGTTGGTGTGGGGTGTGACCGGATTGTCAAGCGATAGGCTTCGCTTGAGTTACCGTCGGAGGAGTGAATGCGCTTAGGACAGGTCGCACGGGAATGGCGACTGACTCGGACCCGGGATGGGTGCGCTCGAGGTTTATAGTATGGAGGGGTGCAATGAGGAAATGCGAGTGCGCTGCAGTTTCCATCGATTGCTGTGCATATTTGACGCGTGGCGTCGAGCCAACGCTTTTGTCGTACCCTTTTTTGCGGTCTCATTGAGGGCGAAAGCCACCCTGCGGAGGCGAAACGTTTGGCAACGAAGGGAAGTGTGTTGCCCTCCAGAGGACTGATCTCGGTTGCGCCCCTCATCTTCGCATCGAGCGAAGCGGGTTTCGCGCGGTCCAAGACCTTTTATTTGGCCTGCTCCGGCGTTAAGCCGTCATTGAGATAGCGCAGATACCACTTTGCACCTGCACCACTTAACCCCGTTGCTCTCCTGGCCTCTACAAGCTTACCCAGCTTGAGAGTCTGTACGGATTTCAGACCAGTACTGGTCTAGGCAGCCGCCGTAGCTCAGCTGGCTAGTGCGTTGGGCCGAGAGTCAAATGCGACCCAGGTTCAAGACTCCGTTCCTGCTAACACCGAAAAAAGAAAAAACAACAATTTTTCTTTCGGTGGCTGTCCTCGCAGCAGGAAATGGCAAACCTCTGAGAGTAAAATTGCCTATGAAAAAGCTCCCAACTCGCCGTTCGGAATCGGCATAAAACTGTAGGTCCCATCCAGCCCCGTACAAATTCGCACGCACAATACGGATGGTTGTGGGTAGCTAGGCCTTAAGGCTGCGGCCCATAGAATCCGTTGCGTACGTGAGAGCGAAGTATTCAACTGACAACTAAGTTGAATGTATGAAATTGTTTGTGGTGTGACCCATACGCAACGGATACGTTGAAGTAACGCACGAAGTTGAGCAACTTTCAACTTTTGCCGTACGTTGAATACTTTGACAAATAACGAATGATTGTTTTCTTGTCATTTAAATTGTATTTCTATTTTCGTTCGAATAGAAATTTGGTTTGTTTTCAATTTTGCCAATATGTTTGAGGAAAAATTAATCGAAGCGGTGCAGCAGCATGTCTGCTTATTTGATAAATCGACTCAAAGACGTCGTCAATTTCCATTTTTATTAAAATGTTTGCCAAAGCTCAAAAATTTCACACAATTTATGTTTACTCACAGAAACACAGAATATTTTGTGTATCCGTTGACAACGTATTCATTGAGTCGAGTCTCTCCTTCATTCCGTCACTGTCAGTTGAATACTTCGCTCTCACGTACGCAACGGATTCTATGGGCCGCAGCCTTTAGTCTCGTAATCGGGCTGTCGTGCCAGTCAATTATTATTATTATTACTGCTCGAGGGTTGTGGTATCGTGTCCTTGAGAGCCGAAGCGCCCGCAGACCGCACTACCACCCCACTTTTTCTCCGTTGGTCCTTTGTCGCTGTCCATTCTGGCTTTGGCCCAAATTTGCCAGCTTTAACGCCAAATTTGCCAGATATCGTACTTCTTGTCGTCTTTTTACTCCGAGAAGTACTCGTAGATACCTGGGTATCAATGTCTTGGATACGCTCCACCTGATTCGCCAGTTGTGATGCGATCGCGTTGATGTTTTTCAACTTTTGCTCCATAAATTAATTCTCACGAGTGTGGGGGAAAGCGAGGTCCGCCGTGCCATAGCTCCCGATAGCACGGTAAGCCCATAGTTACTCTCTGAGGCGGGAAGGTTTCAGAGAGGCTCCGTTAGAATACAGCCGGTATTACCCCCTGGCTGCTAACCATCCAATAGGCACGGGTCGCGTGACACCTTGGGTTAGTGGCGGAAAGGAGAAAGAGGGTAATGTAAAAGAAGTGGTGGGATAGTGGAAATTAAAGGGAAATCGACTAGTTAGCCAGCCACTATCAGGCAGAGACAGGACACTACCCGAAGTGGCTGTTACCGGCGGCCACCACGAGGAGGTCTAGTCTAGTTTCCGCTATGAGAGCCCGATTGATAGTTGAGAAGAGCAGACGGCAGACCGCCCCGAGTAAATGATAAGTTCGGACCAAGTTTCATTGATGTGCGACTTACAGTTCCAAAGTTATGCCGAAAATTTAAGTCGCAAAATTAGTGTCACGCCGCTTATCCAACTTTGATCAAATTTCAATCTTTTAAAGCTTCCCTGATTCAAGGCAAATCAGTCCAGCCGTTTTCGAGTTTTAGCGAGACTAACGCACTGCAAATGATATTAATATATATAACACCTCGGCTGATAAGTCCCTGGTCTGACCCATAGTAAGCGCTACAAAACGAGAAATAATATTTTTGTTTATAAGTATAGGGTGTTTTTTTTAGAGGTTTGTTTTTCGAATAGAGATAAAACTGGCATTTTGTGGTCAAATCTGGCAACTCTAATGTCATTTATGTTCAGTTTGGTTTGCCATTTCATCATGAACAGGTTGACAAAAGAACAACGCTTGCAAATCGTGCAAATTTATTTCGAAAATAATGGTTCAGTTCGCGAAGTTTACCGCAAGCTCCGTCCATTTTATGGTTGACATAATCGTCCATCAGAGCAATTAATTCGGTTAACCATGGGTCGTTTTCGCACTACGTTTACTCTATGTGATAATACGCATCCACAGAGACGTCGAACAGTGCGCACCGAAGAAACAATTGCCGCTGTAGAGCAAAATGTTGAAGAGGAGCCGAATGAATCGATTCGCCACCGTGCACAGCAATTGGAGCTTTGTCCATCAACTTTATGGAAGATTTTGCGCAAAGATCTTGGCTTGCGACCTTACAAGATCCAGCTTGTGCAAGATTTAAAGCCGCGAGACCATGCAATGCGTCGTGATTTTGGTGTATGGGCCGAAAATGAGATTGATCTCGATGCTGATTTTCATCGCAAAATTTTGTTCAGTGATGAGGCTCATTTTTGGTTGAATGGCTACGTCAACAAGCAAAATTGCCGCATTTGGAGTGAAGAGAATCCACATGAGACCCTTGAGACGCCATTACATCCACAAAAACTGACTGTTTGGTGTGCTCTATGGGCTGGTGGAGTCATTGGGCCATACTTCTTCCAAAATAATGCTGGAGAGTCAGTTACCGTTAATGGAGACCGGTATAGAGCCATGATAACCGACTATTTTGTTCCCGAATTGGATGGCATGAATGTGGATGAGTTGTGGTTCCAACAAGACGGCGCTACATGCCACACAGCGCACGTCACAATCGATTTATTGAAGGAAACATTCGATGAGCGCATAATTTCGCGGAATGGACCTGTGAATTGGCCACCAAGATCGTGTGATTTGACACCATTGGATTATTTTATTTGGGAATATGTGAAGTCGCTCGTCTACGCCAAAAAACCAGAAACGTTAGGGGACTTGGAAGCCAACATTCGTGGCGTTATTGCCGACATACGGCCCCAAATGCTCGAAAAAGTGGTTGAAAATTGGACCTGTAGAATTGGCTTTATTCGAGCCAGCCGCGGCGGCCACATGCCCGAAATCATATTTAAACATTAATGGCATAAAATTATCCTTCCAATAAAGCCAAATTGATGGACATTAAAACGATTTTCTTGTGTTTTATTTCAATTCGAAGTTCTATACCTCTAAAAAAAACACCCTATAGTAACCTTTAAAAGGTACCTGTTAAAATGTCATTACGATATGACGTTTGGTTCAAAAGTAACAACAAACCCGACTCGATAAGTGTTATCTGGACTTTTCACCCGGAAAATCTACCATTATTGATTGGTTTGCTCAATTTAAACGTTGTCGTACGAACACCGATGATGCGCCGCGCTCTGGGCGGCCAATTGAGGTGGTTACACCGGAAATCGGTAAAAAAGTCCACCAAATCGTTTTGGAAAACCGTAAATTAAAATTGCAGGAGATAGTTGATACTATGAAGATATCAATGGAGCGTGCGGATTTTATTTTGCATTACATTTGTCCAGGAGAAAGCTGTTTTCGAAATGGCTGCCGCGTTTGCTAACAAACAAGACGATACACAGTGCCACAAGTCTCTCGCTACGATGGCAAAATCGCGCGAACTAAACTTCGAATGACTTCCGAACCCACGCTATTCTCTACACTTTGCTCCCAGTGACTTTATCTGTTCGCAGACTTAAAATAAAATGCTCGGCGGAAAGAAATTTGGCTCGAATGAGAAGGTGATTGTCGAAACAAATACCTATTTTAAGGCCAAAGATAAGTCGTTTTACAAGAAAAGTGTCGAAATATTAGAGAAGTGCTGGAATGAATGTATCTCTTGAAGGAAACCATGTTGATGAATAAAATTGAATTTCTCAAAAAAAAGTTTGTTTTCTGCGTTAGACCGGGGACTTATCAGCCGATGTGTTAGAAGAACATTACGGAAGCAAAGAAAATTTTACAAAACCATTTGGGTTCATTTTAAAATTGTTTAAATATTCGATTGACCAAACATACGAGATCTGTTCGAAGAGTAACGCGAATTTTGTTTTTTTTTCAAAAATTATTTATTTATTTTATTTTTATTTTTCATCGTCCGTATGCAAACCTTAACCTATTGTTGACCTCGTCAGATTTTAAGTTTCTAAAAAACTTGACAATACATACACTAGTCAGAAAAAGTTTGCGTACAGGCAGGTAAAAATTATGTTATCATCAATTTTGACCTCAAAAATGGGTTCTCTGTTTACCAAACTTATCCACATTATTCATATATGTCTTAACTGTACTTTTTGTTGTGTTTTAGCTGCATTAAAACAATAATTTTCCATATATTCGTATTTATGGACAATATACTCACAAAACGGTGCAGAATAAGTTTGCGTACAAAACTAATAACGGGAATTTCCAGTTATGCTTTTTTTAATTTGGAAATTTGTATTCCATTGAGCAGTAAACGGACTCGTAAATTATTTTTAAACGTATATGTGCTTGAAATTATAAAGACAGCAATAGAACCCAAGCGAAAAAAAATAAAAATGGATAAAAGGATAAGCTTACTAGGTTAGGTTAGGTTACGGAAGGGGTGTGTGCGACGAGCACTTCCACTCGGAGACCCTGTTGGGTCCATTGTGAATCCCTTCATTTTTCGGAAACCGATGTCCTTCCCTTATCTGTTTGGATCCCTGTAGATCCAAACGGGATCTTTTGGGAACCATTTGGTCTTTGCGAGGAAATTGTGTAGATCGGTTATCTGTGCATCTGCTACTTCCCCGAGCCCGTCAAAGAACCTTGCCCCAAGAGTCTGGAGCCGTCGTCCTTGTAGTGATGGGCAGTGGCATAGCAGGTGCTCGACCGATTCTACTGCATCCTCATCTCCACAGCTTCTGCATAAATCGTCGGTCGCCAAACGCCATTTGCATAACATGACGCCAATGGCGCAGTGACCTGTAATTACCCCCGTGACCATGCGTACAGCATGTTTGTCGAGGAGCAGAAGGCTCTTAGGCTTACTAGGCTCTTACTAAATCTTTCCCAAATTGACAAAAAATTTCGTGAAATTAGAGAAACTTTTGGAAGAGCACATTCGTCATTTCGAAAAGCCATCTTAAATTTCGAAAAAAACATAAATTCTTCTGTTCGCTTCTTTGTTACGATCTGGCCATTTTCTTAAGCTACCCAAGCAATAGGATTAGATTGTTTTGCGATCAGTGCATCATAATCTTAGGCTAGTTACATCCGATATCTTCACAAATGTACAGAAATATTTTATAAAACCCAGTAGCAGTGACTTTATAAGAAAAGTCCTGAAAAAAACATATTACCCCTAGAGAATAGCATGTAAGAAGCCCATATTTAGCTTACTAACAAGGAGCACAGAATTTCTTTCGTGAAAGAGTCCATCAAAGAGTCTAGAAAACCGGATTTCCGGGTCGATGTGTTGTTATCTATGGAGTAGGAAGATTTATTATTTTCTGATAATGGTTTGGCATATTTGGCATTAAAAGGCATCAACTAATTTGAAGAGGATTCAGTTAACAACAAAAATCTGACATTAACAATGAAGCATAGCATATGAGGGGGTATGGTATGGGGCTGCTTGTCTAGTAAAGTAGTGAACAGGCTGTGTTTTTAATCAGAAATGGTTCCGAGGGGTTATTTACATAATCTAAAAGCTTATGTAAGCCAAGGTTTCAAAAATTTGGATCAGGTTCCAACATTTCTTTTCAACTTTACGATGACCTTAGGGCGCAATGCATACGATGTGAAGCTATCTTTGCTATTAACTGACTCAAAAAAGATGAAAAAGTTCATCCCTAGTCACCTAACGTGCATTTAATTAAATAAGTATATAAGGGGTTGACTTGAACCCTGAGCCCAACAACACTCCATCTTCAAAGATATAGTAAACAAATATAACAATTCAAGGATATATCAAAAGAACAGCTGAAAAAACACATAATTTAATAAAATTTATGCCGAAACTTCTGCAGGGAGTTCCAATAAGAGAAGCATATCCAAAAAGTTATTAATTTTTGGACAAAACTTAGTGTCAATTTAATTTTTGCCATAACCTTATCTTGTACGCAAACTTTTTCTGAGCTGAATTCATAACACATTTTGTTTTTGGCCCTTCTTTTACAATTTGGTCAAGTTTTTGTTATTATTATCTTAATAGAATAAAAGAACTGAGGTTATGGAAAAAATATAAAATATTTTGTTTTTGAAAAATTACTTTAAGTGATTTATTTTTCATATGAAAAAACTATGTAACCCTTGTACGCAAACTTATTCTGACTGGTGTACGTGTCGAATTATTTTCGCTAGGAGAAAACCATTCTTCGTATATTAGATGTAACAGTCATTCATGATAAGAACTCTAAATTTTATTGATATTTATATCGTTGAGTTATTTGCGTCGAAGTTCGCTTTTTCGACCGTTTGTTAAATCTTGACCTTCACCTTATTAGATTCACATGAATATATTTAAGATTTATATCATTTGTATTTTCCAGACAAAATAGCGCGCATACAAGAGGGAATGATTTTACCACTCATATGGATAGAAATTACATCGGGGGACTTTTCTGATGAAATTATTGATAACCTCTACGTGAGCACATTCGGGCTGAATGCAATCCAGCACGCTTTGAAATATGGTACCCTATTAGCATGTATTATTTCTTTTGCATTGATTGTTGCTGGTTTTTACAATCTAACGCAGAAACGAAAAGAGCTCACCAAACAAATTGAAGACAAAGCTCTTTCCGAATTAAAGCCATGAATCAGGGGGCCCAACTTACATACATATGTATACGTTACCTTAAAATACTAAGTATGTTGTGCCTTAGATTCGTATGTGAACCAACATTAATTGTACAGTTTTTTTATTTTTATGTAAAATAAAAAATCAACATCCTTCAAATTGTTTAGATTTCTTAGGTCGAATAACATATACATATGTATATACAGGGTAGCGCAAAAGTTGTCACCTGGCACAAAAGTTGTCACCCAGTGTTGTTTGGCTCTAATTTGTTTATGAATAAATGAATAAATCCTTCCTTTCATTCACTCATTCGTGAACAATTAAAAGCCAAAGAACACTGGGTGACAACTTTTTCGCCAGGTGACAACTTTTGCGCCACCCTTTATTTATATTGTGTCTAATGTTCTGTAAACGGAACACCTTTCATTTCAACGATTCGTCAAATGTTACTATAAAAAGTAATACTAGTGTACAGGTAGGTTGGTAGCACTGCAAGACATGTAACTGATATAAACTTCAACACATTCATCAAAGTTCTCGCTGAAACTAACACATAGGCATTTACTGGTCACCCTACAAAAATTTTTAACACTGTCGGTCATAGGACCGGTAATTTCACCAACACGCCTGATAGAAATATCGGTCAGTACTCGAAACAAAGTTTCTATTACTTTTCTACAGGCCAGTTAACAAAAATGATAGAAACTCATGTATTCGTGCGATTTCCTTTTTCACTCTAACACCTGAAGTTTCACGTATTTAAAAATGTTAAGCTATGTCGCTTACTCCTAGGGTTGATGTTACTCAGTTTATCTTATTCCAACACGTGACGTTCCATAACATAAAAAATGTTTAGCTATCTCGCTTGTTTCTAGCTGAAATCTGGAAAATGCGTGTTTGTTAAAAAATTTAAATATGCGTGTTTGCTGAAAATTTTAATACGTTGCTTTGTCTTTTTCTTTTTTTATTTATTCAACAAAATACAATTTATTTATTAACAAAAAATTAATAAATAAAAGTTGTCACCTGGCGCAAATGTTGTCACAAATGTTATGTTTGTAATAATGTTTTAACTTTTGCTTTTAATCTTCTAAGCTTCTGCTTCTGTTGATGGTGGCAGCAGAATTCTTAACGGCCTTGTGTGCGTTAAAAATATCTGCAATACTCAACAACAATACAAAAATAAATAAATCCTTTGCCATGAATTTCCTCCTTATTGCAATCCGCGCAAGCTAAGGTATCGAGGTCTGATTTATTTATTTTCAGCAGCCTCAAATTCCTTCTTCGCTTGCAAGAGTTGCAAAGCTTCTTTTAGTTATTTGTTTCACTTTCACTTTTCACTTCACCTCTTTTTTTCAAATATTTATCTTCTGTAAAATACGATAGTTATTTAAAATAATTAATTTGCACGAAAAATAAGAAACGGCGCCGTCTGCTGGCAAGATTTTTTGAATTTGAAAACACGAAATGTTGCTATGTTTTAGTGACCCTTTGAATACGTCACGCCACCTGTAGCGCTATTGCTATCTTCTTCTAACACGTGCATGTGACAACTATTAAGATTAAGTTTCCAAAACTTTTTAAACTGATTGTTTCGTTTTAGCTTTAGCAAAAGTGATGCCAATAATCCAGCTGGTAAAAGTTGACGAATACTTCACCTAGTGCCCTGTCAGACAGAGCAAACCACTTCACCAACACTTTTACAAAATTTTAAGCTAAAACTAATACATGGACAATATCTCGGACCGTTTCTTTAAGAGCAAAAGAGACCCTTGCACATTTTGCATAACCCCTATGTTAGAATAAGACAAATAATAATAATCACAACACATTTTCAATGTGGCCAACCTTTCTTGTATGAAAACTTGGCGTACTTTTAGTAAAAGTAACATACTATAATTTCCCCCGGAAACCACTAAAATTTCCCCGAAAAATTATAAATATTAACAGGATCCAAAATTTTTAACTTTTCGAAAACCTCGTCCAGTGTGAATCTGTGAATCAGATGGAAGAGACCTACAGTTGTATGCCGATTCCGAACGGCAAGTTGGAGATTTTTCATAGCCAAGATTACTCTCAGAGGTTGCTTTTTCTGTATTCCGTGCAACTGGATTTGAATTCGAGGACCTAATGTTGCTTAGGCTTACGGTCGCAGGCACTAACCACTGAGCCACGGAGGTCGCACCCAATTTGACTTAAAAAATATATTTTGGTTTAAAAAATATATTAGATCACTCGTTTTTTATAACATCACTCATTCCGGACACGCAGTTATCCTTTACACAAAATGTTATCGCTATTGACAGTTTACCAGCTAAATTTTCCACGAGAAATGCATGCACGATGTACGTAATGCATTTTTAACTAATTTTGTTGTTTGTCTAGCCTACTTGTGTAGTGTGCACCATAAAAGCTTTAATTTTAATAAAGATTTGACCCTTTTTGCCCATAAGTTTGCAAAAATTCAACACTGCAGTAGAAATTTAAATATATAATGAATTGGCAGCACTGAAAAGAACACATATGACCGAATAAAACAACCATGTGCAAATATTCAATTCAAATCGCGGGTGTTAGAATGAAACAGCAATAATCATATTGTTACGAAAATTAGCTCTGTAGGCTTATTCGTCTCTTTGGATTTTGCTGCAAAAATAAAATCACTTCAATTCACTTCACAAAACGTCATCCAAAACCAACAACACACTTTGCTGTCCTTACACTTGCTACTTCCGTGTTTCACCTTTACTTGCTTAAATAAGGCTGTCCCTCTGCGATGTACCCGGCTGCCTTTTCGGTCTGCCATCCTTACCATATCGAAATTATAGCAAGCCGGCCGTACTCTAAAGTTCGTGCTTAAAAGTATGCTCGTAAAAGCATTCATGCATAGCACAGCGACAAGGTGCCTCATCGTTACAATATTAACAGGTGTTTTTTATTATACGGAATATTCGTTTTGAAAGATTGTATACCAGACGATTTGTTTTACCACTTTTTGCTGTTACATGCTAGCATTAGGATTTTATCTTGTGAAAAGTCATACAGAAGTCGTTGCGAAAAGTATGTTAGAGGAATTTGTGCAGTACTTTGGTGCAATTTATGGAGATCATTTAATAAGTTTTAACATACGACATGGCTTGTTGCATATATCTGAATGTGTCAAACAAAATGGACCCCTAAATAGTTTTTCGGCTTATTAATTTGAGAACTATATGCAACATTTAAAAAAGTTATTAAAAAGGCAAGTAAAATTTTGCAACAGTTGCATTTGAGACTAGAAGAAGTACGCGATATAGAATTTATTAAAACAACAAAAATTGGATCGTTCAATATAGATACAAACAAAGAAAAAGATTAACTTGGGTTTAGCTGATATACTGGTCCATTTAAAGTCATAACTGCTTAATCAGAAAATGGTTCAATTGTAGTATGTCCCTTACCCATCCTATTATTAAAAAATAATATATAAATTATCCAACACTCCTCGTTCCTCTTCTCCTTCCCCCTCTCCTGCCCCTTACCGTGTGCCACTACTTCTCCAAAACAAAACATGGGCAGAAAATTAAAGAACTGCACTCCTTATAATGGTAGTATATACATTAATTTAATAATTAATAATTGACTGGCACGACAGCCCGCTTACGCGAGACTAAGGCCTAGCTTCTCGTAACCACCCGTGTTGTGCGAGTGAATTTGTACACGGGTGAAAGGGACCTACAGTTTTATGCCGGTTCCGAACGGCAGGTTGGGAGCTTTTTCATAAGCAATTTTTAATCTCAGAGGTTTGCCATTTCCAGCGGTGTTATTACAGGCAGTATTTGAACCTGAGGTTGCTGCCTTCGACTCGCGGTCCAACGCACTAACCAACTGAGCCACGGCGGCTGTCGTAGTATATACATAAAACATTTTAATTCGTTATTAATATTGTACTGTATTACAGAGATTATGACCCGCATAAATTTAATCGAGAAAAGCCAAAATAGGTTAGAGGCAAAGTTCGATAAATTGGACAAATTTATAAGGGATAATGTAAGTACAAGCTGTTTGTTGAGCTGAATATGTAACACTACTTAGTGGAGTTCACTCTTCATAGCATTTTAGGCGTAAAGTTGCTATCGTAGCAATCTGTCGCTACAACTGCTTTCGAAAACATGTAATGTACATTTTAAAATTTGTTGTAGCCGAGCACAACCCCCGAAGGTTGGCTTGTCCACCGGAGTAGACAGATGGTATAAGCCTCGAAAGTAGGTCTGCGGGACCCTTATATGGTTAGCTAAAGAGTCGGTTGGGGGAGTTCGCGACCTTTTCCGAAGGCTCGCTACATTACAGGTATTATATAGAGTCCCTTGTTATTTGTTGCAAGCATATCAAGAAAAAAATGTATATGTGGGGTGGCAAGATGAAAACAGAAGGAGCCCCTGCAAGGGGTGGCATTAATCCGAAGGTATATGGTCCTATCGCGGTTGCAACCTGTCTATGAGGAGTGCCAAGGTGATAGTGGCACTCTCGCTTCAATACCCACCCTACCGTGCACCTGCGGCGCGATAACAAAACAGATCCCCAAAGACATTTGACCTCTTCTCACCCTCCAAAAAGAACACTAATAACACTGTGCGTGAAATTTGCCCTCAAAAATGTAGACATGGGGGGGACCTACTGGGTGAGTTTTCTATAGGTATACTGAGTTGAGATCCACCAGCCGTTTGGTAAGATTGGCTCTAGTTTATGAGAAATCCGACTTTGAAGTTTGGTAATTTTCGTCAAGTTTGTCGCTTAAGTAGGTCCTAAATCGTTCCGAATATCGCTTTACTGTCTTCGGCAAGTTTGTAGATATTTTAACGACCAAAACATTTGCTTAAGACACCAATCCAAAAAAACATTTAAACATTGTACATTTAAACTGTGTAATTGCGATATGTGCATTTTTGAGCGCAGCGCAACGTGGCGTATGAGTGTTATTTAATTATAATTAACACTCATATAGTTGACACTCATACGCCACGTTGCGCTGCGCTCAAAAATGCACATATCGCAATTACACAGTTTAAATGTATTTTTTTTTATTGGTGTCTTAAGCAAATGTGTTGGTCGTTAAAATATCTACAAACTTGCCGAAGACAGTAAAGCGATATTCGGAACGATTTAGGACTTACTTAAGCGACAAACTTGACGACAATTACCAAACTTCAAAGTCGGATTTCTCATAAACTAGAGCCAATCTTATCAAACGGCTGGTGGATCTCAACTTAGTATACCTATAGGAAACTCACCCAGTAGGTCCCCCCCATGTCTAAATTTTGGACTTGCACAGTGTAATTATAAATTCATGTTGGTTTTAATAGTGATTCTTAACAAACGATTCTTATTCAAACAAACAAATTTCCGGGTTCTATTCCCCAACTTATTTAAATCCCTGCACCTATAAACCTACGTTGCTCAATCTGCTGTACATTCATAACACCTTATAGCAGTTGAGCCCCGCCCTTTTTCCCGCCGTTGCGTACACTCTCTGTTCACTGCTTGTTTTACCAATACGTTGGCAACCACTATTTCAGGCTACTCTCTACAATAGAATTTAATAAAGAGTTACTCACGTGAGTCCATCGATTTCCCCTTAGAAGGCCTTCTCCGTGAATCGTGAATGCTGTTAAGAAAAGTATAAGAACTTTGTAGCCGATGACGAGTACACAGAGAGTGATGCAATTTCAGCATACTTTACCCATAGTAACATATACCCCCCTAAATAAATGAAATTGAGCCACTGCTCCTTATCCCCCTTAAATTTTGTATCTCTAAATAACTGTAGCGCTTCCTGTCCGCCTCTCCTGATCCATTGTTGTCCGCTGCTTCCGTTACTTCGGGGCGACTCGAATGGCGGTGGCCGCCATTACTGCGGCCCCGCGTCACGCCACGAACTACCGTTAGGACCTTCGCAATTAGTCGCGACATGACTAAATTGCGTCGGATTAGCGGAGATGTTCCTGATGCACTGTCCTGGTCGCACGTGGGCTAGTAGAGTCCGTTGTCGCGCACAATAGGTGATGGCGCAGCAAGGTTGCGAGCGCCAAGCTGGTGGAGCTGGTGCCGGTTGTGCTGGTGTCGAGAAAGTTGGCGGCAGCCTCGCGTCGAGCGGCTGGCTGGCGGCGCTGGCGCTGGTGGTGATGGTGTCGCAATGGTTGGCGACAGCCTCGCGTCGAGCGGAGGACTGGTGTCGCTGGTGCAGGTGCTGGGCGTGCTGGTATCGAAAACGTTGGCGGCAGCCTCGCGGCGAGCGGTTGACTGGCGGAGCTGACGCTGGTTGTGCTGGTATCGGGTGTTGCCGTGGTGGAGCGGGTGCTTCTGAGTCGCGGTTTGGATAGCTGTGCTTGCGCACTAAATTGTGCCCTGCGCAGCTCCCGTGAAGTTGGGCGCCGCAGCGAAATTCGTCCCTACTGCTCCCTGCCACGTGCTCTCATTTCCGACCGGCTTTCGCCCACCGCTCTTGCTTTCGTTGATTCACGCCACACCGCTGCCACGCGGTTTTCCTCCTTCACGTTCTCGGAGCAAGCGGCCACGTCCGACTTCGTTCACGATTGATCACCTTCTCCCCGTGTCGAATGTTCTTTTTCCTTCCTTCCTTTTCCTGTTCGCATTCTCCTGCACATGGTAATAGATCAGCAGTGCTGCCAATTTAGCGATCCTGCTACAGGGTTGCGTTCGGTGAGTGGAATCTATTCGATGTTTTTAAGCTACGATTCCAAAATCCAGGGATTTGTTCATTACAAACATTGCGAAAGTTCAAAAATGGCTACGATAACAAATTTACACCTAAAGTGCTGTGAATAGTGAACTCCACTACTATACCACTAACTAGGTATAAGTACAATAGTACCTAATAATAATAATATTGAGGCTATTAGGCACTGCGACCAGTGTAGATCTTTTGTGCAAGCCTGGCTTAACCCTCTAAGTTGAGGCTTTTTATTAATTTAAGCACTCTTTGGGGTTGTAGGTTCCAGATCGTTTCCGGGGCTATGGTGATAACCCCTAGCTGGAGAAATCTTTTTCTGCTGAGTGCAGGACAATCACAGAGAACGTGCACAGAGGTTTCTCTGTGCACAAAATAAAAATAAATTTCAATAGATGGTTTAAAATCCCGAATGCATGGCCTAAAACAAAATTATACGGGAGTTCAAGATTGAAATAAAGAACATACAACGGGGCGTCCTTCGTACCACAGGAGAGGTAGTGGACCTAACTATGAATGAAATTGGCACAATCCTACCATTTACAACAATTGATGCGGTCCTGGAAATGGAGGAAAAACTCTCCACACCGCACTATGCTGAGTCGATGGCAATTGCAAATACAACTTTCAAGAAAAATTATTAATATTTTTGTTCTTTTAGATGACATACATTATAAAACTAAAAGGCAGTTCAGAGGACTTAGACGGAGTATTCCGACAAATCTTCACCGATGAAGTCCTCCTGTGGTACAATTGGGATGGAAGGTGGGGCAAGCGGGCATTGGGGAAGCTATTTATAGTGGACACAATTTTGTTTGGTAAGTTACACTATTTTCCGGTTTTTAAAATTCTTTATAGGCAACATTTAACTGTCGTTACTTTTTAAAATCCGTTTTTATATATTTTTAGATGTTTTCAAGATGAATGTGCGGTCCGCATTTAAACAGACGGCAAAGAAAGTGGTGGAGCGGTCGCGAAACTACGTAAAACAACGCAAATTTAAAGCCATACCATAATTAAATACTAAAACAAACTTAACTTAATTTTAAAAAGTATTCTAATAGTACAATAACATTGAAATATGTTCATATTTATGTTCCTTATGTTTATTTTTAATTCATATTGAAATATTTTCCTTTTTATGTTCCTTATGTTTGTTATTTGGTTTTTTTGTTAATATTGAAATATTCTCATTACGTTCCTATGCTTGTAATTTTTTGCCTTATTTGCTGTTATTAGTATAAGTTGTTTTCTGTTATGTTTTATTTGTTTTTAATTTACAAAAAACAATTGAATTCAAACAAATATAATAGTTTTGGTTACCTTTAACCAGTTAAGTAACCGAAAGCATTAACAAGTTACTATTTCAGTTATTATTGGGGTAGATATAACTGTTATAACTTTTGGTATGTTACCAGTTATGAAACCGGTACTGATAACGAAAGAGTGAGCGAGATTGTTATCATTTTTTTAAGCTATATGAGTGCAAACGAGATGGAAGCTCACACGTATGCATGACTTTCGGTTACTTTTTCCCATCGCTCTTAAGAAAATATATAGAAACTGTAACGGAAAGTGCAGTGACCGGTTTCTGTCTGACAGAGTGAACTTTGGTTAACATTCATGCGCATGTATTACTTACTTAACTGGTCATAACAACCTGTTATCGGGTTACGGCCTGCCTCAAAACTTCTCTCCAGGCACCTCTGCTTTGCGCGCGCCTTCTCCAGTTGGTCACACCCAGGGATAACAGGACCTCTTCAACTTGGTCCTTTCACCGGAGACACGGCCTCCCTCTTCGCCGTCGACCTCCAACCATCGCATCGGACACCTTTTTCACCGGAGCTTCGTCGTCTATAGCAGACTTGACCGAGCCAGCGTAGCCGCTGGATGTTAATTCGCTGCGCTACGTCCATGTCCTTATACAGCTCGTGTTGGTCCGTATACGATAGTCATCGACAACACGAACAGGGCCGAAGATTTTGCGAAGTACCTTCCTCTCGAACACTCCAAGGGCCGCTATGTCGTTTCGTGTCATTGTCCATGCTTCAGCGCCATAGAGGAGCACGGGCAAGATAAGCGTCCTATAGAGTGCAAGTTTTGTCGGTCGAGAGAGGTCTCTACTTCTCAATTGCATACCGAGACCGTAGTAGCACCTGTTGGCAAGAGTAATCCTTCGCTTTATCTCCAGGCTGACATCATTGCTGCTGTTGATGGCGATGCCAAGGTAGACGAATTCCTTGACAACTTCAAAGGTATACCTGCCGGCCTCGACGTGAGACCCTAGCCGCTGCGAGTCCCTGCGTGTAGACAGCATATACTTCGTCTTGCCCTTTACCACCAGACCCATTTTGGCAGATTCTCTTTCGATAGCCGCAAAGGCAGCGGTAACATCTCGCTTGTTACGCCCGATGACATCAATGTCATCAGCGTAGGCAAGGAGCTGGACACTTTTGTTGAAAATTGTGCCATTACGATGTACACCGGCCTTGCGCAGAACACTCTCCATGGTGAAGTTGAAGAGGTCGCAGAACAAAGGATCGCCCTGTCTGAATCCTCGAACGGTATAAAATGGGTCAGAGAGGTCACTTCCAACCTTGACGGAGCTGCGCGTATTGCTCAACGTCGCTCTGCAAAGTCTCACGAGCTTTGCAGGGATACCAAGTTCAGACAATGCGGCATATAGGCGATCCCTTATCGGGCTATCGAATGCTGCCTTGTAATCGATGAAGAGATGGTGAGTATCGATTTGGTTCTCCTGGGTCTTCTCCAGGATTTGGCGTAGAGTGAATATCTGGTCGATGGTGGACTTACCAGGTCTAAAGCCGCACTGATAGGGTCCAATCAGCGCCTTGGCGAGTGGCTTTAATCTTTCACATAGTACGCTCGTCAGGACCTTGTATGCAATGGGAAGTAGGCTGATACCCCTGTAGTTGGCGCATATTGTTGGGTCGCCTTTCTTCAGCACAGGGCAAAGGGCACTGAGGTTCCAATCGTTGGACATTCGTTCCTCCAGCCATATTTTGCAGATGAGCTGATGCATGCACCCAATCAGCTCACCGCCGCCGGCCTTGAACAATTCAGCTGGTAGCCCATCCGGCCCTGCAGCTTTATTGTTCTTGAGTCGCTGGATAGCGACCCGGACCTCGTCATGGCTGGGCGGTGGCACATCCACACCGTCGTCGTCGATTGGTGCCATCTGGACATCTTCACCACTGGCGGTATTGTTCCCTTCGTCGCCTGCGAGCAGCTTGGTGAAGTGCTCCTTCCACAACCTCAGTACACCCTGCGCATCCGTAACCAGATCCCCGTTTTCGTCTCTGCAAGAAGATGCCCCGGGCTTAAATCCTTCCGTGAGACGCTTAACTTTTTGGAAGAATTTTCGGGCGTTATTCCTGCTCCTACACTCCTCGATTTCCTCACGCTCGCGCCTTTCTTGCTCCCGTTTCTTGCGTCTAAAAAGGCACATCTCTTTCTTCCTCTCCTCCCGGTATTTTTCTGTCACGGCTCGCGTGGTAGCCGACTGCAGCGTCTACTTGTAGGCAGCATTCTTCACTGCAGTGGCTGCGCGACACTCTTCATCGTACCATTGGTTTTTTGGTGGTGGGCGTCGAAAACCAAGGACATTTTCTGCGCCGGCGCGCATAGAGTGGGATAAGTGAGCCCATAATCCGCCGATGTCATCAGGGGGAGCAACCGAGCTGGTTGAAGAGTTGAGCGGAGTAGGCTTCGGCTACCCCTTGTGATGGCAGCTTACTGATGTCCAGCTTTCTTCGCAAACTAGGTAGCGCGGTCTTCGCTGCGCAAAGATGCATGCGTACCTTGGCTGCAACAAGGTAGTGGTCCGAGTCGATTTTGGGTCCTCGGAACGTGCGCACATCTAGAATGCTAGAAGCTTGCCTTCCATCAATCACAATGTGATCAATCTGGTTGCGGGTGGATTGATCGGGGGATAGCCAGGTGGCCTTGTGGATGTCGAGGTGCTGGTGTAAGACAACGAGATAGCAATATATATACGGCACGTTCAGTTATGACGTTTGTGTCCATGACGCAAATGTGACGTGATTGTGTTTTACTTCTCAAGGGTTGCCAAAGTAGTTCAGCTGTGAAAATATTCAAAAAAGATAAGTACAATTGCTTAATTTTATATAATAGTTGTGTTAATTACATTTTATTTGAAGTAGATCAGCAGTTTATAAAAAAATTGTATGCTTAAGATGCGTTCTTTTCGTTGAATTTTTTGCGGTTTGTGTCCAACGCTAGCACTCCTAACCTCAAAAATGTCGCGTATTGTGGGTAAATTTTATAAATTTTTAGAATATTGAATAATTTCATTATTTTGTTTCGTGCTGTACAGGTGTAAGTGTTCAAAAGAATTGCTTATTTTAGTGTTTACTAAAAATATTTTATGTATATATTTCATCAAAGGGTTAATGAAAAATAAATAATAAGCAAAATAAAAATTGGCTTTCAATCACTGATGATAGATTTATCAATACAGTACAGATTTATAGTACTGATTGAGGTTTTTATCAGGCCTGATTAATCAGGCCTAACAGAAATTCTTATCAAGGCTGATATGAGGGAGCGACACAACTAGAATTAGACGCAAAAAACAGAAGTTCGGAACGAGGCAATTACTTGGTCACTAAAAATTTAATCTCCTTTGACAGTAGGTGCGAGTTAGACAACTGTAGGTATATATGAAAAGGTATTAAAGCTCGTGTGATAGAAGATGCTGCACAATCACACGTATACGTGAGTTCCTATCAGAATTTTCACACGGCTCTTCTAAAACTGATGGCAAATCGTGTAGAAACTTCGGCATAAATGCAGTATAGCGAACCCTCGTGAAAAAAATACATAAGTATGCTATTACGTAGAGGGTTGTCTCCTGAATCTAACGAAAACGTTGCTTGGGAAATGCCCACAACAGACGTGGCTCGCGTTCAAAGTTTAAAGTTTTTATTAAAATAACTCAATCAATTCTTAATCAATTTACACGATATCAAACGAAAGGCCTTTTCCATACTTTTCTATTTCTATGCAACATTAGATACGTGATATGACTAATAAGAAGTAATAATCAAAAAATATTTTGTTTATATAAAATTTTTAACACATTGACGGACCGTAGGAACAAGTGAAGTTCGAAAATTGACACTATTAGAAGTATAGTTTTACTTTTTCTGCTTAAATAAACTTAATTTTGATTAATTCAAAAAATTGTTTCCAAAACATGACACTACTACAAAACATGTTTCTACTTGTACGCCGGTAAATGCACATTTGTGCGGCTATAGCCGCAGTGTCCAAAACGACCGTTTCGTTTTAGACGGCTATTGCGTCATGCCACATAGTGAACTTCGCTTTGACGGCTATAGACGCAAGTGTCCGTCAACGTGTTAAAAAAGGATTTTTTTTAAAAAAAGGTCCATTATTAAGTTATAATTAATTTGTTACCATATTATAGCATGTGCAATTCGCTTTACAATGAAATATAAAACATTTAAAATTTTTGTATTCTTGCTTTTATATTTAAATTGAGTTAAAAGTATTTTTTTCCAATATTGTAATGACGCCTATGAAGATTATTGCTTAGGCGCGATCTTTTACAATCATAGGATTTGAATACAAAAATACTGTAAACACTTTATTGATCCCGATGCCTTAGTTACTCCCATGAGGGTAATTTTTTGTCGGCCCTACAAAAGGTATTTGAATACAGAAAAACTGCAGTTAACTACCACCCTCCATGTAATTGAATCATATAACCAACACACAAATACAATTGAAGGCTTTTGGTATCACGCTAAACATTCAATGCTACAATACTGTAACGATGAGGCACTCTGTCGCTGTGCTATGCATGAATGCTTTTACGGGCATACTTTTAAGCACGCACTTTAGAGTACGGCCGGCTTGCTATAATTTCGATATGGCAAGGATGGCTCGCGATGGTAATGGGATGTGCGAGAACGATCGAGAGATAGGCCAACTGGAATGTGCCAGAACAATCGGCGCGATAAGCAGACAAGTATAAAAGGCAGCCGGGTGCAGCGCAGAGGGACAGTCTGATTTAAACAAGCAAAGGTGAAACACGGAATAGTCCAATAAGTAGTAGCGAGTGTAAAGACATGCAAGTGTAAGTTTGTAAATAAAGCGAATGTTGGTTTTTGACTGCGTTTAGCGCTGAGTAATTGAAGTGTGTTTTATTTTTCAAGCGCAATCCAGAGACGAATAAGCTTAAAGAACTAATTTTCGTAACAATACCATAAAAGCAAAAAAGGTTTTAATGGCTATTTGGCGAAATTTAAGCTTTTAAAATAATGTAAAGCTAGAAATCTAGATCTTTAAAAAACGCTTTTTAATATGGCAGGTAGTTTGTACAACCCCCTTCAGCCCTCATTGACCGAAAGTGATGGCGAAGGTGAACACGAAATAGCTTGGAATCATTTATTCCTTATTGGAGAAGTTCTTCTCCCCCAATACTGTCCAGGAACTCCTTGATTTTTTCCAGATGGATTCCAAACACTTCTTTCGTCTGAATCAGTTTCCTTCCCAATATACGCTTTCTTGCGTGTAAAAGGACGGAACATTCAGTTATAATATGCACGGATATTTCTTCATCTTCCATGCAAAGACAGTGCCCGCCCAAGATCTCTGTCGTGAATTAAGCTCCTTTCTGCTTAGGTACAGAAGGTACCTAAGGTACAATGTCTATAATGAGCTTTGCTGGCACCTGTATCTAGTTAAGCTTCAGGTCCATAGAGTCGTATTGCAGCTCCCTCCTTTGCCAATCTGTCTGCTTTCTCATTACCATCGTGCCCACAGTGCTCAGGGATCCAGTGTATTGTCACTTGGTCATCCTTTGAAATGTTTTGGAGAACATTTTCTGTCTCCCAGACCAGTTTGGAGTCAAACGTCGTCGAGCTCAGAGCCTTTATTGCAGCCCGACTGTCGGACATTATGATTATCTCAGTAATTTCTGGGAGAAGACATATAAGATAAAGTCTCTGATTGCGTTCAACCTAGCGGACGCCAGAACGATCCTTGTCCGTGTCTTATCCAAGTTGATACACAGCCTCCGCGTGGCCCTCCTGGATAGCTATTTGGCACCCCCAGGACTTGAAATTTGGATTGTGCGCAGGGTTTAATGCTCGCCACGTAAAATCAAGCTACCAATGAAAAATTTCTTTTATGCGAAGTTCGAGGACGTCTACGACGGTGCCCGGCCCATGACGTCAAAATCATCCTCGGGGACTTCAATGCAAAGGTCGGGCGAGAAGGTATATTTGGTCCCACAGTCGGGCAGTTCAGCCTCCATGCGACCACTTCGAACAACGGCATCCATAAGGCTATCCCCCGATCAATCTACCCGAAACCAGATTGATCACATTGTGATTGATGGAAGGCATACTTCTGGCATTCTAGATGTGTGCACATTCCGAGGTTGGTTGCAGGCCAAAAAAGTGTCACAGTCGAAAAAAAGTGTCATCAAGTGATCCAATTTTTTTTATACCATGTATATATGTATGTACCTTCATTGTTTTCCCTTTCGAAACTCATACTTTTTAATAAATTACTAAGGGGACAATTTTCTATGAAAATAAACGTTTTCCCCTATATTAATTGATGATTGATATATTAAAATGACCCAATAGGCACGTTTTGTATTTATTATGAAAACAAAAAAGTAATTATGTACCTACATATTTATTTTTATTCTATTAACCCATTTTCGGCCGCTACCAGAAATAGCCAATATTTTTTTAATTCCTTTTAAGGACTCACATTTAGGACCTTAATCAAGAATATTTTTGGATTTTTTTTGTGTTTTTTTTTTTAAATTATTTTTTTTATAAATTAATAAAAATTGAATTTAAAATAAAAACAAATATATATGTATATAATTTTGGTCAAATAATAATCAAGCATGAAAACAAACAATTGTTGGCTTACATATGTACATACATTACGACTTCTGGCCAATGGTCGATTTTTCGACCACTGAAAAGTACGCGGTGCTGAGAGGTAAAAATATTTTCATAATCTTATGGATATCAATTGATTGTGGTAATTTGGTCTTTAGGCTTCGTAAATAATCAATAATAAATCAATAATTTGAAAAGGTTATATATTTTTCAGAATATTCAAAATATGACTACAAAAATGCTTTTTTTCGTGCCTTCGCCAACATCTCTAAATTTATCTTTTTTAAAAAAAATTATTATTTCGAGGGGTTACCAAAAGACCAAAGTTATTTTATGCATCAAAAGTTCAAAGATATAATGTCTAAGTGCAGAGCTACTGTCCTTCAAAGTGGCTGGTCGAAAAATCGACCAGCGGCCGAAAATGGGTTAAAGAATATGAAGTAATATAGAACGCGCATGTGGGCACAAAAGTGTTTTCGGCTGTTATGATGCGAGCGGGAAGAGCGAATCGTAGGTATTTGAGCATGTTAAGTTCATAACATTTTCTGTTAGATTTGCGTAGGGCAACAGCAAAAAGCAACGGCTTCGCTCGTGTACATTGAAATAGTGGTTGTTGTGGCGTAGTGATCGCTCAATCATTTTTTGCATGTATGTTTATTGATCTTGTTTGCCGCACACTTGTGCACTTGTTTGCTGCACAAATTGCTGTAATGTCGCCATCAATCGAATCTTTGTGGTGTATGGCTTTTTGTTGTGCGCTTGGATTGATTTAAAAATGTTCAAATATTTACAGGTGGTCGATCCTAATTTAAAATGCTTACAAATATTTTTACGTGGCGAGTTCCAAGTAAAATTATTTTTTGATGCCGATGCCACCTTGACACCGACTTTTTAAAAATAGGCTAATTTTGACACTTTTCTTCAAAATCATGCGACTTTTGCCCCTTTTGTTTTGACCAATAAGTTTATATGTACATTTTGAAAATTGTTTCGTAAAGTTATTTTTTTTATTTTTGTGTGTTTAAAAATACTCAAAATATGCCTTCCTTTTAGTATTCAGTTTTCAAAGGTATCACTTAAGTATTTAAAAAATACACTCCTGGCAATATTTAAACTACTTGCAACCCTTTTATTATGTCAAAGTTTTCCCGGGAAATGTACAAAATTAATCTGAATTAACGCGCTTTTTTTTGGCATTACCTAAGTTATTTGTGCTAAATTGATTTTGATGACTCCCAATAGATAAGTATATCACGCATATGCTTTGAAATGCAAATGTTCTCATAATACATAGAAATTTATTAAAACTAATGAGTTTCGAAAGATAAAATAATGAAAGTATATATATATATGGCATAAAAAAATTGGATCACTTGATGACACTTTTTTTCGGCTGTGACAATTTTTTTGCGACTTTTTAAAATTTTTCAGCGGCAACACTGGTTACAGCACACATTTCAAGCGGATGGGGAAAGGGAGGGGACCTTCAGTTTAACGCCGAATCCGAACGGCGATTGGCAGTTTTTCTTTCACACTTGGAGGTTTTGCCATTGCCTGCCAAGAGCGCACTTGTGCGATTCTTGTAATTCTCATCTGCTTCATGTGGATAGCGAAAGAAGTAGATGAGGGTTTTTACCAGCCCGAGCTAGGAATCGAACCTAGGGCCTCGGTATGAGAAGCCAGCGCGTTACCCGCTGGACTATCGCGGCCGGCTTCTTGACCTTAGCGGTCATGTTTTTTTGTCGAGTGCAAACCGATTGTGGTTGAAAGTAGGGTTTTAATTTTTATTTTAATGATCTCTTGAATTTATATACACAAACAGCCCAATTCTGTACACTTGATAAATTCAACATATTGACTATTTGTCAAGAATTGGCATTCTATTACTAAAAATAAAAGCTCTTTCCTTGATAAATTGTTAAAAGTGTGAATGCTATTGACAACAGCATACAAATTGAAATTTTGCGTATTGAAAATGGAAGAATTGTGCATGTTAACACTTTTAGCGGTTGAGGAGGATAGAAGAGAAGAATTCAGAAGCAGAAGAAAACAAATAATTTGCCTTCGTTGAGCGAAGAAGAATTCACGAAGAATTTTCGGCTGACTCGATCCTTGTGTCATCGATTAATTGAGGACTTGGTGCCACATGACACACAGAGAACATCGCTATCTTTGTCCATACGCGTTCTAGCGGCATTGCATTTTTTGGACATGGATCCTACCAAAAATGCGTTGGTAATAACTGTCATTTGCCTATGAGCCAATCATCTGTCTCACAAAACTATAAGAATTTTCAATAAAAATTTAAAAATATTTTCAAAACTTACTTTTTTCCATTTTTTTATTTGCCTTATTTTTTGACAATTTGACAGCTATCGCATATTCACCTTATGTTGAATTAAATGAGCTTTTTACTTTATCAACGTTGCATCAGAATGCCAATAAAGCTTTTGCTTGATAAAAATCTTCACAAATACCTTGATAAACAAATTGTCAAGAATACTCTGTGTATCAGGTTGAAAGTGTATTTTGAGCAAATAAAACGAGTTTTTGAACAAAAATTCTAACCTTGATATAGTTAACAACCTCAATACTGTCAACAGGCCTTGCAATAATTAGTTCACTATATCCAGACACGACTGTATTTTGAAATGGTTGATTACAATTTTGAGAGTACGGAAAACTACCACAAAATGAACTGATGGGCCTATTGACTTCAAAATTTGTGAAAATACTTTAAATCAAAAATAATTAGACATAATTAGACATTAATTTAATAGGTCTATTGACTTTAAATATGGTGAAAGCACTACAAATGAGAAATAATTAGACAAGTATTTTGTTCAAACTAGCGTGCACAGCCGCCGGGCCCTGATAATTTTCGAAGCAGAACCTTAAAAAACTGTTATTAAGGCATGCCTACGTTTAAGAATAGTGTAAATATTCTACACCTGAATGGTTCCATGGCAAATGCTGTGACCATAAAGTTACAATATTAGATTTTCTTCTTATATCTCTTACGAAAGGACTGGCGAATGCCAGTTGAAACAATTTTTGGTATCTAAAATTTTTGCAAGGTACAAATATTTGGGAGGGGTTGACCCTAAAACTTAGTATTGAGGCATATGTGTACATATATCCGACTAATGCAAAATTTAACTTCAGAATGGGACAGTAAATTTAAAATACTAGATTTCTTATTTTAGTTCTTTTACGCAAGCATTATATGTGGGCCGTAAAAAAGTTCCAAACAACGGGACTTTAAAAATTATTGCCGGCTAATAAAAACGTCTTCCTTTCGTTCCATTTCCTTTTTTAATTGTCTTTGTTGATTACTTATTATTATTTATTTTTTATTGCTTGTAGCGATCATATGAGTCGCCATGCCAACCATATTTTATTTTCTTTTCTATGATTTTGCGCACACTACAGTCGGCAGTGAGTTCGGGAACAATATGAGACGCCGTGCAGGCTTATATGTAGAAGAAGAACAAAAGCCAGCCAGAAAATATAAATCGTTTTACAATTTCAGCTTTTCGCCAGCGCAACAACATCAACAACACATCGTCTTCTTCTCCCAATCATCCAACGCCGCAGCAGTGTGCTAACGCAGACCCGCTGCAGTGAGCGCAACCAAAGAGCGCAACACATAAAACTACGTTCTCGCTTGTAAAGCAAGCCTTCTGTATGTTTATTTTCTTTGCTTCTACTCACCTGTTACGCTGAAGTTACAGAGAATTCTGCTGTTAGTAACAGAGGGTTCTGCTGTCAATAACAGAGGGTACTACCAGCAGTACCCGCCATACGAGGCGTTTGCTTGTATGAGATGCGCGTTCTATATTACTTCATGTTCGTTGATTCTATATATATAAAAGAAAGTGGATGTATGTCACGCTCAAACGGACCCGCCGATTTCCATGGGGTTTTCTTTGCTGAATTCGTCTTGAGTCAGTTCAGGTTTATGCGAAAAGAAAATTTCGGAAAATCTATTGGAAAAGTCGAAAAACCCCTGCCATGTTTGACCGTGAATTCTGGAAATTTTCAGACGATAACTTTGGAACCATAAGTCACACATCAATTAAATTCACTACGAACTTACTATATAGTCATGTCCTTCGACAGAGGGAATGGGGCGAGTATTGGACGGGGGGACGCACAGTGCAACGAGCGTGGCCAAAAATCAAAAATATCGATTATATAATTTGAACTTTTTTTTGATGCAGATCGTTAGGTAATACTTCAACTAGTAAGGATCAGAAATTTTTTTCTTAAAATTTTGGTTCTGCTTATTACAGGACTCTTTGGAAGTCACATTATTTAATTTCATACATTTTTCTATTGAATTTACCAATTTTCAAAGCACAATTCAATTGGTTATAACTTTTTATCTGATTAAGCAAATGAGATGATTTTTTTTGTAAAATAAACTATGATTATTTTTCTACGCTGGCAATGTCATATTTTGATCTATGTTTTGTTTTGTTCGTATATGCCGTTAATTTGAAAAAAATGTAAACAAAAATTTAAAAAAACGAATTATTACAAGTTTTGTGACAGCGCAAAAAAAAGTCCACTAGTGTCCAGCATTATTTTAGCAGTACGTAATAGCTCAGAGTATGTATTATGAAAAACAAAGAACTTTAGCTGCTAATATCTGCTACCAGGGGCGTAGCCAAGGGAGGGGTTTAGGGTGTCAGAACCCCCCCCATAGCCTATAATTTTCCAACATTTTCAATCACTATGCATCTTATGTACGTTCCCACATTAGCAAAAGGTCTTTTCATCTTTAAATATTCGATGCACATTTTTGTACGATGACACAAACATACTTCCACTTCAGATGCAATAACTTCGCTTTCAGTCCACCGAATTTCATGAAATTTTTACTAAAAATCAGGGAAAAAATTTAGTTTTAAATGCATTAAGTCACATAAGCCACAACCAAATGCCCTATTTGGAAAGTGCACTTGACTTTAAAAAACATGTAATACTAAACTGGCAAACAAATTTTTTAAAACCCCCCCCATGACCAAGTTCTGGCTACGCCCCTGTCTGCTACCCTTCATTTTATGGCCAATTTTTTAGTGGAAGGCGTGATAAAGCTGAGTGATTTGTTCTGTGCGTGGTATGCAGCGAGCAAGGAGAACAAGAGAAATGCCTTGAGAGATGTTCTCGAGGCGAAATACAAACGAAAATTAAGCGGTAAACAATTGGAACAAATTCGTCAAATTGAGCTTAAATTTTCAAAAAAATTGCATGCTTGCGGCAGAAATAAGGCATTTTTTTTGAGAAAGTATAGCGTTTGGCTTGAAACGAAATATTGCTGCAGAATGTAGAGCAGCAGACGTAAGTTAAGATTAAAGTGATAATAGAATGTAACCAACAACAAAGTTAATATTTAGGAACAAAGCACTAGCAGAGGCAGACCGAAGCACACTTCAGCGACTCAAAATTAGTATAGACGTATAATTACAATACGAGTAGTGTAATTATCAATTAGTTTTTATGTATACATATTAATAAACGCAATGAATTTACAATTATGAAATTTTGTTCTGGCTTGCTTTACGAGTTATGTGGGAAAGTTCATATCTTATAAAGTAGGAGTGGCATCCCGCTCATTTTTTTTCAAATAAATAATTACAAAAGGAAACTAGACCCGATTTTTTATTTATGTGGTATGCATTTCTTAGGAGATATAGGTAACTTTGAAAGTAGGCGTGGCATCGCGCCAATTTTTGGTTAGTATAGCAAATTCATTGTTATTATTTCTCACACCACATTTTTTTACTGTACGACCTTTTTTAAAAGATTTATTTTAAAATATAGATTTTTTTTGTATGGGAGGTGGGCGTGGTAATGGGCCAATTTCAATAATTTTTTACATATAGTCTTTTTTTTAACAAAAACTACAATGTGCTAAATTTCATCCAATTCGAACAACGTTTACTATTTTTGGCCACCGTTTGTATGAAAGCGTTGCACTGTGGAACGTAGCACCACCCATACAAGCCAAATCTTAATAATGGAATATCTTCGAAATTGTAAGTCGTACAACACTGAAAGTTAGTACCCCGTCGTCCCATAGATGAGTCATTCTACTGGTAAGATTAGACGGGCGTTGGACAAGGGGCGTGGCACGTTATTTGTGAGCCAAAAATTCCGCTGACCTATAAGTCGTTCAGCAATAAAACTTAGTACGAACCTACCATTTTCCCTTCCGACAGAGGGCATTGTACGGGTATTGAAAAAGGGGGCGTGGCGCCGCCCATATAATTTAAATCTGGTTCAAGCGTTGTCTATTTCTTTACTGAAACTTAGCAGCAACATTGCTGATTTGTGCTGCCTCGATTGCGATAATCAGTAGCTCCCCCTCTTCCTTTAGTTGGCTTTCTTCGTCAATTTGCATCGCCATCCCACGTATTTCTTTATAAAAAAAAAACAAATGTCTTGCGAAACGAAATTCGGGTCAGCTAGTATCAATATAACAATTCAGTCACAAAAAAGGAATATTAGTAGATAACTACTATTATTATATCTGTGGCAATAAAACAGAGTAGCTGAAGTCAACTTGTCAACAGCTTAAATAAATCTGCCGTAAAAGTACTTTCAATGTGTTTATTCCCTGTTTTCATATTCACTTTGCGAAACAATTTTCAAATAGGACATATAAACTTTATCATAAAAAAAGGGGCAAAAGTCGCATGATTTTGAAGAAGTGTCAAAATAAGCATATTTTTAAAAAGTCGGTGTCAGGGGGTATCGATCTCTAAAGTGTCAATTTGGCACTTTAGTCGCACAGCGGTAACACTGGTGACCTGTAGTTCCAAAGTTATTCAAAACATTTGGGTCACTTGAAAAGTGCCACGCCCGTTGTCCAAACCTTATGAATGAATTTACCAGTGAAACGACACACCTAAACGGTGGCCCTGTACCAAATTTCAATGCTGTCCGACTTATAATTCCGAAGATATTCCATTTTAAAAATTTAGATTGTATGGGAGGTGCCACGCCAACGTATCGGGTCGTATTCGCACTATGTGGTTTAGCGAGATTTAGTCAGGACGAACATTCCATGAAAGATTTAGCTCAATTGGCCTTCCAGCTTTTGAGTTTTCGAGTTTTTTCTTTTACATTACATAAAAAGTTAATACATAATAAAATGTACTTAATGTTAAAATGAGAGGATTAAATCAAAAAATTTGGAATTTTAGCATTCCCTAATAAAAAGCTATCGTGAAAGGGTTAAAAATTAAACTCAATTCATTTTCGCTTACTAGATAAAAAATTTATTTTTCGGGTTTCAAAGCTCTAAACAACACGGTCTTACTAATTGTATCTGAAATGTAAATATAATTCTTTCATTTTCTTAAAATTACACAAAATCGAACCAATAAAACTTAAAATTTGTATCTTAATATCATAAAAACTATCATTCCGATTGGTCAGCGAACCGGTATTTATAAACTACATTACGATGCTCAGAACTTAAAATAGGATCTAGATATAATGAAGCGCGTTGTATTCGCTGTTGAAATCTTGTTCGGTCTCGAGCATAAGCCTCCCAATTTCCTTTTCTTGCGGATCGATAAGCATAGTTCCAGGCATACATTATATGGACTTCTGGGCTTAAATTGAATCGAACCTGTAAGAAAAAAATTAAATTATATTATTAAATTATATTATAAATTATATTAAAATTCAAATAATACAATCAAAACATTTTACATAATTATTATTTGTTATTATTTATTAGTGTCCGACCGAATATTCGATTTCGCTTTCGGCCCAAATAAAAATGCACGAACGGCCGAAACCGAAACTTTCTTGAATATTTTTTAAATTTTATTGTGTAGCGAGTAAACAGCTGAGCAGATATACTACTGTGTCCAAAAAATAAGGTGACATTGTATTTATTTTGAAAATTCTTTATTTGTTCTTCCAAATCAATTTCATCCCCTTCAAAGTAATCCCCTCCCGATGCAATGCACTTATGCCAACGGATTTTCCAATCTTCGAAACACTGATTGTAGTCACTTTCCGGGATGGCCTTCAGTTCCGTCTTCGCTGCGGCATGAATCTCCTCTATCGTATCAAAGCGGTGTCCCCGGAGCAGTCTTTTGAGCTTGCTGAACAGCCAGAAGTCGCACGGCGCCAGATCAGGTGAATACGGTGGTTGCGGAACGATATGGGTTGAGTTTTTGGCGAAATGATCACGAATTACGAGTGCAGTATGGGATGGTGCATTATCGTGGTGTAAAAACCAAGCATTGTCTTTCCACAATTCCGGCCTTTTTAGGCGGATAGCGTTACGCAAACGACGCATAACGTTCAAATAATATTCCTTGTTGACTGTTGACTAAAAAAAAAATAATTTTCCTAATCCTTCGACGCGCGTAGTTTAAATTCAAATGTCACCTTATTTTTTGGACACAGTAGTATAGTGAAGGGATGAGTTTCGGTTTCGGCCCAAAAAAGTGGTTTCGGTCGGACATTATTATTTATATATTACTAGCAGGGCCCGGCAGCTTCGCACGCATGAATTTTATTTCATTGAAATAATCTTTACTCACTTTATGATTTCTTCTAATGTTATGTTTTTCACATAATCTTCTAACAAATTTTTTACATTGTCTGATATTGATTTTCGGACACTGAAAAACATGCATTAAATAATTTTTAGTTTTGAATATTTATTCCAAGGCCGAAGGAAATGGGCCCGATTAATCTCTTAACCCTTTGTTGACACCGTCAGATTTTGATAAAAAAGACTTGTGTGTTCTTTCTTATTTAAAATACTTTTCCCCAATTTTTTTCTTAATAAACGAGCAAACACGCAGGGGTTGATCCCTTTTAGTGCGAGGTACTTCGTTGGTTCAGGAAAAATCTAGAGGTTAGGAGACAGGGTTTAGAGTGAAGAAGATACATACTCCTGTCTTGAACCAATTAACATAATATGTGCTGGAGAAAAAGTGCAGGGAGACCATTCGACAATATCGCAGCACGGGCCAGAAACGAACGTAAAGCGTACTGCGTTGGAATATCGTTTCAACGTGGATTGCATGGTCGCTAATGCTCAAACAGGTTGCCCCGAGGAATACCCGGAGTGATGGCATCAGATTGTTCATCTCCTCTGAACAATTCCCGAAAATGAGTCTGTAAAATAAGATCACGCATGCCACGTTGCGACGATGTTCCAAGGAGTCAGTAGAGCTGGATACCCTCTTCCCCTATAAGCTTAAATTAGGTTTTTGGAGACCCCCGGCCACAGATGCGAGTTAAACTCAATTTTGGTCGGATATAGATGGTGTAAAGTCTCTGATTGCGCTGCAGATTTGTGATCAGCAAGAGACTTCGCCACCACGTCTCACGGTTAACTCCGGTGAACGAACGGCTGGCCTCGATCCGTATCAAGGCTAAATACTTTAGCATCAGCCTAATATGCGCGCACGCCCCAACGGAAGAGAAGGACGATGCGACCGAAAAATTCCTTCTATGCGAAGTTCGAGGACGTCTACGACGGTGCCCGGCATATGACATCAAAATCATCCTCGGGGACTTCAATGCAAAGGTCGAGCGAGAAGGTATATTTGGTCCCACAGTCGGGCAGTTCAGCCTCCATGCGACCACTTCGAACAACGGTAGTTAGTATCACCAGATTCCAGCACCTCGACATCCATAAGGCTACTTGGTTATCCCCCGATCAATCCACCCGAAACCAGATTGATCACATTGTGATTGATGGAAGGCATGCTTCTAGCATTCTAGATGTGCTCACGTTCCGAGGACTCAACATCGACGCGGACCACTACCTTGTTGCAGCCAAGGTACGCATGCGTCTTTGCGCAGCGAAAGTCAAGCGTCTGAAGCGAGCCACGCCTTTTGTAGGCGTTTCCCAGGCAACATTTTTAGTTAGATTTACGAAAATAAGCTCTATATAGCCCAACTTTCCGTTTTTTTTTTCATGAGGGTTCGCTGCACTGCATTTGTTCCGAACTGTCCAAGCGTTGATCTTTATCCATGACATTGTTCACTGTTCTGCGCTTCTAGAGCGAGTTAAATTGTATGTTCATCTTAAGCAACTGCGTCACAATGATCTGTTTTATATTGGTACTCATAGATTTTGCAATTAATGACCTTATTAGAAGATCTCTTTTAATCTTCAATAAAATGTTAAGATGTTGTGAGTCGCTGGATATTACTCTGGATAGAGATTCATTTAAACATACATATTGTAAATATGTATCTTAAAAAAGTATCTAAGAAATGACTGTATTCCTAGTCTGTAAGGATTGCAATCCATTGACTGAAATAAACTAAACTAAAACTATGCAGCGGAGCGCGTACTACTAAAGTTTAATATGTCAAAAAAAGCGTAACTATGGAAACCCCGCCTGCTTATGGCAATTATTATATTGGCTATGACGAAGATGCGGAACAAGTAAGAGAGTCCTCAGAGACCTTGTACCAGTTAGAGGGTTTTGCTTGAGCGGAATGTTATTTTTTTGGGATAGATGGAACAAAGTGGTCAATAGAAGATTTTTTCTTATTTATAGTCAACAACACCCACTGTTCTGTATGAAGGAGCTACTTTTTCGACTTCAAAGCAGAACTGTCAACAGTGCAAGGAATCCAGAAATAAAAATAAATATACCAAAACACGATTTGTACGTGCCCAATGTAAAATCTCAATGTGTTTGGGTGACGATTCTACATTATATCATTGCAACCACTGCATTGGTCAAGCAGTTGAAGCAGATCCATAAACAAAGCATTTTAGGTTATGAAATTTTTTGATTTTTTGCCTTAAGGTAAATGCGCCATATTCCGGCATGTGAAGGCAGATCGAAAAACAGCGAATTATTGTAGCCCAGTAAAAATATGTTGCACTATAATTTTAAGTGTTTTACAATGATTTATAATTTTTTTTATCTTTTAAAATTGTAAAATATAAATTTGTTGCATTGGATTTGCAAATTATTAATACTTTTCTAAAATCAGTTGTTATCTCTAATTCCGTACAAAAAATTGCTTGTGTTCCAATTCCGTGCTATTTTATTTTTTTAGCATTTTTTCAAGAAAACCAGATGAATTTGTTAAACAAATTTATGTTATGCACACGAGACGTTTTTACTAAGCAACAGATTATCTTTTACGTTTAAATCTTTACTTATAATATGTATTATGGGCTTTTATCTATACTATCTATACTATTATATGAAAACCAATGTGACGTTGCTTTTTATAACCACAATCAAGCAAAAACCACTGAACCGATTTAGATAAAATAAGCACTAAAGGATGTTTTTATTTAGAGGAATGGTACATAGGCTATATAATATTAACCACGCCTCCTCTTACGCCCACTATTGTACCAAAATTCAACTATAGTATACATTTGTTAGACGATATGGGTATCAAACGATTCAGTGTATCACTGTTGTAAACGTAGACTATATAGATTCGGCCATGCCCACTTACCGTGTAAATTAAACTCGCAAAACGAAGAGACATGTCTGAAAATCAATACTGATAATTCTGTGTTTCATTGAGGTAAACATAGGCTATATAATCTTGACCACGCCCACTTGATACGCCTGATAGGCCAGATGTAGTACATGTTTGTAAAGCGATATATGTATTAAACGACTCAGCGTGTCATTTTGGCAAATATAAGCTTTATGAGATTGGCCATGCCCACTTTAGGCGACCACTAAACTAACAAATGGGTACTACGATAGATGTCTCTAATGGAATATTGATAAATTAGTCTGTGTTTCATTATCATAGTGATAAAAATCAACAAGGGTATACTTTTGTCTAACCGCGTTGTCTCTTGCCGTCATTGCTTGAAGCTTTCAACTATCTTGATGAACTAGACTCAATGGCCAAGAAGCCTTGCGGCTAACTCGAAGTCCATTAGATTCTAATGCAACTACTAATAATGCATAGCCCCCGAATTGACTCGTACAGTTCATTCGTTCGTCCGACGAGGTCAGTGAAGTCTCCATAAAGCAGTTTGGTTTCATCCATGGGCATATACAGTGGGAGGGTTTCGAGATATTTTTAGAATGCTAATTTAGTCACGCTTAATTTAGGAACAGGCCGTTCACTCTTTCTACGTTAGTCATCATCGCTACGTTACACTCTCTCAACCACGAGGAGATGTAGAACAGATATTAAATACTTAATCGATTCGTTTTTCCTAAATTTCAGCATAAAGAACGGAATTAGGAACATGCATAAAAAAGTGGGCCCATCCCGTGCTACGCTTTTCTTTGTTAAATAACTACCAAAAATAAAATTGTTGAAGTATAATAATATTGTATGCTTTGTAATATTTAAATAAAGCAGCTGTATCTGTAAAACTTCGTCGTAATAGTGATTTTAGAAAATTTGAAAATTATCCGTTTTCAGCCATTCAGCCTATTTTAGGTACATTATCCAAATTTTCAATTAATAAGAGTTACTTATTTTTTAATAAAACAGTATGCCGGAATTAGATTATATGTACCTATATATGTAATATTTACTATTGACTTAATATTTAAATTTTTCAAAATTTTACTCCATAGGGTAAGAACAATGTACATTCAAAATTCTTCATTTGTCCCAAATTCCGTTCTACGCACGTAATTAGGCACACCTAAGATATGAAGTGATCCTAATTCCGTGCTATCTATAAATAGCGATTTTATTGTAATCCATACACAAAAACCGTTTTATGAAGTTAAAGAATATGAATAAAAACCATAAGTTACCAAATTGCTTATTAAAAAGCATATTTGCACTAAACAATAAATGTTTAAAGGCTTAAGAAATCTTTGCTTAGGCCTTAATACATTTTATTAAAAATAAATGAGATTAGATAGCTAAATTAGATAGCTGATTGATTAGATAGATAAATTGATTAATGCACTTATAATGACATTTTCCTATTATTCCATGTTAAACTTCGCTTGCCAGGATAGCACGGAATTAGGGACTAGCACGGAATTAGCGCATTACTGTCGCATTTTTTGCATTTTAAAATTAATTCATTGAAGTCGAAATTCGCTATTATTTATTATTTTTGTTTAGATCGCTAAACACTGCCGGCCACGCAGCTCTTTAAAATGAATATTGTCAATATTATTGTATTTATTAAATTATTGTGCCTCCGGCTCGAAGGATCATGTTTAAAGCACGGAAGAGCAAAAACCACGCACACGCGACGAAATAAAAACAAACGAGGTTTTGCGTCAAACGTTCTGTATATGGTTTTATTAATTGTTGAGTGTTTGTTAATGTATGTATATGTAAATTTAAGGTTTTGTGTGAGTCCGTTGATGTTAATTTGCCGGAGTTCGTACATCGAGTGCCTGCCGGGCGCGCAAACTCCCTTCGGGATGGCCAGGTTTGCCATCCGTACGTATAATCACATAAATGGACAACACAATACAATAATATTGACAGTATTCATTTTTAAGAGCTGCGTGGCCGGCAGTGTTTAGCGATCTAAACAATTTTATTATTTAAGTATAGTTTTACCAATTTAACCTAAAGAGAAATTTACATCCTTACACACACACACACACACACACATCCAAACACATAGAGTAAGTTCGGGTAATGTGATATACCTGTTTGTTTTACGGCGATTCCCGAATACACTTTTTTTGGTCCCAAGCTGTTCACTGACACATTATTTAGCATATTTAAGATTATTAACTCTTTAAGATAAACTGTTGACGACAGCATTTTCAGTCTAGCTCCAAATCCACTTCCACGCCCATTATAAAAGTTGGCACCAATGTTCTATACAATATTAGCAATTTATATAAAAAAATTAAAAAAAACGAAAGGGTCTAACTTAGTGAAAATCAAGGAAAAAAAATTAATTGGTTTTTTTTTTTCTTTTCCAAAAATACAATTAAAAAGCTCAGTAAATGAAGTAAGAAATCCAGTGGTTTAATTATTTTAATATATAATGACATATAATGACTCCATAATCGGCTTTGAAGTACTGCATGCACATTACCAGAAATTGAGATTTTGCAAAAAAGACATTATAAAAAAAATAATTATAATTTTTTTAGGAAGAGCGTACCTCGCAAACTCAAAATCGATATCACTGATTTACTTTTGATTAATCTCGAACTTTCTAATATTTTTTTTTTTACCTTCTGGGCTTTCAAACTTTTTAACCAAAACTTGCAAGCACTATTAAAAGCACTTCATCACATTGACTGTAAGCTATTTAAGGAAACACATCCCAAATCATGCAGCACGAGTTTTTAGTTGCTATGATATTTTAAAAAGATTAATTTTGAAAAAGGAAATCGCATTTGTGAAATAAGCCACTATATGACATTACCCGACCATATCACATTACCCGAACTTACACTACACAGATATATATAAACTCATCAATAAAAATATAAAAAAAATAAATTAACTATCACAATCCTCGACTATACTCTTTTTTGCACCATGGTCTGACCAGACCATGGGGGTTCAACTATGAGGTTTTAAGTGGGTGCCCACAGAATTGTTAATGAAGTGACCTCGGGATAGATTCGGCGTTTTATGTAGGAGCACATTCGTCCATGGTATAAGGTGCGCAACGAAGTTCTCGCTGTTCGTCAATAGATGGCTCCAGCAGTAGGTTAGCTTAGGTTAGGTTAGGGTGGCAGCTTAAAGAGCTCACATAGGCCATATTGGTACCCGTTGTGATACCACGTGAAGGACGTGGCTGCCCTTCAAGCTACACACTCCCCGGGTGTTGTGCAGGAGCCATCCCGATTCCGCAATGTATCGGGCGATGCGGCCGATGCTGGGTCCTGTCAGGTCGGCCAAGTTGCTGAAGAACGGGGCTCCCAGCAGCCGGAGTCGTCCGCTCGCTAGTGCTGGGCAGTGGCACATCAGATGCGCGACACTCTCCTCTTCGCCCGCGTCGTCGCAGGTGCGGCAATGGTCGTTGGAGGGGAGGCCGATTCTCCTGGCGTGTGCGCTGTTCGTCCAGTGTCCCGTTAGCACAAAAACTGTGGAGTAAATGGAATTCCGCTTTAAACGAAGTAATTCACGTGTCCGCCGTGGCTCAGTTGGTTAGTGCGTTGGACCGCGAGTCGAAGGCAGCAACGTCAGGTTCAAATACTGCCTGTAATAACACCTAAAAAAATAACGGGAAAACTCGTTTTCTCTTTCGGTGGATGTCCTCTCAGCTGGAAATGGCAAACCTCTGAGAGTAAAAATTGCGTATGAAAAAGCTCCCAACCTGCCGTTCGGAACCGGCATAAAACTGTAGGTCCCTTCCACCCGCGTACAAATTCACACGCACAACACGGGTGGTTGCGGGAAGCTAGGCCTTAGTCTCGCGTAAGCGGGCGGTCGTGCCAGTAAATTATTATTATTAATTAATTCACGTGTCCTGCCTTGGTTAACTGACGGCCAGGTTTCTCTGGAGATCCTGCAGAGGTTCTCCTCCACCCAGAGTCGATTAGCCAAGCGGAAATAAGCCTGCCTAACCGTCAATTTGACGGTCGCAAGGGGATGCTACAATGCGTAGTAGGAGCTGGAAGCAGAGTTCTCTTTCTGGCCAACTCTTCTGCCACCCAGTTGCCAGTGATGCCACTGTGCCCCGGGACCCAACTCAGGTGAACCCTGGCATGCCCTGGCAGAGCGGCACGGCACTTTGCAACCAGCTTGGAGGAGGTATATATAACTATCAAGGATTTAATTGCTGCTTGGCTATCTGAGAAAATACAGATAACCGAAGGAATGGGGGACTGCGTTCGTAGCCGTTCCACTGCCAGCAGTATTGCCAATGGTCTCCGCTGGAAGACACTAGTGGTCAGGAAGACGAGCAGAGATACTGGCCCCTAGTTGATTGCAGTAAACCCCACAGCCGACCCTATTTTCGAGTTTAGAGCCGTCTGTGAAGATTTCAATAGCATTTGGCATGGAGCGTCGGCCTTCCGTCCAGTCGCTCTTGCTGGGGATCCCTATAGTGAACTTACGCTCAAAGCTAGGGGGAAGGCCTGTATAGTCGATGTGTGTCGGGGTTAGAAAATCAAGCCCGAGGATTCTTGAATGGCCTAGGTCTGCCCGTGCCCATCTGCATATGGCATTTAGCCGTACATCGGCAATTTTGCCGAGCTGCCTGACCAGTAGGGTCGAAGGGACCCAATTAAGAATAGTGAAAAGCGCCTTAGTAGGCGTGGAACGGATGGCCCCAGTGATGAGAGTGGCAGCGAGCCTCCTGACTCCGTCGAACAGTTTCTGGTTCACCCGACGATCAGCCGCAGGGCACCAGACAACAGCGCCGTAGAGAAGGATCGGCTCCACCACTGCCTCGTAAAGCCAAGAAATGACGCGTGGCTGGAGCCCCCATCTGGCACCCACCGCCCGTTTGCAGCAGTAGATGGCCCTGGAGGCCCTTTCAGCGATGTTCGCGCTCCAGGTAAGCCTAGAGTCTAATATGAGCCCCAGGTATTTCACCTCCTTGCTCAGTTTGAGCGAGGTTCCGTTTAGGAGCTGCTAGAGCTCCAGCAGTAACAGCTGATCGATTTTTACAATGCAAATATTAAACAGCAAATGTCGTTTACTCGCTTTCGTCGTCCGCCGCATCGACCTCTGCTCGCATTGTGTTGTTTGTTGTGTTCATTTTCCGTGTCTTCCTCCTCCGTCCATATTCAGTGGCGCTACATGCGGTCCTGTTCGACACTGAGGAATTGACTGATCTGTAGTAAATGCAAACACCTACCACAGGGCAACATCAATTTCTTAGTGCGTGAGATCGCATTCCCGGCTACTTTCCTTGTTATTTAACCCATCCAGATCATGATGTTTGTAAATAAGGCTTCAGGGCCGGACGCCATTTCAGCCCTTGTTTTGTGCGCTACCTCACTGGCTCGTCCATTACGTAATCTTTTCAACAGTAGTCCTTTCAACAATAAGTTAAACTTTCTACAAAAGTGGTGGTTCAAACGTGGCCGCTTTTCGAGCATTACGGGTGATTATGGTCGTCATAATCGACCTACTGTGCGAGGAATTGGCAAGATTATAAAGAAATTTGAGGAGACTGGAAGCGTTACAGATGTGGTCAGGCCTGTGCATCATCGCAATGTGCGCACTGCCGAAAATATCGATTCTGTTAGTGAAAATGTGGCGTGCGTACGGCGTTCTCAGCAATTGGGCCTATCTTACGGCTCATTATGGCGTATTTTGCATTTGGATTTGCACCTCCATCCATATATAGTTACACTCACGCAACAAATCAAGCCGGCTGACCATTCACAACGCCGTAGATATGCTGATTGGGTGCTAGAGCAACAGGCTTTCAATGCTGATTTTTCGAACAAAATTTTCTTAAGCGATGAAGCTCATTTCTCACTCGGTGGTTACGTCAAGCAAAATTGTCGCATATGGGGCTCGGAGAACCCAGAATTAATAATAATAATAAATTAAATAATGACTGTTTGGTGCGCATGGTCTAGAGGTGTCATTAGGCCGTATTTCTTCGAAAATGACGCTGGAAGAACCATTACCGTCAATTCAGAGCGCTATGGTCATATGATAACCGTTTTTTTTTGGCCTGCAATTGAAGATTATGAACTGACCGATATGAGGTTTCAACAAGACGGTGCCACGAGCCACACAACACGACCGATTTTTGCTTTATTGCATGGGAAGTTTCCAGAACGCGTTATTTCACGTTTTGGCGACGTCGACGGATAATCCCCTAACGTTGGAGCATTTGAAAAAAATTCGTCAAGTTATCGCCGAGATACCGCCTAAAATGTGCGGAAAAGTTGTCGAAAACTACCTCAAAAGGATCCACGCTGCAACCAATCTAGAGGCGGTCATTTAAATGACATTGTATTTCGTACGTAATGGCAAGGTCCAAGCATTATCATAAAATAAAAGTTTCATCGAAATCATATCTTTATGTGTGTTTTAATTAACCTTACTTTTGAAACCGAAAAATGGATAATCTAGAGCACAATGGGCTTTCAAAGACAGCGATCGACGGGAGACCTTATTGCGTTCCTCCCCGATAAATGGAACCAAAGCGTTCTAGGCCTCAGTGAAAGCAAGGTTGTTGCATTGGATATTTCCAAGGCCTTTGACCGGGTGTGCCTATCACGTTACACTACTCGACACGAAAAATGCACCTAAAAATGTGTTTTCTAGACTAACACGAAACTGAAAATCAAAACATTTTTTTAAGAAGCGTTTTCAAAAAATCTACGAAAAACCAGTTTTTTCCTGTTGTTTCAGTTATGAGCATATATCTCTTAAACGAATCATCCGACTAACACAAACTGAACGTCGGTTAGAAGATAATACCTTATCCTTTATTTAATTTAATTTAATCATAATTTTAATATTTTTTTAAATATTTGCGGTTGTGCAATGATGAAGATAACTCCCCAAGTCAGTAACTTCCCCAAATCTCATCTGATTTGGACAATCTGTATATCGCTGGAAAGGATAAGGTATTATCTTCTGACCGGCGGACAGTTTGTGTTAGTCGGATGATTCGTTTACGAGATATGTGCTCATAACTGAAACAACAAGGAAAAAATGGTTTTTCAAAGATTTTTCGAAAACGCTTCTTAAAAATTTTTTTCGATTTTCAGTTTCATCTTCTGTGGCCCAAAGTTAGTCTAGAAAATACTTTTGTTTTTAGGTGCACGGGATTGACCCATTTTTTGACGAGTAGTGTGATCATTCTATTCGTGTTATAGACAGCATAGCATCGGAAAAACACTCCCTTTGCGCGGGAGTGCCGCAGGGTTCGGTCCATTCTCCAACCCTTTTCCTTATCTTTATCATCGACCTATTGTCGCTGACGAAGAATCCCATCTACTCGTTTGCGGATGACAGCACCATTTGTCATTCATACTCCTTCACAAAGGAGCCGCCGTAGCTCAGCTGGCTAGTGCGTTGGGCCGCGAGTCAAATGCGACGCTCGAACCCAGGTTCAAGACTCCGTTGCTGCTAACACCGAAAAGAAAAAAAAACAACAACTTTTCTTTCGGCGGCTGTCCTCTCAGCAGGAAATGGCAAACCTCTGAGAGTAAAATTGCCTATGAAAAAGCTCCTAACTCGCCATTCGGAATAGGCAGACAACTGTAGGTCCCTTCCAACCCTGTACAAATTCGCACGCACAACATGGATGGTTGCGGATAGCTTGACCTTAGTCTCGTAATCGGGCTGTCGTGCCAGTCAATTATTATTATTATTATTGTAGCGATGAGGCACTGTGCTGTGCTATGCATGAATAGCATACTTTTAGGCATGCACTTTGAAGTACGGCAAATTTGGTATAATTCGCTTGGTATAGTCCGATATGGCAAGGATGGTTCGCGAAGGAATGGGCTGTGCGAGAATGGTCGAGCGTTTTCCGATTGGAAGTTGCAAGAAACTTCGGCGCGATAAGAAAACTGGTATAAAAGCAACAGTGTGCAGCGCAAGGAGTCGAGTCTTAGTTGAGCAAGCAAAGTAGAAACACGTGTAGATACAAGCAAGGTGTAAATCTGTAAATAAAGTGATTGTTGGTTTTTGACTGCGTTTGCGCTGACTAATTGAAGTAGTTTTATTTTCAAATACAATCCAAACGAACCTTGGAAAACTCATATTCGTAACATTTGGTGTCAGAAGTGGGATTGTGCTACTGAAAGTAAACAACAACAAAATTTATAAAACGCAGACATGGTTAAACTCAAGCTGCTGAAGGTGAACCAGCTGAAGAAGGAGCTGGCTGCCTGGAATTTGCCGACTGCTGGCGGTAAGGTGGAGTTGCAGCTGCGCTTGCGAGAGGCGTGTGAGGCACGAGGCGTCGATTGGAATGCGCACGAGTTCGGAACGCAGGAGCTAGAGACGTCGGCCAAAGTGGAGGAATCGTCTGCGGGTGCTGCGACGATGCAAAGTACGGCTGCAGCGGCTGCGCCACCACAAGCAATGGACATGAGCCAGCTTATGGTTGCAATGAGAGGCATGTTTCAGGAAATTTCGGCCAAAGTCGAAACTGCGAACCGAGAAATGGTAGCGAAACTGGAAACTACGAATCAGGAAATTTCGGCAAAAGTCGAAACGGTGAATCGAGAAATGTCAGCGAAACTGGAAACTACGAATCAGGAAATTTCGGCCAAAGTCGAAACCGCGAACCGAGAAATGGCGGAAAATTCTGAGCGCATAGAGCAGAAGGTGGAGGAAATTTCCGATAGCCTGAACGTGAAAGTTGAGCATCTCGAGACGCGAATGGACAATTCTTACAAACGGGTTAACGACCTGGATGATTCCCTGCGCAAACGAGTTGACAGTCTGGAGGAGCGGCTTAGAGAGGTAAAGCTGCGAGCAAGGGTGCAGTCAGTTCAGGAAAGTTTTGCCATAGAAGTGCCTACTTATGATGGTACTACGTCATTCGACACATTCAAACTACAATTCGATATGGCTGCTTTGGAGAGTCAGTGGACCGATGTTAGGAAAGGTCGGAGACTGATACTGGCTCTAAGAGGTCCTGCAGCTGAGGTAATAAAGACAGTTCCGGAAGGTTTTAGAGGTGATTACGAGACCGTCATAAAGGCGCTGGCGGCCAAATACAGTGACGAGCACAACAAAACGCTGTACTACTGTGAGCTGAAGAACCGCAGGCAAAGAGCCAGCGAGGCGCTGCAGACATATGCAGCAGACATTGAGCGGCTCGTACAGTTGTGCTACGCGAATTTCGGCGCTGATTATCTCGAGAGGATGAAGATTGAGGCGTTTATTGAAGGTCTTCATGACCCGGAGACACGTCGCAGTACGTTGATGATGATGAAGCCGACATTCCGTGAGACGGTGACAAGCGCTTTGACCTATGAGGCGGCCTGGAGGGGAAGTGTTCAAAATTCATCTGCGGAAAGGCGTCGAGCCCAATCTGGACGTGTCACGCAAAGCCGGACAGTGAACTCAGAGGCACCAGCGAGGCTGCGGGCAGTGTCATCTAGAGTCAGTTGCTGGCGATGTGGCAAGCTAGGCCACATATCACGAGACTGCCATCGGCGAGAGAAGCGTTCTGAACAGCAGACGTCCCCAAGATGTGCTGACGCTCTGCCGCACCATTCTTGCAAAACCGAGCGCAGGCATGATTCGCAAGGCGAAAACAAGGGACAGATTGTGGATGTTCGGTCGGTAAGAGGTTTACAAGAGAAAGATTGGCTTGCGGAAAGGCTACAGAAGGACCAGCGCGAGGATAGGGATCTCGCAAAAATCATCAAAGGCAGAGCGCGGAGAGTACGGCCGGACTGGCAGGAGATGGCTGGTGAGAGCCCGATCGCGAAGGCTTATTGGGCACAGTGGCAAAGTCTACGTCTGAAGGATGGCTGCCTATACCGCGAGTGGGAGAGCAGGGATGGCAGGACCAGAAAATCCCTAATAGTGGTCCCAAAAGGTCGGATCGACGATGTCATCAAGGCAAACCATAACGACTCCAGTGGAGGGCACCTAGGCATCGCAAAAACTGTCGCCAAGATAAGAAGGCGGTTCTATTGGGTAGGATGCCAGGAGTCTGTCGCTGAGTGGATCAGAGGCTGTGATCGGTGTTCGGCTGCGAAAGGGCCGAGGAGAAGATCGCGGAGCCGCACTCAACTAGTCGAAAAAAGGTTAACAGCGAGCTATGGTCTACGGGCTAACCCAGAAGGGTTCCGAGAAGGCGATCTGGTAATGCTCAACAACCCGCAGCGGAAGGAAGGTTTGTCTCCAGAAGTTCAAACATCATGGGAAGGACCGTACAAGGTCGTGACAAAGATTAATGACGTGGTGTACAGAGTTCAACGCTGCTGCAACAGAAACGCTAGGCTGAAAGTAGTCCATTTGGAGCTCTTGGCGTCTTACTCCGGCGGAGCCTCGGTACTTGTTCGGGACGAACAAGTCTAAGTGGTGGGCAGTGTAGCGATGAGGCACTGTGCTGTGCTATGCATGAATAGCATACTTTTAGGCATGCACTTTGAAGTACGGCAAATTTGGTATAATTCGCTTGGTATAGTGCGATCCTTCTATGGCAAGGATGGTTCGCGAAGGAATGGGCTGTGCGAGAATGGTCGAGCGTTTTCCAATTGGAAGTTGCAAGAAACTTCGGCGCGATAAGAAAACTGGTATAAAAGCAGCAGTGTGCAGCGCAAGGAGTCGAGTCTTAGTTGAGCAAGCAAAGTAGAAACACGTGTAGATACAAGCAAGGTGTAAATCTGTAAATAAAGTGATTGTTGGTTTTTGACTGCGTTTGCGCTGAATAATTGAAGTCGTTTTATTTTCAAACACAATCCAAACAAACCTTGGAAAACTCATATTCGTAACATTACACTGTGCGTGCAATTTGCCCTCAACAATTTAGACATGGGGGGGACCTACTGGGTGAGTTTTCTATAGGTATACTGAGGTGAAATCCACCAGCCGTTTGGTAAGATTGGCTCTAGTTTATGAGAAATCCGACTTTGAAGTTTGGTAATTTTCGTCAAGTTTGTCGCTTAAGTAGGTCCTAAATCGTTCCGAATATCGCTTTACTGTCTTCGGCAAGTTTGTAGATATTTTAACGACCAAAACATTTGCTTAAGACACCAATCCAAAAAAAATACATTTAAACTGTGTAATTGCGATATGTGCATTTTTGAGCGCAGCGCAACGTGGCGTATGAGTGTCAATTATATGAGTGTTAATTATAATTAAATGACACTCATACGCCACGTTGCGCTGCGCTCAAAAATGCACATATCGCAATTACATAGTTTAAATGTTTTTTTTTTTTTATTGGTGTCTTAAGCAAATGTGTTGGTCGTTAAAATATCTACAAACTTGCCGAAGACAGTAAAGCGATATTCGGAACGATTTAGGACCTACTTAAGCGACAAACTTGACGAAAATTACCAAACTTCAAAGTCGGATTTCTCATAAACTAGAGCCAATCTTACCAAACGGCTGGTGGATCTCAACTCAGTATACCTATAGGAAACTCACCCAGTAGGTCCCCCCCATGTCTAAATTTTGGACTTGCACAGTGTTATTATTACTACTCCACAAAGCGCCCCAGCTCTATGGAGATTGAGAGAGAACAGCGCTTAATAGCGCCCTACAACTAATCTCCAAGTGGGGTCAAGCGAACGGGGTCGCTTTTAATCCTTGCAAGACCTAATGTTGCTTGTTACCGCACAAACGAGTCTCCACACATCCTATCATATCCCTGGCTATGGCTGCTGTAAATATTGCGGAATCGGCAGCTTTTGATGTTCTGGACATGTTCAATAAGAACGATCTTCGGTTGAATGATCATGTTTTTGCGTGTCGAATGAAGTGCCTCGGCTGTGCAAACAATATTTCACTCCGTCAGATCTCCGCATAATTTACACCATTTCACGGGGGCTTCAAAAACCTATTTGGAGCTCCTAGACCGTGTGCAAAACCATGCGATTAAGCTTATAGGGGAAAAGGGTATCTAGCTCTATTGACACCTTGGAACATCGTCGAACATCGTGTGGTCTTATTCTACCTTTACTTTTTCGGTAATTGTTCAGAGGAGATGAGCAGTCTGATGCCATAACTGCGGGTATTCCCCCGGGCTACCCGTTCGAACACTGGCACTGAAACGATGTTACGCATTACAGAGTTCGTTTCTGGCCCGTACTGGGATATTGTGGAATGGTCTTCCTGCAGATATTTTTCCCAGCACCTATGATTTTGATGGGTTCAAGACAAGAGTCCATAACCACTTCACTCTAAACCCTATCTCCCTGCAATGCCTCGCATTAATAGGGGTGATCCCCTGCGCGTTTGCTCAAACAAAACAAAACTTGGAGACTGCCCGGTAACGCTTCTACGTCGTTGGTTCGGCCGAATATTCACGCTGCGAAGGTTATGTTGTGTATTTGGTGGGACCAGGTGGGTGTTATTTATTATGAGTTGTTGAAACCAAACGAAACCATGGAACGGTATCGAACTCAATTGATGCGATTGAGCCGAGCACTACGTGAAAAACGGTCACAATACGAGCAGAGGGACGAAAAAGTGATTCTACTGCACGATAACGCTCGGCCTCACGTTGCCAAACCCGTTAAAACCAACTTGGAAACGATCAAATGGGAAGTCCTACCCCAATCGTCATATTCCCCAGATATTGCGCCGTCTGATTATTACTTGCTCCGTTCGATGGCACATGTTCTGTTGAAAGTTGAATTTTTATTTAAAAAAACCGAAAACTTAGTTGCGCACCTCATATTGGGAAGTGAAATAGAATTGAAGCTCCCAAGACTCGAACCCGTCTTAAACGTCTGGAAGGCGTACAAAATTTATATTTGGGGTCGATCTCAGCAATTTTAATATAAAATAATCTTAAAATACTCTTATTTCTATCGTTGTGCCGTTCGGTGGTCTGCCGCCTGCTCTTCTAAACCATCAACCGGGTCCTTATACCGGTCGGTGGGGGAGAAGGACTAGAGCGGAAACTAGACTAGACCTCCTCGTGGTGGCCGCCGGTAACAGCCACTACGGGTAGGGTCCTGTCTCTGCCCGATAGTGGCTGGCTAACTAGTCGATTCCCCTTAATTTCCACTCTCCCACCTTTTTCTTTCACACTACCCTTTTTCCCATCCTCCCCCTAATCCAAGGTGTCACGCAACCCGTGCCTATTGGATTGGTTTGCAGCCAGGGGGTAAACCGGCTGTATTCTAACGGAGCCTCTCTGATACCTGCCCGCCTCAGAGAGTAACTGTGGGCTTACCGTGCTATGGCACGGATGGAGAAACAATTGAGGAACTTAAACTCAGCAGCGGGTTCTTATACCGCAAGGCAACTGGCGCGTCAGGTGGAGCATATCCAGGATACTGACACCCAGTTTTCTACTCCTAGGAGTAGGAACACGGCCAGACGTACGTTATCTGGCAACTTTGGCACCAAAGTTGGTAGATTTGGGCCAAAGCCAGGACACGATATCACAACCCTCGACGAGTACTGGCCCGACATCCGGACAAACTCTCAAGCCGGGCAAGCTTGCGGAGAATAGGAGAGAGACTGGGTTGAGTGGCGCAGGTGTCAAGTGGTACTTGCGCTATCTCAAGGAGAGCTTAACGCCAGAGCAGGCTAAACAGAAGGTCTTGGACCGCGCAAAACCTACCTCTCTTGACGCGAAGAAGAGGGGCGCTGCCGAGATCGGCCCTCAGGAAGGCAATACGGCCAAGAAGACAAAGACTGAGGTGCCAACTCGGACTGTACAAAGACAGAAGACGGGAGTCAGGAGGCCAGGTAGCACCTATGCCAGTGCTGCCAAGGGCGTTAGACTGGCAATTCTCCCGGCATCTTTCCCTGTGAGCATACTGTCCAGAGACGAACAGGGTCAGATTGAAGAGGCACTGGTGACGGAAATGTGCAAGGGCTGGAGGGCTAAACTCCAGTTCGATAGCATACACTTTCGGTCAGGACTCATACTGGTAGACTGTGCAAGTGCGGAGACAGCAGAATGGCTTAAGGGCATACTGGTAGAGGTAAGGGTACTGGTAGACTGTGCATGTGCGGAGACAGCAGAATGGCTTAAGGGCCTAGTCCCCACTCTACCTAGCTGTAAGGGGGTAAAGTTGGCAACGTGTGACGGGGACCTCATACCCGGCGTACATCTGCTGACTGTTTACCTCCCGAAGGCTGCAGGAAAGGACAACAAACTGCTCCTCGGTTTGCTCATCGCCCAAAACGAGGGGCTGCACACTAACCTGTGGAGAATCTTCTGTTAAAGGGATGAGAAGGATGGCAAGGTCCTGACGATCGGGGTCGACGACCGATCGATAGAGGCCATCAAGAAGTGCAAGTGTGTCCTGCGGTACAGGTTTGGCACTGTACCAGTGCACGTGCACAAGCGCAGTGAGCAGCCGGAGGTGGCTGACATGCCAGCAACAAATACTCCTGCGGAAGGCGTGGCCGAAATTCCAAAGTAGGTGGCTACCCTGGTAGAGAAGGAGGCTGCTAGCAGTGAGGGCGTCGAGGAGATTACTCTCCTACCTCACGAAGTCGAGGGGATCGACCTCTCGATGCTGAGCATGGCCGCTGACGACGAAGACTCCGATAGAGTCACCCTGTCAGACTTAGACAAGGAGAGCGGTCTAACGGAGGCTGAAGGCGGCGCCGGAAAACCCTAATGCCGCTATGACGAGCATTGCAGTTGCGCAGATTAATCTGCACCACGCGAAGGCCGCTTCTGCGGTCATCGCGAGGGCAAACCTCAGGACTATACTGAGCGTAGTGCTGGTCCAAGAACCCTGGGTGTGCAGGGTCCAAATCAAAGGTTTGGCAGAAAAGAACATACAGGTAATTTGGGATATTAGATGTAACAACCCAAGAGCCTGCATGTTAATAACCAATGGTTTGAACTTTATATGCCTTCCAGACTTCCTTTCCAGGGATCTGGTTGCGGTGCAGATACCGGTGCAAATATACGGGACCGCGCAGGATATCGTAATGGCCACAGGCTACTTCCCAGGAGAGGACACCCTGGCTCCGCCAGAGGCAGTCTCTAAACTGGTGAAGTACTGTGAGCTGAACAAACTGCTACTTATACTGGGTTGCGATGCGAATGCGCACAGCGAAGCCTGGGGAAGCAGCGACACGAATCAAAGGGGTTTTAGAATTTATTATCAGTAATAAATTAGAAATTTTTAACGTGGGAAATATACCAACGTTTGTAACCAGTTCGAGAGAGGAGGTCCTGGACATTACCCTAGGAAATACTCTAAGCTCCGAACAGGTTAAAAACTGGAGGGTGTCTGGTGAGCCTTCAATGTCGGATCATAGGATAATACGTTTTGACATTGAAGGCTCTGCTTCAGTTTGAAAAATTTTGAGAAATCCCAGGAAAACAGACTGGGAAAAGTTCCAGGAAACACTGAGTCTTAACTCCACCAACATTGAGTTGGGCAGTTATTGATGCGTATGAGGACAGCTGCCCAGTCAGCAAGATTGCTTCCTCCAGGGACGTACTCTGGTGGAACAAGGACCTTAGCATACTGCGAAGCAAGGTTCGGAGGTTATTCAACCGGGCTAAACGTACCGGGAATGGGTCCAAGTACAGGAGTACTCTGACAAACCTGTGAGGCATCTAGACTCTTTAACAACCTCTACCAACCTCAGGAAAAGCAATGGGGAATTTACCGAGTGTTGAAGAGAAGGTTCAGCTACTTCTAGATACTCACTTCCCGGGCTCTATTGCTTGGAGAGGGGCGGGACAGGCTGAGGCGCTATGCAGGATCTCCAAAAGAGACTGGAGAGTGGCAAAGGAAATCTGCACGGTGGAAAGGGTTCAGTGGACGGTTCATACCTTCAAACCACTGAAATCACCTGGACCCGACGGCATCTTTCCGGCCCTACTACAGAAAGGGATGGGCCTCTTCAAACATCATCTCCTGAAAATAACTAGAGCCAGTCTGGCACTGCGTTATATACCAGAAGCCTGGAGGAGGGCAAAGATAGTTTTTATACCGAAGGCCGGGAAGAAGGATCCACTTCATCCGAAATCCTTCAGGCCAATTTGCCTAACTTCATTTGTACTGAAAACTCTAGAGAAAGTTGTGGACAACTACATTAGGACGACAGTCCTATTAGACAACCCTTTACACACTTGTCAACATGTATATAGGGCAGGCCGTTTCACCGAAACTGCTCTGTACAAGCTGACAAGTGAGTTACAGGAAAGTCTAGAAGAGAAGGAAATGGCACTATGTGCCTTCCTGGATGTAGAGAGGGCCTTCGACAATACCTCTCATGAAGTCATAGACAATTCTTTAACCAGCAGGGGCCTGACTAACACCCTAAGAGGCTGGATACATAGTATGCTGGCTATTAGTCGGTGGAGGTACAGACTAGTACGGGTGGCCTAGTATTAGCAAACACAACCCGAGGCTGTCCACAGGGGGGTACTATCTCCTCTTCTGTGGAGCCTCGTGGTTGATGATCTATTACAGGAGCTAATTAACGCTGGTCTAACGGTCCAAGGTTATGCGGATGACATCGTAATCCTATGCAGGGGGGAATTTGAAGATACCCTGCGCCAGGGGCGTAGCCAGAACTTTGTCATGGGCGGGGTTTTGAAAATTTATTTGCCAATTTAATATTAAAGGGTGATTTTTTAGCAACTTTTTTTTGGCAACACTGTTTTTGGCAGCTTAGCTGTTTTCGTGTAACATGTTACTGTCAAACATGTTCAGTTTGGTCTATAATTTAAACATGAATCGACTTACAAACGAAAAACGCTTGCAGATTATTGAATTTTACTATCAAAATTCATGCTCGGTTAAGAAAGTGCATTGTGAACTTCTTCCATTTTATGGTCAGTTTGAGCGACCTTCTGAGGCGGCTATTCGGAATCTTGTGCCTAAATTTCGCACCAAATTTACATTATTGGACATTAAACCACTAACACGCATACGTAGAGTGCGGACAGAGGAAAATATCGCAGCTGTATCCGCCACACAGCACGCGAAACAATGGCCCAATTGAGAGGCGAGTTCGGTGAACAGTTTATTTCACGTTTGGGGCCCGGACAATTGGCCGCCTAGATCGTGGGATTTACGCCTTTAGACTATTTATTGTGGGGCTATGTTAAGGCTCATGTCTATAGCGACAAGCCCGCAACGGTTGACGCACTAGAAGCCAATATTGAAGAATTTATTCGTGAGAAACCGACCGATATGTTAGAGAGAGTATGCCAAAATCGGACCCAGCGTATGAACCATTTGAGGCGCAGCCGCGGTCAACATTTACATGAAATCATCTTTAAACATTGAATTATATAGATCGTTCTATCGACTCAAATAAAGATTTCATACATTTCTCTGAATTTTATGTGTTTGTTTTTTAAATTAAATCCGAAGGCTATTAGAAAATCACCCTTTACATGCTTTTTAAAGTAAACTGCAATTCGCAAAGAGGGAATTTTTTGGTGGTGCCACCCATATGTGACTTAGTGCAATTAAAATTTCATGAAATTTGGTTCGAAGTAAGAGTATTTTTTTGTCACTGGTACAAAAATTCGATGCTAATTTACAAAAAGCAAATATTAAGTTTTGCTTTAAAGTTGGTAGAAAGCGAAACATTTCAATTAATAAACCAAGTTTATGGTGATGATCGCTTATCCCGTGGCAGAGTTCATGAGTGGTACACGCGATTTAAAAACGATTGTCGGACATAAATGATGACCAACGTGTTAGCCAACTGAAACCCGCAATCAGCGCAGATTCCATCAAAACTAGACGGTAGTTCATCATAGATCAGCCAAAATCGACTTGAAATTGGATTTAACCTTCGCTTTCCTTATACCCACCCGGGTGATCTTTTTAATATTCATGTTCAATATCTGCCAGAGTGTTTATCCAATGTAGTTATGATTTCGACTTACAGAACATATTCGACAGTAGTTTTCAATAACATAAAATATATTTTTTTGGAAACATTAGTCATGCTTTATTTGTTATTTTGTATACCACATACCCACACGGGTGGTCCCAGGCGCTTCCGTATCGCATTTAACTGAACTTTTGGCTATCGAAAGACGCCATCTCATCGATAGACACTTGTGACTGATCTTTGACTAAAAGTTGAATTTTAACCATCAACCACTCCTCGTTTCCACCTGATGCGGCATCGTGCGTCTTTCACCTTTTCAAAAAAAATTCATTTACCGATTAAACAAAGGCGTTTTGAGGACATAAAAGCCATCCAAAAGGCTTGCACCGACATCCTGAAGGACATTCCAGCCGACGATCTAAAACACTCATTGGACATGCTTTTAGATCATGCAAATAGCTGTACTGAGCCTGAACTATTTAAAACAATCATATCGGTTTGACCAACAAAATTGTTTGTTATTCTTTCAAATGTTTAAAGGTGAAAAGACCTTTCTGTTAATGTAGGAACGTAGTGGATAGTGAGTACAAATTTTTAATAATTATAGGCCATGGGGGGTTCTGACACCCTAAACCCCCCTCCCCCCCTTGGCTACGCCCCTGCCCTGCGGGAAAGGATAACCTTAGGACTAAGGTTAACCAAGAAATGGTGCACAAAGGTGGGGCTGAACATTAATCCCGCGAAGACCACCGTTGTACCCTTACCAAGAAAATATAAACTTGATGCTCTTAAACCTATACTTTTGGATGGGGTAGAGATAGAATTCCAGAAGGAGGTGAAATATCTAAGTGTTATACTAGATCAGAAACTTCTCTGGAAAGGACATTTAGAGGAAACCATAAGGAAAGCCACTAGGGCTTTCATGACCTGTAGGTCCATAGCAGGCAAAAGTTGGGACTGCACTCCGACTATACTAAGATGGATCTACACGGCGATCGTAAGACCCATGATAACGTATGGTTCAGCTGTCTGGGTAAGCAAGACCAGCCAGGCAACCAGTATCAAGGCGCTTAGGAAGCTACAAAGACTGGCATGCGTATGCATAACAGGGGCTATGAGAACGTGTCCAACAGCATCCTTGGAGGTTCTTCTTGAACTAACACCTCTTCACTTACATATACAGACCCAGGCGAAGAGTGTTCTCCTACGGATGACTGATGTTAATATCGGGGCTGAGGGATTCCTGAGCCGTAAGAGGATTGATACTCTCACGCATCAGCATCCCGAAATTGCAATACCGAGGGACACAATCTCACCGAAGTTCAGCTTTGTCAAACGATTCAAAACCGAACTTAGTAACAAAAGGAACTGGGTAGGTATATCGGAAACATATCAGATAGACCAGCACATGATATCCTGGTACACAGATGGCTCCTTAACGGAGGAAGGCACCGGGATAAGAGTATACGGGCCGAGGATAAGATATTCGGAATCTACGGGAAAGCACACCACTATCTTCCAGGCGGAAATATACGCAATTGAAAGGTGGGAACCGGAAGATTACCATCCTTTCTGACAGCCAAGCGGCAATGAAGGCTCTGAGAACCTACCAGGTGTCCCCGAAACTGGTTTTGGAATGCCTTGAGAAGCTGAATGAACTTGGTCGTCACAATAAGGTCTGGGTACTTTGGGTTCCGGGCCACACCGGCATTGAAGGGAACGAACGGACTGACGAGCTGGCAAGGAGGGGAGTTTCCACACCCCTTGTCGGCCCAGAACCTTTTTGTGGGTTGGGAAAAGGAGCTTCCTCCATTCTAATGAGAAAGGACGAGACAACCAGAAGGAATCAATACTGAGCAAATCAACCAGGTCTAGAGCATTCGAAGCTGGTTATCGGGTCCTACAATAGAAAACGTTTCGAGGAATGTATAACCTTATCAAAAAGTAATCTAAGGATTATCACGGGAATGCTGTATTATTATTATTGATGGGGATGATGCACTGCGACCTATAGATCTATTGTGCCCCCTTCTTGGACTTCACAGACTGTCAGTGAGTCTAGTATACAGGAGGAATTTTAGTATGCTTCCTACGCCTCTGGATACCCAGTCCGTACCTGGTATAAGATGGTCCCCCAGGTGTTACGGGAATCCTTACAGGGCATTGTCGATTGAATTATCATCTAACTAAACTAGGAATCCGTGAAAACGGGTAATGCAGGTTCTGCTTCCAGGAAAACGAGACTGCAATACATATACTAGGAAATGCCCTGTACTCATGCATAAAAGAAAGAAGCACCTGGGGGATCATCTCATATCAGGTGCAGACTGGGTATCCAGAGGTTTAGGAAACATACAAAAATTCCTCTCGGATACTGGACTCACTGATAGTCTTTGAGGTCCAAGAAGGGGGCACAATAGATCTACTAGGTCGCAGTGCATTATCCCCATCAATAATAATAATAATCGTTGTGCCTATTGGGCAATACCTTTTTCTTTTTTAAGGCTCATAAATATGGCTATTTTATTGGTGTCATACAAAACACACAGGCATGTTCCAGTAGCCGAAAATTGAAATCGCACGAATTGTTACAGCTTGTTCTGAAATTCGCACGATTTATGAACAATTCGAAATTAAATTCGAATCAGTTCAGTGTCATATGACAAAAATATTTCATTTAAATTTTATAAACAAAAGTTTGAGTTAGTACAGTGTAATGTGTTTGGTGTCCGGTCTTGTTCAAAGCCACAAGACTAAGGCTGATCAAAGACGCTCGACAGTCAAACTGGAGCGAAACTTTTGAAGTTCAAGAGACAGAGCTTGATTTGCTTGAACTAAATTTATTTTCGGTTTTTACCCTTATTTATATTAAATTTCTTAACGCTAACTAATGCAATTGCAAGTGGCCTTGAGCTCCCACGAATGCACCCAGTAACTCCAGACATTCGTAACAGTTCAAAAATTGCTGGTGTTAGTGCGCAAAGTGTGCGAAAGTGTTAAGCATACGGTTGTGTATGCGTTGTTGTTGTAGCACGGCGCGAAGTGGCGCTGCTATGTTATTGATTACTGTGATAATGATTGTAGCGTGAAGCGGTGTTACTGTGGGAATATTAATGAGTGCATATGTGGTATCACTACACACCATTGGCCTTCTAAAAAAAAAATTTTGTTTACAAAATTTTTGATCTTTTTTGTTTTTTTTGTACTTATTGTTTTCTTTACTTATATATTTTACATGGTTTTATTTTTGTACATCTGTAGATTATTCCTATGTATATATTTAACCTTTGTTTTGTTTTCTTATATTTATTATTTAAATTTCTTAAGATAAGTATAACAGTATTTACTCCTAACTTCTTGATTACTTTGTATGGTCCTAAATAAGGCTTATCTAAGTTTTTTTTGCTAAATTTCTTACAAGTACTAAATCTCCTATACTAAAGTTACTACATTTGTTAGTTTTATCATAAATTGTTTTGCTTCTGGTTTTTGCCGCATCTAGCAGTTTTCTTGCATTATCTCTTGCATGTGTAAGTCTACTTTCTAAATCGTTAATATATGTGTTTTCTCGGTTGCCAACTGCAATGTCTGAAGGTATTTTTCCATAAATTAACTCGAATGGGGTATAGCCAGTTTCAGATTGTGGTGTTGTGTTATATGAAAATGCATAGTAAGGTAAGTATTTGTCCCATTCTTGTTGTTCTGTGGAGGTTAAAATATATTCTTTTAGAACTCTATGGTTTCGTTCTACTGTGCCTAGCGTTTGGTGATGGTATGGTGCAGATGTTTTGTGTTCAATTCCTAGTGTGAGACATAGATTCTTATTTTCATTTACAAATTCTCTTCCCATATCAGTTTTAATGTTTTAAATAGTCCATACCTTAAAATAAACTTTTCTACTAACGTAGTGGCTACTTCCTGTGCTTCTTTGGTGTACATTGGGTGACATTCAACAAATTTGGTCAGTTCACATTGGATGGTAAGTATATACCTGTAACCATTTGAAATGCGTAACGGTCCCATTGTGTCTACTACTATGGTTTGAAAACTGTCGGTTGGTGTGTCTGTCACTACCATTTTTTCCTTTGTGTGTTTTGTTATTTTGTTTGTTATACATTCATCACAGTTGTTGATGTACTCTTTGACCATTTTGGTCATATTTTTCCAGACATATTTTTGTCTGAGTTTTAATATTGTTCTTCGTATTCCTGTGTGTCCTCCATAAGATGTCGCGTGGTGGTCTTGGATCAGTTTTGTTTGCTCTTCAGTGTTTGTGATACGTTTCGGTGGGTCATATAAAGTGATTGTGGGGGTTTTAATGTTCTTCATATTGTTTTCTAGTTGAATGCTTGTATATAAATCTTTAAATTATTTTTCTTGCATGCGTTCAAATATATAATTCTTCTTGGATAGCGCTACCTTTTTAATGTCATGGCTGTTTAACGTCATAGTTAGTTTCTCCATAATTGTACCGAGGACAGAATTAGGATTATCACTAAACTCGATCGTAATATCTTTTGCATTCATATATATATGGTAATTGGATCCTTTATCATTTCATTCTTTTTCTTGTGCACAAATTGTAAATTTTTTATCCCCTTTATGTCGCTTATCGAAGTGCATTTCCATATGATATGAACGGGTGGCCGGCCCGTTTCACATGTTGTTCATTCGTTTGTATGGCAGTTTTAGATCTTGTAATAACTGCGACCCTTGGTATCATTGCTTTTAACGTATCTGAGTTTATGTCTATTCGTGATAGTGCGTCAGCATTGGTATTCATTTTTCCTTGTTTAAATATTACGTCATAGTCATACTCCATTAAATCTAATCTAATTCGAGTCATCTTTGAAGATGGATCACGATGAGTAAACAATGACACTAATGGGCGGTGATCCGTGATCACTTTACATTTTGTACCGTACAGGTATTCTTTGAAGTGTTTAATCGCCCAGTGTATTGCAAGGAGTTCTTTTTCAATGACAGGTTTATTCACTTCATGTTTGTTTAGGGCTCTACTGGCAAATGCTATTGGTAGGTCTTTTCCAATTTCACCTTGTGATAGAATTGCTCCTAGGGCTAGATAAGATGCATCAGTTGTAAGAATGAATTCTTTAGAAAAGTCAGGATATTGTAAGATAGGTGGGTTGGTGATGGTGTGTTTGAGTTTCTCAAAAGCTTGTTGGCATTTCTTAGCCCATTTAAATTCTACATTTTTCTTTTGTATTGCAGTGAGCGGTTTTGCTATTTCAGCGAAATTATTTACGAAACGTCTATAGTAGTTGCAAAAAGCTACAAATCTTTTGAGTTCGTCTTTGTTTGTAGGTGTTGGGTATTTCTCAACTACTTTACACTTTTCAGGGTCTGTCAAAATGCCATTATCAGTAATTAAATGACCTAAAAATATCACTTCTGGTTTAAGAAAGTTGCATTTACTTGGATTCAGCTTTAAGTTGTATGATTGAAGTCGTGAGAATACTTTCCTTAGATTGTCATTGTGATGACGTATTGATTTTCCGAACACAATAATATCGTCTACGTAAAGAAATGCGCTAGTATCTAATCCAGTTAATGCGATTGTTAGCATTCGTTGAAAGCTATTAGATGAAATTTTTAATCCGAATGGTAAACTTCTGAATTGGAAATGCCCTGTATTGGTTGAGAATGCTGTGAGTGGTTTTGATTTACTGTCTAGAAGAATCTGATGGAATGAACTAGTCATATCCAATGTTATGAAATATTTAGCCCTACTAAGTTTGTCTAATACGTCTTCCAATCGTGTCATTGGGAATTTGTCATCAACTAGCTTTTTATTTAGTTGTCTATAATCAACTACTAGTCGCCATTGTTTGTTGTCATCGGTGGTCTTTTTAGGTACTATTAGCAGAGGGAAATTGTACGGGCTCTTGGAGTGTTCAATTATTCCTGATTCTAAAAGTTCTTCTACTTGGTTGTTAATTGTTTCTAGTTGAGTATGCGGTAGTCGGTAGTTTTTAATATATACTGGGTTTTTATCGGATAATTGAAGTGATTGAGTGTAGAAGTTGTTGACTGTAAGTTTATCTCCTTTTAGATGAAATATGTCTTGAAATTCTCGGCATAGTTCTATTATTGATGCCTTTGTTTCAGGATCTCTATTGTTTATATTAAGGAGTGGTTTTAGAGTTTCCCATCGATTCGCATTAGTTGTTCTATCTTTAGTGACCATGTGGTAATTTTGTATTGGTTTCATCTCAAATTGTATATCGTGAATCGTGATTGGACTATCGCTTGTATTCAGTAATCTGATGTGTTTTAAACCTTTTGCTGGAATGATTGTATTGCTTATAAATGCTCCATTTCCTAAGTCTTTGTTTAATATTAGCATGTCTTCTTTAATATTTACTTGTATTGGGTGGATTATTTCAGTTCTTGAAGGTATTTTAATGAAATGGATTTTGTTATGGATTGGTAAAATGAAATCAGTATTTTTAATTGTTATTGTGATGGTAAAAATTTCATAGTCGATTTTGGTTAAAAATCTTGTTAAGAAATCTCTTCCCAGTAATCCATCGGTTATAATTGGAAAAGAGTCTGGAACTACGTGAAAGTTGTGCCTAATGCATACATTACCGAGATATAAATTTGGTATTGTAGTGCCTAATGTAGTAAATTTTGTGTTACAGATTCCTGAAATAGTACAAGTGTTATTGAGGTCTATTTGAGAGGGCTTTAATAAAGAATCTTTTATAAGTGAGATGTCAGCTCCACTATCAATTAAGAATGTTGACTTATTACCGTTGCAATTTAGTGTTATATGGTTTGTTACTGCATTTTGTACGTGGCATTGGAAAATTTTTGAATTTGTGGTGTTTTCCCCCGGTATGTTCCTGCTAGTGTTCCCTTTTGGAAGCCGGGGTGCAGCTAGTTTTCCTGATAATCATATTGGGGTTCACCCTGAGCGTCTTGTGAGTTGTTTATCACATGAATCCTTCGCTGTTGTGTTCTATTATTTCCCTGATAATTTGCGCGATTATATTGGTGGTAGTTATTTTGACGGCTTCCGCGATTATTCCAATTGTTTCTATTTTGGTTAATTGCGGGTTGATAATTTTCATTATTGTTTTGGAAAGTTCTTCCTCTTCTGGTATTGTTCCCGTTATTATTATGTCCACGATATGGTGGTCTATTGTCTCGTTGGTAACTGCTTGGGTGTCGGTTATTGTACTCATAATTGTTCCTTTGTCTGTAATTATCGCGATTTCCAGCTCTGTTAAATGTAAATATATTCTTTTCCGTGTTATTTTCTACTTCCACTGCGATTTCTATTGCTTCTTTGAAGTTTTTTACTCTGCTAGCTTCAATGGTCTGTACTGTCGTAAATTTAGTTATTCCGTGTTTAAATGCATTGAAGGCTAACAGGTCATGATTTTGTATGATGGCTTTCTTAGCATCTCCTTCTAGATTAGCTACTTGCAGTGTGTTCAATGTATTTATAAGGTTCTCTATCTTTTCGGCAAATTTTGTGATATTATTATTGCCTTGTTTTGTTCTGTTTAACACTAGAAGTACCGAGCGGTCATTTGACGGTTTTCAGTTTTTGATTGACCGTAGCTCGAAAACGGTTTAAGTTACGAATCTTGTTCTCCTTGACTTTAAATATTTTGCACTAACAATATTTTGCAAAATATTAAAACGGTTTAAGTTACGAATCTTGTTCTCCTTGACTTTTAATATTTTGCACTAACAATATTTTGCAAAATATTAAAAGTCAAGGAGAACAAGATTCGTAACTTAAACCGTTTTCGAGCTACGGTTAATCAAAAACTGAAAACCGTCAAATGACCGCTCGGTACTTCTAGTGTTAATTCGTCTAAAACGCTATTAGGTTTTTTGATCGGTTTGTACAGATTTTTTAATTCGACTATCAGTTCTGGTATGCTCGACACGTTTATCAATTCTAATTTAGTACGTACGTTATCCGGGAGTTTAGTGTTTTTCACCAGTGCTAGAAATACCGTTGCTTTGTCTGCTGGTACTGTCTCATTTAGTACTTGCACTATACTGGTAAATTTATTAACGTCTTCTTAATATAATAATAATATAATATAATAATAATAATATATCTTTCATCTTAGATTTTAAAACTAGGGGAGATCATTTTTTTATCCATAAAAAAATACTCGAAAATTTATGATTTTTTTGTCGAAAAATTCACTTGGTTACAACTTTCCTTTGGGGAAGTTACTTGTCAGTAACTTCCCCAAATCTCATCTGATTTGAACAATCTATATATCACTAAAAAGGCTAAGGTATTATCTTCTTCTTGAATGACGGACAGCTCGTGTTAATCGGATAATTCTTTCAGGAGATATGTGCTCATAACTGAAACAACAGGAAAAAAACTCGTTTTTCGAAGATTTTTTGAAAACGCTTCTTAAAAAAATTTTTTTATTTTCAGTTTCGTGTTCAGCGGCCAAAGTTAGTCTAGAAAACACACTGATCGCAAAACAATCTAATCCTCCTGCTCGGGTTGCTTAAAATAATGGCCAGATCGTAGTAACGAAGCAAGGTTTTCTGTTTTTTTTTTTAGTTTTAAGATGGCTTTTTGAAATGACGAGTTTGCTCTCCCAAAAGTTTTCCTAATTTCACGAAAGTTTTTATCAAATTTGGAAAGATTTAGTAAGATTATCCTTTTATCCATTTTTCATTTTTTCTCTGGGATTCTATTGCTTTCTATAAAATTTCAAGCACATATACGTTTCAAAATAATTTGTCCCTTTACCATCCATTTACTGTTCAATGGAATAAAAATTTTCAAAAAAAAAAAATTAAAAAGCATAACCGGAAGTTTTGTACGCAAACTTATTCTGCACCGTTTGTGGGGGCCCCTCAGCCGTCGCCGCCCCGGGCCCCCGAGCACCTTAAGCCGCCACTGTATATATATATATATTTATTTTGTATTATTATAATTTTTTTGTTTTTTTTTTGTTTTATATTTGCTTACATTTTATTTATTAATTTTATTTTTGTTTTTGCAGACGTTCTTTCCTTGTCTTTTGCCGCTGCTCCTCTATTTGTCGCCGAATGTCAATTTTGCTCGCTGTTGTTGTTGCCAGATTTAGCTCTCTATATAGGAGGGCTAGTTGCTTCCTGTGTTTAAAGCCTTTCCTGATCTTCGTGTACGCTTGCTTGGTTGGGTGGGTTCCTTCTCCTCGGCTTTTCGCGGCTGCTGTTGGTCTGTCTTTCCCTGTAGGCTTCAATTGTGATGGGTTTTGGTTGTGCCTCTGGTGGGTGGTTTTTTAGTATGTTTTCCCATTTTTTTTAAATTTCGTCAAATTCGGCTTGGTTGGATATATGTATCTGGAGTGGTTCTGTTGTTGGATTTGCGGCAGCTATAGGTTGGTAGGATCTGTTGTAGGATTCGTGGCAGCTTGGCAGGATCTGTTATAGGATTTGTGGCAGCCAACAAAATGGCAGGATCGCCATGTAATGTGTTTGGTGTCCGGTCTTGTTCAAAGCCACAAGACTAAGGCTGATCAAAGACCCTCGACAGTCAAACTGGAGCGAAACTTTTGGAGTTCAAGAGACAGAGCTTGATTTGCTTGAACTAAATTTATTTTCGGTTTTTACCCTTATTTATACTAAATTTCTTAACGCTAACTAATGCAATTGCAAGTGGCCTTGAGTTCCCACGAATGCACCCAGTAACTCCAGACATTCGTAACAGTTCAAAAATTGCTGGTGTTAGTGCGAAAGCTGGTGTTAGTGCGCAAAGTGTGCGAAAGTGTTAAGCATACGGTTGTGTATGCGTTGTTGTTGTAGCACGGCGCGAAGTGGCGCTGCTATGTTATTGATTACTGTGATAATGATTGTAGCGTGAAGCGGTGTTACTGTGGGAATATTAATGAGTGCATATGTGGTATCACTACAACAGCAACGAAAAAGTAATTAATTTAATTAATTGACTGGCACGACAGCCCGATTACGAGACTAAGGCCTAGCTACCCGCAACCATCCGTGTTGTGCGTGCGAATTTGTACAGGGTTGGAAGGGACCTAGTTTTATGCCGATTCCGAACGGCGAGTTGGGAGCTTTTTCATAGGCAATTTTACACGCCGAAAGAAAAATTGTTTTTCTTTTTTTTCGGTGTTAGCAGCAACGGAGTCTTGAACCTGGGTTCGAGCGTCGCATTTGACTCGCGGCCCTACGCATCAGCCAGCTGAGCTACGGCAGCTGCCGTACTGGCGAAAAAGTAAGGCGGCGTATTTTGAGGGACCGTTCTAATCCACTAGATCTTCCGCAAGCCGTGTAAGTATAAATTTTGTTATTTTGTAGACACAAGCTGACCTTTTCCTGCATTGCATTTTTATCGCGTATTACAGGGTATACAAGGACTCCTTCCGAAGCATTTTGGACGACGTAAAACCTTTTTTGAAACAATCTTCAATTTCCGCTGAACTAAAGCTAGCGACACAGATACGATAATGGCAACCGAAATTCTTGGCTTCTTTGCGATTCTGGTTATGGCTTAGAACCATTTTTGCTTACACCATATCGCAATACAACTGTTGGGACAAGGCAGCATAAATTCAACTAACAACGTTCAAAAGCTCGTAATATCGTCGAACGAGTAATTGGAGTACTGAAAAGTCGCTGTTGCCGATGTAGATTAACAAAAAATCTTTTAAAATTTTAATGTAAAAAAATACACACAAAATACAACATTGTAAAGGAAACAAAAAAGGGATGTAAACGACACTGAACCGCGAGCGACTTCCGTTTTGGTGAAAAGAGATCAACGAGCAGTTCAGTGACGGACAAAAAGAATAAAAAAACCCTCGGTGTAACGAAAATATATTAATAAATATTGTCATTTAAAGTTATTCACCGTTGTTTAAAATTCGTTCGTCCTGAGCAGTTGCATTTGCCGCAACATCTTTTTTTATTCTTTTTTCGTATCGCCAAATACGTTTATATAAATCGCCATCCGCCGTGCGATATTGATGAAAGCAACGAATATTCGTGAAAGTTCAAGTCACGGAGCCGCGCCTCGTTATAATCTACGTAGCACGAAGCAAGGGCCGAAGGTTCTCGAAGACAAGATGTCCGACAACAACAGCGATGGGAGCTCCTGCAGTGCCGATGAGAACGAGTCTACAATCATCCCACAAGAAACATTAATTGAAGAACTACGCGAACAGATTAGAAGCCTACAGAGCTCCCTAGCCTCATCTGAGAAGGAGAGGCTTCTATTCAAAGAGGTAATAACTCGCCAAACAGCTAACGACGTCCCTCCTGCCGACGTACATAGCAACGAGGCTACCTCTGCCCGCGCCATATCTGCCGGCGCTACCTCTGCCAGCGCCATATCTGCCGGCGCTACTTCTGCCAGCGCCATATCTGCCGGCGCTACCTCTGCCCGCGCCATACCTGCCAGCGCCATCCCTGCCGGCGCTAACTCTGCCAGCGCTACCTCTGCTAGCGCCCTCGCCGTAGCCGCTTCAGCTGGCTCGACCTCAGCCAACGCCATTTCTGCCGGCGCTACTTCTGCCAGCGCCATCTTTGCCAGCGCCAATTCTGCGGGCGCAACTTCAGCCAGCGCTACCTATAGTAGCGCTAAACCTGCCAGCACCACTTATAACTACGCTTCCTGTAACAACATTTTCTCCGCCAGCGTTAATTCTGCTAACATTACTGCTACAAACCCTGCCGACGCTAACACCGCCAACGTCACCTGCGTCAACGCCGACGCTGCCTACGCCCCTTACATCGGGTCTGCCATGAACAGAGCTGGAATACTGCAGCCAAACTTTAACGCCAATGGCTATACTGCTGATTTTATGCCAACAAATTGGAGCTCTATGCCAACGCCACCCACTCCCAACAGAAACAGTGCTCCACAATTTCCTAGCCACTATGTGCATCCGGTGCCTCCCGCAAGCCAGGTGCATTCGTCTTGGAGTCCACAATATTATCCACATGCACGGAAAATATTAGACCTGCCGGAATTCCATGGTTCGCCCGAAGAGTGGCCAATGTTTTCCGTGGCATATAAAGAGACCACGGAAATGAATTCGTATTCGAAGTTAGAAAATCTGCTACGCCTGCAGAAAGCCTTAAAAGGAAAAGCCAGACAACTGGTGGAATCATTCCTGATCCACCCCTCAAGCGTAGAGGCTGCAATGAAGACACTCGAGTTTCACTACGGTCGCCCCGAACTACTCATCAGAAGCCAAATTGCTAAAGCGCGAGCCTTTCCCCCAGTTACGAGTGGTCGAATCGCCGATATCCTCAACTTCAGCTCAGTGGTCGCCAACCTAACTGCCTTTTTAGAAAATTCCGGTGCCATCCCACATCTGAACAACCCAATCTTACTCGACGAGTTAATTGGCAAACTGCCGCTGAACAAGAGGGAGGAATGGACTCGCCATATTTTTGCATTGCAGCAGCCATACCCAACAGTGCGCGATTTTTGTAATTGGTTACAGCAAACCGCCATGCATATATCCATGGCGATAGACCTTATGCCCACAAAGAGTGTACAAGCAAATGATTTAGCGAACGTAAAAACCAAAACCAACTCTAAGTCTGTGATGACCGTGACAAAAGAAGAAGCAAAATTATGTGTATTGTGTGAACAAAACCATGGCTTGTACCAGTGCCAAAAGTTTAAGGACGCAGACTATTCTAAGCGCTGGAATATTGTAAAGAGCAAACATTTGTGTTTTTGTTGTATGCAAGCCGGTCATAGTGTACAGAACTGCCGCAAACGCCGAGCCTGTGGAATATCGTCATGTAATAAATTGCACAATCGTTTACTACATAAACTCGATGAACCAGAAAAATGCAACCCTGCATCCACTGATACACCTGTGGCCACCGTTCAAACTGCCAACCGAAATTCGCAGCATCCACTCGCTAAAACGAACTCGCCATGTCGTCCACATACACTCCTAAAATATTTACCGGTCAAATTAAAGGGACCAAAAGGAGAAATGGATGTAATTGCCTTCATCGACGAAGGGGCAAAGATATCTCTGCTGGAGGAGAGCATCGCAAACGCCATTGGCCTCAAAGGCAAGACAGATGTACTTCGGCTGAAGTGGATCGGAAACCAAACAATGAACGAGCATTCGCGTCAAGTGTCGCTTGAAATCGCTGGCGCATGCAAAGGAGCAACGAGTAGCCAAATGAAGGGAGTGCGCACAACGAAAAGGCTGTGTTTGCCGCAGCAAACGTTGAATTTGAACGAGTTCACGCAATGTCACGAAGAGTTGAAACAAATGAAAATCGCCGATTACACCAACGCAGTACCGAAATTCTGATTGGATTGCCACACTCGAAGCTAACGAGAACAATTGAAGCTGTCAATTTCGATGACGGTTTTTCAGCCCACAAAACAAAACTTGGATGGACATTATTTGGATCCAACGAATATTGTGCTAGAGATGGCACTATTGGCCATGTTGACGTTGAAGACACATCACTATTTGAAGTCAACCAACAGATTGCCGAATATTTCGCTGCGGAGAAATTTGAACCAAAACAATTATCAATTGTCCGGTCGGAAGCTGACATTCGAGCCGAAAAGCTGTTGCACCAGACAACCAAATTTGTTGACGGAAATTACGAAACTGGGCTGCTTTGGCGCAGCGATAGAGTACAATTTCCAGAAAGTTTCAGTATGGCCATTAAACTTTTTGAGCAAATTGAAGCAACAATGGCTCGCGATTCAGATTATGCTGAATGGTACGTTTCGAAAATCAACGAGTACGTCGAAAAGGGATACGCAAGACGACTATTGCCTGCAGAAATAAATGAAAATGCAAATCGTACTTGGTATTTGCCGCATTTCGCTACATGCAACGTGAACAAAGGCAACAAGCGCAGACTTGTTTTCGACGCTGCGGCCAAAATCAATAACATGTCTTTAAACTGCGCTCTTATGAAAGGGCCAGAGGAGTACCAGCCGAAATCGCTCCTAGCTATTTTGTTTACTTTCAGGCAGGGTAAAGTGGGAGTATGTGGTGACATCCGCGAGATGTTTCATCGAATTCAGATTCGTCAAGAAGACCAAAGCGCGCAGCGCTTCTTGTGGAGAGGAGGCGATCGATCAAAAGCACCGGACGTGTACGTGATGAAGGCGATGATCTTTGGTTCGATTAGCTCGCCGTGCTCTGTACAATTTGTAAAGAATTTACATGCAGAAAACTACCGCGACACACATCCAAGAGCAGTTAATGCCATTGTCGACCGTCATTATGTCGACGATTATATGGACAGCTTTGATACCGTCGAGGAATGCATCAAAGTCACGAAAGACGTCATCAACATCCACAGCTGGGCGGGTTTTGAATTAAGGAGCGTGGCGTCGAATTCGAAAGAGCTCCTCCAAGCTGTGTCAAGCAACGAGCAACAGCCTACACCACAAAAGGATTGCGAATGCCGAGGTGAAAGTGCTACCGAGAAGGTGCTAGGTATGCACTGGGATCCAAACGACGATCACTTTTTCTTTAAGCTGCTCTTCTCGCGAGTGCCAAAAGCAGTTTTAGACTGCAACAGACGCCCAACTAAAGGAGAGATGTTGAGCGTAACGATGTCTATTTTCGATCCACTCGGCTTTGTTTGTGGGTTGGTTTTGCGGGCCAAAGTTTTGATGCAGCGGCTGTGGCACAGGAACGTAGATTGGCACGAGCCAATTCCCGAAGATATCTACGAAAAATGGGTGCAGTGGTACCGAAGTCTGAACACCATCGAAAGTTTTAAAATGCCGAGATGCTACAGTTTAGAATTTTTGAATCCTCATGCCAATATACAATTACATATATTCGTCGATGCAAGCGAGCTTGCATTTGCGGCTGTCGCCTTTTGGCGCATTTACTACAACAAAACTGAAGTCGTATTCGTCGCTGGGAGGTCACGATGCAGCCCATTGAAGCCGCTGTCCATACCAAGGCTGGAGCTACAGTCGGCCGTGTTGGGAGTAAGGTTGAAGGATGCCGTTGTCAATAGACATGACGTGAAGCCGCACAAGATCTTATTTTGGTCTGACTCCAAGATTGTTATCGAATGGATAAAATCCGACACGAGGTGTTACAAGCAATTCGTGGCACACCGCATCTCCGAGGTTTTGCAGGCATCCGAAGTGAGCCAGTGGAGATGGGTGCCGGGGAAGGATAACCCCGCTGACGAGGCAACACGTATAAAAACCTTTTCCCAGGACTGCAAATGGTTAAATGGGCCGCTATTCTTAGCGCTACCGGAAGATAGCTGGCCAACTATGCCACGGGACTCCAAAAGGGTCGAGTGCCAAGAAGAGAAAAGAGCAAAGCCGATATTCACCTTGGGGCCGGCGGACACGGTAATTCCGTTTAACAAATTTTCGAATTTTTACAAGTTTCTTAGGGTGATGACACTGGTCCGAAAAGCTGTTTCGAAGTTCCGCAAGATCGCTTATCCGGACGCGCCGAAGACAATCGTTGCTGCTGACATTAAAAAAACGGAGCTTATGGTTTGCCGATTGGTCCAGGAGGAAGTTTATGCCGACGAAGTCAAATCTTTGCGGAGCAGCACCCCAGTAGACAGAAGCAGCTGTTTGTACAAATTGAGCCCAGTGTTAGACGACGAAGGTGTTTTGCGGTTAGGGGGTCGCATCGACTACGCTGAATGCATCCCAATGTCAACGAAGCGACCTATTATACTTCCAAAGGTCCACGCTCTTTCGCGCCTGATAGCCAAACACTATCACGAACTTTTCCATCACCACAACTTCGAATCCATAGTGTGTGCGGTACGTCGGAAATATTGGATTCCGAACGTGCGCCGCCTGTTAACTTCAATTAAGGCAGAATGCCAGGTATGCAAAAACCTGTCCGTCGTTCCAGAGGTACCACAAATGGGGCAATTGCCAATCGACAGACTTACGCCTTTCGTGCGCCCTTTTTCCTATTCGGGTGTCGACTACTTCGGGCCTGTGCTGGTGGCCATAGGCCGCCGCCAAGAAAAACGTTGGGTCGCTGTGTTCACGTGCTTGACTACCAGAGCCATCCACTTGGAGTTGGCTAGAGACCTGTCAACAGATGCAACCATCTTGGTATGCCGCAATTTTATGAATCGTAGAGGGGCACCTGTGCGGCTCAGAAGCGATAGGGGAACAAATTTTGTTGGTGCGAGCAAAGAAGACTGGGTTCATGTTAAGAATGGTATTGAATCTGAATGCAGCCGTAGAGGCATAGAATGGGTATTCAATGCGCCTGCGAACCCATCTGCGGGGGGTGTATGGGAAAGAATGGTGAGAAGCGTAAAGCGCGTTTTAATGTTCACCTTAAAGGAACGAGCGCCACAAATAGAGACGTTGCTGAGCCTCCTCATTGAGGCCGAAAATCTCATCAACTCGCGCCCACTGACTCATGTGCCGATCGAGAGCACCGAAGCCGAACCTCTTACGCCGAACCATTTCCTACTAGGTTGCGCTAATGATGTTCAAACGCCCACCGTACCTGAAACAACATGTCTACGGAAGCAGTGGCACATAGCGCAACAACTGAAGCAAACCTTTTGGAAGAGGTGGATACTCGAGTATCTGCCAACCTTGACCCGACGCACCAAGTGGTTCAGAAAAGTGAAGCCGATATCTGTGGGAGACGTTGTCATCATATGCGACGATAATAAGAGTCGCGGTCAGTGGAAACGAGGCATAGTATCATAACTGAAGCCAACCCAGCCGCAGATGGTCAAGTGCGAACCGTTCTGGTTAAAACGACATCAGGAACCCTCCGAAGACCAGCATCGAAGATTGCGGTGCTCGATATTAAGAGTGATTCTCAACCCAGTGAATCGAATCACGGGGGGTAGGATGTTGCCGATGTAGATTAACAAAAAATCTTTTAAAATTTTAATGTAAAAAAATACACACAAAATACAACATTGTAAAGGAAACAAAAAAGGGATGTAAACGACACTGAACCGCGAGCGACTTCCGTTTTGGTGAAAAGAGATCAACGAGCAGTTCAGTGACGGACAAAAAAGAATAAAAAAACCCTCGGTGTAACGAAAATATATTAATAAATATTGTCATTTAAAGTTATTCACCGTTGTTTAAAATTCGTTCGTCCTGAGCAGTTGCATTTGCCGCAACAGTCGCTTAAAATCTCTGCACTCCACTTTGCCATATGCTCCGCAAAAGGTTGGAAGAATTGTAAATGTCTATTGCGCTTTTCACAACATATGCCGCCTTCACAATGTTAATAATGTTGCTGAAGACTCTGCATTGGAAATTATAGACGACGGATTGGAAATCGATGAAGAAGATAGCAGAAATTTTAATGCCGCTCAAATGATTCGAGATAAAATTGCAAATAACATACTAAGACTTTCAATATAAAAATTCAAATAAGAGATTTATTAAAACGCCTTTTACTAACAGAAACAAGTTCAAAGTAAAAAGTAACATATGTAGTAAGTATTAAGGTAATAACAAAAGGATAAGGACATTCAATCAATTTTGGTTGCATTGTTTTTTTTTTGTTTTTTTATAAACGAGCCAACGCGCAGGGGATACCCCTTTAAATGCGAGGCATTGCGCTGGTTCAGGAAGTATATATAGGTTGGGAGAAAGGAGTTGGGTGAAGAATTTGTAGACTCTTGCCTTGAACCCATCAAGATCATAAGTGCTGGGGAAAATATCTGCAGGGAGACCATTCCACAATCGCGCTGTACGAGCCAGGAACGAACTTTCTCTGTAGTGCGTAGTGCGCTGGAACATCGTTTCGACGTGGAATGCATGGGCGCCAGTGTTCGAACGGGTTGCCCGGGGAAATACCCGGAGTGATGGCAGCAAGCTGCTCATCTCCACTGAGCAATTACCGAAAAAGTATCGGTAAAAACATGCCACGTTTCGACGGTGCTCCAAGGAGTCAATAGAGCTGGATGCCCTACTGTCCCCTATAAGTTTAATCGCACGGTTTTGCACCCGATCCAGGAGCTCCAAATGGGTTTTGGAAGCCCCTGCCCATAGGTGCGAGTTAAACTCCATTTTCGGTCGGATATAGGTGGTATAAATAATGCAGAGATCGGACGGGGTGAAATATTTTTTGCACCGCTTTAAGAAGCCGAGGCACTTGGCTGCTTCTTTCGACACGCCAAAAATATGATCGTTCCAACGAAGATCGTTCTTAATGGACATGCCCAGAACATAAAGAGCTGTCGATTCCGCAATACTCACACCATCCATAACCAGGGACGTGTTGGGATGTGGGGAGACTCGTTTGTGGGATAACAGGCAACATTGGGTCTTGCGATGATTAAAATCGACCCTGTTCGCTAAGGACCGATGTTGCAATTAAAGTAGCTTTTGTTTTATTTCCAAAATGGTCTTTTTAATTCGGTTTTTCTCCAATGCAGTTTCCTAAATTGCCAAGTAGTATTTGCGACAGTCTTCGTTTTGCTCAGCAATGAGCACATTCTGTTGCGGAACTATATCTGTAAGTTTTTCTATTGACTTGTAGATTCTCCTAATTCCCTCTGCAAGAACTTTTGAATTCGCTTCAGAATTTTGAAGCACCTGTTTCAAAGTATTTGAAATAGTACTGTCAACGGCACCACCTTCGGATTGCATATGCCGTTTTAAACGTTCTTGTAATGTGTCCTCACGGACACGTTTTGGCGTTGATACGCCGCACAGTGGGGCGTCCGTGGCCAAAAATAAAAAAAACCAAATCGTTATTTTGAAAAAAATAAGTAAGCACGATCGAAGCTAAATCTCCAACTAAGCTATATCAAAAGGAATTTTAAAAAAATTTTAAGTTTTGTAGTCTCACGAAGGTTTTAAACTTTATATATTGCGTAAACACAAATTTAAGGGAAAATAGACATTTAACCTTGCGAAACTGAAGATGTTTTTTCTTATGGTTAAAAGTATTATTTTAATATATCTGAATTTTTATGTTATGTGTTAGGTTTTTACAGTCTGGCAATGCCTTTTTTTTTGTTTTGGTTATTACTGTTCGCTAACTACCATTATTTGAACGTAGAGTCATTTTGAGCCCTAGTAAAAGTTTAAGTGCAAACTTCAAAATTCAATATCTCGAAAAGCCCTAGGGAGCCTTTCCAATTTCGATTGTTTCACTAAATTACAAGTATGTAGAACAAGTGTGCAAAGTTTCAGCTGCAGAGGCCTGCAGACCCGCATGTAATTCAATTTTTTATAGTGGCACCTCTTATACAAATTCGTGAGCTGTTCTATGTGTTTCTGCCGTCTCGAAATTTATCTCGACAAAACCAAATAGAATCGATGACAAACTTTTTGAAAGAAAAATATGGAAGAAGTGTGGAAATAGAGAAAAAATTAATTAATTTAGTGGCGTTAAGATTCGACACACGATGGACACAATGCCATCGACTGAAATCAGCATTTGAACGCAACAACTGAGCACATTTCAAGAATTGCTCAATGAAACTCTTGAAATGTACTTGGATTTATATCCTTGGTATTACATGCCCAGTACAGTCCATAAAATTCTTATACATGGGTGCCTCGTTGTTAACAGCTTTGAAATACCAATGTTACTTTTGTCAGAGGAAGCTATTGAGAGTAAGCATAAGGAAATTCGAAAATTGCGCCTTACTAATACTAGAAAAATATCCCGAACAGCCACTAATTATGATTTAATGTCAAATTTGTTATTATCCTCTGAACCGCTTTTAACAAGCAAAAGGCGTTCTTTTAAATGTCGGTCATCTATAGATATAAGAGATTACATTGTACCAGAAGAAGACGATATAAGTGATTGTAGTGATTCGAGCGATGATGATTAACTAATGTAGTACTTAAATGTATATAAATACTGTTCGATTGTAATTTATAGATTAAATGCTGAAGTTTTCGAAGCCCGATTGAGTTAATTTTTGAAAAAAAAAACTATTTTGTGGTACTAATGGTGAGTACAAAATATAATTAAAAATCTCTTTTAGTTTTGGAGTTATTTCAAATTTAAATATTTTTCTATGGGAGGTGGGCGTGGCCGTGTTCCGATCTTGAACATTTTCGGTTATCATTAACATTTTGTCTTTAAAATCATTTGCAAAAAATTTCGTGTCCTTCTATTTTTGGCTACATTAAGTACTGGATCGCCACGTTTTTAACGCATTGTGTCCGGCTGGCACCACAAATGCATGTAAATATTTGTGGAAAATAAACTTGGGAGCGAATTGAAAAAGGGCCAACAGGAGAAACCATCGAAAACTTAAAAAAAATGGGAAAATATACATATGTACCAATTAATTCATTTGAGGCTTGTACGAACTTTTAAAGTAGGCGTGGCAAACTGCCCATTTTTGGCAGAATTGTAGACTATATCCTAGTGATACTTTGTATAAAATTTCATCCCCCTAGTGTTAACAGTGGCCAAGTTATCGAATAAAAAATATTTTCTCAATATGGGGGGTGGGCGTGGCAGTGGTCCGATTTTCACAATTTTTCATATTTTTCTTAATTGGGCTAAAAAATGGGCGGGTGCCAAATTTCGTGAAAATTAAACCACGTTTACTATTTTTGGCCACGCGATATATGGGGACGCCCCACTGTGCGCCGTCCATTTTGGTGGTCTGTCTGTTGATGCAGTTGGGCTTCGCGGTGAACTGGGAGCATCCTCAGTCAACTCATCCAGAATTTGGATGACGACATCGTCTGTGCCGTATGCAGTTGTTCAACAGCTACATAAAGTCCACACAGCAGCGCTATCCGCTCCTCTGTTGCTGTGAGGACAAACTTATTATATTCGCCACCTCCAGTAGCTCTCGTCTCAGCCTTGTTATGAGCAATTTTCTTGCGGATGGTGCCCTTCCAGTCTGACCAAACCTGCAAAACGCAACAATATACGCGGATATGTACTTAACATTTATAATAACCTACAGATGTATCTACTCACTTTTCTCCATCCGCTCACATCCTTTTGTGGTGGTCCTTGAGAGTTCAGCTTGTGTGCCAACTCTGCCCACAAACTTTCCATGGCCACCCTATCGCCTTTAGCAAAATTTTTTCCCAGACCAGGATGCTTCTCCATGAATGCAATGAATTCTTCCTCCTGGTATTGGTTCTTGTGTTTACCGCTAAAAAATATTTATTATCTTACTTCATGCATTTCTGTATCAAATACTTACATTTTTTACGGCCGTTTTCAAAATCACACAATTTTTCATCAACGAATTCAAAATGGAAATAAAGTAACGAATTCGATTTAGAGAACACATCAATTCGTAACGATTGTTATACCGAAATTCAGAACATGCCTGACAATAAAAATTAGTTATGTAGTTAAAAATTGCTTTAAATACGATTTTTTATCACTTTATGGTGTGAAGACGAATGTGCCCTCACATGGGCACATTTAACGAATATTAATTTTTTAATCAATAAAAAAAAATTACAAATAGAACTTTTAAGAGAAACTTCGGGTTAACATTTTATTACACAGTGCAACACTAAAAAAAGGGTCAAGGTCAAACACGTCTCATTCGATTAAGGACCTCAGTAGATGAAAACGTGCCAAGGGATTTTTCCTGGAATGTTCGAGTTTTTTTAAATGCAGCTTTAAGATGGCGGCTTTGTGCCCCTTACTGAAACTTTTAAAACATCATATCTTTTGACTCAAATGTCAAAAAGGAATAATTTTAACGTCAAATGAAAGCTAATGGCATGAAGTTTAAGAAAAAATGTCCTTTTTGAAAAATTTTATGAAGAAGGACATCAACTACATTTTTATCCTTGAATATCCTGGAAACCGTGAGAGCTAAAATTATATAAGTGACTTTTGGTAAAGTAGCATTCAAAGATCTATACTGCATATTAATTTCATTTCAATCACTTTCATTGTTAAACCACTACAGCGATTATACTCTGCTACATTCATACGTTTATGTACAGAATATCTCGGAGCTGCTTACTAAAAACATCTTGAATCATATTTACTATAGTCTTTTGTATTGATTAGGTGCTTATTGGGGATGAGATATTTTTCTTAAACTTCATACCATTAGCTTTCATTTGACGTTTAAATTATTCCTTTCTGACATTTGAGTCAAAAGATATGATGTTTTAAAAGTTTTAGTAAGCGGCACTAAGCCGCCATCTTTAAACTGCATTTAAAAAAAAAACTCTAACATTCCGGGAAAAATCCCTTGGCACTTTTTCATCTACTGAGGTCCTCTATCGAATGAGACATGTTTGACCTTGTCCCTCGAAATTTTTTTTGAATTTGTTGCACTGTGCTATTGAATAATGAGGTATTGTACTTAGCTCATTGATTTTTAAATATGATAATCTTCTGCAATATAGGTCTTAAAAAAGTGCTGAATGTACTCCCGTACGCGACTATGGGGGAAAAAGTATGAAAGTACTGAAATATGGCAAAACATTTTGTATTATTATTTATATTCAGAGTGGCGGCAGAATCATCATGGTAAAAATATTTGAAAACAACGAAGGATTAAGATAAACTTGATTTATTGAGCCCATTAACTTCAAACTTGCGCGCGAGGCCGCGGTGCCCTGCTAGTTGGAGAATACAAATTATTTCGATGAAAGTATGAAATTCTTCCGTGCAAAGCCGGGGGTAACTGGTAGTATTTCGTGAAACTTATATTCCAGGAATTTAGTGAAATTGAAGAAATTTAAAAAAGTCTTCAAAAAAATACACTGTGTTTTAAATAGAATTCATTTCTTTATTTAAAGTCCACAAAACAAAACCTTAACTCAAATAAAAACAAAACTTAACCATTTGACTGCTAAGCAATTCTTGCAAGAACGCACGAAAACTGCGGGACATATTTTTTTTATTTATTTAATAAGCCAATGAACATACAGAACTTACTGACTATAGGAAAAAAAAGATCACACAAAAGAGGAAAAGAGCTTCAACTTAACCTATTCAATAACAAATTTAACAATGTCCCTTTGGGAAGCGATACATCGAGGTCGGTGACACTATTCAGTTCCGCAAGGGCTCTAGCCAGAGGGGCATTCCTAGCATAGTTTGACCTGAAAAAGCTGATGTGGAAAGTCTCTACGTGCCGTAGGTTACGTACTGGAACACTTTACTCAAAAGGGTCGGGCAATCTATAGACCCGTTTAATAACCCAACAATGAAGGAGCACGCAAGATAGGTTCGCCTAGAGTTTAGACTCAATAAGTTTATAAGGCGACAGCGGGAAATATACGACGGCAACGGTTCAGTACAGTTCAGCGACCTTAGGGCGAACCGCATAAAAACCTTTTGGATGCGCTCAATGCGATTAATGTGAGTCACTTGATATGGCCTTCATATAAACGAAGCATATTCCAGCCTTGATCTGACGAAAACCGTGAACAACAGTTTAAACGTATATGGATCAGAGAATGACGCACTGTTCCGACGAACGAACCCCAACATGGCATTCGATTTGGCAATAATGAAATCGATATGACTAGAAAAACAAAGTTTTGTGTCGAAAAACACACCTAAATCTTTGATTTCTTGGACTGACTGCAACAGTGAACCTGACAGGGAGTAGGACAAGTGCAAAGGGCTGTGTTTCCTAGAAAAAGTTAGATGAAAACACTTGCTAATGTTTAAGAAAAGGTGATTTCTCGTACACCATGCCTGTACTCTGTCTAGGTCAGCCTGCAGTGCCAGCGAGTCTGCCACATTATTAATCGCAGCATAAATCTTCAGATCATCCGCATATAGTAAAAATTTTGCAAACGAAAAGCAGGAGCCAATGTCGTTAATAAATAAAACAACAGAGGACTAAGTACGCTACCTTGAGGAACGCCGGAAGTAGCAACAAACGGTTGTTAAAGATGATTATCAACAGCCACAACACACTGTCTGTTGGAAAGGTATGATTTCACCCAATCAAGAAATGATGAGTGAAAGCCCAAGCAATTTAATTTAGATATCAGAATTGAATGACAAACTCTGTCAAAGGCTTTAGTAAAATCTGTGTAGATAGTATCTACTTGACTCCCTTCTTGGAAAGCAGACAGACAATCTTCGACAAAAATCGCAAGATTGGAAACAGTAGATCTGCCCCTAACAAAACCGTGCTGGTTTTTACAAATTGCATTATTGACACAAAACATAAGTTTTTCATTGACTATGCATTCAAAAAGTTTAGACACCGACGTGAGTTTCGAGATGGGACTGTAATTTGCGATATCATTCTTATTGCCGCTCTTAAATATTGGAGTTATTGATGCTTTTTTCAGTCATCTATAAAAATACCGGACGAAAGGGATTTGTTAAAGACCAGTAGGAGTGGTTCAACAAGAGAGCTGCAATTCTTTAAGAGTACAACGGAGAGCCCATCTGGATCCGTACGCATTAAAAATTTAAGATTTTTGATGCCCTTTTTGACATGGTCGGCAGTTAAGGTCAACGACCCAAAGGTAAATAAGGAGTCAGGACTGAAGGTGTCAGCCAAAACAGCATTTGCATCTGTAACAATATTTGAGCTGAAGAACTGTGCGAATAAGTTAGCGGCATCATCCGTGGTTTCGGCGACTTTGTCCTTGAAAAAAACCGAGGACGGTATATCCGAAACCGATTTTTTTGATTTAATACAATTCCAAAAGAGTTTTGGATTACTTTTGATGTCAACTTCATAGTTACGAATGTAACTGTTGTACAGCGACTTAGCCAACTTGTTGTAACTTCTAAGATGTGATTGATAGTAATTAAAGTAAATGGGACAATTAGTCGCCTTGATCTGCATTTCGCATTTGCATCTGTAACAATATTTGAGCTGAAGAACTGTGCGAATAAGTTAGCGGCATCATCCATGGTTTCGGCGACTTTGTCCTTGAAAAAAACCGAGTACGGTATATCGGAAACCGATTTTTTTATTTAATAAAATTCCAAAAGAGTTTTGGATTACTTTTGATGTCAACTTCATAGTTATGAATGTAACTGTTGTACAGCCAACTTGTTGTAACTTCTAAGATGTGATTGATAGTAATTAAAGTAAATGGGACAATTAGTCGCCTTGAACTTTTTATAATATTTATTTCTCAAATTTTTCAGTTTTTTAAGTTCTTTTGTAACCCACGGCAGTTTATGAACTTTCTCAGGGAAGATAGGGATCGACGTCAGGCAAAGGTCAAAAACTATAGATTTAAAGGTGGAAAATCAAGTAGCAATAAATGAAATAGGTCTTGAACTACACCTTTTCAAGTTCGATTTCAGAAAGCGTAAAAGCAATTTCAGAAAGCGTAAATTCAATTTCAGAAAGCGTAAATTCAATTTCAGAAATATAAATTTAATTTCAGAAAGCGTAAAAGCAATTTTAGAAAGCGTAAAACTATTTCAGAAAGCGTAAATTCAATTTCAGAAAGCGTAAATTCAATTCCAGAAACATAAATTCAATTTCAGAAACCGAAAATTCAATTTCGGAAAACGTAAATTCAATTTCAGATACATAAATTCAATTTCAGAAACCGTAAATTCAATTTCAGAAACCGAAAATTCAATTTCGGAAAACGTAAATTCAATTTCAGATACATAAATTCAATTTCAGAAACCGTAAATTCAATTTCAGAAAGCGTAAATTCAATTTCAGAAATTTTTTATGAAAAATGCACTTTCCCCAATATTTGAATTACGTACGGAACAAGGTGGGCCACAGGAGGTGTGCTGCTTTTGGAGCGTCGCAGGGGCTCATTTACATCTGCAGCTTGCTCCGAATGGGTGCAAGGTTTAATAAGCAAATGGCAGGAAAGTGGCAATAACGTTAACGAACTTGTGATTGTGTGCGACAATGCACCATGCCATAGTTCAATGGAAACAGCCGTAGCAGCACACTCAGGTGGTCTTGCGGAAGTGCTACTTTTGGGTCCCTATTCACCGATGCTCAATCCAATAGAAAACATATGGTCGAAAATAAAGTCGTACGTTAAGTCGCATATGACTGTGCCACACGTCCGATCACCTGCCATTATGGAGCAGCGGTTCCAGTATTTGGAAAAAATAGTGGACGATGCAAAGTGTACTATTACTGGAGGCGACTGCGCCAGAGCAATCCAGCACAGTTCGACGTTTCACGGAGATGCTCTTGCGCAGAATGACATGCTTGTAGGAACTTAAACATTTATTTTTCTAGGCAAGCAGATATTTAGATATAGATAGATATAGATATTTCTTTTATAACGTATTGTTACGAATACCAGTTCTAGTGGGCTAGTACGTATCTCTGGATTGTGCAATTTAAAATAAAAACACACTTAATTTGTCTAACGCAGTCAATAACAACCAACAGTCACTTTATTTCACAACTTTCACACTTTACGGTCTTTACACTGAATTATTTTCTTAATTACTCCGTGTGGCACCTTCACTAGTCAAAATCAGACTGACTCGCTGCGCCGCACCCGGCTGCCTTTTATACCTGTCCGGCCATCGCGCAGATCGTTCTCGCACATTCCGAAGTGGACTAAAGGTTTCCATGATGATCGCGATCATCATTGCCAGATTGGACTAAAAGTTGCCATCATTGCCAGGTTGGACTAGAAGTTGCCATCATTGCCAGGTCGAATTATAGCACGGCGCGTAGCGACAGGGTTGCTTTGCACAGCGACAAACTGTCTTATCGTTACAGTATTATAAAAAATTTTACTGTTTCAAATCTGTGTAAATGCAACCAAAATAAATTCAACATTTACTCTGAAATTGAATTTACGTTTTCTGAAATTGAATTTACGCTTTCTGAAATTGAATTTACGGTTTCTGAAATTGAATTTATGTATCTGAAATTGAATTTACGTTTTCCGAAATTGAATTTACACTTTCTGAAATTGAATTTATGTTTCTGAAATTGAATTTACGGTTTCCGAAATTGCTTTTACGGTTTCTGAAATTGAATTTGCGCTTTCTGAAATTGCTTTTACGCTTTCTGAAATTGTTTTTACACTTTCTGAAATCGAACTTGAAAAGGTGTAGAAGAGACATTATAGAACTCATAAAATTCAAGATCGATAACAAGCGGTGTGATGCAAACATAACTGCGAAATAGGTGTCGATCTGCAGCAAGCCAAAGCTAAGAAAGTTATCAATTAAGTAAATTTCGTGCGCGCAGTGTACATTTGAGGGAGTCAGAGCAACTGAGTTACCCATATGAGACCATTTAATACTACCAAGATTGAAATCACCCAGAACGCACAACTGGTTTTCCCCAATCCTGCAGTGCCGAAACATTGTCGACATGTAATTTGTATACAGCTTCACTACTATTCGGAGGAATATACGATACGCAAATGAAGAGCAAGCCGGGCGCTCCCCTGACTTGTACACAAAGTTGATCCAACAAGGAATCATTGTTCACTAGTTGCAACAGTGCTGAGTGTAGTTTGCGTTTGGTAGCAATCAAAACACCACCACCCCTATTAAGGCCCGTTTCAGACAGTCTCTATCCTTCCTATCCTGTGTTCAACATTATAAAGGTGTGGGTCAAAAAATTCCGAATCAAAGAATGTAGAATTAAGCCAAGACTCTGTGATTACAAAGACATTGTAGTCCAGTGAGGAGCTCATCAAGTGCTCATAATCAGCCTTTGTTCTCATACCAGATACAGGGCATGATACAAAAATATACAGGTAGTTTCAATGCGATGTTTGTCAAAAATCTAATCTACCTGTATATTTTTGTATCATGCTACCGGGCATATGAGATAACTGTGAGATTTGATGTTGTCAAATAAAATACTCTCATTTAGACAAATATCAATCAATTTTAATAATTCTTTTCGTATTATAAAGAAACAATATTAATTGTGATTGTGAATAAGAAAAAATAAACATTACATACATAAACACAAATAAACATACTACGTTCACTCCCACGGAGCAACAAAGACACACTGAAACTGAAAAAACTGAAACGCTTTTTCGCTGCGTCGCGGTTTTCGAGACAAATGAACGCAGCGCTTTTGCGCCGCGTAGCAGTCAAACGGTTAAAATTAAATGTAGAAAATTAACTACTTTTTACAGTAAATAACTAAAGTCTGTTCCAACATTTCTACGGTCAGCATATGCCGTACGCCAGCTCCTAGAGTACGAAAAACTTAATTATTCTTGTATGCTCTACTCAGCAATGCCCCAGAAAATAGCCCTAGTGAGCCAAACTAAGGAACCCTTAAATTTGATCGCAACATAATTCTCGGAACAACAAAAGTGTGGGCTTGTTTAAATTGACCTCCCTCCCACCTCCCACACCAACCTCACTCTTGTGGCGGCTAAAAATGAAAAAAAATATGCAAACCCATGCAAAAATATGCAAAAACAAGCTTCCAATTAAAGCTCCAATTAAATTGTGCGACTGAATGGTAAGTTCGGACCATTGATGTGCGACTTACAGTTCCAAAGTTATGCACAAATTTTGGGTCGCAGAAATGTCACGTCCCTTGTCCAACGCCCATCAAATACAAATTACCAGTGGAATGGCGCTGTATCAAATTTCAATGCTGTGCGACTTATACAGCCCTGTTCCAGAATCCGAATCGGATTCGAATCGAAATGAAATCCGATTCCGATTTGAAGAGGTGTTCTGCAATCCGAGCGGAATTATCACATTCGAAGTTTATTTCGAATCCGATTGTTAGCAAATTAAACAAACCTTCAGTCAGCTGTTTGCTTGAAATGTTCAAATGAAAAAGGCAATTGTAAAATTTTGTGAGATTTTTTATTTTATTAAATGAGTTCGGTTATTTTATTGGTAGTATTGCTTGAGAACGAGCAGTCCGCCGTTGAAAAAGTAAAGCGTAGAATTTTGCGAGACCACAGCAATCCGATGGAATTGCCTGATTCTTCGTAACTAGTACAAGTTATTTCAGTTATGTTCAAAATTTCCTATTTAAGGTTTATTGCTCAGTACCGCCTTAGCAAAGTAGCATTCAACATGATCTTGACCGAAGTGAAACGTTTTCTTCGGCAATGCTCCATTCCGCCAGAATTGAAATAGGCGACGGCTTTGCGATTTCATGCCGAAGGAGGCTATCAACGATCGGTAGAAAAGGCAACCGCCTCTTCCATTTCGGAAAGTGTGTGCTTCTTAAAAGGTCCACCGCCGGTCGCTAAAGCTTCTCTTCTATTATGCGCCAGCTTTCTTCTTACCTCACTTTTCCAATCAACCCAGGTCCATGAATGAGGAAATTTTACAAAATGAATTGATTTAATTTACTTGTCACCTTTTTCCACCCCGTTACACTTTTTGTTGGTGGTCCTTGCCCGTTCAGCGACTGGGTTAAATGCTTCCATTTATTTTCAAATTCGACTTTGTCGCCTTTGCAGAAACCTTTCGCGATGTCCGCATTCTCCTCCATAAAATCCAAGAGCATTTTGCTCTGGTCAGCAGTCTTATGCTTTCCCTTGATTAAAAATTAATTTATTAGTTTTATTTAACACGATGTTTAATTTATTTGCTTACATTTTCGTTATTTGTTTTCGTTTTGCTGCTTTCCGATTTCAATTCCACCAGCTTTTTGTTTAACGGAATACTTTCGACAAAAATTTCCGATAATCGCAATGCAGAACACCAAATTTCCGATCCAAATCCGTTCGAACTTAATCGGATTTGAGAACAGGGTTGCATCGGAAAATATTTCCGATAATCGGAATGTAGAACACCGACGGTCGGAATCAAATCCATTTCCGATCCGATTCGGATTCTGGAACAGGGCTGATAATTTCGAAGTTATTCCATATTAAAGTTTTGAGTAGTATGGGTGGTATCACGCCCCCCTTTTTCACTGCCCACTCCAATCTTCCAGTCAAATTGTGTAACTGGATGGTAAGTTTCATTGAAGTATGAGTTACAGGTCCAAAGTTATGCGGAAATTTCGTCATAAAAGTGCCACGACGCTTATTCAACGTCCGTCAAATTTTAATTTTTTTAAACTACCCTTAGGGCGATGTTATGCAGACGGTCAAATGATCGTCGGTCACGTCACTTTTTACGCTCTCGCTTTGATTTCTCTACTCCGTGCCGAAAGGATGTTATGCTGACGGTCATTTGATCGCCGGTCACCACTACGCTTTTCGCTTACTTTTACTACTTTTTCCGCACTTTTTATTGGGACTTAACTTTTTCAACTACAATTAGCAATTAAAATGTAAAATTCTTTTTCGCGCTTGCATCGGTCTGAATAGCACACATTTCTAAAGGGATTCCTGCTTCTGGAACATTGTTATCAGCGCCTCAGTATTGGATTGGGCCGAAATTTCAGGCATTCTGAGCTAATAATTTATGAATGAAATTAATATATGTGTGTGAAAGTATCACAATATTTGTTTACCATTTAAATTTCCATTCTTCTTTCTTCTTTTTCACCGAAAACACCAATATAAACACACGGTAGTGATGAGGGTAGCTACCAACCATTTTCTTGCTCATTCCATGCACATTTTCACCAAAAGGGAACAAATTTGTTCCCAAAACACAACTATTGTGAATAATCTCACGACGCAACACTGATTTGATCGTTTGATTTGGCATCGAAAGCCTCATTATCCGGTGACCGGTGCGGTCAAATTTTATCTTCTCGCAACAACAAAAATTTTATCCATGCCGTGCCTGAAACCGGCAGCATAACATCGCCCAAATTCAAGGCGAAAAAAAAAGCAAATAAATTGATCAAATCGGTCGAGCTATTTCCGAGTTGTGGAGAGACTAACGCACGGCAACTGATTTTTGTAAGTACAGAGATATACCATGTTTATACGACGGTCCCAGTCGATTCGCATTGACTCGATACGCTCTCGTGCCAAGTGTTTATACATTGATTTCAGAAGCGAATTGACTGCAGACGGTTTCAAAAGTATGCTTTTCTTTTTCGGTTTTTTCTATCTTTTTGACGTTTATTGAATTTAAGCTGTTGGTGTTGCTTACTTTTTACTTGAAAATGCTCAAAAAACTGAGTGTACATCACCATCAGCTGATTTTCAAAGCACTTTGAAAATGTTTAACCGTTTATACGAATTTTTGAAGCGACTTGAAAATTTAAGAACTCATTTGAAAAGCGCTTTGACTCGATACGCCTAAAATGTTCAAAGCGGTTTGAAAACGTGTTTATACGACTGTATTGAGTCGATGTGTATTGACTCATAGCGACTTGAGCTGTCGTATAAACGGGGTAATAGATAGATGAAATAACGATCGGGGTAAAAACAAAAAGAAAACTTACTTTTTTCAAACTTGCGGGAACCTGCATATGTTTTTCATTCTCCAATGATACATTATGAGGTTGCAGAACATTCGCTTCTGGCCAGTAATTCTCATTTTCCTCTTCAACCTCGCTGTTATCAGGCTCAGTTTCATTATTAGAGCTCTCACTATCATCGGTACTATCCAAGAAGTATATATCATCACTTTGCTCGGAAGACGTACGTTGTCGCCCACACAAAAATGGCAATCCAAGCTGAACTGGGTGCGCACAATTAGGTGTTGATTTTATTTCGGAGCGTTCGTCTATCAATGCTCCGCTACCTTCTCGAACTCCGCATGAAAAAGTACTGGCTGCAGAGTTAATACTTGTATCGTTGTTTGAGTTCTCGCAAAAAGGACTTCGAAAATCACTCAGAAATTGGGTGAACAGAGATTGCGAACTTTCTGTCCGCAGGCTGCTGTGCTCAGGGGACGCGCTAGCTGCAGCATTGAAACTACTCTGCAGCATTCTATTTGAAAACATTGGCTTTAAGGACATAACGATGTAATACAACCTGAAGCTAGTAATTTTTGAACTGTATGCTTCCGACGCACTGTAAGGTACGTCCACATTCAAAGCACTTTTACAATTCCCTTTCAAGACCCCGTTGCATAGAAAGGGGTTGCACCAAAGGTTATTATTATGTGGTACATTAATTTTTATGGCACCACTTGAACTTGCTATAGTATGGAAAAATTTCTTGATACTTTTTAAAAACGTAAATAAAAAGTTGTGCTTCGAAGGAAACGTAGGCGCGGTAGTGTGGATATTTTGATAATCTATATTCAAACAATCCTCCAAACAGAACAGCGGCAACCGTAGTGCCTCAAAATGTTCATTAATTTTAGCTGTTGATAACATGTGTTGAAATAGCATTGAATGTTTGTTTAACTGACTGATCTGGTTGCAACACTCGATCACTTTCTGCTATCAAGTGGAAAAAATACGAAGTACTTTGTATGTAGTTATTGGTCGTCACACACAGTTTATATTCATTACACATATAAAAATGTTTTTCGCCACTAGTCCAGAAAAATATGTGATTAATTACAAGACACAGACATATATGTAAAGTATATGGGTTGCATCAAATTCTTTACTCCAATTGTTCGATGATTTGAATCCTTTTTCACGAATATTTGTTTATTATAAGCACAAGTTACTGTTAAAAGACTAACAAAACAATCGCTTAAAAGCATTTTATAGGATGTGTTGCAGAGCCGTGGTAGCAATTTAGTAAATAGATATATTGATATGAGAAACAAATGAAATGGAAAGGGAACATAACAGGAGACTAAAACTACGGAAAATTATTAGATCACGATAGACAATAGGTGTGTTCAGTGTTTGAATTGCTGACGACAAAATAGCAAACTACAAGAGTTTCTGCTCTGCCCCCGCACAAAACACAAAAACGAAGAACGAGCACGGCTCTGCTACGGAGCTGCGGTAGCAACACGAGCGACTCCGCAGCCGTAGCCATTTGCTGAAATAAATGCTACGGCTCTCAGCAGTAGCCGTTCGTTTCTGCAAAGCGGCTCCCGGCTACTGCTCTGCTACTTTATGTTAGGTAGTCGATAGCCGAACAATGCTACCTTGGCCCTTTTGCGACTACTTTTGGAGCCGTGATCGTAAAAATGCACCGGCAGAAATCCATCTTTTTCTTTATTATATATTCCCATAACGCTATTAAGAGGTTGGTGACTCGCCTTTATTTTGTTTTATTGGATTTATGAAACTTTACAAATAAACAAGAATCTTTAAATAAAATTAGCTCGGTTGCTTATTTTCGGTCTCCAAAAGTAGCAAAAAAAAAGAAACATTTTCAAACACAAGGTGTGTTTAATACGAGGGCGGGTCAATAAGTCCGTGACTTTTTGAATGAAACACAGGTTTTTAGATAAAAAGTTATTTTATTTTTCAACGTAGTCTCCTTTGAGATCTATACACTTAGCCCAACGTTTCTCCAGTTTTTTTATCCCTTCCGAAAAATATGATTTGTCGAGGTCTTCAAAATAGGCATTTGTTTGTGAGATGACTTCGTCATTGGAGGCAAATCTCTTTCCGCCGAGCCATTTCTTCAAGTTTGGGAACAAGAAATAGTCACTTGGGGCTAGATCGGGTGAATAGGCGGGATGAGGGAGCAATTCGTAGCCCAATTCATGGATTTTGGCCATGGAAACTGCACATGTGTGCACCCGTCACACGGTTGCGTTTGTGGTCGATTGTGAGCAAACGCGGCACCCATCTTGCGGAAAGCTTTCTCATACCCAAATGATCATTCAAAATTGAAACGACTGAGCCATGTGAGATGTCTATGGCTTCCACAATCTCTCTCACTTTTAATCGCCGATCGGCTAAAACCATATCGTGGATTTTTTCAATTGTTTCGGATGTGGAGACCTCAACTGGGCGTCCAGAACGTTCGGCATCTTCCGTGCTTGTACGGCCACATCGGAATTCAGTAAACCACTTTTTTACCATGGAAATGGATGGTGCAGAGTCCCCATAATATTTATCAAGCTTAGCCTTGGTTTGCGTAATGGAATTTTTCCGCAAAAAGTAATGCTTAATGAGCACACGAAATTCACTTTTTTCCATTTTCTTCTCAGTCAACGCGGTAGTCTGATATTAACGGCTGTCAAAAACAAACTAAATGTCGCAGCTTGTTCAATTTTTGACAAGAGTCAACTGACAGATGACTGTTGACGGGAGCAGTGTTGCCATTTCAATTAAGAGGCGGGAAATTCAAAAAGTCACGGACTTATTGACCCGCCCTCGTATCAAACAGTTTGTACCGTACACAGTAGACCAGATTTTGACAAAAATAGAAAAACTTATGACAAATATTTTGTCTAAAAGTTTCTTAACTGCAACACCCTTCAAATCCCTTCATTAAAGTGCAGGCCACACTCTGGATTATTTTTCCGCGATTAATTACCGCGCTGAACACTAACAAATTGTCATGTAAAATATGCTTTTGCCAATACAGCAACGATTTCTTAGAATTTTGTTGTTTTATAAATTTTCTTTGAAACCACAACAAATTTGAAACTATCGTGTATTGTTCAAAGTTAATTTTTTGGAGCGTTATGACATTTTTTTGTTGGTTCCTCGTTCACTACTCTCTGGAGCATAGGACCTCGACCAGACAGCCTTGTGTTGGTTACGTTAATCGGTTGTGTTGTTCTGCCAGGGTAGGTGATTGGCCTACCGCAGGTAGTCCTAAGTGATGGGGCTGCCATCTAACTCCGCTTAGGGCGATGTTATGCTGCCGGTCAAATGATCGTCGGTCACGGATAAATTGTTGTTGTTTCAATGTAAAAGAAAAAATTGGGAGAGCGAAATTATTCTCTTTTACATTGAAACAACAACAATTTATCCGTGACCGACGATCATTTGACTGGCAGCATCGGCCTTAGGAATGTCGACTCCGTTATTTCGAGCTACCGCTCGTAATGCTATCTGTTGTGTAAGGAGGTTACAGCAGAATGGTTGGGGACCTCGCTACTATTGCGTGGAAGTGAGTGGGATAGGAGTAACTTGGGTTGGGAATCAATGAACTTGGGTATGTTGCAGGGTTTTTAGGAAAATTAAGAGAACAGGGAAAATCGGAAAAATTGGTTGGAAAAGTGCGAGGACCGTGCACGCGGCGGGAGTTGAACCCACGACCTCTGGGATGACAAACAGTGCACTCACGCTAGGCTATTGAGGCTACGTCATGACATAAACGACAATAAATTTGCTTGTCTCTCTTTTTGTCACACAAAAAAGAGGCCGTCATTCTACCTGATTCACTTGTATGATTTCACTTTGGTTTGTACAAATCGTAGCAAGTTTTTACTGGCAAAGCCTTCACGAGCTCAAAACACTTGCAAGAGAGAACAGAAACGGGAGCATAAAAACGTCAGAGAGAAAAAAGAACTGAAGGTTTCTGCTGGTAAAATTTTCACTTGCAAGAATTTTTGCTCATGAAAAAAGTATTAGCTGTCAAAGAGCCTATTTACACGAAGGCTTTTCCCCCTGCGTTAAAAGTCATGCGTGACGAGTTTGTAGCCGAGAAGTGGTAAGAAGTCAGCGGAGTAGGCAAATTTCAAACCGGCCGGACATTTTGCTAACAATTATATTCCCATCTTCCCTATTATTTAAATTTGAGCAGTCAATAGCCATTTCAGTGACTTCTAAAATATTTTCAATAATTTCTTTTTTATTTAAATCCATTTTTATTTAAATAATGAGAATATCAAAAACAGCGACAATGTGAATGAAAGAAGATTGGCCGCTTAAACGTCAAAAAAATTCAAGCAGAGTTGCAAGTAAAAAGTCTTCATGTAAATTCATGAAGATTTACGCAGGAACTTCAAAAGAGAATTGAAAAAAGCAGGGGAAAAGCCTTCGTGTAAATACGCTCAAATTCTAATATAAGAAACCATTTTTATGTGTTTAGAAATTTCGTTCCAATACGAATAGAGAAGAATACAAATGGAAAAGGATCGTTGTGGAAGTTTTAGCAGGCATAAGTATTTGCATATACATAAGTATATGGCCGGTGCCATATGTGGGTGCCCGGCCAAATGTTTTATGAACATGTTTTATGACTAAACGAACGACGAACGATCGAACTAGTTACAACTGTGATGCATTTATTTTCACAATTGTTTCATTTCCGGACAACTAAGCTGTCAAATAAGTCAATTGATAACATTGAACAGCAAAATGCCATTTCTGGTTTTGACATCAGTCCTGGAGTAAATAGGGGTCGCTGATTTCGAATCCGCAAATCGTTTTTAAAACTGAGTTTATGTTTTCGCCAAAAATGGGTGTCACTTTTTCAAATTTTCGTGACTTTTTTCACGTTTTCGATTGTAATATCTAAACCAGTAAACCAGTTTATATGATTTCACTTTATAGCATTAACAAAACCTCACGATTTCTAATCCAATGCAATTTTTCAAGGCGTTCCCTTTAATTGCGAAAAATAAATTTTTTCGTAAATCAAGTAACGAGGTATATGTATAACCAAATCGTATAGAACAAAAAGAGTGTGCATCACGTACAAGCAAAAATTTGAATGCGGGTGCTGATATCGCAACCCGTCTTTATGATGGGGGGGGTAGGCAACAAGAGGGAACACTTCAAATGAGAGCACAATGCTCTGAGCGCAAATCATAGCAACACGAATGCTGCGTCTGTGCTCACTCGTTCATATTGCACCATTCAATGAGGAGGAAGACGATGTGCTGTTGTTGTTGTTGTTGCGCTGGCGAAAAGCTGAAATTGTAAAACGATTTCTATTTTCTGGCTGGATTTTGTCCTTCTTCTATAAGCCTGCACGGCGTCTCATCTTGCTCCTGAACTCACTGTCGACTGTAGTGTGCGCAAAATCATAGAAAAGAAAATAAAATATGGCTGGCATGGAGACCCATATGATCGCTACAGGCAATTAAAAAATAAATAATAAGTAATCAACAAAGACAATTAAATAAAACGGAATTGGAAAGAAATGAAAACTTTTTATTAGCCCGTAATAATTTTTCGCCCCGTTCTTTGGAACTTTTTTTACGGCCCGCAAATAATGCTTGCTTAAAAGAACTAAAATAAGAAAATCTAATATTAGGGGTATTCACGATGTGGTGTATTTATGATAAATATTTACAAAAAATACAACTTTTTACAACAGATCATGAACGACCCCCTAGCAAATTTCTGTAGCTGGAAAATCAGCTGATTTTGTTTACATTCGTGTTCCGCATATTTCTGTCAATATGCCGAGGCTAAGCGAAAAAGTAAAAATAATAAATTTTATTGTGGAAGATGCCGAAAATCACCTTATGGGCCTAAGTAGTAACTACTAGGACAAACAGAAAAGTTGTTTTATTAATTTGATTAACCTTCAGATGATGAAGCAATTGATGAGGTCGTGGAGGAATCAGTTCAAAACGTTTCTTTAGTGCTGGTGTGCCGTCGTGGATATGAGGAAATAGTTCCAAAATCTAGTGTGTGGCGGAATGACATATTAAGCAATATGGATGATGGTCGTTTCAAACAAATGGTTAAGGTTAACCGGCAGCAGTTCTCGTATTTGGTGGCCCTTCTAAAAAATTGTGACGAATTTCCATTTTGAGTGATCAGCTGATTATATTTTAGTAATGTACATAAATAGAGATATCGATATTTGGTGTACAAAATATCGGTTTCAACAAATACTAACAAGCAACGTTTTTTTTGGCATTTTCCTTAAACATATTAAAAAAAACTCATAAAAAATATAAATTGTTGTAAAATGGTTAGCATGACAAAAAATAGCACTTTTGAATAACAGGAAGTTCAGATAATTGAAAACATGGGTAAAACAATCGGCACTTTTAATTAAATTCCCATCGCTACCCAAAAAATACACAATACACCATGAAGTTTACAACAGGGTTTTGCCGTTGTATTTCTGATATTTATAGTATTTCAGAAATGCATGTATTTTGTTTTTGTAAATTTATCAAATTTACTACAAATATCAAGTTTATCAAAAATACACAATACAAGACCAAATACACCACATCGTGAATACCCCTATTGTAAATTTATGGTCACATCATTCGCCATGGAACCATTCAGGTGCAAAATATTGTGATGTGATGTGAGGGTGGGCAGGAAGGCCTTCCTACAAGCCTTCCATAGCACTCAGAGCGCACTTGTGCGATTCTTGTAAGTCTTATCTGCTTCATGTGGATAGCGATAGAAGTAGATGAGCGTTTTTTCTAGCCCGAGCCAGGAATCGAACCTGGGGCGCTCGGTATGAGAAGCCAGCGCGCTACCCGCTGGGCTATCGAGGCCCGGTGTAGAATATTTATACTATTTCTAAACGTAGGCATGCCTTAATAACATTTTTCTTATGACAAAATACTTGTCTTATTATTTATTTCTTTATTTAGTGCTTTAGTAGTGCTTTCGCCCTATTGAAAGTCAATAGACCTACTAAATTATGTTTTTCCATACAATCTTCCAAACACCTGGTTTGTCGGTTATATTTCGATTAAAAAAAAAAACAAAATTAAAACACGTATCCAATTATTTGTGATTTCAAGTGTTTTCACGAATTTTGAAGTCAATACGCCCATCAGTTAATTTTTTTCGGAGTTTTTCCATATTCTCAAAATTGTAATCAACCATGTGAAAATATAAACAAATAATTTTACTTCGAACTCGCCACGTAAAAATATTTGTAAACATTTTAAATTGGGATCAACCACCAAATTTTTAAATCAATCACCATACACCACAAAGATTCGATTGATGGTGACATGACAGCAATTTGTGCAGCAAACCCAATCGGCAACACAAAAAAGCATACACAATAAACGACAACAACAAAAACATTAGCGAATCTCGAATCATCTTCGTTGAAACGACTTGGTTCGTTTGCGACTGCTTTGGTTCGTTGTTTGCTCTCCGCTTGCGCTTCGACGAACAAGATCAATAAAAATGCACGCAAAAATTTAGCGATCACTACGCCACAACAACCACCATTTCAATATACACGAGCGGAGCCGTTGCGAACAACAACAATGTTTTTTGCTGTTGTCAAACGAACAAGCGAGAGTAATGGTATAAACAGAATAAAATCGTCGGACGAATTTTACGCAACGAACGTACGCTGTCAAAATAAAACACACAGCAGTGCATGTGATTGCCCACAACGACGACGACTGCGATATTCGCCCGACGACCGGTCGTCCGACGATAGAACAAATTCTAATTTTATCGCAGCGTAATGCGAACAAATCAGCTGTGCAGCGGTGAAAATCAAAACTAATAACCTAAAAACAAATGCGTTAAACATTTTCTGATATGTGCTACTTTGAGGTTGAAAAGTTGTAAGTGCTTTAAATTTCAATAACAAATTGTGCCAAATAATCAATTTTGTCTTTCCCTTTCGTATGTTTTAGAAAATGGACAGGAGCTCCTAATTGAGGAAGTTAGGAAGAATGCGTGCGTGTGTTTGCCGTGTTTGCAGGAATAATTTTTGTAAACAGCTGATGCGAATTTCGCACCCATTCTATTTCACTGTATATATTTTCACGGTGACTGACGCAGCGACGTCATTTTTCGTTGCGTAAAATTCGGTCGACGATTTGATTCTGTTTATACCATAAATGTCAAAAACAGTAAATCAGTGTTTGCGTGCTCGCAAACTGTTGAGCGCGAGCAAATGTCCCGCAACCTATGCCTCCGCTCATCTCTTCAGCCCCGCGTCAACAAGCACGCTTGCAAAAATTTTGAAGATGCGTATTCTTTATATTGTATATTCCTTGGTATAACGAAAGCGAAAACATAAAACAATACAATACAGCCAAACTATTTGGCGTGCTTCCCATTCTCATCAAAATAATAGCAAAACTGTACCATAGTCATTTTCACCACCTTTCACTCTTTTGTCAAAGCTTTATTTTAAAAGCCTACAGATATTCAAAGTTTTTTTGTTTTAGATATGTGGTTTCCGTAAATACTCACCCAATTTTCGGCAAATCTTTAGTACAGCAAGTATTCGCAAACTTAATTATAAAAGTATTTGTATTGTGGCGATACTGCTAGCTGTCACTGTGCAAGCCGTAAGAATAGTTAGAAAGAAAATTAGCATACTTGGCAAACTTGTAGGGGCATGATAATTTCTCTAAAACATTCGCAAATGAGAAATAAAAGATGACTCGCGATGATACTGGACATTTTAAGTCCAATTAGAATTTGCGAGAACGATCTGCGCGACAAGCAAACAAGTATAAAAGGCAGCCGGGTATAGCGCAGACGGAAGCGTTTGGTTTTAAGCTAAAGCTAAGATCCCACTATCGGCGCAACTAGCACAATCTGTACCGTTCTTTATCCTGCGAGATTGGTGCACATTTGCACAATTAAAATTCGAGCGGTCCCATTATCATCGCACGTTGTGGCAATCTTTTTTGGCGCATATCGGCAAAAACCTAATTGCGACGATAATCGGTGCAATACGGTCACACCATTGTTTTGTTGGCTTGTGCCCTTTAAGAAACTTATTCTCTATTGATTTTATGCGACCCTTCGACCGAATACAAATGATAAAACGTAACTGAAATGTGCGAGTGTGATGCTTTTATATGTGAAACTTAACGGAAAATACAGTTACTTCAAAAAAGGGGAATAAGTAAATAAACACTGTTTGTGGCTCTCTGGTTCCACAACATACCGCCGCCCCTGAACAACCGCTTCAGGACTTTGGTAAAATAGCAATTTTGGCTACCGGTCGGGGTACTCTCCTCGAGAGGTCTTCACGTTGACAACGCGTACGAGATTGTCATCTCCTCTAATGACGCTGATGATTTTGCCTATTATCCACTTAGAGGGCGGTAAGCTCGGCACTTTCAAAACGACAATGGCGCCTTCTTCTATGTTGGGTTGAGAGTGTTGCCACTTCTTGCGTTGCTGCAGCGTTGTGAGGTGCCAGCGCTTCCAAAAACCCTGCACCATTACTTGCAGGTGTCGCCAATGATCGAGTCGGTTGGCCTTGATATCCAAAACAGAATGCTCTGGGATGCTATACATCTAAGATGTCAGCTGTCCGATTACACACAAAAGAATTCCACCTGCGAGGTGGCGATGAAAGCCAATGTAAAACGATTTCAGAGTCACTCCAGCAAAACACATTTGAAATACTCACGGTGAGCGATAACTTAACCGCATTTATTAATTTAGTCAGTAAATACGTTTGTAATTCTAAACGCGGTATCGAGACTGGTTTTAGTGGTGAAACACGAGTTTTTGCTGAGATCAAAGTTACAAAATAGTTGTCACCAGTTTGTACACGACTATAGGCCACAGCGGCATAGGCCAGGGAGGATGTGTCGGCGAATCCATGCAATTCAATATTATCGGCAGTAGGTGATACAATAGACCGCGGAATTTTCACACTTGTCAAACATGGCAGCTCATCTACGTATCACAGCGATCACACAAATGGTCTGGCAATGGATCGTCCCAATTTAGTCCACGAAGCCATAAGTCTTGTAACAACATTTTGAATAGTACCACAGTAGGCGCCACGATTCCTAAAGGGTCATAGATTTTGGCTGTTTCTGAAAGCACAACTCTTTCCGTTGGTTCGCGAGCACCCACGGTTTTTATTTTCAAACAAAATTCATCCGCTGCTGGCTTCCATTGTAAGCCCAGTAGTTTCACACACGAGTTTGGGTTAGCGGATCCGAAATCCATTGGCTTAAATTCACAAAGGTGCGGTGGCAAAGTTTCCCAAAACGGCCAGCAATTTGAACACCATTTTTTAAATATAAAATTTGCCTTTTCTAGCAATGCAATTAGTTGGGTTTTGACCGAAATTAGTTCTTCAACGGACGCGGCACCCGCGGTGATGTCGTCTACGTACGCATCATTTTTGAGTACACGCGATGCGGCGGGGTACATTTGTTTGTAATCTCGCGCGAGTTGATTGAGCACACGAACAGCAAGGAACGGTGACGACGCAAGCCCATATGTTACTGTCAAAAGTCGATCAGTGTCGATTTAGACACCGTGGCGACCAGACGTGCGATTGCGTGTGATTTCAGTGCGTTTATAGTGCGTGAATTTAAAGCGTGTGCAATTGTTGTTGCAGTAAAAAAAAGTAGCGGTAAGCGTTTGTAGTTAGTAAACAAGTTACCGTTGGTGGCTTGTGTACAATTGTTGTTGCGCATTCGCGTAAACAAGTTGCCGTTGGCAGCTTGTGTACAATTGTTGTTGCGCATTTTTGCGTAAACAGGTCACTGTCGGTGGCTTGTGTGTAATTGTTGGTGTGCACAGAAGTGTAAACAGGTTGCCGTTAGGTGGCCTGTCTGCATTGTTTGTGTACTGCGTGAGCCAAGCAAGTAGCCGTAAGGCACTTGCAGTGTTGTACAACAACTACTGAGTTGAGTGAGTGAGTGTTGTTGTAGTATAATTAATAGAGTAAATAGTGGTTATAAGTCAAGTGTTAGATTAGTAGTGTGTAGTGTGTGAATGGTGCGCCCTAAGCGCAAGGGGAGTGTGGCAGGGGACTCTGCCCGGGAGCCGTCCGGTCGTGAAACGACCGACATGACGTCTTCCGATGCGGAGTCAGTGTCGGCGGACGTCCGGTCGCCCCCTCGTAAGCGGGTTGGGCACGTGGCTTCGCCCGGCAAAGGGCGCGCGGCTTTGCCCGGGGTAGGGCTTGGGGCGCGGCTTCGCCCGAAGAAGGGCTTGGGCGCGCGGCCTTGCCCGGGGGAGGCAGGAGGCTTGGGCGCACGGCTTCGTCCGCCGACGCTACAGGAGGAGTGGAGATGAGTGGGGCCAGCACGTGCACGGAAGGTGCTGAGTCGCCGGCTGTGAAGGCGAGTGCGGTCGTACCCGTCGTTGCGGCTGGCGGTGAGGTGCCGGCTGGGCCGCGCTTGGCAGTGCGAATGAGGAAGGGGGTGAAGACGGCGGCTGTTGACCAGGGGCCACCTGCGTCGGAGGCGCAGGCGTCGGTGGTTGCCCTGAAGGCCATCACGGCGAAAATCATAGCGGCCGTGATTGGGGTGGATGGTGTCAGCGCCGTCGCCATGAAGAAGGTGGTTGAGGTCGCGGGCGAGTATGAGCTGTTGCTCATGAAGCTCGTGGCCGAGAATGCCACGTTGAAGGGCCGCATCGCTGGCCTGGAAAGTGCGGGGGCTCCGGCCTCACGGGCCATGCCGGCGCCGAGTGCGGTGCGTGTGGGCGCCCCCCAGGCGGCCGCTGCTTTGGCGCCGGTGTCTGTACCGGTTGCGCAGGCCATGACTGTGCAGCCGGCGCAGACTTGGTCCGTTGTTGTCCGGAGCCGTGATGCCAAGGCATCGGGGAAAGAAGTGGCCACCAAGGTCGTTAAAGAGGCGGGTCCTTCACTCGGCGTGAAGGTTCACGAGGTGAAGCCACTGCGTGGTGGCGGTGCGATTATTCGCACCCCTCCAAGGCCGAAGCAGTGAAGCTGACCCAGAATGCCAAACTGAGCGAGCTTGGGCTTGACGTGGCTGCGAACGAGAAGCTGGGCCCGAGGGTTGTCGTCCATGGGGTTCACTCGGAGATTTCTCCGAGTGAATTCATGGAAGAGCTCTATGAGTTGAACCTCAAAGAGCGGATAAGCCCGGCTGCCTTTAAGAAAGGCGTCCGCATGGTGAGTCGCCCGTGGACGGTAGGCTCTGGTGGAGCATCCAACGTCGTGTTGGAAGGGAACGAAGGCTTGCTTTCGTCCCTTCTGGAGGCGGAGCGATGTTACATCAAGTGGTTTTCGTTCCGCGTGCGGCCCTTCATGCCGATGCTTGGCTGCTTTAGATGCCTGAGCTTTGACCACAGAGTGGCTGAGTGCACGATGAAAGCGGATGTTTGTCGGCGCTGTGACCAGAGTGGTCATCGCGTCCAGCAATGCAGCAATGAGCTGCATTGCCGGAATTGCGCGTTCCGGGGCAAGCCGGCTGGGCATTATATGATGTCCACCGACTGTCCGGCGTACAGCCAAATTCTGGCCAGGGCGCAGGCTCGTCATTGATGGGTCTGCAGGCAGTACAGTTAAACTGTCAGGGTGCGTATGCCGCGATGTGTGAGCTAGGTGCATGTATGAGTGAATGTGGCAGTGCAATTGCCCTGGTGCAGGAACCGTACGCCACCAATGGTGTCGTACGGGGAATACCTGCAGCAATGCGGGTCTTTTCTGACACCAGGGCAAACGCGGCTGTAATTGTAAATGATGTCCATTTGGACTGTATAGTTGTGTGTGCGAACGAGTATGGTGTTTGTGTCAGTGTGCAAGGTCACTTTGGCAAAGTGATTGTGGGCAGTGTCTACTGCAAGTATGGTGAGCCTCTAGAGCCCTACTTGGACTACCTGGACACGGTGTTCCGTCTAGCAGGCGGCACACCTGTCTTGGTAGGTATGGATGCAAATGCCACATCACCGCTGTGGTTCAGCAAGGTATCGCGGCATTCTGCCGGCTACCAGAGCCACGGTAGGTGTGAGGCAATGAGTGAATGGTTGGTTCCGCGAGACATTGTCGTTCTCAACGAACCAAGTGAATGGTATACGTTTGACGGGCCTAGAGGGGTGAGTGATATTGACGTGACGCTTGTGAATGGGGCAGCGAGCAGAATGTTTGAATTCAGCTGGCGTGTCCGAGGTGGGTGGGGTATAAGTGATCACAATTTGATCGATATTGTGATTACTGTGCCTGCTCACAGTATGAATGAAAGGGCGGGTGTGTGTGAAAGGCGATGGCGTACCTGTGGTGTGAATTGGGAAACTTATGGTTTCCATGTTCGTGAAGTGGTCATGGAAGTGCCACTTAGTGAATTTGAATGCATGGATGTGGACGACCAGGTCGCTCGTCTTAACGAGTGTGTCTGGCGTGTGAATGATAGCATGTTTCAGAAATGGGAAAGAGTGAACCAGAGGCGGGTGAAGTGGTGGACGAATGAGTTAAGTGCAAAGAGGCGGTCGGTCAGGCGTCTGAGACGTAAGTTTCAACGCGCCCGGGCGGCCAATTCTGAGCACTTGGCCCAGCGCAGGTCTGATTTCAACAGGTGTAAGTAAAAGTCTGTGTTCAATTTTTAATTAGAACTTTATTTCCTTCGCTATGCGAAGGCATAATGGTCAGTCTTCCCTGCCGGAGGGTGGGCATTTCCTGTTCCAGTATGTAGACAGGTTTCTTGTCCGAGTAAGTGAAATCAAGCCTGGCTATTATGGCTTGGAAGTTAAGTATTGTATTGAATGAGGATAAAATGGAATCCGCAGATCCCACAATCTTATTTCTAATAATGGCCACTGCCTGGTAATGCTTCGAACTGCGTTTTCAAAAAGTTTATAGGCGGTGTGTGCCGCCTGTCGCCACGAAACGTATCGTGAATGGTCGCCATTGAATTCCGGCAAGGATTTCACAACGTCCAGCGACTCATCACATCTAACTGTAGGATCGATCGTAATTTCGCGATATTGCTCTACTTGAACCGGTCTTTCTATCAACGTTAGCCTGGTGGTAAGTTCGTCAATAGTCGTTTGGAATTCGCGTCTAGTCTGCTCTGTTGCGGCCCGTACAGCGGCATTCATTAAGGTGCGAAAATGGTTTTCGTCCATAGTCATTATAGTAATTTTCACTTAGATTAATTCCAAATAACTGACAATTTACAAAAAATTTCTTTTTTATTTTCTTTTTAATCTAATATGTTTTTCTTAAACTGTTTTCAAACTCAGAGCACTCAACTTACAGTGAATTTTTCATTCTTATAATTTATCTGCTTCCGCTCTTCCTGGTCTGGTTTTCCGGTTTTTACTCGTCCGGTCCCTCGATGGCTACGCCTCCGCTTAGCGTGCAATGCCCAATGTCTTGATTTTTATTAAACTATTTGTTTTCTGTTTTTTTTAACACTATGTTCAAATTATTTCGATTTTGCTTTTTCGTTTCAAGTGTTCACTATGAAATGTTCGTTATGCCTTTTTTTGAACTTGGTCACTATTAAACGTTTTTTGTATTTTCTTTTAGAGGTACGTATGCCTTTTTTTATTTCGTGCGTTCGAGCACCGCGGCCACTTCGTTTATCCTTCTATGGGGATATTTTAATGTGGCCCCACGTTGGGCGCCAGTAAAAGTCTGTGTTCAATTTTTAATTAGAACTTTATTTCCTTCACTATGCGAAGGCAGCCAATCACCAGCAGTGAGTTACAATGACTAACTTGTCGGTGCCTGCACCTGAATAACTTAGCTTAGACGGCTCCACTTGGACTGCTGTTGTTGATTGCTGATTCGGCAATTCCCACGCTGCAGTGGTGCAGCGCTTCCAAACTTCCGCTGGTCTGTCGTCAGTGCTTGCAAGCTTCCGTTCGGCGTTATGTTATTCGAGCTGCATTGCATTCGATGTCGTTGTTGTTGTTCTCGCTGATGTTGGTTTTTGCAGTAGATCACCCGAGCTGTTAGGCTACGGTGTGCTACCCGAGCTGTTATGACTATGGTGTGTTAACTGCTCCCCCGCTAGAAGAGGAGACGTCCCCGGCTCCTTTAAGAACGTTATCTAATATTGAAATGTTGACGTTGCGCTGTCGGCGCTTATTGATAACGTATGCCGCTATAGCAACAGCGAAGAATCCTAATGTTAGGAGGTAAGCCGTCAGCCATCGTGACGATTGGTCTTTAACGAATCCTTTTAGTGATGCAATATGCTCCAATCATCCCTTTGGTTGATATTATGCAGGTACGGGAGAGACAAAAGTGTAACATGATTCGTCAAGTTAAGGAATTGCGCGGGTGCGGCCTCAGGGTAGGCACGTACAGCCTTTCTCCAATTAGTGTACGTGGTGCCGTTAATTGTGACATTTTCCAGAAATTTTATCGTAAATGTTCCTTGTATCAGCACAGCAGGAAAACTTCCTTCTCGGACTTCTACTAGTTCGTTGTTTAGTTATTACAATTAATGAGCTTATCATATTTGCTATTACATTTTGATACTATATTAGTCTCTAACATTATTGTTTTACAATTTTGTATAACTGGCTTAATCTTTATTTTCTTACATGTTTGCTCAACTACTGGATACTTAATTATGAAATAAATATTATTACTGTCTTGTAAAATTTTCAATTTTGAAACTGTTAATAAATCGCTGATTGTTGAGTGCTCGTTGGTCAGTAAATTTTCGACCTCCTTACTATTTAACAGTATGGGATTAATTATTTGTATTCTACCCAAGGTGACTGAAAAATTATCTTAGATTACTTTTATGAATTTTTTTACCATCAATTAAGACTGTTGTTCCTAAGTCTTTTTCCACCGTTTTTTCTGTATAAAGTTTAGTAAGTTTGTTACCTATCCGTCTATTATTTTTTATAAAAACCTTTTCGCCTGGCTGAAAAGTTTTTGTCGCTTTATTTCTATTGTGGTGGTGTAGGTCAGAGTTTTGTGCTTTAATCAAGCAGTTTTTGATTTCGTCTAGGTATTCTGGTGTGCTGGAGTGAATAATGTCAATGGGCCGTTGTCCTGTCACTGAGTGAATTGTCCTATTGTATTTATGTGCGGCAAGCAAAAGAAGATCGTTCGTGTCATTTAATCCCTGGCTTAATTTAATGCATCTACTGATTTCCGAAAGCGTTCCGTGAAACCGTTCTATCTGTCCGTTCGTTGCACTATGGTGAGGTGGCGTTGCAAATATGGAGACATTAAAGTGGTCTTTTAGTAAGGACTTTATTGTATTAGAATTTAGCGATTTCTCATTGTCACATACAAGACTCTTAGTATCTTTAAAGAAGTTCATAATACGGATTATGGGTTCTTTTATGTCGACTATTGACCTCGAGGAAATTGATTGGATCAAGGCAAATTTTGAAAATTTGTCTATACAGGTTAAGTAATGCTTACTATCTGTCGAAAAAATTTCTACATGAAGAATTTCACCGGGTTTGCTAGGAATCGGTGTGCGTCCTATTTCGGGGTTTGGCGGATGGCGTTGGTATTTCGCTTCTTGGCAAATTTTGCAGTTAAGGACTATTTCCTTAAGCATTTTTCGCATACGTGGGAAATAGTAGTCCTTTAGAACCTGCGCCATATTTTCTTAGGGAGCGATGCGCTCTACTGTGCTCTGCGTAAAGGATTTCCTTTTGGTCGTCTTCGTTAAAGATGTCAGTGACTAAAGTCTTTGTGTACACGAACTTAACGGCCGGGAAATTAGTTTTAATTTCGTTTTGGATTTTCCCAAGGACAGACAATTCACATAGCAATTCATTAGTGACCTTGGTATTGATGCAGTCCTTTATTTGTTCAAAAATAGCGTCTATGTCCTGAAAAATCATATTGTGCCTAATTCGCGATTGAAATATAATTTTTGTGGCTTTGGAATTTGTGTTTCCTTTCTCAAGGATTATCTGATTTGTAAAGGAGTTAATGGGGTTCGGAGCAGTAGGAAAAACCTCCGTTGACGATTCCTCGCTGTGAACAGTCTCATCGTCTGTGTGGGACACATCTTGAGGATTTAGAGTGTTTATATGTTGCCTCGATAGTGCGTCTGCAACAACGTTTTCCCTGCCTGGCTTATAATGAAATCTAGGTGAGAATTCCTGATGGTCAGTAAAAATGTTAATGTTATTTGCCCCATATAAATAGTTTCTAAGTTTTTGTAGGGCCCAGACAATTTCGAGAAGCTCTCGCTCATTCGTTGCATAGTTCTCCTCTGTTTTGGATAAAGTTCGCGATATCATAGTGATGGGCCTGCCTCCTTGTGAAAATACAGCGCCTAGGGCATGCGAAGACGCATCTGTGGTTAAGTCAAAGGGTTTTTCGTAATCCGGATAGAGAAGAAGAATCTCTTCTGAGGACAAAATATCCTTAATTTTCTGGAAGGCTCTATGAGCTTCGTCATCGAATGTAATTTTTATGTTCTTGGAAGTATTAGCCCGAATCGTTCCATTTTCGCCTCGCAAATATTTTGTGAGAGGTTTTGCAATCATTGCGTTCGTAGTCTATAATGTCTTTCACTTTATCTTTCGATGTCGTAATACCATCTTTTGAAACAACAAATCCAAGAAATTCAACTTCTGTTTTAAAGAATTGAGTTTTCTCTAAAGATACCCTCATGTTTGCCGAGTACAATTTCTCAAGTATTCGGCTGACGTCTTGCAAGTGGGTTTCATAGTCGCTGGAAAATACAATGATATCGTCTATATAGACATGGCAAGTCCTCCCAATTTCTTCCCTCAGCACGTCATCAATGGCGCGCTGAAAAATGTTGGGCCATTTTTCAGGCCAAATGGTAACCTGCAGAACTCATATTTTCCATTATTGATGGAAAACGCGGTTTTTTCTCTGTCTTTTCCTTCAACTGTAATTTGATGAAAACCGGATTTTAAATCTATTGTTGTAAAAATTGACGATTTACCCAGGTTGGCAAGGATTACCGGAATTGGATACCTATCGCCAATGGTTTTCTCATTGAGTTTTTTAAAATCTATTACCATACGCATTTTCCTTCCTCCCGTCTCGTTTGTTCCTTTTTTAAACACCACCTACACTGGGCTGTTATAGGGCGATCACGAGGGTCTAATAATGCCGTCGCGCAGTAGGTTATTAACTTCCTGGTTTACGAACTCGGAAGCCGCCATTGGATATGGGTATGACTTGGCATAAACCGGTTCATCATTCACTGTTCGTATGGTTGCCACAATATTTGTATTGTATGGCAGGGACTCGTTGGGGTCGGAGAAACCGCTTCGTGCTTCGTTTTCAGTCGCTCGATGTCTTCATCTGCAGTGATGCTGTTAACATCTCTGCAGTAGAGGTACAGTAGTTTTTTCCCAACCGTTCCTATGGTATAGAATACCCTTTGTTTACATCGGCGGAGCGGTAGAATTAAAACGCACGGTAATATCGGGTTTGTGGGTGACCTTTATTACACGACGTACGGATGACGAGTAACAAAGAGTACATGAAACATTGAACGAGACAAACGGACGAAGCCGGGGAGCATAAATAGGGGGAACATCAGTACAAGAGGATAAGGAAGGAAGGGATTAAAGGTGGGATCGACAGATCACTGAACGACCACAGCACTCATTTAGCCATCGCGGCCGCCATTGCAGAGTGCAATTAACGAAGTAGCCGGGGGGGAGGGTTGCCGTGATGCGGCTGACGTCTGGCTGGTGGTGGTACGGCTCACGGCTGGCTGGCTGCGGGTGCGCTTAGGGGTGCGCCGATGACCTCTTTGAGGGATGGTAGACACTGCGGATGCTTGGATCCCTATCGGCCATGCGGGGTAAACTCGAAGGCAGCTGCTGCGATGGTCGGCTACCGTACGATCTGCAAAGAAGGTGGATGTCAGTTAATTGGACATACAAATTTTGAGGCTGACATCGTGGGTATGGGAAATCGGCTTAGCTGCGGAGCTCGCTTAAGCTACAGCCGGGGGAGTATGGAGATTTATAAATTTAAAAATTGGTCAAGTTGCCATTTACTTTTTCTAAGCGTGGGGAAATTTTTGAAGTGTATATGCACCTATTCGCAGGGCTCGAGAGAAGCAAGGGAACCGATCGAAGATGTCGGTTTGCTCTTCGAGAGGGTGGTGGCAGTCAACCGCTCTTTGATCCGGAATTGGAACTGTTTGAGCAGGACCGTTTGGCTCAGCATCGAAGAATTGCTGGAGCCGTTCCACCCGAGAGGGAGATCTTATAGATCTTGGAGTTTATACCCGATCAGTCCGACGTCTGCGGGATTTGCAGCGCTTGGAGCAAGTCGCACTGGAGTGGCAACTGTCCTCTTTTCGGACCCGGGATGGAGGAGGTGTAATGAGGAATTGCGAGGGATTGCAATTTCCGTCAGTTGTTGGGGGTGTGAAACGAGTGGCGTGAAGCCAACGCTCTTGTCGAACCCTTTTTCTCCGTCTCATTAGAGGCGAAAGCCATCCTGCGGGGTCGAAATGGTTGGCAACGAAGGGGGGAATTTGCCGGTTTGGGAATGAGTTTGCAGGAATGGTGGGTGCAGAGTGATTTTCCATTATTTCCTGGGGTGGAAACCCTACGGGATTGAGGGCGGCAATCACTTGCGAAAGGGCTTTCTTTAGGGCGGGAAATTTATTTCGAAGGGCGGTTCCAGTATGCATATGGCGACTTGGTACCTCTGTGGCACATGTCAAATGCGAAGAAGGGGGTACTGGACCGCTTAATATCCAACCGAATATTGTATGCTGAGCAAGTAAGCTGCCACATACATTTCGGTGGATACCTTCGAGCATGATCTGCGGGATGAGATCACTGCCAATCACTATATCGATCTGCGCTGTCTCGAAGGGGTTTGGATCAGCGAGATCTAGCATGGCGAAATTTTTCATATTAGGGGAGTGTATGTGAGAAGGTGGGAGCAATTTCGTAAGCTCTTGGAGCACGATAGCTTGCACGGGGAGTTTCGTGCTCGTTTGAGGGACTGCCAATGTCAAGAAGTATGTATGATTGGCATTTTGCACAATCTGACCGCCCATGCCCGAGATTTGGAAGGGTGATTTCTCGATCGGCAATTTGAGGCGTTCCTGGACCTTCGAGGATATGAAGGTTCGCTGAGAGGCTTGGTCGATCAACGCTCGAACCTTAAGCAACTTTCCTGCGTGCTCAATAGACACCAGTGCCGTAGGCAGAAGGGATTGGGTGCCATTAGTGGAGTGGAGGGCTTGTACTTGGGGCGTACTTTGCCTGGAAGATGTGCGGGGTTGCGCATCCGAAACAGGGGAATGAGTTGCGGAGTTGTTTTGCGTTCGTTTTGAAGCTGTTGCGACCTGTGGAGTGGTCGAATGTGACCGATTGAGCGATTGAGAGGGTTGCGCATTGCCTTTAGGGAAATGAAGCATGGAATGGTGCTTCATTTGGCAATATACGCACGTAAAATTGCTTGTACAATTCTCAACAAGGTGTGAAGTAGCAAGACAATTTACGCAGAGATTGTGCTTCTTAACGTATTTAAGTCGACTCTGGGGGGTGAGTCTTTTGAAGTTCTGGCAAGTCCGTATGGGATGGTTTGCGTTGCAGAGTTTGCAAGCGAAGTCCCTTTTCACTTGAGTGTGATAGTTAAGGATTTGTGTGGCCGATTTGGGAGGACATTGGAAGTCGAAGGTTGAGGTTTCGGCTTAGAAGAGCGAATATTTTGCAGCCGTTCAAGTACCTCATATCTGCCGGTCAGGAACTCATCCATTTGCGACCAGGGTGGCAGATCCTTCCGGGATGTCAATGATTGCTCCCATAGAGCAAGTGTCTCTTGGGGCAATTTTGTAGAGCATATATAAACTAGCAGCGGATCCCAATTGTCTGTATCTACGGCCTGGGAATTTAAAACTGACAGACAATTGTTTATTGTGTTTTGGATCCGCTGTAGCGCCTCACTATTTTCAGTGTGGGCAGGAGCGATATTCAAAGGGATCGGATTTGAGTATCAACGAGTATGCGTTTATTTTCGTAACGGGATTTTAGAGCTTCCCACGCGAGTCCGAAATTCTCATCGGTTAATGCATATTGCTTTACAATAGCACCGGCTTTACCTTGCGTCTTGTATCGGAGGTGATACAGTTTTTGGGCTGGAGTGAGCTGGGGGTGGTTTATGTATACTGCCGTAAACATGTCCTGGAAGGACGGCCACTGCTCATAGCCCCCGAAAAATGTTTCGGTATCACAAGGTGGAACTTGTAGGCAAATGTAGGGGATATTTGCTGGTTCTAGGGGTCGAACCGGTTCCATATGCGCAGCGGGCTGGGGGGACTGAGTTTGGAGCATCTCAATGATGTCCGACATCTGAGCCATGCACAACTCGTACTGGTCTGTGCAGGCGTCAATCTTTTGCCCAGCCGACTCTTTGAAACCGTCGGGCTGGCTATTGTCTTCAGCAATGAAGACTGCCTCATGTGCGCACATAAGCCTCTCCCATTGGGCTTGCAAATTTTTTTGCTTAATTTGGACCAGGGATTTGGTCCAATCCTCAATGGGAGCCGATGAAAATTTTGTGCATAATTGCACGAGTCTATCGGACTCGAAAATAAATTTTGCAACACTAGGATCGGTTGCTTTGGGACTAGATAGTTTGGAGCGAGTGTTTGGTGGCTCCCGAGTGACAGGAACTGTCAAACGTGCACTGGCTGACTTTGTGTGTCTGGAGGAAGGAGTCTCCATTGTGATACTTTGTCGTTTAGGGGATGGCTCAACAGGCATTTTGCTTAGAAAAGCTTAAAAAGGGTTTGAAAATCGATTGACAATAAATAGTAGGGTTATGGGGAATAGACCTTAGTCTTACCGCGTCCGCGCGAACGATAATTTAGTATGGGAAAGGGTACACAATAGTGTAAAAAATTGTCAATACGAGTTTGTATTCCTGTTGAGTGTAAACGTTTACAAACGTGTATGTAAAAGTGTAGGGAAATATGTGTATATATATATATATATGTATATATGGAAACAAACAAAATTTGTGAATGTGAATGGGTAGTAATATGTGAATGGGTAATAATAATAATAGAACTGGGTATGTATGTGGGAATTGGGAATGTATGTTAAAATTATTATAATATAACAAATGTGTAGTCAAATGTGTATTAAATGTGTTTTTATTTGTGAAAAAGTGAATTTTTTTGTATGGGATTACGTGAATAATTACGTATGTGTATGTATTTATATATGTGTATGTTTTTTTTTTTTTTTTTTTTTTTTAACGAGGAGGGAAGCATCGAAAGCCTCAAGTAGTGCGGGAGTTTAAACCGCTAAACCCTCCTCTCGTCCGGACGGTTTGCCCTCCTGGGACCACCGTGAGGTATTACGTCAGGAGGCCGTCGTGAGCGTTGCCGCTCTATCGTTCGTTTGTCAGTCTTTCGTCCGTGTCATGGCTAGTGTTGCCATGCGTTCAACGCTTTGCGACTGTGTTGTCGCAGGCGGTTGCAGAATAACCGCGCTAATGTTGAAGCAGTGCTGCTGTCGTCTGTGGCCGGTGACGGGCGTTCTGCTCGTCACTTCTCACTCGAAGCATCATGAGTGTTATGATGCGGCTGCAGGCCTCCCATGCGTCGGGCGAGCTCAGCATGCAGTGCGTTACTGCTGAAGGAGAGATCGGCTCATTGAGAAGCGTTTCTAACGACCGTCTCTCATCGACAAAGCGGCTGCATTCCAGCAAAACGTGCTCTGCGTTTTCTGTTTTCCCGGCGCATGCTGGGCAGAACGGGTCGTCTGCGTGCTGACATTTGTGTAGATACTCCTGGAAGCATCCATGTCCTGAGAGCATTTGAGTCAAGAAGTAATTGACCTCGCCGTGTTTTCTGTTGCACCACGCTTCTATGCTTGGGATCATCCGCCATGTCCACCGGCCTTTTAACGATGCATCCCATCGTTGCTGCCATTCTGCTAAGCTCTTACGCCGCGCCGCCTCCATCACTGCAGATCGAGAGGCCGAAGTGTCTTTGCACTCTCGCCAGATTAGTGCTGCCTCTCTGGCCAGTATATCGATTGGCCAAGTGCTGGCAATCACGTCTGCTGCCTCGTCCGAGACAGATCTAAAGGCGCAGCAGACTCTCAGCGAGCTGAGCCTGTAAGCGGATTTAAGGCATCTGACGTACGAGCTCGTCATGGTTGCTTCTGCCCAAATAGGCGCGGCGTAGAGGCATATCGACGACGTCACGCTCGCTAGCAATTTTCGAGTTATTTGCCTGGGGCCGCCGATGTTAGGCATTAGTCTGCCGATAGCAGCGCTGGTTCGCCTGGCCTTATCACTGGCGTATCTGAGATGCTCTTTAAAGTTTAGCCGAAAGTCCAGCAGCACACCCAAATATCTTAGGTGAGGACTAGATTCGATTTCATGGCCACCTACCCGAATTCTTATGCCTTCTACTTTTTTCCTGCTGGTAAGCAAGACCGCCTCTGTCTTATGCTCTGCCAGCTGCAGGCCGGCGTTGCGCAACCACGCCTTCATGGCCGAGATTGTAGAGTTACAATTCTCTGTTAGTGTGGCCAGGGTTTTGGCTACAGCGACTACGGCTACATCGTCTGCATAGCCGATGATGCTTACTTCGGGGGGGCGTTGTATTTGCAGTATGCCGTTGTACATGACGTTCCACAAACCCGGTCCTAGGACGGAGCCTTGCGGTACGCCACCTGTAACGCCATATTGCTTGGGGCCCTCCTCCGTGTCGTACAGTAGGACTCTGTTAGCAAAGTAGTTCGCTATTATCCTGACCAGGTAGTCCGGCACATTACAGTCCACAAGGGCTTGCAGAATGTTGTTCCAATTAGCCGAGTTGAAGGCATTCTTAACGTCGAGTGTGATGACGGCGCAATATTGTTTCTTGCCTTCTAGCCATCTTTTTCCCGCTAACGCTCTTTTGGCGATAGTGCATACTGCCGCAATGGCGTCGACAGTGGAGCGACGCTTGCGGAAGCCATATTGGTTTGAGGATAAACCAGTCGAGGATTCTACAAATGGTTCGAGCCTAGACCGTATTAGGCCTTCGAGGACTTTGCCCGCAGTGTCCAACATACAGAGTGGTCTGTATGACGAGGGTTCGCCTGGTGGCTTGTTGGCTTTCGGCAGGAGGACAAGTCTTTGTCGCTTCCAGATCTTGGGGAAGATGCCGTCTCGCAGGCACGCCGAGTAGAGCTCACAGAAGATTTGCGGCTTCTTTTGTATTGCGGCTTTTAGGACTCTGTTGGGGATACCATCGAGGCCTGGGGACTTATCTGCCTTTATTCTTTTTGCCACCTCAATGACTTCCTCCACGGATACCTCGGGCACTTCAGCAATGTTCAGCTGCCTTGGTGCCGTGAATAGGCCCTGCCGTGGGAAGAGGGTTGAGACTATGTGCGCCATTGTGATTGGGCAGATGGGGGATTTTCCACTGCCACTTTTGAGCTTCTTTAGCACCACCTTGTAGCCGACGCCCCAGGGGTTGGCGTCAACCGCATCAATAAGAGCAGAGAAGGCTTGCCGTTTGCTCTTTTTAACAGCTTTGCGAAGCTGCTTTCGCGCCTCTTTGAACTCGGCTTGCAGGCTCAAGTATTCGCCTCTGTGTTTGGCTCTTGTATATTTTCGACGCAGTGTGTGGCAGGTGCGTCTTCGTGCTGCTACCTCTTCGTTCCACCAGGAAACTGGCCTCCGCTCAGGGATTTGCCGTTTACGGGGCATGGAAGCATCACATATTGCCGTCAGTGACTCTATGACTAGGCTGGCGCGCACCTCTGCTGGTGCTTCTGGGACCGCCAGTTCGTCTAGCATAAAATTAAGTGTTGCCATGTCTAGCTGTTTTGTGCTCCAGCCGAGTTTTTGGACCTTCAGATTTTTTTGGCGGGTACCAGAGTAGTGCTGTGGCAGCAAAGAAAGTAGTATAGCCATGTGATCGCTATGTGTGTAGATGTCGGACACTTGCCATCTAACACTTCGGGTAAGTCGGCCTCTTGCCAGCGTAAGGTCGATAATTGAGCTCGCTTGTCCTTTACTAAATGTTGGCTTATTCCCTTCATTTAGGAGCTGAAAGTCGGTACAAGCGAAGGCATCCAGCAGTGCTGCACCTCGCTTGTTTGTTCTGGCGCTGCCCCACTCTACAGCCCATGCATTGAAATCGCCGGCAATAATAGTGGGAGTTTTCCCTCTGGCGTCTTGTATTAGCCGGTCTAGCATATCCTGGAATTCATCCAAACGTTCGCTGGGTGGCGCGTAACAGCTGTAGAAATGAATGCCCTTGATTTTTGCATAAGCGAAGCCCTTTTGTGACGCGTTTTTCTGCTCTAAAGGCAGCGGCCCGCAGGCCCAGATAGCCGCTTTTTTGGTGGCGTCTTCTGCCCAGGCTGTGTCGTCTGAAGGGGCTTTATACTGCTCGCAGATGAGCGCGATATCTACCTTGAGCTCGTAGATCGTCTGCTTCGGCAAATTCTGAGCCGCCTCACAGTGATTGAGGTTGAGCTGAATGCACTTAATCATTTCTTTGAGTGATCAGTGCCAACGCTTTTTTGTATGCCGGGCATTTGAAGCTTCCTGACGGGTGATCATTACCAGCTTCACCATTGTCAGAGGGTTGACAAAGTACACATTTTGGTGCAAGGTTGCAGTTTTTCGATGTATGGCCATTGCCTGCACATCTAAAGCAGATCCCGCTGCGGTCTTTGCCGCTTCTGCAGTTCTTCGACACATGGCCAAATTCGAGGCATTTGTAGCACCGTATTGGGGTTAGGCGCTCGCGTATTCTGCACCTCACCCAACCCACGCGAATGTGGCCCGCTTCAAGCAGTACTTTGGCATCTCTTTCTGGCATGTTCAAAATCGCTATCTGCGTGCCGTCTCTGCATGGTCGTAGTGACTTGATGCAATTAGCTTGCTGAACGGCCATTTCTGGGAATTGCTTGAGGATAGCATCGCGAATATCTTCTTCAGTCGTCGCCTCATCTAGGTCGCGGCATACCAGAGTTATTTCACGACTGATCGCTCTGACATCAGCAACATCTCGCAGAAACTGTGTGGCACTTTCTCGGAGTTTGTTTGTTACCGCACTCGTGTTTTGCTTAAGCTGTAGTAATAGCTCGCCTTTGGCCGTCTTCCGGATTTTTTTGACGTTCTCGCCAAGCTCAGTCAATGAGGGCTCAGACTTCAGACTTCTGAGAATGTCTGCATAAGATTTCTCGCCTCTGTGGGTTATGACTATGGCGTCCGGGCGAGCCGGTCTGCGACGGCTTTTGGTAACACCATGTCCATTGGCTACGTCATCAGCAGCACTCTTGCCTTGCCTGCCTCGCTTCGCCGTTTTCGAGCGCACAGCTGTCCACTCGGCTTCTTTAATAGCCTTTTGGCTGAGAACTGTGTCTCCAGCAGCCGCTTCTATTCTCACAGCTCCGTTATCGGTCGCCTTCTTATTTTTCTTTGGCGGAGTGGCCCGCGCGGACTGTTGGTCCTCTCTTGGCCGTTTTGGCGCATTTATTGTGCTCTGCTTTATGGCTGGTGCAGTTTGGCAGCCCTTGTCCACTTTATTTCCTGGCTCACGATCGCTGTTGCTGACAGTCGCGCGGTTATAGAGCACTTCTATAGCGCTTATAAGATCCCTCATCGGCTGATGGATCGTGCGCCTGTTTCTGATCATTTCCACCAGGTCTCTGATCCTTTCACCCAGGTCGTTATATACTAATGAACCTGTGCCCGCGCTTGCGCTCCCCAGCTCGGCCACGCCATCTTCAGCTTGAAAGCCTGGCATCGGCGAGGGTGCCACCTCTTCCATGCGTACCGGCGATCGTGCGAGTTTAGCACTTCGTTTAAATGGGTCTATTAATATATCCCCTGCTCCTATAAGTTCGCCATCGCTATCTTCTGCCACTGCGATATTTGGCGCATGTGGATCAATACGCGGGGTCGTTTTACCACCACCGCGGCTGCATCGCCCCAGTTGGGGCAAATGCTCGACGCTCATTGGCTAGTGGCACTTTGCAATAATGGCCGTCAGGGATGACCACAATAGCAGCACGACGATCAACGTGCCGCCAATTACAGCGCGCTGGTGAACGGCGCCTTCTGATTGGCCAGTAACGCTTTTGCACGAATGGCAGCTTGCGATATTTGCAATGGCCGTCAACGCGATCCACAGGAGCTGCAAAAGGTGTTAAGCAAAATGCAGTTTGGGAAGCACTGTACTCACCCTTAGCGGATACACCACCCACGTATCGTGGTGGACAGGGTGCCACTCCACAGGGTGCGCCGGTCAGGAGCTGTGTCAAATAACCAGCTTAACACAGCTGTTACACTTATTTCACACAGCTTGCAGTCCACTTTTAGGAACAGCTGACTGCAGATCAGACAGCTGATTAATGTTTATACACAAAACAAGTAGGTTGCGCGGGATTTCCGCAGAAATCGATGTGGAGAGTTCGTTCTCACTGCAAATTTTGCAAAACAATCAGCGAGCCACCGAAATAAAAACTCGATTAGGGAGATTTGTGTCCCAGGTAGTGACCGCACAGTTTGCACAACGCGACACTATACTTTCGCACTTTAGCACTTCCCAACGAATTCCACTGACACGCTCTACGTTACGCGCAAAGAAGCTATTTTTAAAGAGCAGGGAGGACGTACGTCTGTCCTCTGCTAACTTTTCACTTTCACCTATATATGTGTATGTGTATATATATATGTGTGTATAAATATATATATTTGTATATATATATATATATGTGTTAGTGAACGTAAAAAAGTGTGAACATAATTTTGTGTACAAAAATTTTTCTGTGCAAGTGGGGGTTTTTGTTCCACTGTATGCACTTGGGGTGGCAGCAGATGTGCAGTGTATGAATATGAGTATATGTGTGTATAAATATATATATTTGCATATATATATGTGTATGTGTATAAATTTGTGTGTGTATATGCACGTATGTATGTGTATATATATGCACGATTGAAAATTTTCCAAGTTAAAGAAAATTTTCAATGTGCCGTGAAAATGTGCAACTTGTCCCACTGTAACCGCTTTGTGCTTTATTGTTTATGTTTATGCACTTGGGCCAAGCAGCGAAGTTGCGCGCTGCCAAGTGCGTGCGAATATAGCACAAAGAGAAATGCGGGAGTATGTGCAAAGTGGGCGCGCAGAATGTACACAGCAGCTGGGCTGTCGCTGCTGATCTTGTGTACAAGCGCAGAGAAAAAGAAGGGAAATGTGCAATTAGCGAGTTAGTGGGATGCAGGCTGCAGCGGGAGTTTTTGCTGCTTTGCCTGCGTAGGTCGCACAAAGGAGAATGCAAATTATGTGCAGTAGCGGGATTGCTTACTGCACTGCGCTATTTTCTATGTGTACAAGGGAAATGTACACGGAAACCGGACAGTGGTGGGGTACCAGTACGTAAAATTTGTTGACTGGATTTTTTAAGGGTTTTTTTTTTTGTTTTTGGGAATGGGTATATATATTTTTTATAAATTATATTTTGTGTTAGTGTATGTGATTGTGTTAATTTTTAATAAACAATTTTTGGCTTATCTTATTGGGCCCAGTGCCCGAGAATGGGAATCTCCTGTATTTGTTGTGTGCCCGCTACTGTGGTTGTGCTGTGTTGCTTGCTGTTGTTGTTTGCACTTTTCTTCTTCCGCTTTGGGTTCTGTTGTGGGTGTGTGTTGTTGTTGGTATGTAATCTGCTGCCCTTCTTTTAAGTGTCTAATGTGTATGGAGTTTGTTTTAGTTTTAACTTTTGTTATTTTGTGCACTGTTTTAATATTGTAATCGCACTTTTTGTATTGTTTCACAGTGTGTTGTGTTGTTACTCTTTGCGTTTTTTTAATGTATTTATCACTTTAGTTCGTGTTTACTTTTGTGTTTGGTTCACTGTTTGGATTCTTGTAGTTTATGTCACTTTTCACGTTTTTGTAAGTGTGATTTTTAAATGTTTTCTGTATCTATTTTGTTAATAACATTCGCGGTTCACTCGCGAATGGCTCGAAGGACCATGTTTACATCGGCGGAGCGGTAGAATTAAAACGCACGGTAATATCGGGTTTGTGGGTGACCTTTATTACACGACGTACGGATGACGAGTAACAAAGAGTACATGAAACATTGAACGAGACAAACGGACGAAGCCGGGGAGCATAAATAGGGGGAACATCAGTACAAGAGGATAAGGAAAGGAAGGGATTAAAGGCGGGATCGACAGATCACTGAACGACCACAGCACTCATTTAGCCACCCTTCTTAATGTCCAGCCTAGCATTTATTTCTCGGAGGAGGTCATACCCGATTATGCCGTCAAAAGTGTTAAGTGTGGGTGAAATAAAAAAACAGAGTTCGTATTGAAAATATTTATAGCGCATTTCTTTGTTATTTTGTCCTTGCGATGAATTGATTTAACTAGGAATGGGGATGTGAGAGGTTTTATACCTTTCCAATTGGAGTCCTTAACGTAATTTTTAGATGCGCCTGTGTCTACCAAGAATTTTAATTGCTTTCCTCCAAATGTCCTGCTAACATATGGTAGCAGGGATCTACCCCTAAAAAATTAACCTCATCTAATGTTTCTTCTTGGGATGGGCACTCAGTATAGTAGCTCTCGTTTTCTACAGAGTCATCGAGATTATCCGTTTGGTAATAAAAGTCGGAGCCCTCGTTCGGATCGTTCATAGAGTTATGCTGTCCCAAATGGTTTATGCGCTGTATTTTGTTATTGTTAAGACGGTCACTGTCACGTTGTATTTTCTGTGCCTGTTGCGTATCAAAATTCCTGGAATTTCCTGGGTATTGGTTTCCGAAAGTTGTCCTTCCCGAAGGGGAATTTCGGATATTAGGAGGGGAGTACGGTGGTTATACCGTTTGCTGAGCAGTTTGGTTATAGGCTCTTATATTAGGCTGCGGATACCTGAACCTAGACAGGCTTGGATCTACGTCCATAGGAGTGGGCCTTGAAGTGGGCATCTGTTGCGGTTGTCTGAAGAAGTGCGGGCTATTGTTTGTTAGTGGCATTCTGCTAGAGTTGCGCAATTGTATGCCATTGCCTGAAACTTTATTTTCCGCGAATCTATGAGCGAATAACGAGCGCGCCTGGTTGGATTCTAGTTTTTGCGCGAGTGCCAAGGCCGATTCCATGTCAGACGGTCTTGACGAAAATAGGATATCGCAGAGCGGCCGATTAAGCCCTGAAACGAATACCCTTAAGGCGTCTTGGCGATACTTTGCATTCAGCGATTCCAGAACATCTTTCTTATCTTCGTAGGTCATTAGGTTTTTGTTGATGATAGCTGTCAATTTCTTGCTCACCTCATCGTAGAATTCCGTAATGGTCAGTCTTCCCTGCCGGAGGGTGGGCATTTCCTGTTCCAGTATGTAGACAGGTTTCTTGTCCGGGTGGGCATTTCCTGTTCCAGTATGTAGACAGGTTTCTTGTCCGAGTAAGTGAAATCAAGCCTGGCTATTATGGCTTGGAAGTTAAGTATTGTATTGAATGAGGATAAAATGGAATCCGCAGATCCCACAATCTTATTTCTAATAATGGCCACTGCCTGGTAATGCTTCGAACTGTTTTGTGCGTTTTCAAAAAGTTTATAGGCGGTGTGTGCCGCCTGTCGCCACGAAACGTATCGTGAATGGTCGCCATTGAATTCCGGCAAGGATTTCACAACGTCCAGCGACTCATCACATCTAACTGTAGGATCAATCGTAATTTCGCGATATTGCTCTACTTGAACCGGTCTTTCTATCAACGTTAGCCTGGCAGTAAGTTCGTCAATAGTCGTTTGGAATTCGCGTCTAGTCTGCTCTGTTGCGGCCCGTACAGCGGCATTCATTAAGGTGCGAAGATGGTTTTCGTCCATAGTCATTATAGTAATTTTCACTTAGATTAATTCCAAATAACTGACAATTTACAAAAAATTTCTTTTTTATTTTCTTTTTAATCTAATATGTTTTTCTTAAACTGTTTTCAAACTCAGAGCACTCAACTTGCAGTGGATTTTTCATTCTTATAATTTATCTGCTTCCGCTCTTCCTGGTCTGGTTTTCCGGTTTTTACTCGTCCGGTCCCTCGATGGCTACGCCTCGGCTTAGCGTGCAATGCCCAATGTCTTGATTTTTATTAAACTATTTGTTTTCTGTTTTTTTTAACACTATGTTCAAATTATTTCGATTTTGCTTTTTCGTTTCAAGTGTTCACTATGAAATGTTCGTTATGCCTTTTTTTGAACTTGGTCACTATTAAACGTTTTTTGTATTTTCTTTTAGAGGTACGTATGCCTTTTTTTATTTCGTGCGTTCGAGCACCGCGGCCACTTCGTTTATCCTTCTATGGGGATATTTTAATGTGGCCCCACGTTGGGCGCCAGTAAAAGTCTGTGTTCAATTTTTAATTAGAACTTTATTTCCTTCACTATGCGAAGGCAGCCAATCACCAGCAGTGTATTACAATGACTAACTTGTCGGTGCCTGCACCTGAATAACTTAGCTTAGACGGCTCCACTTGGACTGCCGTTGTAGATTGCTGATTCGGCAATTCCCACGCTGCAGTGGTGCAGCGCTTCCAAACTTCCGCTGGTCTGTCGTCAGTGCTTGCAAGCTTCCGTTCGGCGTTATGTTATTCGAGCTGCATTGCATTCGATGTCGTTGTTGTTGTTGTGGCTTATGATGTGTTAATGTTGTTGTTGTTGTTGTTGTTCTCGCTGCTGTTGGTTTTTGCAGTAGATCACCCGAGCTGTCATGGCTACGGTGTGCTACCCGAGCTGTTATAACTATGGTGTGTTAACTTGTATGAATGAGTATAAGAGTATGCTTGTTCGCGTTAAGGAAGACAATTGGCGGGAGTTTGTGGCAGACCATAGAGATGATCCATGGGGTCATGTCTATCGGATCTGCCGCTCCAAGAAGAAGCAGGTGGATGTGAGCGCCCTCCGTGTTGGTGAGTTCTTTCCTAGGGCGGTTGAGCATACGCCACCAGCACAAGTGGCAGCTGCTGAGCCATTAGAAGACGGAGAGTTAGGTTATGCATTTGGCCTGGTTAGGTCTAGACGGTCACCGGGTGTCGATGGTTTGACTGGCGAGATGTGCAAAGCCTTGTACAAAGTCATTCCGGAGTACCTGGAGGCCATCTATGATAAATGCCTTGATGAGGTTTATTTTCCACTTGCGTGGAAGATAGCTAGGGTCGTAGTTCTCTTGAAGGCTCCTGATAAGATCAGGACTAACCCCCGTTCTTACCGGGGTATCTGCCTCCTACCGGTACTTGGTAAAGTACTGGAACGGATTATGGTGGATCGGCTTCAAGCGCAACTGGGTGGGCTATCGGATTGACAGTTTGGGTTTCGAAAGAGACTCGGCGTGGAAGATGCGTGGATGTATGTTAAAACGGTGGTGCGTGAGAGTTGCGAGAACTATGTTCTCGGTGTGTTTGTGGATTTTAGAGGGGCGTTTGATCACCTGCGCTGGGATAAAGTGGTTGAATGGCTGAATCATGCCGACTGGCTGGAAACAGCTCTCTGGAAGAGCTATTTCTCAGACAGGAAGGCATGTTTAATTGGGGGAATGAACGGGTTGAAATAGATATGGCTCGAGGATGCCCGCAGGGATCTGTCTGTGATCCATATATATGGAACTACATGATGGATCCACTACTGCGGCGTCTGGCAGCAGTATGCAAGTGTTGTGCGTATGCGGATGATCTGCTTATCCTTGTGGAGGGCAGATCAAGAGCGGATGTAGAGCGCTTGGGGGAGCAATATATGTGCATGGTGTGTGAATGGGGTGAATCGATGGGTGTGGATGTGGCAATGGACAATACTGTGACCATGCTGCTTAAAGGCAGACTGGCTCGCAGTCGTCCACCCATTGTGCGAGTGAATGGTGTTGGCCTCCGGTATGAGACGCAAGTCAAGTACTTGGGGCTAACCATTGGCGAGCAATTAAGTTTTGCTCCCCACTTGGTCAGGCTGAAAGAGAGGGTTGTGTGTATGATGGGTCAGGTGCGCCGGATACTCAGGAGTGACTGGGGCTCGGCCGACGCGCAGTTCGTACCATTTACCACGGTCTGTTCGTAGCTTGTGCTGCGTACGGAGCATCGACATGGCATGAATTGGCCGCGACGGTTGTAGGCCGCAAACACTTGCTGTCTATTCAGCGTGTAATGTTGTTAGGTTGTATGCCTGTGTGCCGCACTGTATCAACCGATGCATTGCAAGTGTTGATGGGTGCGGCTCCTCTAGATCTCGTAGTCATACGGCGTGCCGTAGGCTTCGGGCTAAGGAGGGGGAATAGAGGGGTGCTGCTGCAGTATGAGTGGCTGCAAGGCGAAGGTGTGGAGAGTGCTGACAGTATGAAGCGTAAGCGAATACTGGAGGACTGTGTTCTGCAACGTTGGCAGCAACGTTGGGACGAAAGTCCCCATGGCAGAACGACGTATGAGTACATACGGGACGTGAGGTTCGTGGTAGGGCTCAGGGATTTCGGCTTCGGCTTGAGCTTTGGGTTCCTTCTCACTGGTTACGGGTCAACAAATGCATTTTTGCATGAGAGAGCCCTGAGTGCAAGTGCTGAGTGTATGTGTGGGGCTGTAAGAGAGGATTGGTTACATGTGTTGTGTGAGTGCCCGTTGTACTCAGATTTGAGGGACCTTGGGCGGATGGGAATTATTCGGACGGACGGTGTGTGGTGTATGCGTGAAGCACTCTCAACCAGCCAGCTGATTGCAATAATGATTGATTATTCGAATTCTGTGTTTCGGCGGCGACGGCAGTTTGGTGTATTGCCAAGGGTCAATGTGTGAGTGAATGGGCGGGGTGGTCAATTGAATGGATGAATGAGTGCGCACGTGAATTGGGTCAAGTGCGGTGCGGTGGTCACCAGTCCACGAGCTAAATGGGGCTCTACTGGTAGTAGCATGGCTACGCAGTCTGACCAGAGGCTTTGTCTGGTACCACGGGGATCGGGGTGCCCCTGGAGCCTTGTGCTCCAGCCTGATCATGGGTTGGCCCTTCGGGGAGTTTCGTGGTGGCTTGGTTTAACACACAAATGCGGGTAGAGTTTCGTCTCGGCGTGGAGTTGCGTTTACAACCGGGTGCCGGACCCATAGCACAGCAGAGGTTTAGATAGGCCTCGACCCCTACCAAGGAGGGGTAATGTCCCATTTACATTATCCCAATTGGTACCGGGAGCTAGTCTCTCGGGGCGATTATCAATGCTTAATTTTGATACGCTGTGCTTTTGAGCACCGTGGGGTTAGGCCACACTGTGGCGGCACTCACGTTAAAAATTCGACATTCAATGTCAAAAGTCGATAATGCTCAATTGGAGAATCTTCGCTTTCGCACCACACAATTCGCTGGAAGTCTGTATGCTCAGATGCCACGCGGATTCCTCTAAAAATTGTCTCGATATCGGCCGAAAATACATACCGATGTTGGCGAAACCGAAGTAGAACTCCAAAAAGATCTCGCTGAATTGGAGGTCCGATATGTAATCGATTATTGAGAAACACGCCCGAACAGTCCTTGCTTGACCCATCAAATACTACACGACACTTTGTTGTTGTACTGTCTGGTTTTTAAACAGCATGGTGCGGTAGGTAAAAACATTCCGCATTGTTTACGTTGACTTCAGGTTGCTGGATGCGCTGCATATGACCCAGTGCCAAATATTCCCGCATGAAATCTACATATTGCTGCTTTAACTCAAAGTTTGAGCGAAATTTACGCTCCATAAGTTGAAACCTTGAAAGTGCTTGCGGCAATGTTGCTGCAATGTCACAATGTATGTTCCATCTTTAGCACGTGTGTGTTTCTGCAAAATAAGACTCTGCTAGATCTGCCCACATAATTTTTGCTTCTGTTGACGTCACACTTTCCATTTCCATGAAAGTCCAAAATAACGAGTCAAGATTATCTACACCTGCGTGAAATGTTGCAGCTTGCAGTGGAACTTCCCCTATTGCTATGTACGTTCCAGAAACCACCCATCCAAATACACTTTTTATGGCAATGGGAAGTCCGTTTCCAAATTGTTTCTGCTCTCCAGTACACATGTTCCACAGGTAGACTGCTCCCACCAACACGTCAATCGCACCACTTCAGGAAATGATGCATCAGCTAGTGGAAGCTGCAGAATTTCATTCCACGCAGGAGAGGAGAAATTTACAGATTGCGTTGGAATGTCAGCTGTGAGGTTCGGCAAGATGAGAGCTGACATGTTGACCACATAATTGGAAATGAGTGAGTGTAGAGAAAGCTGTACGCGACCACGTGTTACGCCAGCTTTGCAAGAAGATAGGCCCGTAACAGGAATACGAGCATTGCTCCGTGCGAGACCGCAGCGCTGCACGAACGCTTCCGTGACAAATGAGAGTGTCGATCCAGTATCGAACAGTAATCTGCAATTTGTTTGGTTACCCCACTTGTCTCTCACAACTGCACGCGCTGTTGGCAACAGCGTGTGTGTGTGCATCGAGATTGTACGAATATTGTTGCTTATAGCTGTCAAAGCTGTCGGTGTAATTTGAGTGTGATCACCTGATTGCGCAGGCCTGCTTGCGAATTGATTGCCACTGCTCTGACCCGTTGCAAATGTGTTTGTGTTAGTTGAAGGAGTCGCATAATTTGTATGTAGAAGGGTATGATGCTTTGCATTGCAAAGCTTGTAGCGATATTGAGAGAGGCATTTACTGACAATGTGAGTGCGACTGAAACAATTGAAACAAAGTTTTTTTCTTTAACGAAAGATCTGCGCGACACATCATTTAACTGTTTAAATTGTCGGCACTGTGAGAGGGTATGAGCGTCATTACAATTTGGGCACTTAGCAACAGAGTTTTCGTCAGCACTTCCGAAATTTGTAATTGCACGGCGACCGTTAGAATGACGCGAATTTGAATTTATGCATGATTCAAGGGCATAACAACGATTAGTAAGAAATGTTAAAAATGTAGCGAACGCAGGTTCTGTTTGTGCGTCACACATTTTAGCCCACTCCTGTCTCGATTCGTTATCCAATTTATTTAAAAGTATTTGTATTAACCAGGGGTCGCGACTATTCGAATTTAACGCATTTAAACCGCGAACAACTTCATCTGCGACGTCAGTTAGTGTACGAAGTAATGTAGCACTAGTCAAATTGCATGAGGGTAGTGAAAGAAAGGATTGTACAAACGAACGAACTATCAAAGGCTTTCTTTCATAACGTTGCACTAATCTATCCCAAGCCTCACTGTAGTTGCTTTCCGTAATTGGGATGTGCTCTACTAAATGAAGGCCATCGCCTGCCAAAAACGATGTCAAATAGAAAAACGTCTGGGTGTCTGTCAAGCCTTGTTTGCTGTCCACAGCACTTAGGAAGAGATCTTTGAACGATGTCCAATCTTGATATCTGCCGGTGAAAACTGGAATTTTGATATGTGGTAGCTGAATTCGCAAGGTATTGTTAACGGCAGTAAAATTTTCTAAAAACGACGACTGTTGCTCCGCGAGCTTCTGCAGGGTATCCTCCTTGTCGCCTCTAAGCGATGCTGAGCTTTCTTCCAGTATGGGTTGAGTCGAAACGGCGCTTGCTACACGATGTGGAACGATCGAGAACTCCGACTGCGAAATACTGAGCAATCACGCCACGTGATACGCGGTGGCGCGGCAACTCGGAGTACACTTGCTTTCTCGGCACGTGGTGCGCGGTGCCCGAGATGTTCACTCAAACCAATAGCCGGACGATCTGGCCCGAAGGACCAAAAAATATTTTAGAACTAAAAGGAAAACTGGAACAGTGATGAACAGTGATCTGTCTGCAATCTCTAAGTGGGCTACTGCCAATTATTTGTGTCTAAATGCGTCTAAGTCCTATGTTTTGCCTATTTGTCATAGTGTAGTTCACCTTGACAGTATTCCTAAGCTATATTTAGGCTCTAGTGCGCTTACATTTACTGAAAAAATAAGAAATCTGGGATTTATTGTAAACCACAATCTAAGTTGTCGTGATCATATAAATGGGGTTGTGTGCAAGGTATATGCTACACTGCGTAAACTGAGTATCTCTGCTTCGTTTACCCCCTTGGAAACCAGGCGTAAGCTGGTTGTTCAGCTTATTGTGCCCCTTATCGCCTACTCAGAGGTTGTGTATAGTAAGCTTGATTCTGTGTCTTTGCATAAAGTTAACGTAGCATTTAATAATGCCACGCGATATGTCTATGGACTCAAAAGGTATGAGCACATTTCCCTTTGGCAGAATAAGGTACTAGGCTGTAGTATTGAAAATTACCTATCTGCTAAAAACTGCATATTTATCTACAGACTAATGGAGTGGAAAACCCCTCACTATTTGTTCGAAAAGCTCATACCTTTCAGGTCCAGGAGACACCACAATTTGATTGTCCCAGAATATAACTTCTTAACATCATCAAGATTATTTTTCATTAACGCCGTGAGGGTCTGGAACTCGGTTCCTGAGGTCATAAGGGCGGGGCTGAGCAGGAACAACTTTAAGACCAAAATTTACGAGTATTTTAAAGCACTTTAATCGCAGGGTACCATGGTACTTTTGTGTTGGATGCAAGTCACCTCTTCTTCTTCTCCTTCTTCTTTATGTATTCTCCTCTTTCATCTCTAATTTTCCTACTATTTTTGTCTTCTACTTTTAGATGTAAGGTTAAATATATTATTATTGTTATTAGATTTAAGTTTTGCTTTCATTCCTGTTAACTTTATTAATGATTGATGTGCATTTAAAAGACTTAGTTCTTATATTGTACAAATGTGTAACTTTTCTAAATAAATAAATAAAAAAAATAAAAAATAAAAACGCGGAAACGTGCCCTTTAAGAAACTTATTCTCTATTGCTATTATGCGACCGTTCGACCGAGTACAAATAACAAAACGCAACTGAAATGTGCGAGTGTGATGCTTTTATATATGAAACTTAACGAAAAATACAGTTACTTCAAAAAAAGGCGAATAAGAAAATAAACACTGTTTGTGGCTCTCTGGTTCCACAACACACCAAAACATATGTTCTCGTTGATTTGCCAATCCCTCTCCTTAAAAATGGATGACATGCGAAAACAGAAAATTGCTGTGACCGGGAACGCAACAATATGTTGCGTCATTAATTAAAAAAAATTAAAAGCAGAAAACAAAAAGACAGCTAAAAAACGAAGCATTTGGGTGAGGGAGTGATTGGAAAAAAAGGTACATATGACAGCACTTTGCATGAATTTCGTGAAGTCGACAACCAACATTTTCTTTCTTTAGTAAAATTGTGTTTTTCTTCTTCTTGAAACAGATCTTCACGCAGGAGTGCACGTAAATATCGCCCAGTGTTGCCAGACTTAATTCCAATTTGTAAAATATTTACTTCAGAATTGCATTTTATTATAAATGAATTTGAAATTAATAATAAATTTTAAATTTTTTAATCACTTATTTCATTAAACTTCAATAAATTGACTTTTTTATGGAATATTATGTAGTTGAAAACGGTTTTGCAAAATTTGCAACGCACGAAAAAAATAAATTGCGAAAAAAAGCAAGTATGAAAACTGCTCCCGCGCTTATAAGAGTAATCTCCGCTATCTTTTCATTATTCAATCAATTTTTAATAACGTATTAAAAAACCATTTCATTTTGCAATCATCTATATATTTATTTGAATAAGGGCGCTGAGATCTCGCTATCCACACATCGTACAATATCATATGATACATCATTTTAAAGCTCTTGATGAGCATATTTGCACAAACTTTTCAAAATGTAGATTGATAAAGCCTATCTGGAGATATTTGCATCGAAAGTTGCAATAATTTCCCTATTGGAAACAGCATTGCTCTTTACGTTTATCAAATCCAATCCGAAAGCTGTGCGCTTGAGCGAGAAGATGCGAATAAGCAAACAAACAAAATCGTGCATGGAACCCACACGTTCCACACACGCATGTGGTGAGAGCATTACTTTACATACCACAGCGTTGTTTTATTTGCGCTCTATGTATGCGTACACCGCAGCGAGTTTGCGAAAGCACATCGCCGTGGCGGGGGATGATTGTGAGGAGAAAATTATATGCTGTTGTTGTTCTTCTTGCGCCGGCGAAAGGCTGAAATTTCGATTTTCTTTTGTTCTTCTTTGATGCTAGCCAGTGTTGCTATGTCCCAAATTTTGCATTTTTATGTTTTGTTTTGATCACGTTATTCATAAGAGTCCAACTCAAATCTTACAAAAAAGTAGTTAGAGTTCTTTTTGAAAAATGGCAACATCGACTACAAAAAGAAGAAACAAAATTTTAACGAAGGGAGGAAGTTTGTTGCTATAATTAAAAATTAACCACATCGGTCTTTTTAAAAGAGGATTGCTTCACTCATGGGCGTTAAGTCGGGTGCGATCATCATTAGACATAAGAGTGCAATTATTGGCAAATAAATGTAGATAAATAGTTTATTATTATTAAGTATTGTTTCATTTATTTATTAAGTATTGTTTAATTTGCACAGATTTTGTATGTAGACATTTGTTTATTAATTATTGTTTAATTTACACAGATTTTGTATGTAGACATTTATTTATTAATTATTGTTTAATTTATTTATTAAGTATTGAGTCGATGTGTCCGCGACTTCCGTCCGTGCCCGTTTCCTACTCCGAACTCGCTCTGTTTTCAAATTGTGTCTTCTTTTATGCATCCATCGTCCGTTCCACAGTCCCGTTATCCCAACTACGCGTGTCGTCCAGTCCGGGTTGTTGTCGTCCGCCCGCGTTGCCGTCCGTCTGCGTTGCCGTCCGTCTGTGTTGCCGTCCGCTCGCGTTGCCGTCCCACAACTCGGCCATACCTGACGCCACATTCGACCCGAATGACGTCACCACTTCTTCATATTATCGGCCGACGTCGAGGTTACCCGAGGCCCTTCGCCATCACCAACTCTTTCGACTTCGTATCGCCCATGGTTTAGCTTCTTTATTATTTTGTACGGTCCTAGTAATTTCGGACGCAGCTTCATAGCGGTTCCGAACTGTGTGCGTTTAATGGCCACCAAATCACCCACGTTATACCCTACTTCCGATTTCCGTTTCTTGTCGTATGTCTTCCTGTTCTCCTCTTGAATTTTTTGTATGTTCTTTTTAGCTACCTCCCGTAATTCCTCCCGCTCTTCGTTAAGTAAATTTATCGTCTCTTCCTCTATTATTTCTTTCAACTGTGAGTCTTCTCTTATGCGCATGTCGCATCCGGTTAACAACTTAAACGGGGATAGTGTCGTACTGCGACTAGGCGAATTATTAATAAATCGCTGCACTTGACCTACGTGTTTGTACCACTGAGAAGGATTTGGATGTGACATCTTGGCCAACATCGGAACAACGATGCGGTGCATCCTTTCTACCTGACCGTTTCCTCTAGGCACGCCTGTCGTTATCTGCAAATGCTGTATCCCATTATCCACGCAATAAGCCTCAAAACTACGTGATGTGAACGCTGCCCCTCTATCTGTAATAATTCGTCGCGGGTTACCGAATACGAAAGACTGCTTTGTAAGTCGATCAATAACCCCATCTGCACTCGTGTCCTTAGTGGGGTAAAGCCAGACAAACTTTGAGAACGCGTCAACCACGACCAAAATATGATTGTATTGTTTCCCTGTCGATGTCATTGGCCCCACGTGGTCTATATGATACGTACCTAACGGATAATTTTCTTTCTCTATTGGGTGCAGAAACCCTTCTTGTTTGCCACTTTTAGCATTCATGACCAAACATTCTACACAACTTTGTATGAACTTCGCCACCTTCGCTTCAAGCCTTGGGATATAATAAGTTTTCTCCACACAGTCGCACGTTTTCTTGACGGAGAAGTGTCCCTGCCGGTGTGCTATTTGAATCACTTCAGTCTCTAGTTGTTCTGGTACTACAATTTGTTCTTTCGCTGGGTCTTTGTACAGTACGTCGTGCTGGATGTAAAAATCTTCGTAAGTATTACTCTCCACAATCTTGCGGACCGCGCGGATCCAGTCATCTCTCTTCTGTGCTTCCGTTAACCTATGGCGAAACAAGTCGTCAGCTACCATGCATGCCGATCTGCTTAAGGCATCCACATGGCGCATCTTTGACCCTGAACGATGTTCAATCGTATAATTGAATTCCTGTAGGAACATGGCCCACCTAGCTACGCGCGCTGGTACGTCTTTCTTTTTCATCGTCATTGTAAAAGCGTTGCAGTCCGTGATTATTTTAAACTCAATACCCAAAACGTAAACTCGCCACTTTTTTAGGGCTTCTATAATTGCAAGTACTTCCAATTCGTAGGAATGGTACCTCTCCTCGGCTGGCTTTGTCTTCCGGCTCATATACTGTACCGGGTGGAATGTCTGATCGTCCGCATCTTTTTGCAGCAAAACTGCGCCATAACCGTACATGGATGCGTCGGCGTAAATTTCCGTGATAGCCCGCGGGTCATACAGCTTTAGCAGCGGCGATTTCACTAGTGCTGCCTTTAATTGCGCGAAAGCAATCGCTTGTTCATCCCGCCACGTAAACTCTTCCTCTTTACGTAAAATGTCGGACAAAGGTTTAGCAACAAGTGCAAAGTTAGGAATAAACCTACGAAAATACGACGTTAACCCTAGAAATCGTTGCACGGCCTTCTTATCTTGTGGTGTTTTGAAGCACTCAACTGCTCGCGTTTTCTCGACTGAAGGGCGAACTGTGTTATCTTCTATAACGTATCCAAGGAAATCTACCTTACGCTTTAAAAACTGACACTTCTTCCATTTGATCTGCAAACCTGCCTCCGCAGCTACCTTGAAAACTTTTTCCAATTTTTGTAATCCCTCTGCTTCGTCTATTGATGGAACTACCAAGTCGTCCATATACGCAACGACTGTACCGTCGTTAATCAAATCCCTTAGTGCAACGTTTATGAACCTACAGAATACAGCAGGGGAGTTTGAGATACCAAATGGCACATACAGAAACTCGTACTGCCCTCTGCTGGTAACAAATGAAGTGTACTTTCTGGAATTAGTTTCCATCGGAACGTGAAAGAACCCGTTTTCTAGATCTAGCGTAGAAAATACTTTAGCTCCTTGCAGCTTCTCTACTACCTCATCCATTAATGCCACCTGTTCGTTTATTATCTGTTGATCGTCAAACGAGACCCTTCTCGCCGACTGATATACCGGCACTTCATCTTTCAACACAATTTTCATTTCAACTGGAGGGACATTCGTTTTCGTTGGTTTATAATTCTCAATTAACCCCTTGAGCTCCGCAGCAGCATCTTTGCTGAGATGAGATAGATCATACTCCGATTGCTGCAGTTCTTCTGCTTGCAAGCAGAGACTAGTAAATTCGCGAATTGCTCCAACTTCGTCACCGTCCCTTTGTATGTCTCTTATCTTACTGGTCCAGATTTCACCCTTCCTTTTCAACACATCATCATCTTCCTGCACAATTAAGTCAACCTGGTTCAGAATAGAACGTCCGATAATTGCGGGATAGTTCATATCCCTAACCTTAACAACGTGAAAGGTTATCGTTAGGTCTATGTCATCGATAGTCGCCTTGGTTGCGAAACTGCCCAATGTAATAATTTCGGATTGGCCAATTCCGCCCAATCTACGCTTTTCTTCACTAAGCTTCACAGGAATGCTAAGCTTATGGATTGTGTCATATCTTATGAGGCGCAACCGACTTCCTGTGTCTAACAATGCAGAAAAGGTCTTATCATCCACCTTAACCTTTTTGAATTTTAACCCGAAATCTGCCACTGAAGGTGTATACTCCACATCGCTGACTGTGTTTGTGCTGCTCCTTTCGACTTTAACCGTAACCCCAGCACTCGTACACTGGTACGCTTTATGCCCCAACTGATTACATTTGAAACACTTTAGCTGCTGGCTAGGGCAAGCTCTTGCAATATGTGTTGATTCGCCACATTTAAAACACTTGCGCCCATCTGCTTTCTGAGGACCCATCTTGTCCGATTCATCTTGTCTAAAATCAACCCTCTTTTCACCTCCGCCCTTTTGGCTAGGTCTTATTTTCTCATATATCTTCAGTTGTTCCTTCAATTGTGTACAGATGTACTGTGCTGTATTAGTGATTCGTCGATCCCATCTCCAATCCCAATCTTTCCCTCTCCCTTTGTACTCATGTCCCCCTATTTTCTGCTCCCCGGCTACGGCCGTTCGTATCGTTTAACGTTTCTTGTGAGACTTGTAATCCGTACGTCAAGTAATAAACACCACTAAACCGAATTCTTCCGTGTTTTCTTTACCGCTCCGCCTCGAAACGATTCATGGTCCTTCGAGCCTACGCGAACTCGCGCCGCGTATACAATAAATAATAAACAAAATACAAAACAATTAACAATTACAAACACTGATAAAATTTTCAACATTTTCAAAAACAAAACAATTCCCAACAAGTGCAACAATTTCAAGTGCAAACACTAAAAGTGAAAAGACAACAAACAACAACAAAAATTACAAGGGAACAAATGACAAACCCAAAAAACATTGTGACAACAAGTGGAAAAGTGACAAACAAATACACATATTGACAACTCTTCACAATCCACAAGTGCAAGTGCAAAAACTAAAAGGGAAAAGACACAACAAAAATCCAAACACATTCTTCCACACACATAATTTCAAAAATTACAAAAAAGAAAGAACAACGAAATACATTTAAAACAGTGCACAAATTCAAGAAACTAAAACTAAAGCAGGAGACAGTGAAGTGCAAGTGCACTAACAAGAACAAAAACGCGCATATCATAAAAACAACAACACACACCCACAACGCAGAAAAAAAAGGAAAAAGAGGAGAGCACCACAAACAACAACACAAACAAACAACAGCAGCGGACGTACAGCAACAGATCCAGCAGGAGATCCCCAATCTTGAGCACGGGGCCCAAAAAACAGATAAGCGGAATATTTTTATAAATATATATACCCCAAATATATACCCACTCCCCAAAATCCAGAATAAAAATTTCATTCTGGTACCCCGCTTATCGTGTGCATATATCCCGTAGTACAAAACAGCGCAGTGCAGTAAGCAATTCCGCTACTGCACATAATTCGGCGCTTTGTACATTTTCGCCGTCTCTTTTATGCGACCTTCGCTGCCGAAGCAGCAAAAACTCCGCTGTAGCCAACAAATACGCACTGTTCTTGTGCAGTAAATAGGCACGCAGCATTTCTCCCGCTGCATTCCCACACTCCCACTTGTACGCTTTTTCGTGCTTTGTTTTTGTGCGACATAAGCAAGCACTGAGCAGCGAGCACTCCCGCTGCTGCTTCTAAGTGCAATTGCACATTCTTACTTCTGCCTAAGCAATTTACCCACTCTCGCTGGCAGAAGTAAGCAAACGCAAATACAGTGGGACGAGTAGCCTATTTTCGCAGCACATTGAACAATTTTCTGAGACTTAGAAAATTTTCAATAGTGCTGCACATACACAGTCACTGCACAGCTCGTATCACCCCAAACGAATACAGTGGGAAAAAAACACCCCACCTGTACTCAAAATTTTGTAATCGTTTACTAAATAAGAATTAATTATTATTACCCACAAACAGAAATACACTAATATACATATACTAGCTGACCCGGCGAACTTCGTCAGGCACGACATTTGTTGTTTTCTTATAATAAATGAATGAATGGCGAATCTATGGCGATGCAAATTGACGAAGAAAACCAACTAAAGGAAGAGAAGGGAGATACCGATTAACGCAATCGAGGCCCTCAAATAAGCAATTTTGCTGCTAAGTTTCAGTAAAGAAATGGATTGCGCTTGAACCAGATTTAAATTATATTGGCAGGGCCACGCCCCCTTATTCAATACCCGCACAATGCCCTCTTTTGAAGGAGAAAATGGTAGGTTCGTACTAAGTGTCATTGCTGAGCGACTTATAGTTCAGCGAAATATTTGGGTCACAACAAATGTGCCACGCCCCTTGTCCAACGCCTACCAAATCTTACCAGTAGAATGTCCCATCTATGGGACGACGGGGCACTAAATTTCAGTATTGTACGACTAACAGTTTCAAAGATATTCTCTATTAAAAATTTGGCTTGTATGGGCAGTGCCACGCCCCTTTGATCAATACCCTCATCATTCCCTCTGTCGAAAGATATGAATAAATGGTAGGTTCGTACTTAATTTCATTGCTGTGCGACCTATAGTTCAGCAAAATATTTGGGTCACAAAAAATGTGCCACGCCCCTTGTCCAACGCCCATAAAATCCTACCAGTAGAGTCACCCATCTATGGGACGACGGGGTACTAAATTTCAGTGTTGTACGACTAACAATTTCAAAGATATTATCTATTAAAAATCTGGCTTGTATGAGCAGTGCCACGCCCCCTTGTTCAATACCCGCACCATTCCCTCTGTCGAAAGGCAAAATGGTAGGTTCGCACTTAGTTTCATTGATATGCGACTTAAGGTTCAGCAAAATGTTTGGGTCACAAAAAATGTGCCACGCCCCTTGTCCAACGCCCATCAAATCCTTCTAGTAGAATGACTCATCTATAAGACGACGGGATACTAAATTTCAATGCTGTGCACCTTACAATTTCGAAGATATTCTATATTAAAGATTTGGCTTGTATTGGTGGTGCCACGCCCCCCTGTCCAATACCCGCCTCATTCCGTCTGTCGAAAGATATGAGTACATGATATGTTCATACTTAGTTTCATTGCTGTGCAACTTAAAGTTCAGCGAAATATTTGGGTCACAAAAAATGTGCCACGCCCCTTGTCCAACGCCCATCAAATCTTACCAGTGGAATCACTCATCTATGGGTCGACGCTATACCAAATTTCAATGCTGTGCGCCTTACAATTTCAAAGATATTGCATTATTAAGATTTGGCTTGTATGGGTGGTGCCACGCCCCCTTGTCCAATACTCGCCCCATTCGCTCTGTCGAAGGACATGACTAAATAGTAAGTTCGTAGTGAATTTAATTGATGTGTGACTTATGGTTCCAAAGTTATTATCTGAAAATGTGCAAAATTCACGGTCAAATATCGCATGGATTTTCCGACTTTTCCAATAGATTTTCCGGAATTTTCTTTTCGCACGAACCTGAACTGACTTAATACGAATCGAACACAACAAACCCCATGAAAATCGGCCGTTCCGTTTGAGCGTGATGCTATCACACACATACTGCCACTCTCTTTTATATATATAGATTATCAAACACCAGGGGCGTAGCCAAGGGAGGGGTTTAGGGTGTCAGAACCCCCCCATAGCCTATAATTTGTCAACATTTTCAATCACTATGCATCGTACGTTCCCACATTAGCAAAAAGGTCTTTTCATCTTTAAATATTTAAAAGAATATTAACAAAACCCTTTTTTTACCGAAACTAATTTGTTTTTTTAATAGTCACGTTTAGGCTTAATACAGCGATTTGCATGTTCTAAAAACATGTCTAAAGAGTAGTTTAGTTCGTCGACCGGAATGTCCTTCAGGATGTCGGTACAAGCCTTTTGGATGGTTTCTACGTTCTCAAAACGCTTTTTTCATCGGCAAATGCATTCTTTGAAAAGGTGAAATTCGCACGGTGCCACATCATGTGAAAACGAGGAGTGGTTGATGGTTAAAATTCGACTTTTAGTAAACAAAAAAATAGTCAAAACAAGTGTCAATAGATGGGATGGCATCCTTCGATAGCCAAATATGCTTCGGTTAAAGTTTAAACATTTTTAAAACAATAGTTAATATTGGATCTTTGTTCGATGCACATTTTTGTACGATGATACAAACATACTTCCACTTCAGATGCAATAACTTCGCTTTCAGTCCACCAAATTTCATGAAATTTTTACTAAAAATCAGGGAACAAATTCAATTTTTAATGCATTAAGTCACATAAGCCACAACAAAATGCCCTATTTGGAAAGTGCACTTTATTTTAAAAAACATGTAATACTAAACTGGCAAAAAAAATTTTTTAAACCCCCCCCATGACCAAGTTCTGGCTACGCCCCTGTCAAACACTGACTCTTTACAAACAAACATATTCACGTTTGCACACAAATAAAGACACATTCACATACGCATTTGACTATATATTAAAAAATTTTGTTGTTTATTAATAATTTCCCCAATTCTTGTTTAAATATTTTTAGTTTATTCCCAATATATATATACCAATTTCTCGACGCGTTTACACACAGTTGTAAACTTCTATCCTCAACAGAAATACAAATTCGTATTGAAATTTTTTACACTTTCGTGTATATTTCTCCAATTCTGAATTATCGTTCGCGCGGACGCGGTAATACTTCCGGTTTATTCTCCATAAACCTTATATTTATATTCAAACGAATTTCAAAGCACTTTCGAGCTTTTTTAAGCCATTAACATGCCTGTTGAGCGATCCCCTAAGCGTCAAATAAACAAAACGGAGTCTCCTTCTCCAAGATGTTCAAAGTCGACTGAGGCACATTTGACAGTTCCTGTCACTCGCGAGGCACTCAAAACTCGCTCCAAGCCTCCTAGTCCCAAAGCAACCGATCCCAGTGTTGCCACATTTGGTTTTGAGTCCGAGAGACTCGTGCAATTATGCACACAATTTGCATCGGCTCCCATTGAGGATTTGACCACATCACTGGTCTAAATTAAGCAGAAAAATCTGCAAGCCCAATGGGAGAGGCTAATGCGCGCACATCAGGCAGTCTTCCTTGCTGAGGACAACAGCCAGCCCGACGGTTTTAAAGAGTCGGCTAGGCAAAAGATCGACGCCTGCACAGACCAATACGAGTTGTGCATGGCAAAGATGTTGGACATCATTAAGATGCTCCAATCTCAGTCCCCCCCGCCTGCTACGCGTATGGAACCGGTTCAACCCCTAGAACCAGCAAATACTTCCTACATTTGCCTCCAAGTTCTTCCTTGCGACACCGAAACATTTTTCGGGGGCTATGAGCAGTGGCCGTCCTTTCGGGACATGTTTACTGCGGTATACATTAGCCACCCCCAGCTCACTCCAGCCCAAAAATTGTATCACCTCCGATACAAAACGCAAGGCCACGCCGGTGCTATTGTTAAACAATACGCACTAACCGATGAGAATTTCGGACTCGCGTGGGAAGCCCTCAGATCCCGCTATGAGAACAAACGCATCCTCGTTCACAACCAAATTCGTACTCTATTGAATATCACTCCTGCCCACACCGAAAATAGTGAGGCACTACAGCGGATCCAGAATTCTGTAAACAATTGTCTGTCTATTCTCAAGTCTCAGGCCGTAGACACTGACAATTGGGATCCGCTGCTGGTATATATATGCTCTACCAAATTGCCTGAAGCAACCTTAGCTTTATGGGAGCAGTCATTGACATCCCGGAAGGATCTGCCCCCCTGGTCACAAATGAATGAGTTTCTGACCTGCAGATACGAGGTAATGGAACGGCTGAATCTCTTTCGGCCCAAGTCGAAACCACAATCCTCATCTTCTAATGTTCGACCCCCCAGATCCCTAAATTTTCACACTGAAGTGAAAAAGGACTTCGCGTGCAAGCTCTGCAACGCAAATCATTCCGTACGGACTTGCCAAAGCTTTAAAAGGCTCACCCCCCAGTGTCGGTTAACATATGTGAAGAAGCACAAGTTCTGTGTAAATTGCCTTGCTACATCTCACCAAATTCAGGACTGTACAAGCAATTTCACATGCGTATATTGCCAGAAAAAACATCATTCCTTGCTTCATCTCCCCAAAGGCAATGCGCAACCCACTCACTCTCCCAATCGATCACCTTCGACCACTTCTCTGGTTTCAACGGTTATCCAACAACCGAGCAACAACTCCACCACTAATTCTCCCCTCTCCGATGCGCACCTCAGCACATCTTCAAGGCAAAGTACGCTCCCAGTACCAGCTCTTCACTCAAATAATGGCACCCAATCCCTTCTGCCTACGGCACTGGTGTCCATTATGCATTTAGGAAAGTTGTTCAGAGTTCGAGCGTTGATCGATCAAGGCTCTCAGCGCACCTTCATTTCCTCGAAGATCCAGAGACGCCTAAAATTGCCAATCGAGAAATCTAACCTCCAGATCTCGGGCATAGGCGGACAGATTGTGAAAACCGCCAAACATATATGCTTCTTGACATTGGCAGTCCCTAAAACGAGCACAAACTTCCCCGTGCAAGCAATCGTGCTTCCAAAATTAACGGAATGTCTCCCCCCTTCCAAAATAAACTCCCCAAATTTGAACGATTGCGCCACGCTAGATCTCGCTGATCCCAACCCCTTCGAGGCAGCGCAGATCGATATAGTGATTGGCAGTGATCTCATCCCGCAGATCATGCTTGAAGGTTTCCACCGAAATGTATGTGGCAGCTTACTCGCTCAACACACAGTATTCGGTTGGATATTAAGCGGTCCAGTACCCCTGTTATCACCTTTGACAAATGTCGCCGCGGTGCCAAGTCACCATACGCACACTGGTCCCGCCCATCGAAAAAACCTTCCTACTCCAAAGGAAGCCCTTTCTGATGTGAGTGCCGCCCTCAATCCCGTAGGGTTTCCACCCAAGGAAATAAAGGCAAATCACGCGGAACCCACCATCCCTGCACACTCAAATTCAAAATGGCAAACACCCCCATTCGTTGCCAAACGTTTCGCCCCCCGCAGGATGGCTATCGCCCCCAATGAGACCGCGAAAAAGGGTAAAACACAAGCATTGGCTCGACGCCACGCATCAATATGCACAGCAATTGATGGAAACTGCAGCCCCTCGCATTTCCACATTGCACCCCCCCATACAACAAAACTCGAGCGCACCCATTCCGGGTCCGAGTCAGTCGCCATTCCCGTGCGACCTGTTCCAAGCGCCTTCACTCCTCTGACGGCAACTCAAGCGAACCCCATCGCTTGACAAACCGTTCACACCAACCAACGATGTCAACATCATCATTTATAACATCTGACCTCTCTTTTGCAGATCCAGTGCTAGCGACCCTCGCAGCACTGGACGGCCCCGCACGCCCGCACCGAGCCTAGGCAGCAGAGAGGCCCTCAGCGCACTCTCCAGCGCTCCGGCATCGTGAAACGGCGACAAACCCCCAGCCGTCAGCCCAACCTACAGCCAGGCAGCCGCGCATCACCGCCAAATCATCACCAGCCAGCCGTGCGCCGTAACCCTGAGCGTGACCCCGGCACCCCTATATAATTGCAATATGCAATGGCGGGCGCGATGTACAGATGTACTGTGCTGTATTAGTGATTCGTCGATCCCATCTCCAATCCCAATCTTTCCCTCTCCCTTTGTACTCATGTCCCCCTATTTTCTGCTCCCCGGCTACGGCCGTTCGTATCGTTTAACGTTTCTTGTGAGACTTGTAATCCGTACGTCAAGTAATAAACACCACTAAACCGAATTCTTCCGTGTTTTCTTTACCGCTCCGCCTCGAAACGATTCAAATTGCTTAATTGTTTTCGCCTGGTATAAAATTGCTTTGTTAAACTTGGAGTCAGGGATGCCTTGGATATAGTAATCTAACAGGCTCGCCTCGTCCAAGTTAATAGTCCTCCCAATTTCTATTAAGGTGTACAAATACTCGAGAAATGTTTCGCCTGGCTTCTTACTACGGCTTCTCAACAGCCTGTGAACTTCCGCTGACGACAATACCGCACCAAACTCCTCGATAAGAGCTGATTTTAGTACGTCCCAGCCGCGAAGTTGCGATTGGCTTCGCACAAATGATTTAGCCGCGCCTTTTAAGAGCTGCTTAGCGTAAATGAACTTCTGTATATCCGACCACCCAACTGTTTCAGCATTTTCTTCGAAATGCTCAACCCACTGCCTAATTTCGAGCGTATCTGTACCTGAAAATGACAAGAGGCTATCCTCTATATCTCTAAATGTAAACTGCGATCTCGCTACCCCACTTTGAGGTGGCTCACGCGCCTCTTCGTACCTCGACGTCTCCGTTTCGTCTTCACTGTTATCATCGTCGTCATTGACAAGGCCATAATGTGTTAGGAGTCGGTGTCTCAGCTCACTCTTATGTCCCCTAACAATTAACCCTTCCTCCCTGAGCTTTGCCTTCAACGCGACCACTGTCATTTGCAATATTGCCCCAGCGTCCATCTTGTCCAACTGTCTTACAATGTTAGCTTATGTGTACTTAAATTAAATACAACAGTTTTCGTAGCAAGACTTATAGTTATAGCTTCGACTGTAGTGCAAAAATTTATTTTATAAACTGCGCAAAATTCCTGTTCGGCAATGCCTTACAGTTACCAAATTTCTAAATTCTCTTTACTTTTAAAACAACCTTTTCTCAAAAAAAAAAAATCTTATAGGATTTTGATCTACTTCCCCTCAGACTCACTGCGCGATGCCTCTGCTGCACATCAGCTCTGCTGATTTCTCAAATTGCTTCTTCTTTGCTGTTCTTGTTTCTGCGCCTGTCGTCGGGCCTCTGCTCGATTACGTCGACGCACACTTCTGCTCACTTGTCTGCTTGCTTCTTCTCTGCGTTTCTTGTTCTGCGCCTGTCAATTCGTCGGGCCTCTGCTCGGTTACGTCGGCGCGCACTTTTGCTCACTTGTCTACTTTATTCTTCGTTGTCGTCTTCGTTTCTGCGCCTGTCAATTCGTCGTGCCTCTGCCCGGTTCCGTCGGCGCACACCTCTGCTCGCTTGTTTGCTTGACTCTTCGTTGTCGTCTTCGCTTCTGCGCCTGCCAATTCGTCGTGCCTTTGTTTGCTTGTCTTGTTTATTGTGCCATGCTTGTCTGCTTGCGTCGGCAATTTGCAACCCCTATTTCTAGTTGCTAGTTGTTTTGTTGTTATTTCGGCGTGCACGCATTCAGCCGCTGCGACCAATGCTAACGGTACTTTCTGGCGTGATTTATTTGGACCTCTTGGACTCAACTGTATCGGTCAGCACCTCTTTTAATGACGCTTTGACACTTTTTGCCAAGCCTGTACCAGTTCTAAGAAAGTTGGTTGATCCACGCACAAATTCAAATTTTCACACACGGCACTTTCGCTCTCAAGTCCTTTTGGACTCAACTGTATCGGTAAGCAACCTCTTTTAATGACGCTTTGACACTTTTTGCCAAGCCTGTACCAGTTCTAAGAAAGTTGGTTGCTCTACGCGCAAAGTTTAATTTTTTACACACGGCACCTTATCTCAATCTCTGCTTGGATTCGGAAATTTTCGCAAGACACGCACAATCTATACTTTTAGGAAATTGTATTACTTGGGAAGCCCAGCGATTTCGGTTGCTGTGACTTCGATTTCTGTTTCACTTTATTGCTGCTTGCTGACTTGCGCAAAAGTTCGGTCACAACGTCGGAGCGCCAATAATGATGACTTACGTACTGCCAAATTTTTGGAAACGCAACACAATCACTGCGGCGCACCCTTGTCCAATGCACTTTCCACAATTCACGTGAATTCGATTCACTAGACCTTCCGCGGTCACAAGTCAATTTTAATTAAAATGCTTCACTGCACTTTCCACGATCATATTCCGGACGAGCCCCCATTTGTAGATAAATAGTTTATTATTATTAAGTATTGTTTCATTTATTTATTAAGTATTGTTTAATTTGCACAGATTTTGTATGTAGACATTTGTTTATTAATTATTGTTTAATTTACACAGATTTTGTATGTAGACATTTATTTATTAATTATTGTTTAATTTATTTATTAAGTATTGAGTCGATGTGTCCGCGAATTCCGTCCGTGCCCGTTTCCTACTCCGAACTCGCTCTGTTTTCAAATTGTGTCTTCTTTTATGCATCCATCGTCCGTTCCACAGTCCCGTTATCCCAACTACGCGTGTCGTCCAGTCCGGGTTGTTGTCGTCCGCCCGCGTTGCCGTCCGTCTGCGTTGCCGTCCGTCTGCGTTGCTGTCCGCTCGCGTTGCCGTCCGTCTGTGTTGCCGTCCGCTCGCGTTGCCGTCCCACATAAATTAAACACAACGGCGAATGTAGTATTTCACGAAGTACTATAATGCAAAAAATATACATTACATTTTATTGCATAAACGAAATGGTAGTTTTTTTGTTTACACCCGAATTTCGGGAGTTACAACTAGTATTTTTTAATTGAATCCCTCGAGATTCCAAAAGCATACACTGCACAGCGGCAACACTGATATTGGCGACTTTGATCGGTGCGGGGCCATTATCGGCACAGTGCGGTTGGTTTCTATGGGCCAAACTCAGCCCGATTTCGGCCCAGATCGTCGCATTTTGAAAAATTTGGTGCTTTCACACTATCGATACATGAAATGTGCCGAAAATCGATACATTGCGCCGATAGTGCGATCTTAGCTTTATACTGAGAGCTTCGTCGGTCTCCTATTACTCTTCAACAGGCCAGGATTAATTTTGCCGAACGCCAAGAAAAATTTAAAAACATCCCGCTTTGTTTCTCAATGCATTCCTAGCACCTTTTGGAACATCTCGGGCAGTCTTTATCAACATTTAACATTTCTATATGATCCTCCCCTATAAATTTTTCATTTACCAGCCTCGAATCTTTTCAATTCAAAATCTCTTTTATGATGTATCTTAACTACCTGCTCTGCTATCCGCACCGCGTCCTTTTCCTCCGAGAAGCAATGTACGAAATCATCCACATTATGATTGTTCATTGCAAAATCTTCAGCATTCTTATTCTTTACAAACTGCGATGAGCACGGAGAGCATGTGACTCCAAACGTCATAACATTCATGACGAATTTTTCGATTGGTTCACCGGGAGCATTTGTACACAGGAATCGTTGTGCTGGCTGGTCTTTCTTACGAATTTTCACTTGATGGTACATCTCGACAATATCGGCCCGAATTTCATTAGGACTACAAAGAGAGATTGACACAGACCTGGACCGCTAATTAAGGCATTATTCAGCGGCATTCCCGCCACTTCAGCAGCGACATCAAATACTAATCGGAGTTTACCTGGCATATTCTATTAAGTCAAGTAAGCGAGTAGCCCTTCATTTTATACTCCGCCATTTTACGAACATATTCTTTCTTAAGACCACTTTCCCGCTTGAATTTTCACTCCAATCCGAAAAATCGGTTCTGTGCCATGGGTCGACAGTCCGGTAGCTCAATGCCGTCACGCTTCCAAAGCAACCCTGTTTTGAAGTGAGACCCTTGTGGCTTCGTCGTACCTTTTAGAAGCTGCCTCGCCTGGCTAGGTTTCCGTTCTCCACTGCCTTTTCAATTGCTCGCACGCTGAGATTTTCATTGACTATGTATTCGCTGAGCAATTTTTCTAGTCCATTCAGAGCTTCCCCCATCTGAGTGAAATATGATTGGTATTTGCTTTCACCATCCCGCTGATTTTTTGTTCCGCAGAATATGCATCCAAGTTTCGTCAGTACTACGTAGTATCCTCGGCGACCATAGTCAACCTTTCTTTTTGAAATACCCAAATGCGCATTATCTAGCCCGATTAGTAACTATGGGACCACGCTGATATATTGGTGGAACGGTAAGTTACGATGTTTATAGTGTAGCTAAGTATAGGTAAGTGTTGGGGGATCAGGGTTTGGGTCCATGAGGTAAAGCACCTGACTGCACGGATGGGGACATGGTCTGCATCTTCGGCTGCGATCCTTATGGGTACCAGGCCAAGCAGACTCAACGCCTCCACGAAGGTTGCTTCGGTAACCGGGCGGTCCCTGGGCGGCTGTTGAGGCCTGTCTTCTCAGCCGGCAAAGTTTGAGCTGCGGAAATCCAGAAGCGTCTGACCCACAGTGGGCGGCTCCCTGGTCAGCGTCTGATCTCCATGTTAGGAGCGGCTGTTATCTCATCATCTTTTGGTGGCGTGATAGATGTCAAAGAAACGCCACAGGGGAAGGCGACCCCCTTCATCAAAACCATTCTGGAGGGCTCCCATAAGGACTCTTTTACGGTGCAGGGAATCGGATCCCCAGTACCGGCGGTAGACAGTGGGCGAGCGGGCTGTCTGGCGTCGTCATCCAACGACCGCTTAGGCTGTGCAGCGGGACCCCAGGCTGCACGGTCTACTAATGTTACTGGGAAGCAGGAGGCGCCAAAACCTGCTTTAAGCAGGCAAAAGGCGTAGGAGACCACCGCACAGGCTAGCCCCTCGCTTTCGGGGGTGGTGCCTCAGCTTCAGGGCCTTCGACTCGACGCGGCTATAGGGGGAGAATCAATGATTCTCTCGCAAAGTAGCAAAGCCGGGTCGGTGGACTCTGAGGCGGAGGCGGCACTCCTGGAGGAGGGGGACGAACCTGCGGCCACTGGTCCCACTCCTGGAACTTCATCGGCGGGGGATCGCAAGACGAGCAGTGCTGCGAAGAAAGCCAGAAATGGCTACCGGCGCTCGCTTGCGTTTCTCCGAAAAATTAATAAAGAGCCTGAATCCTTGTCTGACAAGGAGAAGGAACTGGTCAAGAAGCACCAGAAGATCGTGGCTAAATTCGAAAAGAAGCAGGCTGCGACTTCCGGTGCTAGGACTTCGATCACTGCAGCAACGCCTGGAGACGGTGCCACTACTGAACAGTCGACCAATACAGCAACGGCGGCAAAGCCTGGTTCTAGGGCCATGGCCACGGCCGCTACAGCTGTACGACCGGACAGAGCAGGGGCGGCGAAGCCTGGGAACCGTGCCACGGCTGCCTCGGCAGTACGGAAAGCGGATCAGAAGCCATCCACCTCGACAAAGCCCACTTCCACCGTAGTGGAAAAGGCTGTCAAAAGGGGTAGATCGGGGGACGATCATCCTACAGGGGAGGGGGAAAAAGCTGAAACCCTCAGCCAGCTTCTCCTCTCCACAAGAGCTGCAGATTGCAGTAGTGGACCGGAGCGATCCCGATGGGAAAATTCGTCCGGAAAACTGGCTCTCTGTTGAGGCGCGCATTCTGCGAGCGATGCTCGTGGCGGCGGACGGCGAGATCGACTTCGACGGCGCTGGCTGGCAGAGGGGCGTAAAGATCGTCGGGTGTGGCAACAGGCAGTCACTTGACTTCCTGGTGCGCACAATCGGCGGTCTTGAGCCTCTCTGGCAGGGGGCAAAACTCGAGGTCATACCTCGCGACCGATTGCCCCTCCGACCTATCGTCACACTGTGGGTCCCCCCTCCAGTCATGGAGGATGTGGACACGTTGAAGCTGATAGGTCGGCAGAACAGCGGCCTTAACACTGGAGAGTGGAGAGTAATCTCCTCCACTACAAGCAAGAATGAGACGGGTAAGGACCTCGTGGTCGCTGTCGACCAACAGTCATTTACTCTTCTGCGAGACTCCTCTGGTGTTGTAAAGTTCGGTTTGGGTTCCTTAAAAGCTCGTTTCCCCAATAAGGAGCGCGCCACACAGGGAAAGGCTGAAGGTGGTGCAGATAAACCTGCACCACTCTAAAGCCGCCACCCACGATCTTATGCAATTCCTGGAGGAGGAGGAAGTTGACTTGGCCCTTGTCCAGGAACCCTGGCTCGTCAGAGACAAGGTTTGTGGATTGGGGTCAAGTCAATTCAGAGTACTTCATTCGCGTGGTGAAGGTAAGATAAGAGCCTGTATTGTATATAGAAAGCACATTAATCTGTTTCTTTTATCTCAATACAGCACTGGTGACTTGTGTGTGGCTGCATGCGAGCGAAGGGAGGGGCTTGACCTCATCCTCTCGTCCGCATACATGCCTTTCGAAGGTGAGGAGCCACCGCCGAAGGAGGTCCGGGACCTGGTTGCTCACGCCCGATCACGGAGACTTGATCTCATCATCGGGTGTGACGCCAACGCTCATCATCTTCAGTGGGGAAGTTCCGGCACCAACAGCAGGGGTGAGCCCATTTTTGAGTTTCTTCTCAACTCTAACCTTATGCTATGTAATAGGGGCAATACGCCAACCTTCCATAACAGGGTTAGGGAAGAAGTTATAGATATAACCTTGGCTACCGACTCGAGTACTATCTCCGTAGCCGACTGGAGGGTACTAACGGAATGTTCGTTTTCGGACCACAACCGGATAGTGTTTTCCGTGGCTATGGAGGTGGGGAGTCCACCAGCCTATAGGAATCCGAGAAAGACTAACTGGCCTAAATTCAGTGCATTAGTTTCCGAAAAACTGGCGTCGCGCAAGGCGACAGCTATCTTTGAAGGAAACAACATTGACAGGTCAGTTAGTCTTTTAACGAAAGTTCTTAATAATTCTTTCAAGAAATCGTGTCCAAAAAGTCGAGCTCCGCGGAAAACCAACGCAGTTTGGTGGACCCCAGAGCTAAGACAACTTAGGACAGATACTAGGCGTCTCTTCAACAAGGCTAAACTTAGCCGAACTGAGGAAGACTGGGGAGCCTACAAGGCTAGCTTTAATAAGTTTAAGAAAACTACTAGGGCAGCCAAGCGGGACGATTGGAGAAATTACTGTGAATCCCTCGACAATGTTAACGAGGCCGCCAGACTCCGAAAGGTGCTCGCTGGGGTTTCACACACTCCTGCCAGCATCAGGAAATCTGATGGATCATGGACGGAGTCGAGGGAGGAACTTCTTGAGATCCTCATGAACACTCACTTTCCTGGATGCACGGATGTTGCTGAGGCGACCACGTCGCATAGGCAACAAACATCGCGACCGGATGGTCTAGTTCAGAGGATAATTAGCGAAGCCAAGGTAGCATGGGCAGTTGACTCTTTCAGCCCGTATAAATCCCCGGGCCCTGATGGTGTCATTCCTGCTATGCTACAATGGTCTAAGGAGGCGGTGGTCGGGGTCCTGACGAGAATCTTTCGTGGATCTCTCCAACAAGGATATGTCCCGCGTGCCTGGAAGGAGGTTAGGGTGGTGTTCATTCCCAAAGCGGGGAATGTGAACCACCTATCAGCAAAAGATTACAGACCGATCAGCCTTTCATCGTTCTTACTTAAGACTCTTGAACGGCTGGTAGACGTCTATATTAGAGAAGTGGCACAGTCCAGAGGACTCTGCAATGCGCAACATGCGTATTGCAGGGGAAAATCTGTTGACAGCGCCCTGCATGAGGCTGTTCAGACGATCGAAAGATCGCTAAACGTCAAGGAGTATACGTTAGCCGCTTTCCTCGATATCGAGGGGGCCTTCAATAACGTTACCTTGGAGGCTATAATCAATGCACTTAGAAAGTTCGAAGTTCATGAAAAGGTGGTAAAGTGGACCAGTGACATGCTCAGCAGCAGAAGGGTCCACTCTAACCTAGGCCTGTGCTCAGTGAGGAAATTAACTACAAGAGGCACACCACAAGGGGGTGTTCTTTCGCCTCTGCTGTGGCTCCTTGTAGTGAATAGCATCCTCGAGATCTTCGAAACCAGGAGGCTGCGAGTAGTAGCATATGCAGACGACGTCACTATCCTGATCCCTGGACGATTCCTGTCCACAATCAGCGATCTCATGGAGTCTGCTCTAAAGGAACTTTCCAGGTGGGCAGAGCTGAATGGTCTAGGGGTTAATCCCTCGAAGACTGTCTTGGTACTGTTCACCCGGAAATACAAAATACCGAAGTTTAGGCTGCCTAAACTCGGCGAAACTACTCTCACCCTATCACCCGAGGCAAAATACCTCGGCACCATACTCGACTCCAAGCTCTCTTGGAAGCGCAATGTGGAAGAGCGGGTGAAAAAGAGCCTGAATGCTTTTTACATTTGTAAAAGGGCTTTCGGGAAAAAGTGGGGATTGAAGCCGACTATCGTTCACTGGATGTATACTGCGATCATACGGCCGATCTTAAGTTACGGAGCCATTGTCTGGTGGCCGGCTACGGGCACCAAGACCCTGGTAACGCAACTGACGAAGCTGCAGAGACTAGCGGCTATGGGAATAGCAGGCACTGTCAAAAGCACCCCCCAGGCTGGGCTGGATGTGATCTTGCACCTCCATCCCATTGAACAGTTCATTAAATGTTGCGCCGCTAAAGGCGCTCTCAGACTGAGGGAGGCCAACTTGTGGAGGCAACACGCTTATGGACATTCTGAAATTTTAAATCTATTCGCGAAACCAGATATCGGATATCAGTTGGATTCCTGCACGGACTATCTGATCCCATACCTGGATTTTGACACGCGCGCACTAGCCTCATATCCCACAAGGGAGGAATGGGAGCTGACAGGTGCGACGAGAGACGCCTCCATCACCGTTTTCACCGATGGCTCAAAAATGGAGGAGGGTACTGGAGCTGGACTCTACTCCGATGTACTGCAGACCCACATGTCATTCAGACTGCCGGACCTCTGCAGTATTTTCCAAGCAGAGATCTATGCAATTTGGAATGCTGCCGAACTTATCCGTGGCAGTGGGCTACCACCCACAGATGTCACAATTTTCGTGGATAGCCAGGCGGCACTTAAAGCGCTGGAATCAGTTGTTGTGAAATCAAAGGTAGTGCAGAGGTGTCGCACCGCACTTCAAGGCATTGGGCACCACCAGGTCACTCTCTGTTGGGTTCCGGGACACTCAGGAGTGGCTGGGAACGAAGCAGCGGACGAGATGGCAGAAAAGGGGGTTGCCTTGCCTGCCACCGAAGTGGATACCTTTGTGTTTCCTCCGATATCTGCCCTGTACATGTATATTGACAGGTTGACCAAAAAGGAAATTGAGTCGTCGTGGCGTACCAGGACCGATTGCGGCACCTGCCGGACACTGTGGCCCTCCCTCTCCCTGACGAAAACACGATTCGTACTGTCCCTGAGTCGTACCTCTATTCAGCAGCTCGTTGGAGTCATCACCGGACATTGCGCTATTGGATCTATGCTTACCAAATGGCGCCTCTCGTCCGGTGATGTCTGCCGTAGCTGTGGAGATGAAGAAGAAGTAGAAACGATACAACACTTCCTGTGCCACTGCCCGGCTCTGCAGGAACGCCGACTCCGCACCTTGGGGTCAAGGTTCCTAACAGACCTGGCTTGCGCGGCGAAAGTCGAAATCTCGAATCTGCTCTCCTTCATTAAGAGGTCGAACTGGTTTCCCCTTGATTGAGACTATTGGTCAGCTCCAGAACACAATAAGAAGGGATTTACAATGGGCCATCCTGGCCTCCGAGTGGAAGTGCGGTCCTGCCGCACACACCCTTCCCTACCTAACCTAACCTAGGTAAGTGTTTGTGTCGGCAATTAAAGATTCTTTACTGTCTGAACGTTGCACATTGTGAACTTTTTCCGAGTGCGCGCGGTACTTGAAATCTGTACTTCGACTCGTTTCGATGGCTCCGTTGCGGTTGTAGTGCCAAACCTTTGTAACGTCAAATTATCACTTCCGTCTTCCGTTCGCCGACGTTGACTGACCATTTTCTTCTTCGCGACCATGTAGAAGCCCATGCATTTCTCTCGCACTCTCGTTGTTACTGCATTCGTATTGTTTACCACACAAGTTACAGCGATGACCACGCTTAGGCAGTCGATAGCCATAGTTCTATTTTAGGAACTTCTTACAGTTTTGCAACTGAGCACGCTTCACAACGTACTTGTTCCCACTTGCAGCTACATTTTCCTTCACGTGAGAAAACTTTGCCCGACCTTCTTATCTGTTATTTTGTTTGGGCTCTGAGTCACTGTACTTGAACGCAATTGTAACCAATCACTTAAATAGCAAATCGTCCGTCTCGGCACGATCGACACGGCATGTCTATTGGCTTTCCACCACAACTTCTCCCGCCTTCCCCTTGACTGCTTTTCGCAGGCGCATCATGTTATGCTGATCACTATACTGGTACTCTTGGCTCGTCATATTAAATGTTTCCTTAAGGGGGTAGTCAGGTAGATTTTTTTCAAAAAATCGAAAATTTTTTTTTGCAGTTTTGGTCTATTTAAACCCTTAGGAATCATGTAGAAACCTTCCCTTACCTCGGATAGTATCCGAAAGCGATTGAAAATGAGATTAGCTGTAAGGGCTCGCGCGCTCGAATCGCACACCTGGCGCGTGAAGTAGATGCTGTTGTTTTGAGCTAGCTGACACGATTACGGCCGATCTACTGCACCGATTTGCTTAAATCTTTTTTTTTATATTTTCAGAAATGGTTTGGCTATCGCGTGAACTACGATCATTATTGGCCATTTCTATGTAACAACGTTATGACACAGTTATTAACAAAAAACAACCAAAAAAAAAGAGGAAAAAACTTTACAATTGCACTAAATGTTTATTTATTTATATTTTTTTACAGTTATAGTTCAAACGTTTCAGATCATCCAAAATGGAGAAATCGTGTCAGCCAGATTGTAAAATGGCGTCTTCCGGTCGCCCATATCTTAAATATGCGCCAGCCTTCGGGGCGACCATTGAACTCCGGCAATTTGTACAGCTTTCGCCCTTGAACAACTCTCAAAGCAGAAGGCCCCGTTGGCGTTTCTATTTGCTGCAGATCGCATGTTCATTATCCAATTCGAATTTTAATCCCCACAAGAACAAGAATGGATCTTTATACCGCTATCCTCTCGCGTGTTTCGTGTCCCGTTATGCACGTTTGTCAGTCCGTTACGGTCCAACTCGATCACCAACCCCACAACCGTTTCCTCAAAGACACTTGCCGGTTTCTTCTGGGCACCTGCGCCCTGACGACTGCTTGTACCGGCTAGCGCCTTGCTGGACACCAGCTTGCTAACGGCTGCTTGCATCGGCTAGCGTCCCGCAGGCACCTGCTTGCTAATGGCTCGTTATTCTATTACGCAATTTTGTAAGTTATCGACTGTCCCCGGTGGTTTCTGCCTTACGGCAACAACCGGGAGTGTACGAAGTCAATTCAAACGACATTTCCTTGAAAAGTTTGGTATTTGCGTGGGCAATTTTTTCTGTAAGAACCGCTTTCCGTTTATCCATACCAAATGAAACCTACGTTGATTTTAATCAACTCAACACGACAAACCTGTGTCCATCCAGTAGAGAGCTGCATAAATCCATTTATACTCGATGTCTTCACGTGCAGTTTCAAAAACGGAACACGTATGCGAAGAGAAGCCGAAAAAAAGGTACTCATTTTTCGGTACCTCTATATTGTCGAGTAACTGCACGTTGTTACTCGACGCTGAGTGAGCAGCGTTTCGTTGCTACTCGACGCTAGCAGACTTCCTTCTCGTTGTTACGCAAATACTCGCGGAAGGTGTCGAGTATGTCGGAAGGTTTGAAACTGCATGAGGTACCGCAAATACTCGCGGAAGGTGTCGAGCATGTCGGAAGATTTGAAACTGCATGAGGTACCGCAAATACTTTGTGAAGTTTGAGTTGAATGTGCTTCAAAGGAATGTTGCAAAGCATTGCGCAAAGCATAATTTTTTGTATTTTATATTTATTTATTTATTTATAACGAATAATATAAACAAATATACATATGTTATTGTAAATATTAATTTATAAAAAAACTTTCCCTTCCCACATTAACAACATTCATTGATTTCAGCTTCCACGCGTAATCGTTCGAATTTTGATTACGGGATGATAAATGAATAAATAAATAAAATAACTAATAAATAAATATTTTAATTTTGATTTATATAGATTTAAAAATATTTAATTATAATAAGTATTGAAAAATTAATAATATAACTATAATAAATAATATAACTATATTTGAAGATTTTAAATCAATTTACTGCATAAAAATAGCAAAAACATTCTAAGTCCAACCACAACGCCATTAGCAGCAGCAATATCTGGTCTGCCGTTGACCTTGAAGCTGCAAAAATACTCGAGCTGCCGTAGGAAGGTACCTCATACTCGCGGAAGTTTTGCTATTATGTTCCTATTTTTACATGTTCCTATTTTTTCATGTTCCGATTTTTCGGTTACCGCTTTTTCGCGGCTTCCTTCTCGTTGTTATCCGAAATTCTGTGCTTCTCTTCTCTTCGCTACGCGTGAGCGAGAGAGCGAGTAAGAGCAGTATACATACTCGACCGCGATCGAGTAAGTGAAGTATACGTATCCGACACCAAACTTCTCATGTGCAGTAAAAAGTTATCCGATGCAGCTCTCTACCATCCAGGCACATATTTTTGAGGGCCATTGCTGTTCAGCTTTTTCATTAAGTTCTTCCAAAGAGCCTCCAATTTTGCTTCGCCCCCACTCACAAATCCGCTGGCTATGTTATTGTGCTTCTTCATGAAACCCAACAAAAGGGCCTCCTGCTTGCTGCTTTTGTGTTTACCCCTTAATCAATATTTTTTAGATGCAATACATTTTTGTGTACTTTAAATTTATACTTACATTTTCCAATCTCGTCACTACCGTCCACACATTTCACGATGCCCAGCTGAAGTGATGTTTTCTGACTCGTTTGAAGGGAATTTGTTTTGTCACGAACAAACAGTATACAGAATGCGCATCTGGTGTAAAGAAAATTTTCTTTGCTGGTTCCAGCGGTAGGACCCGTTTGTAGATGCGAGGGGAAGCAGTAAAGGGGACGAGAACGCACAGAGCGCGAGAGCGTAAAATGAGAAACTGTGAGAGCGCAAAATTAAACTTACGTAGAGAAAACAGATAAAACTATTGATCGTACGCCGGTGTATGAAACAGTGACGCACCACTCACTGTGGTGGTTATTGTTGGGCAACAAAGCGATGTGCCCTTGCATGTTTGTGGTGGCTCGTGCTTGCTTTCCGCTTGCTTTTTTACAAACAAGAACAAGAAATGGAAAGTTTGGTAAAGTTTGCATAGAAAAATTGATTGAGCGATCGCCAAGGCGCATAAATAAGCTGGTAGCACTACGGAAAAAACAAACAAAACACTGATCTGCAATAGATTTCCTAGTATGGTACACGGAATATTAGGACAACTACCACCTTTTTTTTTTGCTCATCAGTGCTTTCTGAGTGGAAAAACGCGTTTTTTGTTGCGGTTTTAGTGCCTTCTGAAAAGTTGGCAACCATAGCCACCACCAACATGCAAGCGGCACAACGCTTTGTTGCCCAACAACAACATACACCACATACTATGAAACAGTGACGCACCACACACTGGTTGTTGTTGTTGGGCAACAAAGCGATGTGCCCATATATGTAATACTTCTATATTGGCAGCAACCTATCTTCACAATGTGTTTTCATTCGGAAATCAAAGGGAGACAAGCGATGAGACAGAAAACACGAAAAATTGTGAATGTATTTCTATGCGTGTATACATGAGCACTTCTACACATGAACAACTGTCAAACTGCTCCAGGGGCGGTTGAAGAAATTTCAGTTAATTTCGACAAATTTTTATTTTTTTCCAGTCAATTTTTTTCCCGCCTGAACGCACCTGACTTTTTGACACTTTTGACAAATGTCAAGGTACATTCGTTTATATGCTTTCTCGCTCATATTTCACTATTGCTGTACTGTGATGTTGGCGAATGTACCTTGAGCTTACTGCCAATATAGAAGTATTACATATATGGATGTGCCGCTTGCATGTTGGTGGTGGCTCGTGCTTGCTCTCCGCTTGCTTTTTTCCAAACAAGAACAAGAAGCGGACAGGTAAAGTTTGCATAGAAAAACTGATTGAGCGATCGCCAAGGCGCTAAAAAAAGGTGGTACCACTACGGAAAAAACTAAAATTCAATGGATTTCATTAGGTCTTTTGGTCTGCTTGTAAAAAATAAGTTGTAAAAAGTAAAATGGCTACAATGAAAGTAAAAATATATGTTTAAAAATATTGGAATAACCAATGCGCAGAAGAAAGTGATAATAAGTGGAAAACTATTGTTACAATGTTGTGTCAATAATCAAAGAATCAGTTCTGTTGCTGCAACTACCTGTTGAATTTGTCTTGGCGATCGGTTTGCCAAATCAACCACCATTTCAATATGCACGAGTAAAGCCAGGCTGGCTTGCTGCGGAAAGCAACAACATTGCGTGTTGTTGTCGAAATGAGAATAAAGCACAAATCAATGCGTTCGGCTCCCTTTACATTTTCCTCACTTTTGTTGCTCCCCGCCCGCGTCTGAAATGAAATCGCAAAATTATTTCAGATGCGCCTTCTGTATACTGTTTATTCTGTGATAGTACTTATGGATTATTGCTTTTTACCACAGAATCATGCACACTTTGTTGAGGCACGTGCTCTTCGATTCGAGGCATTGCGAAAAACTAGACTAAACATAATGAAAAATGAAAAACAGTTAGCCTAGGCGTAACTAGACCCAGACCGTGGAAGCAACACAGCTCAACGCAGTTCAGTTTTTTGTAAATAATGCAGTCCCTGCGTCCCCGTATACGCCTGGGGTTAAAGCTGAATCGATCATGCTTACGGCGCTTACCAGTGTAGCCAGAACTTGGGATTTCGGCCATATTTCGGGATTTTTGTACCTTTAAGAGGCGCGCGGGATTTTGAGTCTGAAAATGGGATTTTTTGAGCCAATACACAGTTTTTACAGGTGGATCTCCCAAAATGCAATTATCTAATACACGCAACATCTTCCTAGAGATAATGTATTACTTTAAAAAAGCAACTTTTTGGTTGTGTTTTCAGAGCGGTTACAATTTTTGAGAATTAAAAGAAACGTACATAGTAGCCATGCATTTTAACGAACTTCTTTGTTAAGTGCATTGACTGTGGAGCAAGGTTTATTGAATACAAGGTTACAACATCCAAAACAGAAATTTTGACAGCGGCTCTCATGTTGTCACTGAAATCATGCCGATCTGTCAAATGTTTGTCGATTAACCAATCAATGTGTTGCATACACATTTCAAAAACGGGTGAAGTATGTGGTATCACAATGGGCCTTTCGGGCCTCCGAGTGTATCTCTTATAGAGGCAGCCACCATAACCTAACCTAACCAATCAAATTCCAATGATCAATGGAGCCTTCGGCCTGACTGCAGGATCACACGCGCACTGTGGTCGAAACTGGACCAAAAGAGAACTCTGCAACTCTTACGGTTTAACAAAGCAACATTTCCTATTCTCACGGGGGTCTTAACAGGGCACTACGCCATCGGCATTTTTGCGAAAAGACTCGGTCTGCCCCATCGAGACTACTGTCGCAGCTGCGAAGATGAGGATGGAATTGCGCTTCACAGCATACGCCACTGGTATCTAGGGGGCAGAGTGCTGGGCGATTTGGGCTTGGTTTGTAGCACGCCACTGGAGGATATTGCCAGATTCATTTGACGCTCAGGTTGGTTCCAGCCAGCACCGAATACAGGATGACAATGGGCCTTTGGGGCCTCCGAGTGTATTTGCTGAGAATCAGCCGCCTGTCTTACCTAACCTAACCAATCAAATGTTTGATTGTTGTTTGATTATTTTGATATACATATTTGTCTTTGTTTATACTGATTTTATTTTAAATTAAATATATATTTTTTCTGAAATTATCCTATTTTGAATATAAAATACACATCTTTCTCAATAAAATGAGATCGTACAGAATAATTGATGTTTTTCAAATTCGTTCAATAAATGCAACTTTTTGCTATTTCCAACCAACCCTGAAACGATTTGGCTGCGTTTTGGGAGATTTCATTATACTTGTTTTGTTTTCAATTGAAAGTTCTGAATGTGTTACATTTCATGTAATGAAAACCCCTTTAACCTTTTAAAACAAAATACACTCTGTTTCAAAGCTATAAAGACATTAATTTTTTTTGTTATATGGGAAAATTCAAGAATTAAATAAAAACAATAATGCAGTTTTTTTTCCTACATGGTCAACATGAAAAATAGCAACAATAACTTTTTTGTGCTAACGGTAAATATTGAGAGAGAAAGAGAAATGTTAAAAAATTCCAAAGAAATATTTCTTGTTCTTTATGTTACATTTGTGCTTATTAAAAAAAATATATGGTATATATTTATGAATTGTTATTAAAAAACAGGTTTTTTAATTCATATTTGTAAATAAGATATTTTTCGGGATTTTTGATTTTTTTAAATGGGATAAAGAGGGCGTTTTGCATAAGGCAATGGGATTTTTGGAGCTAGGTCTCTGGCAACACTGGTGCTTACCGCATTCTAAGGCAATTTCGATAGGTAGTGGCAGCTGACTGATTGATTGAGTTATTTTGACACAAACTTTTAATGGGTTTTTCTCCAGTTTAGTGTTTTTTTAATTGACACTATTGAGGAAAACGAGCGATATCCTCATTTTCATTTTAGTAATTTTTACTTTTATAGCTTCTTTTTTACGAGCAGAACTGTTTTTTTCACTTCATTTTGTCAACTGATTTTGACAATGAGCATGACCAAAGCACAAACAAAATACATTGAATTTTTGTTGCTGTTGTAGTATAAGTAATAAGACTTTGTAAGTCTATGCAAGTATAGCGCTTTCACAAATTATTTCCATTCCAGAAATTAAAATTGACACGTGTGACCACCAAAAAAGTAGTTTCTACAAGCGCTTTCCTGCTTTTTGGAATGTACTTTCGAAAGCAAAACTTGCATAGTGTTACTGTTATTTTCTGAAAAAAATTACTTTCGGATAGTTATTTCAAATCGCTGTTGCTGCACTAGCAAGTATTTCGCTTTCTAGGATGTGGCCATTGTGGTCAAAAATTTGTATTTTCGCTAAAACGTTTAGAAGATAAAAAATACAACATTTGTTGATACTTTTATAAATGTATACATTGTGGCAAAATGTATCGTTCCAATGTTCTGTGGATCCTGCACAACTCAAATCCTCTCCCTTCCAGTTCCCCTTTGTAATTATGTTCCACTTTCCCAATCCACCGGCTCCAGCCGTTTGTGTCGTCCAATGTCTTTTACTTATTGTCATTCGTGTTTTAATAGCGAAATAAACCACATCACGCACAACCCGCAATCCCGCGTCTTTTTACTTAAGCGTTCCGCCGACGGCTCCAAGAGAACTTCTTCATGGTCCTTCCAGCCACCGCGAACCCGCGAAATAACATAAAGCAAAAATCAAACAATTGACACAAACAGAACACAACAGTGACACAAAACATCCAAACAGTGTAACAATTACAACACAGTGAACAAATACGAAGTGAACAAAATACCACAAAACAGTGACAGTGACAAATTAAAACTAAACAACATAAAAGTGATCAACAGACATCAAAAGAAAAATAATGAGGTAAAGCCTACAAACAAAAAAAGTGAACAGTGTATAGTGCGGACCCCCCTACAAAAAACCAAAAAGCCAACCCCGGTCCCCCTTTTTTCAAACAAAAAAAAGCCATCCCCGGCCCCCCTTATTAAAAAAAAAAGCCATCCCCGGCGCCCCTTTTTCAAAAAAAAAAACAAAAGCCATCCGCGGAGCCCCTTATCGAAATAAAAATTTTAAAGTTAAGTGCAGTGCAGAACAACAAAACATAAAAGCACACAGAGCAGTGCAGTGCAATACAAACAAAATCAACAACCAAACGAGAAGAAACGAAACGAGAAGAGACAGCGGAACACAAAAGGCATACATGATCAGCGGCACATCACAACGTTGGACAGACAACAATCAATAACATATAACACATAACAATATATCAATAACACAGGAAATCACCATTCTCGGGCACTGGGCCCTAATAAGATAAGCCCGAAAAATTTATTAAAATTAACATTCACATTCACTAACACCCATATACACTTATACTTTAAAAATAACAAAAAAAATTTTTGTAAAGTCAATTTTAATTACCCATATACCATATAATTACCATAATTACTTTAAAATAAATTTCTACAAGAATACCCATATTCCCATATATACATATATATATATATATACACACCAAATTATTTTGCCGTTGAATATTGTATATAATATTGTATATATATACAATATTCAACTGGATCGAAAATCCAGCAAAAGTAGTTCCGCTACTGCCCAGTTCATATTTTGCTCATTTCCCCTGCGCATAAAAATTAGCGCCAATCCCCATTTTCGCGCCTCTCCGTGTGTGCACATACTTCATTTCCTCCTCTTTTCTTTGTGCTCTGCACAAAAAATCAGCAGCAAACAGCCCAGCTGCTGTCTAAATTCTGCACGCCCACTTGTGCACATATTCACGCACTTTTCTTTGTGCTAAATTCGCACACACCATTTACCCTCTTTTTCTTTGCGCTTGTAGACAAGATCAGCAGCGACAGCCCAGCTGCTGTGTACATTCTGCGCGCCCACTTCTTCACTTATTTCCGCATCTCTCTTTGTGCTGTATTCGCACGCACTTGGTAGTACAAGTGCATATACATCAGAGACCGGCAATGAGTACTAATAAAATTAGTATACTTAAGTCATGAGCCATAACAATTGGTGCAAGTGAATACTCAAACCAATTCAACAAAATACTATTACTCATTTGCACCAAATCATCAAAACACTCAAAATTCTCTTACACGAATATGTACCGGTATTTTGTGTGTCTATTGGTTACTGACTCATAATCTGTTTGACTCACTTGTTCGTGTGATGAGTTGAGTAATAGTTCGTGTTGTGCTTCGCGCTTTTTGCATAACAGTAATGTTTTGCTATTGGACTCGTGTCGCTGCGCGTTGCTGCTGTGCATTGACGCTGAATAGAAAATATTAAATTTTGATTTTTATTTAGTAATTGTAAGCTTACCTATTTAGCAAATCTGGCTTGGCAGAATATACATATACTTATGTAAATATCTTTATTTGTAATTTTGGCAACATTATTACCGAAAAGCGAAACAGGATATCCCCAAAGACAGTGGACAATATTCTTTTCTTAAATTCTATTTTTAACAAAAAAATATAAAATAATTTTTGTTCATATTTATAGTTTTTTAGTTATTTAATATAACTTAGAATGAGTATTATTTTTACGTGTATATTTTTGTTTTCTTAAGTATAATTTTAATATTTATGAATTCTTTTAATTTAATTATTTTGTGTGCCATTTTGTTCATCTCATTTTGTTATTTACAAATAAAAACTAACAAAAAGTTCATTTAATTGCTTTGTATTTATTGACCTGCGTTTTTGTTTTCCGCTTTTTGTTGCAATATTCTCAATTTCAACTAAGGAGAAAGCGAAACTGAAAATTACTCCAATGACTTAAGTCATTCCATTGAACCATTGGTGTTTCTTGGTGTTGTGAGTGATTACGGTATAACACAATGAACCTATTCACTCAATGACAGATCTGAGCACGCACCGGTTCATATCAGCAAAGAACTTATTCATTGTTCACACACAAAATATGTGTGCATGCGTAAACGAGTATACGTGGATATGAGTCGGATGTTTTTCTTTGACTCAAATCCACTAATACTCTTTCTTGTGTTATTCAACCAATGACTTGAAAAGGAGAATAATTGCAGTTCTCTGATATACATAAACAAGAGAGCACAAAGCGGACACAGTGGGACAAACTGCCCATTTTCCCTGCACATTGAAAATTTTCTTCGACTTAGAAAATTTTCAATCGTGTATATATATACATATATATACACTCATACACAATACACACATACACGTTATCACATACAGTGGGACAACAAGACCCGTCCCAAGTACATTGAAAATTTTCGACTTAGAAAATTTTCAATTGTACATATCAAACGTTCACTGCGCATACACTTAATATACATACAGTGGGACAAACACATCCCACCGGTACACAAAAATTTGTTTTTCCTCCTCTATACAATTAAAGACATTTTAGTAAATTTACTAACGACTAACAAATATATTCAAAAATATATTTTGACATACACTTGTACACACATATGCACACACCCATACATATTTATTTTTCTTTTTCACATACATTTATACACATACACATACTTATTTATTTTCGTTTTAATAAAATAAATACAAATACACATACACAAATAAATTTGACTGTCACTTTGTTGTTTTTATTTTGTTCATTTTACACAAAACTTAGACAAATTTCCATATTCCGGATTCCGCGGTTCCTATTTAAAAATTTTTTTAATATTTTCGCGTATTATTCCTATACGTTTAGCAAAGTTGGCCAACCAATTAAAGGCATTTTCCCATACAATCGATTAATCTTCACACATTCGTGTAATTTTTCGATTTTTTCCAATTTTAAGCCGTTCGTGCGGACGCGGCCAACTTTAACTCTTTCGTTTATTCCCATTCTCAGGTGGAGATTTAATTTCAACTTTTCGCCCCTGACCCCCTCTATCTCAAGCTTCGCTTATTATTTTCAATGCCGGTAGAGCGTTCGCCTAAGAAGCAATCAGACGCGATGGAGCCAACCGCCTCCAAACAGCCCCCTATGGTGTCAACTGATTTATTTTTGACAGACAATGTCACTCGTGAGCCGCCAAAGACGCGCTCCAAATCTCCCATTCTCAAAGCAACCGATCCTAGCGTTGCCAAATTCATATTCGGGCCTGATCGGCTCGTGCATTTATGCACAAAATTCTCTACAACTCCCATTGAGGAACAAACGAAGTCCCTCATCGAAATTCGTCGAAAGAATTTGGAAGCCCAATGGGAAAGGCTTATGTTGGCTTATGAGGCAGTCTCCATTGCGGAAGACAGTTGCCAGCCCGACCGTTTCAAGGAGTCGGCTCGGCAGAAGATCGAAGCCTGCACAGACCAGTATGAGTTGCGCATGGCTCAAATGTCGGGCATCATTGAGATGCTCCAGCCTCAGCCCACTCAGCACGCTGCGCATACGGAACAGGTTCGATCCCTAGAACCAACAAATACTCCAAATATTTGTTTACAAGTTCCACCTTGCGATACCGAAACATTTTTCGGGGGCTATGAGCAGTGGCCGTCCTTCCGGGACATGTTTACGGCAGTATACCTAAACCACCCCAAGCTCACTCCAGCCCAAAAATTGTATCACCTCCGATACAAGACGCAAGGCAAAGCCGGTGCAATTGTAAAACAATTTGCCTTAAGTGACGAAAACTTCGGACTCGCATGGGAAGCCCTGAAATCCCGTTACGAAAACAGGCGCATATTGGTTGACAACGAGATTCGTTCCTTATTAAATATAACTCCGGCTACTACCGAAAATAGCGAAACGCTGCAGCGGATTCAAAGCACAATCAACAATTGTCTTTCGGTACTTAGGTCCCAGGCCGTGGACACCGACAATTGGGATCTGCTGCTTGTACGAAATTGCCCGAAGAGACATTAGCTCTCTGGGAACAATCGTTAACATCTCGTAAAGACCTGCCTCTTTGGTCGCAAATGGACGAGTTCCTGACCTGCAGGTACGAGGTGGTGGAACGGCTCAATAGCATTCTCCCCGCTAAGCCAAAACCACAACTCTCCAATTTCCATACTCCTCAAAATCGGCCTCAAAAAAGGCCTCAGCTCTTCCACACTGCGGTGAAAAAAGACTTCGCGTGCAAACTTTGCAACGCAAATCACCCTATACAGACATGTCAGAGTTTCAAGAAGCTCAACCCCCAGAGCCGATTGAAATACGTCAAAGAACACAGCTTATGTGAAAACTGTCTTGCGACAACGCATACCATAAAGGATTGCACAAGCAGTTTTACGTGTGTTTACTGCCAATGGAAGCATCATTCCCTGCTTCATTTCCCCAACAATAAATCTCAATCCTCGCAGCCTCTCAACAGGTCTCAGACGACCACTTCTCAGGTCGCAACAGCTCATCCACAACCGAACAATATCTCCACAACTCATTCCCCCACTTCAGTTGCGCAACCCAGCACATCTTCAAGGCTAAGTACGCCTCAAGTACAAGCCCTTCATTCCAATAATGGCACCCAATCCCTTCTGCCTACGGCACTGGTGCCTAGGAGAATTGTTCAAGGTTAGAGCGTTGATCGACCAAGGCTCGCAACGCACCTTCATTTCCTCGAAGGTGCAAAATCGCCTAAAATTGCCAATCGAAAGATCACACTTCGAAATTTCGGGCATGGGCGGTAAAATTGTGCAAAATGCGAATCACATTTGCTTTTTGACGTTGGCAGTTCCAAACTCCAGCACGACCCTCAATGTGCAAGCAATCGTACTCCCCCAATTGATAAAATTGCTACCCCCCTTCACAATTAGCCATTCCAATTGGCAAGAATTTGCCACGCTAAATCTCGCTGACCCAAGTCCCTTCGAGTCAGCGCAGATAGACTTAGTTATTGGCAGCGATCTGATTCCCCAGATCTTACTCGAAGGTATCCGCCGAAATGTCTGTGTCAGTTTATTAGCCCAAAACACCATTTTCGGTTGGATACTCAGCGGGCCAGTACCCCATACGGTGTCATCTTATTCAACATACGTTGCAGAAGTATCCAATGTGGAACTTAGTTCGCAACTCAGACAATTCTGGGAGCAGGAAGAAGTCAAACTCCCGACACCTGTCTCCGCGGATGACAAATTCTGTAAAGAATTATACCAGAAGACCACAACCCGTGGATCGGACGGTAGATATGTCGTGAAACTTCCCTTTAAGGCAGAATTTCCATGCTCGATATCATTGGGCAATTCCCGACCCAATGCGCTCCAGCAATATGTCAGCATGGAGCGAAATCTCTCCCGAAAGGGAAACCTCAAGACCATCTACGATGGCGTCTTAGAGGAATATCTCACCCTTGAACTCACAAATCCCCGTGAGATAATCCAAAATGGCAAATACTTCTCATACTATCTGCCTCATCACGCAGTCATCCGCCCCGAAAAGAAAACGACCAAAGTCCGAGTGGTTTTCAATGCCTCAAAGTCCTCAAGCTTTGGTCAGTCATTAAACGACATTCTGCATACTGGCCCTACTCTTCAAAATGACCTCACAGCCCTCATTCTCCGATGGCGCCTTTACCGTTTTGTCTTCAATGGCGATGTCCAGAAGATGTATAGGCAAATTCGGGTCCATAATGATCACCAGGACTTCCAGCGAATATCTTTCGCAAATCACCGGAATCTCCTATTCAAGATTACAAATTGAAAACGGTGATATTTGGGGTTAACTGCGGGCCATATTTGGCCATCAGAACGCTCCATCAATTGGCCCACGATTCTCAGCCATCCAGCCCGTTAGCGGCGAAAATACTTCTCGAGGAAACGTATGTCGACGACATTCTTTCCGGAGGTCATGATCTTCCCAATACTAAGGAAGCTCTCTCTCAAGTGATAGCCACCCTCAACTCCGGAGGATTCCCCCTTAAAAAGATAACGGCTAATCACCCGAAACTCTTAGAGGAAATTCCCGAAGACGACCTTTTCGATTCGGAATTCCTCAAGTTCGATTTAACGAGTTCCACTAAGACTCTTGGCATCCGTTGGAATGCCCTATCGGACTCATTTTCATACTCCATCTCTCCCACTACTCCTGCAAATTCATTCACAAAAAGGCAAATTCTCTCCTCCGTTGCCAAACTTTTCGATCCCGCAGGATGGCTTTCGCCTATAATGATTCTTGCCAAAAAGCTTCTGCAAGAGCTTTGGCTTGAAGGCACTGAGTGGGATGAGTGCATAAAGCCAGGATCACTTATCAAATAGCAGCAATTCATTGAGAACTTGCCAGCCATAGAACTTATCGAAATTCCCCGGTGGGTTCAATACGCCCCCAATCGAAATGTTCAGATCCATGGATTTTGCGATGAAAAGGCATACTGTGCAGCTCTATACATACGTATTAGCACGAATGGTGACAACCTCTCGTCACATCTCCTTGTTGCAAAAACAAGAGTTGCACCTCTCCAAACAATAAGCCTACCTCGCTTAGAGCTTTGCGGAGCAGTTTTACTCTCCCAGCTCATCAAATCCCTCCGCTCTTATCTCGGGTTCGATAAATCGGAAATCCATTTATGGGCCGATTCTGAAATTGTCCTTGCTTGGTTGGAAAAAACACCTTGCACATGGAAAACTTATGTTGCCAACCGCACGACTCAAATACGTCAAAATGTGCACAACGCTCCCTGGCGACATGTCCCAAGCGCTGAAAATCCCGCGGACTTAGGAACGCGCGGATGCAAGCCGCAAGATCTTAAAGATCACCCTCTATGGTGGAATGGCCCCAAATGGCTGCAGCAAGCTTCCGATGCTTGGCCCAAAGGTCAATCTCGCAAAGTTGCAATCCCGGAACAACGAGCGATTGACTGCCACCACCTTCTCGAAGAGCAAACCGACATCCTCGATCGGTTCCCCAGCTTCTCTCGAGCCATGCGAGTAATCGCATACATGTTCCGATTCGTTCATAACGGCATCTCCTCCCGTCGCCAACATAATCCCATACACGGAACACTGTTGTCCCAAGCAGAGTTGGCATTTGTTAAGAATCGCCTTATAAATCTCGCGAAAAGTTCCCATTATCCCCAGGAACGACAAGCGCTCTCTCATTCCCTTCCCATATCCAAGAAAAGTTCTCTCTTGGTGCTCAATCCCTTCTTAGACAAACAGAAGGTGATGCGAGTTAATGGCAGACTCGCCAATGCGGCATTGTCGTATAATGAACGACACCCCATTATTCTCCCCCCAGAGTCCCGCTACTGCAGTTTGCTTCTTCGCTTCCTTCATAAGCTATTGCTGCATGCGGACCAACGACTCATGCTCCGTATGGTACGGCAGGAATACTACATTCCGCGCCTAAGGCCGCAGGTAAAAAAGTGCATTTTTCAGTGCAAAACGTGTGTCATCCACAAACAAAGGCTGCGAACACAGATCATGACAGCGCTCCCCTCCGAACGATGCACACTTACCATCCCATTCGCCACAACCGGAATCGACTTTGCTGGTCCATTCCAGATCAAAGCTTCCATGCTCCGTAGCTCAACCTACCTCAAAGGTTATGTTGCAGTGTTCATTTGCTTCTCCACAAAAGCCGTTCACTTGGAACTCTGTTCGGATCTTACGACCGAAGCGTTCCGCGCAGCATTCGCCCGATTCACTGGTCGACGAGGGCTACCTCTCAAAATTATGACCGACAACGGCAAAACGTTCGTCGGTGCTCAACGTGCCATGTCCAGAGACTTTGCCAAATTCTCGAAGGAGATCGCCCAAGATATTCTCGACCGATACGGTCCTCAGGGCGTCGAGTGGCAATTCATCCCCCCACACGCTCCTCACATGGGAGGACTATGGGAGTCGGCAGTCAAAAGCTTCAAGACTCACCTTAAAAAGGTAGCCGGCTCTCATAGGTTCACATACGAAGAGTTTACGACTCTTCTTACTAGAATTGAAGGGACGCTTAATTCACGTCCGCTCTCTCCTCAATCGCAGGACCCTAGCGATTTAGTGTCTCTGACCCCTGGCCACATTCTCCGAGGCGCTCCTCTTTTGGCCCCCCCCGAACCCGAGTGCTCCGAGCTATCCCTAATAAACCGATGGGAAAAACTCAAAGTCCTCCATCATCAATTTGCCCGACGATGGAAGGACGAATATCTCAAGGATCTCCACAAACGTTACAAGTGGAAGCATCCGCACAGAGAAGTGGAAGAAAATGAAATGGTCGTCATTAAAGACGACCTGCTTCCTCCCAATGAATGGCGGCTCGGCCGTATTCATAAAATTCATCGCGGTCCCTACAATCACGTCCGTGTCGTGGATATCCGCACCGACTCTGGCATCCTGACAAGACCACTAGTCAAGCTATGCCCCCTAATAGCTTCTTAAACCCACGTGAATCATTGCCCTGCTTATTGTCTCTCATACACTTGCTCATACACTATCCAATCACTATTACTCTTTAGTGATACACTTTTCTTGTTTCTTGCAGGGCAACCAGGAAGCAGCAGGTCGTCCAGCAATGCCGGCTGTGCCACCACCTCCACGGCATACGATATTGCCGTGCGTTCCTGGCGATGGCCCCACAGCAGCGTCAGCAGGTAGCCCGCGCCCAGGGCTACTGCACGAACTTCCTGGCGCGGTCTCATCCCACCGCTCGATGCAGCTCCACCGCTCGCTGCAGCAAGTGCGGTCGAGCGCATCATACGATGCTGCACTTCGTGGAGAGGCCAGCGGCGCCCAGGGCCACACTCAAAGGCGTCAAGAAGCCGCAACATCCCCGGCAACAACCCACTCAAGCGAGGCGCCCCGCTCAGCGCTCCGCCATCACTGACCACCGACGGCAGCCCCAACACCAAACCAGCCGTCCCGCAGCCGAGGCAGCAGCAGAGCTGATCGCTTTTAGCGAAGATGAGGCCTCTACCGACGGGACCCCTGAGCCGCGCGTCGGAGCCCGCGCCCTCATTGAACGAGCCTTAAAGGCATTGGGCCGCCTCAATGAGCAGCTCCACCACTAATGTTGCCAGAGGCAACGCGGGCCGCCATGGCTAAATGTATCGTTCCAATGTTCTGTGGATCCTGCACAACTCAAATCCTCTCCCTTCCAGTTCCCCTTTGTAATTATGTTTCACTTTCCCAATCCACCGGCTCCAGCCGTTTGTGTCGTCCAATGTCTTTTACTTATTGTCATTCGTGTTTTACGTAATAGCGAAATAAACCACATCACGCACAACCCGCAATCCCGCGTCTTTTTACTTAAGCGTTCCGCCGACGGCTCCAAGAGAACTTCTTCACATTGCATATTTTAAAAGATTAACTGCAATTTAGCCGGCCTCGATAGTCCAGCGGGTAGCGCGCTGGCTTCTCATACCGAAGGCCCCAGGTTTGATTCCTGGCTCGGGCTGGTAAAACGTTCATCTACTTCTATCGCTATCCACATGAAGCAGATGAGAATTACAAGAATCACACAAGTGCGCTCTTGGCAGGCAATGGCAAAACCTCCAAGTGTGAAAGAAAAACTGCCAATCGCCGTTTGGATTCGGCGTTAAACTGTAGGTCACCTCCCTTTCCCCATCCGCTTGAAATGTGTGCTGTAACATATGTTGGAAAAGACAGTGTTGCATACACATTTCAAAAACGGGTGAAATATGTGGTATCACAATGGGCCTTTCGGGCCTCCGAGTGTGTCTCTTATAGAGGCAGCCACCATAACCTAACCTATCTGCAATTTAAAAATTGCTCCCCCCAGGGCTGAAATATATTGATATTGTTACGCAAATTCGTTTTTTAGGCTTATTTGTCTCTCTGTGTAGTATTTTTCGAAATAAAACACACTTAAATTCTTAACCCTAATTCCCAGAATTTTAAAAGTAACGTAAACCCAGAAGTGAGACTGTCAGGCTTATATGAGCTAAATTACTGAAAACATTTGTTTAAAAAGTAAAAAAACTGTCTAAATTGTTAAATTTATAAATGCAATATAATTCTAACATTCCATTATACTCCTGACAGACATATGGTTTTTGTACTACGTAGCACATTTTGATAAATACGGTTTGCGCTGCATATTCTTACCAAAAAAAGAGCAAATGGACGAAACAAGCGTAATTATATCAAACAACGTTAAAATTTTGGAATACCTCCGCAAGAAAAAAAATATTGTACGCTTGCTCTATCGACATACAAACAATGTAAAAGATATGAAAGGCTGGCTGCAAGAAAACGCATTTTAAAAAAATACAGATCTTGTTGGTCAATAAGTGCATCGTAGCATTTTATTAAAAAAAATATTTTAGGTTTTTATTTCTGTTGAAATAGGTAGAGAAGTCAAGTTTCTGGGAAAGGGACGTCCCAGATTTCACCAGGGAAAAATTCAAAAACACATGAGCAATGAGACCTTTCAGTACATAGTGAATTCATTAAAGAATCTGCGCAAAAAAAATACTTACTGGCGTCCGGCGATTCCATTAGAAACCCGAATTGCGTTTGCTTTATATGCACTAGGATCTTCATCCGAATACAGAACAGTTGCTAGCGTCTTTGGAATTGGACGAACAACGTTGGGAGAAATTGTAGTGGAAGTATGTGAGGAAATATGTACCATTTTTAAAACAGATCTTTGATGCATATCCGCCAACTGACGAGAAAATATGCGAAATTGTGTCTGGCTTTAACCATTTAGGGTTTCCTCAATGTTATGGCGCAATTGATGGTTGTCATATTGAAGTTAAACCTCCAAAAACTGAGGCTACCGATTACTATAACTTTAAAGGGTGGTACTCCACAGTTCTCTTTGCTTCAGTAGACTATCGGCAAAGATTTACATACATCAATGTTGGTGCACCAGGAAGAATCAACGACTCTTCAGTATTTGAAAACTCGGCTTTGAAATCATACCATTGCAACAATGAAGTTTTTAAAAAATATTCAAGGTGTGCAAGTGCCAATTTTACTGATTTAAATTGTCACAATATGTTATGAAGCCGTTTCCTTTTGCTACCAATCAACCGGAGGATGAAAAAATATTTAACAAACGAATTTTATCTTGCCGTCGTGTGGTAGAAAACGCGTTTGGTCATCTTAAAGCTCGCTTTAGACAAATTGGGAGAGGTCTTGAGGTCCATACAAAAAATGTCAACAAAATTATAAAAGCATGTTGCATTCTGCACAATATATGTAATAACAGAAACGACAACATAAATCAACACTGGATGCTTCAAACAACCATCAATAATGGAGAAAGCCAACCTGATAGGGGCTCCTATCAATCAACCAACAGTGGAGCCGTAATTAGACTGGCAATAGCGAAGCATTTTTTGGAAAGTAAGTTTTTATTTTTTGTTTAAAATCGAAGTAAGTATGATGTTATTTTGCTCCAAGAGCGCAAGGGCTCTGTCCTCGTTTTGCAGTGACTTGGTTAGGTAGTCTTCCATCATTTTCTGCTCATTTCTAGCTATATCTATATACTCAGCACTGTTGCTTCTTTTCTTTTTTTTCGCAGATGATGAAGATGCAGGAGTGCTCGGAGGGTGCAACCCAGAGCTACTCGTAGAGCAAGACGGGGAATTCGGCATGGGGGAATCCGGCGATTCCGGGGAATCCAATGTTTGAGATTCTGTAAAACGTTAAATTACTTTTATTCAAATCTCAAATGAAAAAAATATACATAATTCTAGCACAAACCGATTTCGATGCTTTCTTCTGTGATTTCTTGGATGCAGTTTGATTTAAAACCGCCAATAATGCCGTGAATTCCCTCGTAGTGCTCCCAGTCTGATCGAGACCCACCCAAAGGTCCCAAATTTTTCTCCGTTGCTGTCTGAAATACATACATACAAGGTGTGATAATTAAGTAATGAGACTGATTTTATTGCCGCGCTTGTGGTAAACCTGCGACCTTTAAATCCCCTTCCCCGGCATCCTTCCCCTCTCCATTGATATATTTACCATCGCTCTAGATTTAGTTCGCCTGCTGTGTCGTCAAAGACTATAAAGACTTTACACTTCGGGTTGCTCTCACTTATACAGACTCATTTCTTGCTGTCAAATAAATACCCGCTGTCACATAAATACCCGAGCCATATAGATACATTTCGTGGTGTGTACATTAGTACCCATGAGTACCCGAAAAATTGAATGTAGTATGTATCATAGAAGTCATTTCTACATACGACATTGCTTTACTGGTGCTGCCAAATAAACCATACTTCATGGTGAACAAAATTTGAATTCTTATCGTTTGTTTATTGTGCAGCAGACTACGCAGAGGACATCGGAAATTTAAAAATAAAATAAATGGCCAATTGGATTATAAAATTGAGTTGAAGAAGTGATTTTTGGTATATTTATTTTTGATGCACTCCACGATATCGAACCCTCTCTCTATTCCCAAGTTCAAAGATAAGATTTTGCGGGTATCGCATTTGTAGTTTTTCAAATAATTTTTTTTGATAAAGGTAGAACTAACACTTACACTAATGTTTGTAATGCTACTATCATCTTAAAAAACCATAAATTTACAGTGCCGCTTTTTAGAGAATCCTTTAAAATACTTGACGGAATTTTCGTATACTATAAGTCGCATAAAACCGATCAGATTGGATTTGTATATATTGCTTGTATATGGATGTTTTGTATGATACTTCTAATAATAAATAATAATTGACTGGCACGACAGCCCGATACCGCGACTAAGGCCTAGCTACCCGCAACCATCCGTGTTGTGCGTGCGAATTTTGTTTTTTTTTCACAAGGTTGGACCTACAGTTTTATGCCGATTCCGAACGGCGAGTTGGGAGCTTTTTCATAGGCAATTTTACTCTCAGAGGTTTGCCATTTCCTGCTGAGAGGACAGCCGCCGAAAGATAAATTGTTGTTTTATGTATGATACTTCTATAATTTACAAATTCTTAATGTATTTATATATGACATGTATAAAATGTGGCACATGTAAATATTTTTGGTGCTGGTATTACACAAATGTATTGTACTTATGTATATGCACTTGTACTTATATATAATTGTTAAGTTGTTACACCTTCTCACTTATATGCATACGAATTGTTTTTTTACATTTTTTTGGGCACATTTTGTATCTTTTGTTTGCATGTTATTGTTTTATAAATATGAATTTTTGATTTTCTGTTTATTGGTGCAATCTATATGTGATTTATATGTTCCTTATGTTTTATAAAATACTGTAACTGAACCGAGCACCCAAAAAAAAATTCGGTAACGCGCCTATTTTGCATATCTCTATATATATTACGTGTAATCAATTTGTATTATAAATGAATAAAGCATATTGTGATGTACTTCAGTTACTTGCAATAAGAGGAATCTTAAGATATTTGTCGTTTGGATTGTACACGTTTGCAAAACAAAAAATTACAATATATCAAAACTTAGCACAATACTTCTCAATTTTTGTTTTTCGAAACTACCCCGGGCGGCATCAGGTTGACGATGAAATATCAAATCCAACAGCTGATATTTTTTCACCACAATTTTTACCAATTGGCAGCACAAAATTTCTATGCAAAAGGGAGGCAGAATAATGCAAAAATATAACAATATGAACGAACCAAAACAATTTTGAATACTGGCAAACTTTTTGACATCACATTTAGATTACAGAATGAACACATATTCTTGTTCCGGCAGCGATTTTACTGTAAATCATAATTTTGTGCACAAAGATCCATCCCCGAAAAATTTTCAAGCAGAAAACAGCTGATTGGGTTTCACCACGAATTGCAAACGCATTGCTAAATTGAAACTTGTATGAAAAATAGCCAATAAGCAATGCAAAATTATAGCAAAATTGAATGAGCTATAAGCAATTTTATGATCGCGTTTTTCTTAGATATGCATAATTTATTGATTAATATACAGTAAGATGCTTCCGATTGCTGTTTTATTGGAAAACTAATTATCATTTTCCGGCAGCAAAATAAGTCCGCGAGCTGCTCCGGACAATAGATAAATAGAAAAACCAATTCACCATGAATTGGATGCAAAATAAAAAGGAAATTTGTATGGCAGAAGGCGAAAGTTTTACGTAAAATAACAGACAATCGACGCATTCTAAGACATTGTAAGGCACGCGAACCACATATATGTACTATGTCAGATGTTCGGAGTGAAAAACATTTATTCCGGCAAGCCTTTTCATATAAAACCAAACGCTTTCAATTTTTTCCCCGGCAACCAAATTGCAAACAGCTGATTACTTTGCTCTCAAAGAGTTTTTATCTTGGTTATCTAGATAATCACACGTATAGGAAATTTCAGCTGTTTTTGGCAAAATGAGCGAGTGTAATGTCTTAGGGCGCTGTTATGCAGACGGTCAAATGACCGTCGGTCACGATAGTTGTTGTTGCTTCAATGTAAAATGAAAAATTGAGAGAGAGAGCGGGAGAGTAAAATTTGACCGCGTCGGTCAAAAATGATGAGGCTCTCGATGCCAAATCATGCGATCAAAACCGTGTTGCGTTGTGAAATTATTCACAACACATGTGTTTTCGGAGCAAAATGGCACACTTGTCGCGAAAATATGTATCTAATGACGGAAAAAATGGTTCGTAGCAACCCTCATCGTTTGTTTAGTGTACTGGTGACCGGCGATCAAATGACCGTCTGCATAACAGGGTTTTGGCACAGAGTAGAAAAAACAAAACGAGAGCGTAAAAAGTATCGTGACCGACGGTCATTTGACCGTCTGCATAACAGCGCCCTTATTAGTCTTTGGACTATTTATTATTAGTATATTAGTATATATATATTATATTATATTATTATATTAGTCTTTGGTGTCGTGTTGAGTAGACGTGTGTTGGTGGTGCTCGTCACGAAAATGGAGAAACGAAATCAAGAGCAACGTGTCGCGATAGTGTTGCGTTTTGATAGCCGTGGAATCGTCCACAAAGAATTTGTTCCATCGGGGCAAACCGTAAATCAAGTCTACTATCGCCAAGTACTCGAAAGATTGCGAAAACGAGTCAACAGGGTGCGCCCAGACATTGCTCGTAACTGGATCCTTCATCACGACAACGCGCCGCACAGTGGGGCGTCCCCATATATCGCATGGCCGAAAATAGTAAACGTGGTTTAATTTTGACGAAATTTGGTATCCGCCCATTTTTTAGCGTAATTAAGAAAAATACGAAAACTTGTGAAAATTGGACTACTGCCACGCCCACCCCCATATTGAAAAATCTTTGTTATTCGATAACTTGGCTACTACTAACACTAGAAAGGTAAAATTTTATACGCAATATTACTAGAGTATAATCTATAATTTTGCCAAAAATGGGCAGTCTACCACGCCTACTTTAAAAGTTCGTATAATCCTCAAATGAATTAATCGGTACATATGTATATTTTGCCATTTTTTTAAGTTTTCGATGTTTTTCATGTTGGCCCCTCTTCAATTCGCTCTTAAGTTTATTTTCCACAAATATTTGCATGCATTTGTAGTGCCAGCCGGTCGAGTTAAACTACGCGACAGCAGCTACACATAAATAGCTTACGAAATTGTACAAAGATGCCACTATAAAAAAATGAATTACATGCGGGTCTGCAGGCCTCTGCAGCTGAAACTTTGCAAACGTGTTCTACATACTTGTAATTTAGTGAAACAATCGAAATTGGAAAGGCTCCCTAGGGCTTTTCGAGATATTTAATTTTGAAGTTTGCACTTAAACTTTTTCTAAGGCTCAAAATGGCTCTACGTTCAAATAACGGTAGTTAGCGACCAGTAATAACCAAAACAAACAAAAAGGCATTGCCTGACTATAAAAACCTAAAACATAAAATAAAAAATCAGGTATATTAAAATAATAACTGTAACCATAAGAAAAAACATCTTTAGTTTCGCAAGGTTAAATTTCTATTTTTTCTTAAAATTGTGTTCACGCAATATATGAAGTTTAAAACCTTCGTGAGACTACAAAACTTAAAATTTTTTTAAAAATTCCTTTTGATATAGCTTAGTTGGAGATTTGGTTTCGATCGTGCTTACTTATTTAAATAAAAAAATATTTTTAATTTTGGCCACGGACGCCCCACTGCACAGTGTGTTATTTTTTAAATCTAGGAGGACAAAAGTCAAATTTTGAAATACATTTTTTTTATGAAAAAACACCATGGATCAACTGTCAATACATCATACTGTCTATAAAGGTTAATTTTGTGACCATGGTGTTATGCATAAAGGTACACAGGGTCTTCAAACTTTACCTTTTCTTAAACTGAATTTTTATTTTTATTTTTTACTCATATCATAGCACAATCTAGTACGAGTTTGGTTGTATGCCAGATTGTTTACATTTTTTGTCATTTAGTGAAAACATGGGATCAGGTATGTAGTTTTGTTTTTAGTCAATTAATTTCTTTAATTTGCTGTATTTCAACTGGGATATTGATTTCAATATACATATAAAAAAATATTTCTTTTTTGTCTTATACTAATTTTGAAAGATAAAAAAGTATATATATTCACCGATATTCACTTAAAAATTAAATATATTTAAAATCCTTGAAGTGTCCGTTGTCGATATTGAGAAAGATCCATTGCGCATTTTTGCGGCCGTCTAACAAACTTTTCAATTTAAGCGCAAGAAACCGAATTGAAAATTCAAGACATTTTCACAGAATGGGTGAAAGCGACGAAAGCGAAGCAATTAGATGCAATATTTGATGTTCTTGTTAGTGCCTGTAAGGAAAAAATTTGCTGTTCCGAATTCCGAAAGCTACTCAGAAGGGAAGCGAGTACCATGAGCCATAAAATAAGCCTTCGATGGTATAAAGAGCAACGAAAATATCATCGGTTTATGCTGAAAAACAAAAATTTCCTTAGTTCAAGATACACCATCCCAAAACACATTTGTACCAATTCTAGTAAGTTTATTTATGACTATAAAAATTACATATATGTATTTACTTATTACGTAATTTAGTGAACAAAAAAATGACGGTAAAAAATAAGGGACGACCAATGAAAACATTTTCCGAAGCTTCACTTCGAACAAAGAAACGAAAGGCGAAACATTTAATGGAAACAAGCAGTCCTGCGGAACTATCTCTCGCGACGGAAATGTCAGTAAGAGCAATGGGAAAAAGAGATGCAGCTAACATATTTAAAGAACTATCCGCCGCATCACCAGAAAAAGCTACAGCATTAAAAAGAGCCAATCAAATGTCCCCAAAGCAGTATGAAATGTCAGCAGAATCGGCGTTAGCTGCATATATAGAAGGTAAATTCTCCGTACATCGGTACAAAGCTGTTCGTCGTATAACCAAAATCAACTCAACTTCACCTTTTCCACCATATGCTGTTATAAAATCTGCGAAAGAATTATGCTATCCACCACAAAGCAGCATTAACATTACTGAAACCAAGGCCGAAGTGCGTTTGCAAGCTCTTGTAGACCACACAGTCGAACGCATTTGCACTGTACAAAAGCAAATCTTGCAAAAGTTAGTGGATGAACGTGGAACGGTTGAATGCACAATGTTCTTCAAGTGGGGTTGCGACGGTTCTTCTGGCCAAAGTCGTTATAAGCAAAATTTTTCGACTGAAAATTGTGATGATCAAAATTTATTTAGCATTTGTTTAGTACCGATGAAAATGTGTTCTACTGAAGATGGTACAGTGCTATGGGAAAATCCATGCCCTTCATCGACACGATTTTGTAGAGTTATTAAATTTGTATTCACAAAGGAAACCGATGAAGTAGTGAAAGAAGAGGTCGAAATTATCAAATCCCAAATTAATGATCTTAATCCAACGAAATTCCAAGTCAATGAACATTTTATCAAAATTTACCACACGTTGCTTTTCACTATGGTTGACGGAAAAATTTGTACATCTTTGTCTCCATATAAGTCATATCAAATATGTTACATTTGCGGAGCTTCCCCTAAAGACATGAACGATCCGGAAAAATTGGCAAGCAAAACCATAAACGAAAATGCCTTACAATTTGGAATGTCTCCTTTACATGCATTAATAAGATTTTTTGAATGTGTGCTGCATATTTCATACCGGTTGGATATAAAAAAATGGCACGTTTCTGGAGAAGAGAAACACAGAATGCAGTTAAGAAAAAAGGAGCTGCAAACGGCATTTCGAGCGGAAATGGGTCTTCTTGTTGACTATCCCAAGCAAGATACTGCCAATACTAATGATGGGAACACTGCCAGGACATTTTTTAAAGATCCAGAAAAAGCATCAAGAATAAGTTGTGTAAATTTAAATCTGATTCAAAATTTTTCAGTTATTCTCCAAGCAATTTCGTGTGGCCGTGCAATTAACGTTGATGCTTTTGAAATGTATTGTAAGGAAACATATAATATTTATATTCAAAATTATCCGTGGTACTATATGCCAGTAACTGTCCATAAAGTTCTATGTCATGGACGCCAAATCATTAGCAGTTGTTTGTTGCCCATCGGTCAACTTTCAGAGGAAGTCCAAGAAGCCCGTCATAAGGACATAAAATATTTTCGGGAACACAATACACGAAAAATGTCACGCAAAGACACAAATATGGACTTGTTCCAAATGCTTTTTGTAACGTCGGATCCACTTATATCTAGTTTAAGAAAACTGCCATGTAAGCGCAAGAAAAATCTTTCTCCAGCCGTGATGGACTTACTATCAGCTGAACCAGGTTCGACTGCTTCCTCAGATGATGAAACAAGCGAGACCGGTGAAAGTGAATAATATTAAAATAAAATAATATCAAAAGATCTACTTGTTTATTTACAATTTTTGTGATTTTTGTTGTTACATAATACATTTTTACATATAATTTTTTTTCTGAATTGATCCCAATGTCTTTACGACTTCTTTAATAGCAAAATAAATTAAAATTTGTACCATTTCGCCGCGCTACTGATTTTTGTCCTCCTAGATTTGAAAATAAGCACACTGTGCACTGTGCACCGTGCCACACCGCCCTCAGCGTGTCCCAGTATTTGGCCTCTAAAGGGATCGCCGTGTTGCAACAGCCGCCTTATTCGCCCGATATGTCACCCTGTGACTTTTTTGTTCCCTAGAACAAAATCGGTGGTCAAAGGAGCCCATTTTTAGTCGATTACGGACATCCAGGCGGCCGTGACGAGGGTACTCGCGGACATCCCAGTCGAAGCGTTCCAGAAATGTTACGAAGCATGGAAAAAGCGCTGGAATCGTTGTATAGCTGCCCAAGGGGACTACTTTGAAGGGGATGGCAGTGTTGTAGAATAATTTTTAAATATACGGTTTTTGTGGAATCAGTCTCAGTACTTAATTGTCCCTCGTATGTAGTTCAATACATTTGAATCACTCATTCTGTTTGCCCGTTTGACAAAATAGTCGCGAAAATAGTCGAAAATAACGAAACACCCTTTTCGCGACCATTCCGCCGAACGTGTAAACAGAATCCGTTTGCTATTTTACCTATACTTTTTCGTTAAATTGTTTATGCGCTCACGCAGCTCCGTGGAGCTCAAGTCCAATTTGTGTTCATTACACAGTTGCTCGCACATGACTTCATAAACATGACTATATTTGTGCACGCCACGTAACTTTGGGTGATGTTGTGCCCACACTTCTACAACACTTTTAATGTTGTTACTTCCCAAATATTTTTTATTTTTCTTCTCCATTTTTCAAAATTCGCGTTCAAACTGACGACGATGTCGAAGTTTCGTTTGTTTGTCAAAATTGCGTTCGATCAGTGTAGGACTTTGACAAAGAGCTCGAGTTCCCAAGTTTTTAATCTTGTTAAAAAATTTACCAGTGATATTTTTGTGGTGGAGAAGAAATGTTTGTTCGAGGAAAAAAATTGCATGTCAATAGGAGGCGTGATAGAGGGTGTAGAAGGTAGCAGGCCTAGAGGCCTGCTTGAGAAACAAACCCAAAAAAAAATCCCATATGAAGATTTTTTTTTAAATTAATTTAAATTTTTAATTTTTTTTAATATATGTAAACATAAATAACGGGTAACAGTTATAGCTCATACGCGTAATAGACAATAAATTAAAAGGGGTGGGGGTAAGGCGAGGGGTAGTGTGTCATGGGGTAGTTTATACACTGCTTTTATCTATTTAGTAGTAGTCTTTAAACAATTCTTACAGACTAGTTAACAAAATGGAACTTAAGCTTAAACTTAAACGGGAAAGTGAGAATAAACAAAGGAAATGAACGAGGGTTTACGTACAGACAGATCAAACATTGAAGAGGTCGACAGCACGTTTAGCTCGGCTAAGGCTCGAGGAATAGGAGCGTTACTGCCATAACGCGTCCTAGAGAACTCAACAGAAAAAGGGGAAACATGTCTGAGGGAGCGAGATGGCACATTGAAAGCTATTTTGGACAAGAGGGGCAATCAATATTTCCATTGACTATATCAAAAATGAAAGCCATGGAAATGACAGCCCTCCTGGTTTCAAGTGATTTTAAACCAAGCAGAAGACATCTAGACGTGTAAGGAGGCTGGGCTCAGAAAAACGAATGGAGCGAAGGGTAAACTTAAGGAATCTTTTTTGGATACGCTCTAAACGATTAGAATGCGACGCATGATAAGGTCTCCAGATGAAACCAGCATATTCCAGTCTGGACCTAACAAAAGTAGTATACAAGAGCTTGAGCGTATAGGGATTGGAAAAGGTGGAAGAATTTCGGCGGACAAACCCTAACATAGAGTAGGCACGCGAGACAATGCGATTAACATGGGAAGTGAAACTAAACTTTGAAAACAACGCCCAGATCCTTGATCTCAGCCACCTTATCTAACACTGTGCCATCAATTTCAAATGAAGTTGGTACTGTATTAGTGGATTTCGAAAAAGTTGAGTGAAAGCATTTGCTGACGTTTAAACATAAACGATTTTTACTGCACCACGCGAGGACATGATTGAGGTCGGGCTGGATGTTTAAAGAATCAGACGAAGTACGGACAACAGAGAAAATTTTCAAGCCATCGGCATAGAGCAAGAAGTTGGAGAAGGAAAAGCAAGCACTGATGTCGTTTATGAAGAGAGGAGTTTGGGGGTGTATAAACTAGAAAAACTAAAAAAAAATCGGTATAGGTATATATATATTGCGGTTATTTTTATTAATGACTTGCTATCTTTTCACACAGATGTCGACAAATCTACTCCATGTAATAAAGGACTTGAGGAGACTAGTTCTCTCATCTACCCCCGCGGACTACGCCTTAGTATAAATTTTTGCAGTGACATGATCGTTTTTACATTGCGGTGTATCAAAATTTCGGTTGAAATAGAAAAATAATGCTTAAATAGCGACCAAATATCATCAATGACCGTTAATTATTTACGCTTTTCATCCCAAGCAGGCTTACAGACACTCTAGGGTTTGGGTTAGGTAGGAGGAGTGTAACAACTTTTTTCATAAATTTTTTTTTTCTCAAAGAACACATTAACAGCTACTCACCAGTAATTTTTTTAGTTTTATTGAGGCTCACAATTTATTTAAAACAATTTGTGTTTCTCACACAATTTCAAAAATAATTATTTGCTTACTTTCTCACGAAACTTCAACTTTGTCTTACAATTACTGCCGTTGTGCATGTGGCAGCGTTAACTGACTGCATTTATTTTATAAAATGGAGATTCCCCTTTCCATACGTGTAAAATCAGCTAGAAAAATCATAAGGTGTAATTTACAGAATTTTTTTAAGCTTAGGATGTCTACAGGCCTTCTTGGGAACTAGAGAGTTAAGCTTTGCAGTATGTTCAGTAAATTCCCTTTGTAGTAAACTGTAAAATCCCATTCCTGTTCGTGGTAATCTACTGGATTTTTGTACTATTATTGTAGTACAAAAATCCAGTTGCGTTCGAACAAAAGTTGAAAAAAACAGTGACAGACATTGGTTTTTTGTACTAGCAGGATTTTTGTACTAGATGTCTGTCACGGGTATTAGAGGATTACATAAAATAATGGAATCGAAAATGTTTTGGATTTACCACCATTTGAAATCTTTAGTGAGACTGTGTGGCTCATTTCTGGGAATTAGGGTTAAACGCAATGAACAACCAGCAATCACTTCCTGTCCTCCTTACATTTGTTGCTTATTGGACTATTCCATGGATTATTCCACCTTTGCTTGCCAAAACTAAACTGTCCCTCCGCGCTGTAGCGGCAGTCTTTTATACTTGTCTGTTTGTCGCGCAGATCGTTCTCGCACATTCCAATTGGACTCAAAACTTCCATTACCATCGCGAGCCATCCTTGCCATAGGGAAATTATAGCAAGCCGGCCGTGTTCTAAAAGCGCGTGCCTAAAAGTATGCCCGTAAAACCATTCTAGTGCATTGCACTAATCTAAAGATTAGTTCGAATCATCGCAGTAAAACAGTGAAATAAAATCGAAAGGTGTATGAATCGAAAACAACTCTTTGACTTCAATCGATCTCTACAGCCGAACATGGAGGATATAGAGAAGCTAGAGCATAGAATCCAACAATTGGAGGAGGTTCTGAAAGAACAAGAATCGCAAATCCAATTGCAAAATCAAAAGTTAGTTTATCAGCAACAACAAATGCAACAGCAGTTACAACAAGAGCTTCAACAGGATTGACTAACGTTAAGTCCTGTACATGTCCTAGACCAATTTAGTCATCTAAAGCCTTTTGGGAAAGGACACAACAATTATTAAATCAGTGGAGCAGACCATTCGTCTTTGCGGCCAAAACACTCAACTGTGCACCTATGGCATACACATTGTGCTGAACAAGAAAATTGTTGGAGAAGCAACTATATTCGGGAGCTAGGGGACGATGCTACCTGAACGGGCGTTAAAAGAAAGCTGAAACAACAATTTCAACCTAGAAAAACATATGCTGAAATCTAATCTAAATCTGCAAACAGATCATTAACCTCTCAAGTGGTTACAGGCAAAGAATTAGGGCAAAGATATAAACCCAAGATAACAACGATGGTTAGTAGTTATGGGAATATGACGCGAAAATCGATTATATTGCAGGAAAAGAAAATAAAATAGCTGAATTTCTCAGCCGAATTAATTGTGAAAATTGTAAGATAAACACACTAGATTCCGACAATTTGGGAATCACCTTAAACGAAATGCTAAAGAATAAAATTTTAAACGTTATTACGTTATTACGCATTACGAGCAGTCCAAACTAACCATTCTCAAGAAGACAACTCAAATGAAATTGTAAGCATTAGTAACCGTGATGAATCAATAGGCAGCGAAACTGTGCACTGTGCAATTTTAACGATAATTAATAATAAAAATAATAAATCCCGATTCTCGACACAATTGTAAACCGTTTTAAAATCCAGATAATTTTAGTAGAAACTAAGGAACTGGAGATGATAACCATTTTTAATAACAAAAGAATTTTAATTGACAGGCAAGACCTCGATTCCAACAATGTCATCAATATAGTCCAAAGACATATTGATAAAAGAAAAGTTGAGATATTTTCCGAGCTCAATGATCGTCAATTCCATAAATTACAACGAACTTTATTGGACATATACTCAAGTATGGAAAGGATATCTTTTGTCTAATGTTATTTTGTTAAGGACGTTCAAGATGAAGACGAACTAAGAAGACAGATATCACTTTTCCATAAACACGAAGTATGTAGATCATGCGGGAATTATTCTAACTCTTGAGGGGATAAAACACAAAGTTTATCACCCACAACTAAAAACTGAAATACACGAAATTATAAACAATTGCGACATATGTTCCGGAGGAAAATATCGCACCGACCGCAACGTCGCAACGACTGCAACCCAATCAAAAACAATTATTTACCATTTCACAGAAACGCCATCCACATTAAATGAAATTGTTCATGTGGATACATATGTAATTAGCAAACATTTATACTTTTCATTGACAAATTCTTGAAACATGCTGTGTGTTTTCATTTACCCGATAGAAAAATTAGACGATTACGTAGGCTGCCTTTTATATTCCTTCAATAGGGATGGTCTAGTACGTTTTTGAAAAATCTGACATTTCCGTGTTTAGAACATTTTGATTTTCAAGCGCTATTTGTGTTGTTTACAGTGACTTGAAAAAATCATCTCGGTCAAAAAATGTTCTTAACTCGTGAACATTTTCGAGGAATGATTTTTTACGATTTCCGAAGTGAATTATCTCAACAACAGTGCTTCGATCGCCTTCATTCGGCATTTGGTGATGAAGCACCAACCCTCAAGACAATTTACAACTGGTTTAAGGAATTCAAGCGTGGTCGCCGTTCGCTCCAGAGCGAGTTTCGTGAAGGTCGTCCAAAATCGGTCATTGTGCCAGAAACCATCGATGCTGTGCGTGAACTGATAATGAAAGATCGTCATGTGACATACCGTGAGACATACCGTGAGGCATTCGATATTGCATGAACATTTAGCTGTCAGAAAGATTTGTTCTCGTTGGAACTTGCATAATTTGACAATCACTCAAAAAAAGGCTCGTGTCGATTGGTGCAAAGAAATGATGGAAAAATTCGATAGCGGTACTTCGAAAGACGTTTATAAGATCGTGACAGGTGACGAATCATGGATATATGCGTATGAGCCCGAAACAAAACAGCAATCGACCGTGGGGGTGTTCCAAGCCGAGCCAAATCCAACAAAAGTTGTTCGGGCACGCAGCACATCGAAGAAAATGGTCGCCTGTTTCTTCGGCAAAACTGGTCATGTGGCTACTGTGCCGTTAGAGCAACGGTCAATTCTGAGTGGTGCACAACAATTTGTTTGACAGAAGTGTTCAATGGAATACGGAAAAACAACCGCCGACGTAGAATCATTCTTCACCATGACAATGCAAGCTTTCACACATCGGCTCAAACAACCGCCTATTTGATCGACCAAAGCATCGATTTTATAGGTCATCCGCCATACAGCCCTAACCTGGCACCCAATGACTTCTTTTTATTCCCGCACATAAAAAAAAAAATTGCGTGGTCAACGATTTTCATCGCCAGAAGATGCTGCTGAAGCATTAACACACCATGTTTTGGAGGTGTCTCAATCGGAGTGGAAAAAGTGCTTCGACAATTGGTTTGAGCAAAAGTGTATAAATCTTCAAGGAGAATACCTTGAAAAGCAATAAAACCATTTTTGATGATAACAAACTGCATTTTCATACTTTTTGAAAAAATTTAAAAGGCAACCCTCGTAAAAGTAAAATAAATGATTTTTTGGCAAGAAAAGGTCAAACAAAACAAACAAACAGCTAATTGATTCGAAAATTATTGCCTACTTTACGGGGTAAAGAAAACAATTGTATTCTATTGCTGCTTGGTTCTTGAAAGTTCAAAACATAAATTAAAAACTGAGCAGCAAGCCGGTAACGATTATAGAAGTCCTCGTCATCGAAATCGAAGGGATCGATATGGCTTTTATATACTTTTCGCCGTCTCAGCACAATGTCGTCGTTCATAATATTGAAATCTCTTTCAATTTCCTCGAAATGAAGCATTTTACTTCGACTTATTTCGTTTTTTGAATTTAGAGTATTTTGAAAACGTGACATTTCTGCTCATTTTGACTCATTGCTAACTGGTTTAGCAACAGCTTTTGCTTGTTTTAAAGTTAGAGTATACTTTAAGCGTTAAAGTATGTTTAAGTTTAAATAAGTTTGTTTCAGTTTAAGTAAATATTTGTCATTGCTTTTTGCTGCTTTTATCAGACTTATATTGCATTTAATGAGATCATAAACTCAACTCAGATTATTATGACGCATTGCGTGCTTGCTAACAAAGGAAATAGTAGTTTCGTGTTCGTGGAGGACATTTTACCCTCTTTGGAGGACGGAGGACATTTGAGTAATTTAGAGGACTGTCCTCCACAATGGAGGACGGGTGGCTAGCCTATGTGTAGGATGCTGTTCGTTGTCTTCATTGTCAAGATAAGGGTCGTTAGTGCCGCTGTTTTCCTGTTGCTCGTATGTGTAGCCATTTCTGTCAATCTTATACAGTTCCTGCGGTATCATCATATAATTAATGCGCTGATTCTTGACCTGAGGCATAAACGTTCGTCTAGAGGATTCTAACTGATCGTGCGTATGTTTAGGAATAGGGGCATTAGGCTGGTGTTGCTGCTGTAGGGGCTGCGGCGGGTCTGAATATACATATATGTCCCCGGATCAACGTCCATTAGGGTTTGCGTATTGTTGTTACCGTTATTTCTGTCGTAATTGTATGGTTTTTTAAACATGAAAGAGGGGTGAGTGTTACTATGTTGATGAGTCTGGGCTAAGGCACGCTGTTGTGGTCGAACCGATTTAATTAGATCCGCCTCTGGTTTGTTTCGAGTTCCTGGGCCGTGACCAAAGCTGAAAGCAAGTCTGCTGGCCTATCAGAGAAAATAATATCACAGAGTGGCCTACGCAATCCCGATATAAAAACTAGTAGGGCGTCTTCCCCGGCTCGATCATTAAGAGCTGTCACTACACTATTCTTTTGTCAGAATAATGACGGTTCAGGCGGGCTATAATAGCCTTAAAATTAAGGGTAACACTACCACTAACACTAATGATGATAGAGTTGCGTTAGCCGATCCTGTAATCTTGTTTCTAAGAATATCCATGGCTATGTACAAATTTTCAGAGCCCTCAGAGTAATACCTCATGGCGAAATGAGCCGCCTCCCGCCATGCTGGGTATGCTGTTGCTTCGCCTCTGAACTCGGGTAAGGACTTTATCAGGTCTAGTGTGGTATTGTTGTTTGACACGCCGGGCCTAATGGATACTGTTGCATATGTCTCTATGCTTGGGGGTTGTAGGTGCTGCAGTGTTGTAGTCAGTTCTTGTATTTTATCGTTTAATTTTTCTGTATGCAACTCAATCACCGCCTCAACAATTGTGAGTATTTGCTCCCTACTTACACTCATTCTTCTCGTTTAATTAATTAATAAATTTCGCTAAATATTTTTACAATCTTTTATTTCTTTTGTCGCTTGAATATCTAATTCACTGTATACGAACACAAAGCAGCGTCGTTCCGAACGCAGCTTCAGTGTCGTTTCAGACTTCAGCCGAGTAACATTACGCTCGTTTGTTGAGCGGTTACTCGCATTTTTGCACACTATTTATTATTAGTATTATTAGTATTTTTTTTTCTTTTTTTATAAAATGTATGAAATCGAACCACACAAACATTTTGAAATCTTGCTACACATAAACTGTTGTAAAGATAATTTTTTCTAATCAATACATTACAACTAATTAATTGAGACCCTAATTTTGTTCAGTGTTTTCTACGCATAAATTGCCAAAATGCTTGGTTGGGTTAGTGCCCACCACTGATCTAATTGATTCTGAATTTGCACTTACATCAATATCATTATTTCGCTGCTTAAATTAATAACTGTTTAAATTAGTAGTCCCACGCTGCAGTCCTTCACTTTTGTTTTTCTGCTTCCCCTGGTTGATGGTTTGTTGACTTCTTTTTCGTCTATGCGAAACTGCAATTTATGTTTTGCTATGCAAAAACTGCACTATGTATTTTCACTATGTGGAGATTTCTTTTAGTATTTTGATTCTTTTCGCTATGCGAAGCTTTTTGCACTTGCATGTGTTGGAAGCTCTAGCACTTTAAGTCCACTATACTAAACTGAATTGTTTTTTCAGAGACGTGATAGACTATCTTTCCGTTTTTAGTTGGGCGCCAGTTAATTTAATTCAAACACTATGTGTTGTTTTGTATAGATTTGCTTGTATTTTTCCATTATGTGGAATTGATGCACTCTGCTCCACGATACAAATTCTACTGACCTAAAACTAAAACTTAAGCCTACGTCGCAATCCCAAAGCTGTTGCGGAAGGCGCTCCGTTGACGTTGTTGTTGTCACCGCTTTTGTGCTGTCGCTGCACAAGTCGATCGTGGGAATGGCCAACTGTCTCGTCTTAAGTTCAGGTTACAGTTTGCCAGACCGATCGTCAGCGATTTTTGTGGGAATTACGCGCGTGTTGAACTACAGCGAGCTGAAGAACCGTAGGAAAAGAATCAACGAGGCGCTGCGGACGTATGCGGCAAATATTGAGCGTCTCGTACAGTTGTCCTACCCGGAAGCCGGCACTGATGTTCTCGAGAGAATGAAGATCGAGGCGTTCATCGAAGGTGTTCATGACCCGGAGACACGTCGCAGTGCGTTGATGATGAGCAAGCCGACATTTAAGGCGACTGTGACCAGCGCGATGACATATGAGGCGGCATGGAGTGGGGCTCTCGGAAGCAAAGATACCCCGAATCTAACCGGAAAGCAACATCCCGATCCCGATAAACTAAAAACGGTCAGCCCAAAGGGCGTGAGCTGATCCCCACAACCTGCTGCCCCACCGTCCTCGTCTGCTGAAAGATAGATGGAAAGTTGTTTGTGTTGACACTGGATATTTGATCATAAAAGGGAAGCTTCTGAGGAATTGGGAACCACTGCATGGCATACAGCTGAGGACAGCGACTGGCGAGCGTGCGCCGGTAAAAGGAAAATTCACAAAAACAATTGCTATCGGCACCATCAGCCTGGAACATGAGTTCAGATATATTGGGCGACGTAATTATCGGCGTGAATTTCATGATTAGGCACGGATTTACGCTGGACCTGAAGGAAAATGGGCTGAAGTATGCCAACGTTGAATTTTCCCTGCACACCGGCTATGAGCGCGGCGTGGCGGTGAGGAAAGTTATCTCGTGACCAGAAGATATCAGCGAATTCCGAGGCGATTGGGTGGGCATAGATGGACGAGGACGATGGGACAAATCGGCTGTGGGTTGTAGAAGCAGCGGAACACGGACACGACAACATCATAATAGGACGTACACTAGTGGAACCCAAAAACGGCAAAATACCAGTCAGAATACTGAACCTGTTTAATACACCCAGATATATCGGAAAAGATGCGGTAATTGGCGAGTGTAGAGAGGCTGAAGCAGTTGTCAATTTCGAAAGCCGTCCACCCGGAGGAAGTAAGAAAAGCGGTTTTAACATGGACGCCATACCGCAGGAGAACCAGTGGAGCAGCGAATTGACAGCCGAGCAGAAACAGAAGGCGCGGTCACTCCTGCAGCACTATGGGTCAATATTTGCAGCAGAAGCGGGCGGAAGAACAGCTATAGTGAAGCACAACATCGACACCGGAAGTGCGAAACCGATCCGCCAACCGCCAAGACGAGTTCTTCTGGCCAGGAGGGAAGAGGTCAAAAATTTGATCAAAAAATGCGGAAAGAAAAAATCATAGAACCCTCGTTAGGACCTTGGTGCTCGCCGGTCGTGCTAGTCAAGAAAAAGGATGGCAGTACCCAGTTTTGTGTAGACTATCGAAAGCTCAACAACGTGATCAAGAAGGACAGTTACCCTCTACCCTGGATCGATGACACCTTAGACACACTGTCAGGCACACAGTGGTTTTCCACGCTCGACTTACGCAGCGGCTATTGGTAGGTAGAGCTTGCGGACAAGGACAAGAAAAAGATGGCTTTCAGTGTTGGCGATGGGCTGTGGCAGTTCACTGTCATGGCGTCTGGACTCTGCAACGCACCAGCAACATTCGAGCGGCTAATGGAACGTGTGCTAAAAGGGGTTCATTGGCGGACGTGTCTGGTGTACCTCGACGACATAATCGTGATGGGTAAAAGCTTCGACGACCACTAGGAAAGCTGAGGGAGGTATTCGAGCGAATACAAGAAGCCGAGCTTGAACTCAATCCAAAGAAATGCTCGCTGTTCCAAAAGGAGTTCAAGTATCTGGGTCACACGGTTTCCGCCTGCGGAGTACATACGGATGAAGGCAAAATCACGGCGGTCAAGGGGTGGCTCTGACCACGCAATCTACACTATCTCCGCAGTTTCCTAGGCCTGTGCACATATTACCGATGATTTGTTCCTGGATTTCGTATGACTGATTTAATTTGTTAACAGGATAAAAAATCTATCGTTCATTATTTCTGTTTGATGAAAAATTTTTTTATGATCAATTTAAATTTCGCAATTAGCAAAAATAATTAAATAATTTCCTCTTATTGCTAAATTAAGATGCGCCGCACACCGTGTTCAACGTCCGCCCACCGTGTTCGGTGCCAACCATTGTATCCACTGGTAGGACAGCTAGTTTTGAAATCGCTCGTTTTATGGTGGATCCTTGCGTCCGGATAGTAGCTACTCGTGCTAGCCCAGTTACTCGTGTTTAAATTGACGTACTTAAAAGGAAAAATTGAACACGTAAAAGATAACATACGCATCCGCTAAGAACCATATTTTTGACCCTAGTATACTTACATCCGAGGAAATAGACAAATTTGACATAGATTTCTTTAAATTAAAATTTATGAAAACCGACGTTTTCAATTACAAAGAAGGCATTATTCTTGCAATAAAAGTACTAAATGATTTTATAGCTAACGAATAATAAAATAATTGACTGGCACGACAGCCCGCTTACGCGAGACTAAGGTCTAGCTTCCCACAACCACCCATGTTGTGCGTGTGAATTTGTATGCGGGTGGAAGGGACCTACTGTTTTTATGCCGGTTCCGAACGGCAGGTTGGGAGCTTTCTCATAAGCAATTTTTACTCTCAGAGGTTTGCCATTTCCAGCTGAGAGGACAGCCACCGAAAGAGAAAACGAGGTTTCCCGAGTTGGCACTAACCAACTGAGCCACGGCGGCTGCTATAGCTAACGAATTCATCATAAAAATTGAAAATGCAATTTATACCTATGAGGAAAATTTAATGCTCAAAAATCTAAGACGGAGCAAAAATTGTATCTTTAGAAATAAATGCCCAATTAATTTTTGACAATAAAACAAAAATAGAGCAAATTGATGACGAAACAATGGTTGTTAAGAATGCTCAAGATACATATCTGTTAAGAAATGCAACCGTGTGCTCATATTATACGCGTGGCAACCACTCTGAATTTGTCGTATTTCTAACTGTAACTTTCCAATCAATTTTCTTGTGCTTACTGTCACTTTACCTGTGATAATTTTTCTTTCTTCTTGTTCAACGTCTTCAACGTGCAGGTTGCACTTCTTACAATAAAGCCATTATAATATTAAATTTAAACCGTCTCTATTCAATTCTTAACAGTTTGGCAACCCTTGCGGGGATGGGGCCTTATTGGAGTCGAACTTCGTCTGTTCAAACCGCGGATTTGTAAAATTCAAAGTACAAGACTTGCAGTGCGACGATCGGAACGTGGTTAACCTCGAAATCGTACCACATGATGTTACATCATCATGGCGGCGGCCAAAGAAGAAGGTCTGGCGAAACTCATTCTTAATTTCTCGACAAACACGCGTAAAACCGCAAAGCATAAGCAAACACAGGGGTATTTGGTGGCTCGCAAACGACTACTGGAAGATTATTGGGCAAAGTTCACGTCCGCACACGATGAGCTTCTGCAGTTAGCATCCACGGATGAGACTATCTCAAAGTCGCAGTTGGAGGACACGCGGTTCACAGAAATCGAAAGCTCCTATTGTGAAGCGGTAGGGGAGTTGGAGGATTTGCTGTGTGATTTGTTGCCCAGTAAACCCATGGCAGCAGAGGCGAATTTTTCGAACACCACAGGCGTGACTACTACGGTCACACAGCTGCCCAGAATCGCTCTTCCAACATTCGACGGAACCTTCCAACAATGGTTGTCCTTCAAAGACATGTTCGTTTCTTGCATTATTAACGACATGAGCCTGTCCGACGTGCAGCGCCTACACTACTTGAAAGGTTGCCTGTGTGGAGATGCCGAGTCTCTTCTACGAAATCTGTTGGTCATCGATAGCAACTTTAAGGTAGCATGGGATATTCTTCAGCAACGGTACGATAACAAACGCCGACTCGTCCGGTCCTATCTGCATAATATTGTGCAGCTTCCTGCAGCCTCAACCGAGTGCCCAGTAACGATGCGGAAGATTATAGATGGAGTCACAGAATCGGAACGCGCGCTTAAGCAGCTTGCTAGACCCACGGAGGAGTGGGACGACTGGTTTGTGTATCTTATAACCGAAAAGCTAGATCCGGAATCTGTTAAGCAGTGGGAACTGTCGCTGAACTCTGCTGACAACATTCAAAAATATCGCGAGCTAATAAAGTTTCTGGAAAGCCGCATCGCGGGATTAGAAGCAGCTGCGAAGCACAAGCCAAAGCCAACACGACACACACCGATTCGCTGCCATCAAACTAACCTCCTACGTTGCCCATGCTGCGCTGGTAAGCATATATTGATGTTCTGCTCTGATTTTAAGACCCAATCTCCGACGCAGAGACTACAGAGGGTCATGACGAAAGGCTTATGTAAGAATTGCTTTAAAGGTGATCACATACAAAACAAGTGTACATCGCCATTTTCATGCAAGCAATGTAACGGTAGACATCATACGATGCTGCACGACAGTGTTCAGCAGCGAATCGACGCGGTGGCTGTAAATCAAGCGTGTGCTATTGCACCTGTTACCTTAGCAGCACAACAACACTTCAGTCAGAAGACTTCATACTGTTCAACACTGCTTGCCACTGCTCGAGTTAGCGTGCTCTCTCCGAATGGACGCGCTCTCACACTCAGAGCTCTACTGGACAGTGGCTCTCAAGCAACATTTATAAGCGAATTTGCAGCTCAGCAATTGAGACTCCCTCGCACTCGCATTCGAGTACCTGTTACTGGAGTGGGGGGAGCGGTGGTTGGCAGCTCCACGGGGGCAGTCGACTTAATCATGCATTCACTCGTAAACCCTTACTTTTCGCTGACCTGTTCAGCTTTAATTCTACCACGACTGGGGCACCTGTTGCCTTCAACTCGTGTGGAATGCGACGTGCTCAAGGAATTTGCGAATTTGGCACTCGCTGATCCACAGTTTAACCACCCAGGCTCCATTGACGTAATCATAGGCGCTGATCTATATAGCGTATTACTGACAGGAGAGATCAAAAAATCTACCGGTTGTGCTGCCATAGCACAAAACACACATTTGGGATGGGTAATCTTTGGGAGATTACCTAATCAAGCACCGTCACAGCTGCGCCTGACGCACTGTGCCACCACATCTCTGGAGCTCAATGACCTAGTCAAGCTCATGTGGCAATTTAACGAACACGATGATTTACTATCACCGCCTGCAAGGACTCAAGACGAATGCGACTGTGAAGCGTTCTTTGAGAGTACAGTACGGCGCACCAGTTGCGGCCGCTACGTCGTCAAATATCCATTCAAGAAAGATGTCGACCTGTCCAAGCTAAGGGACTCAAGGGAAGACGCTTTTAGATTACTCAACTATCAGCGAATCCGTCTAGCGCGAGATCCGACATTGAAGCAACTTTACGAGAAGTTTATGGGCGAGTACTTGCAACTTGAACATATGGAACCAGTTTCCGAAACCAGCGAACCGCAACTTGCGTGTTACATTCCGCACCATGGCGTCTATAAGGAGTCTAGCTCCACCACCAAATTAAGAACCGTTTTTAACGCATCATATCGAGGCAAATCAGGAGTGTCGCTGAATGACTGCCTGCATGTGAGTCCTAAACTGCAGAATGACCTGGCGTCAATTATTCTGAAGTGGCGTTCTTACCGAATAGGATTTATGGCAGATATCGAGAAATGCTATCGACAAATCTTAGTTGACTCTGAAGACACTGATCTGCAGCGCATTGTGTGGCTAAATGAAAAGGGTGACCCCACTATTTATCGTCTACGGACCGTTACTTACGGCTTAAATTGCTCGCCATACCTCACAATCAAAGTCCTTCATACATTGGCTAAGGACGAAGGAGATTCCTTCCCACAGGCAGCACAAATACTGAAAAACTCTTTCTACATGGACGATTGTCTTCACGGAGCAGATGATGATCAAGGCGCTCTTTACCTTCAAAGACAACTGCAGACTTTATTACAAAAGGGAGGGTTCACATTGCGCAAGTGGAACTCAAATTCGTTAAATTTTCTTCACAACATCGACGACCAGTCGGGCGATGATGATCACCGGTGTAATTTGGACCAGCATCAGGAGGTAAAGGCATTAGGAATTTATTGGATAGCGTCGTCCGACGAGCTAGTCTACAAGGTAAATGTTCAACCACAGTCTGGGTTAATTACAAATCGTCAACAGCTCGCCGACGTCGCTAAGATATACGACCCACCCGGATGGCTCGCGCCTATAATCATTACTGGTAAAATTATCTGTCAACAACTTTGGGCTACTGGCTGTAGCTGGGACGAGGCCATTCCGGAACCGTACCAGAATTACGGGCTGTCGAAGCTATTAAGATACCAAGATGGGTGCATGCTGCACCAACCGTCATCGCGTATCAACTGCACGTTTTCTCGGACGCATCGACGTTGGCCTACGCAGCGGTGACGTACCTTCGTGTTCTTACTGTTGACGAAGCAGTAAAGGTGTCGATTTTAATGGCCAAAACAAAAGTGGCCCCACTTAAGAAAATTACGATACCCTGTTTGGAGTTGAATGGGAAATAATTGGCAGCAAAACTGGCTCATAAAGTGCAGGAATCTCTTAATCACATGCCGATGCGCACATTCTATTGGTCAGACTCAACGACAGCTCTTTCTTGGATTAGGTCGAATCCGGGAGCACACAAACAGTACATAGCCAATCGCGTCACAAAGATTCAGCAGCTATCCAACAGCGAATCATGGAGGTACGTGCCAACCAAGCTGAATCCGGCGGACGTCGCCTCTCGAGGCATACTACCATCCAAATGGTCAACGCTTGAAACTTGGTGGCAGGGGCCTAGCTGGATCTACCAGGACGAGCGCCAAGTTCTCGAGCAAACCACAACATGCTGTTCTTCAGCCCTTCAAGAAGAACCATCATTCGCAGAAACACTTTTACGGAAGTACTCGCACATCAATACCCTACTTGCGGTAACGGCGTGGTGCCAACGATTCCTCGCCATCACTAGGAAGAGGCCCCATGAGACTACACCCTGGAGCACTAGCCAGGAGAGGAACGATGCCTTGAAATTTTGGATCAGGTATGTTCAAAGGATTAATTTTGCTAACGAAATTTCGTCTCTACTTAAAGGAGAACCGCTCCATTCCAAAAGTAAGCTTCGCAAACTCAACCCCATGATCGATGAGGATGGCATTTTACGTGTTAATGGGAGACTGAAGCACGCATTGTTGTCCATCGAGGAGAAATTCCCAATTATTCTTCCGAAGGAAAATCCGTTCTGTCGGTTGTTACAGGCGCAAGCGCACGAGGCCACGCTGCATGGTGGAACACAATCTACGCTCAATCACTTAAGACGGCGCTATTGGATTTTGGATGCTCGCTCATCGATTAAGAAACTTGTTCACAACTGCGTGAAATGTTTTCGACAGCGACCTACAAGAACAAGTCAGCTTATGTGTAGCTTGCCGCAGCACCGCTGTACACCGGCACCAGCATTCAGTCGATGTGGACTAGACTACGGTGGATCTTACGGAATTCGCACTACCAAGGGCCGAGGTCACCATCGCTACAAGGGTTACGTGGCAATCTTTGTCTGCTTTAGCACCCGGGCTATCCATTTGGAATTAGTGAGCAATATGAGCACGAACGCCTTTCTTGCTGCTCTTCGTCGCTTTTTGGCACAACGAGGCTATATTAGCGACATCTATAGTGACTGCGCTACAACATTTGTAGGCGCTAATACCGTTCTGAGGACAGATCTCGAAGCATGTCGAAAGCAGCTGAAGGCCGGTGTGCAATTCTGCGGACTCTGGGAAGCGGGGGTCAAGCAGATGAAGAACCATTTAAGGAAAACTTTAGGGGATGCTGCGTTAACCTTCGAGGAATTTTACACGGTCCTAAAACAAGTGGAAGCTGTACTTAACTCAAGGCCGATTTCAGCATTCTCGGATGATCCTACCGATCTCACGACATTGACACCAGGACATTTTTTGGTGGGCAGACCGCTAGTCGCCCATCCTGAACCGAATCTGTTAGATTTCAACACCAATAATTTGTCAAGGTGGAAACAGCTCCAGCAGATGCAACAGGACTTCTGGAGACGTTGGAGCTCAGAACACCTAGCCGGATTACAACTTCGCCATAAATGGCAACAACAGAACAGAAACATCGAAGTGGGCGATCTCGTGTTAATTCGTGACGAGCGGACGGCGCCCATGCATTGGCCACTTGGTCGTATAATCGAAGTTCACCCGGGAGCAGATGGGCTAGCACGAGTAGCTACTATCCGGACGCAAGGATCCACCATAAAACGAGCGATTTCAAAACTAGCTGTCCTACCAGTGGATACAATGGTTGGCACCGAACACGGTGGGCGGACGTTGAACACGGTGGGCGGCGCATCTTAATTTATGTCGTCGCGAACGGACGAGGTGGGCGGAAATGTTAAGAAATGCAACCGTGTGCTCATATTATACGCGAGGCAACCACTCTGAATTTGTCATATTTCTAACTGTAACTTTCCAATCAATTTTCTTGTGCTTACTGTCACTTTACCTGTGCTAATTTTTCTTTTTTCTTGTTCAACGTCTTCAACGTGCATGTTGCACCTCTTACAATAAAGCCATTATAATATTAAATTTAAACCGTCTGTATTCAATTCTTAACAAAACAAACAAAACAAAACAAACAAAAGTGATCAAAGAAATTTGGCAATAAGAGGAAATTATTTAATTATTTTTGCTAATTGCGAAATTGAAATTGATCATAAAAAAATTTTTCATCAAACAGAAATAATGAACGATAGATTTTTTATCCTGTTAACAAATTAAATCAGTCATACGAAATCCAGGAACAAATCGTCGGTAATATGTGCACAGGCCTAGGAAACTGCGGAGATAGTGTAGATTGCGTGGTCAGAGCCACCCCTTGACCGCCGTGATTTTGCCTTCATCCGTATGTACTCCGCAGGCGGAAACCGTGTGACCCAGATACTTGAACTCCTTTTGGAACAGCGAGCATTTCTTTGGATTGAGTTCAAGCTCGGCTTCTTGTATTCGCTCGAATACCTCCCTCAGCTTTCCTAGTGGTCGTCGAAGCTTTTACCCATCACGATTATGTCGTCGAGGTACACCAGACACGTCCGCCAATGAACCCCTTTTAGCACACGTTCCATTAGCCGCTCGAATGTTGCTGGTGCGTTGCAGAGTCCAGACGCCATGACAGTGAACTGCCACAGCCCATCGCCAACACTGAAAGCCATCTTTTTCTTGTCCTTGTCCGCAAGCTCTACCTACCAATAGCCGCTGCGTAAGTCGAGCGTGGAAAACCACTGTGTGCCTGACAGTGTGTCTAAGGTGTCATCGATCCAGGGTAGGGGGTAACTGTCCTTCTTGATCACGTTGTTGAGCTTTCGATAGTCTACACAAAACTGGGTACTGCCATCCTTTTTCTTGACTAGCACGACCGGCGAGCACCAAGGTCCTAACGAGGGTTCTATGATTTTTTCTTTCCGCATTTTTTGATCAAATTTTTGACCTCTTCCCTCCTGGCCAGAAGAACTCGTCTTGGCGGTTGGCGGATCGGTTTCGCACTTCCGGTGTCGATGTTGTGCCTCACTATAGCTGTTCTTCCGCCCGCTTCTGCTGCAAATATTGACCCATAGTGCTGCAGGAGTGACCGCGCCTTCTGTTTCTGCTCGGCTGTCAATTCGCTGCTCCACTGGTTCTTCTGCGGTATGGCGTCCATGTTAAAACCGCTTTTCTTACTTCCTCCGGGTGGACGGCTTTCGCAATTGACAACTGCTTCAGCCTCTCTACACTCGCCAATTACCGCATCTTTTCCGATATATCTGGGTGTATTAAACAGGTTCAGTATTCTGACTGGTATTTTGCCGTTTTTGGGTTCCACTAGTGTACGTCCTATTATGATGTTGTCGTGTCCGTGTTCCGCTGCTTCTACAACCCACAGCCGATTTGTCCCATCGTCCTCGTCCATCTATGCCCACCCAATCGCCTCGGAATTCGCTTATATCTTGTGGTCACGAAATAACTTTCCTTACCGCCACGCCGCGCTCATAGCCGGTGTGCAGGGAAAATTCAACGTTGGCATACTTCAGCCCATTTTCCTTCAGGTCCAGCGTAAATCCGTGCCTAATCATGAAATTCACGCCGATAATTACGTCGCCCATTATATCTGAACTCATGTTCCAGGCTGATGGTGCCGATAGCAATTGTTTTTGTGAATTTTCCTTTTATCGGCGCACGCTCGCCAGTCGCTGTCCTCAGCTGTATGCCATGCAGTGGTTCCCAATTCCTAAGAAGCTTCCTTTTTATGATCAAATATCCAGTGTCAACACAAACAACTTTCCATCTATCTTTCAGCAGACGAGGACGGTGGGGCAGCAGGTTGTGGGGATCAGCTCACGCCCTTTGGGCTGACCGTTTTTAGTTTATCGGGATCGGGATGTTGCTTTCCGGTTAGATTCGGGGTATCTTTGCTTCCGAGAGCCCCACTCCATGCCGCCTCATATGTCATCGCGCTGGTCACAGTCGCCTTAAATGTCGGCTTGCTCATCATCAACGCACTGCGACGTGTCTCCGGGTCATGAACACCTTCGATGAACGCCTCGATCTTCATTCTCTCGAGAACATCAGTGCCGGCTTCCGGGTAGGACAACTGTACGAGACGCTCAATATTTGCCGCATACGTCCGCAGCGCCTCGTTGATTCTTTTCCTACGGTTCTTCAGCTCGCTGTAGTTCAACACGCGCGTAATTCCCACAAAAATCGCTGACGATCGGTCTGGCAAACTGTAACCTGAACTTAAGACGAGACAGTTGGCCATTCCCACGATCGACTTGTGCAGCGTCAGCACAAAAGCGGTGACAACAACAACGTCAACGGAGCGCCTTCCGCAACAGCTTTGGGATTGCGACGTAGGCTTAAGTTTTAGTTTTAGGTCAGTAGAATTTTTATCGCGGAGCAGAGTGCATCAATTCTACATAGTGGAAAAATAAAAGCAAATTTATACAAAACAACACATATGGTAAGAGGGGGTGAAGTGGCAAACATTTTGGTTTCGTTCCATTAAGTCTGTAAAAATACTTCAATCTTACAAAATGATACGAGTATATACAGTTATTGATCTATCTTTTGGCATCATTCGAATATAAAAATATTAATCATAAGACGGCTCTAAATTAAATGAAAGGCAAATACGAAAAAGGGGTTGATGTTGGAATCGGGGGGGGGTGAAGTGGGAATTTCGTAAAAATTATTATCAATGATCAAAAAATGAATTTCAAAGATGGAAAAAGTTTATTCTGAACTCAAAAATAATGAAGAATGATAAAAAGGCATTACAAGATATTTTAATCAGATTCGCAGTTTTGGCAACAGAAAAAACTATTTTGCATATTGGCACATCTCAAGTGAACGGGGCGATGGCACTCGCTGCATTTCACGGAATTGTTGCGATTCAACTTTTTAGGCATTTCACCCAAACAAACGATACAAAAGTCTGAATCAGAAGAAGAAGAAGTTCGCCTGTCTCGCTTCTTGGATGGTGGTGTCTTTTTGATTGGATTTATTATTTGTCGCTTCTTTTGAGCCGATTTTTGGCCGGAGTTTCTAGACTTTTGCGTTTTTCAGCTGATGTCAATACCGCTGATTCCATTGGCTTGCGCCCGCGATTTGATTTTTTAATTGGCGTAACACGATGAATTGGCCCGATTTCATGCAAAGTTTCATCAAGTGATGCCGTGGATGTTGTGGCCATATCCGATGTGCTTGCAAATTCAGATGTTGAAACTTCCTCTTCGGCTCCTGGCTAATCATCAAAAACCACAACGATATTGCGGCAATCATCTGGATTTGTGCTAATTTCCATTGCGGTTGCACCGATATTTTCACCACTTATTTCAGCCTGAATGAAATCGTCCTCGGTGAAAATGTCGGGATTAAATGGGAAAATACCAGTAGCGTTAAATCCTAATTTAATATTACGTGGTGTCTGCCAACATTAGACTTTGCCCATGCATTGGTTTGTGATGCGTAAAATTTCTTCAATGGGCCAAAAATAGAAACGTCTAATGGCTGCAAACGATGGCTGCAATGCGGTGGAAATGTGAATAATGCAATTCCATGATCAATGGCCAAGTCAATAGCCTCAACCGAAAGATGAGACATATGATTATCAAGCAGTAGTAATGTGTTTGAATCTTTTGACGAATTACTATGCTTGATGAAATGATTCATCAATTTAATGAATTCGTCCTTTTTCATCCATCCGGATCCATTAGCAAAGCCGACTGAGCCTGGCGTGCTATTATCCATGAAATGCGTTTGCATTTTTTTCTTGGAAACAAAAAGAACGGCGGAATCGAATGCCCAATAGCATTCACCGCTATTGCCATGGTTACATTCGTTCCCCGTTCTTGAGATGCCATTTGCCCAACTCTTTTGGTTCCTTTTTCCGCAATGACCTTTATCACCTTTGTCGGAACGGTTGGAAGGCCAGTTTCGTCCATATTCCAAATCCGATGAGGTTCAAAGGATTTATCGGTCTAAAGCTCATTTAAATGCACGATGAAGGAATCCACATTGGCCTTATTGAATGCTTTCATTCGATTTGCGCTGATTTGTTCAGGTGATCGTAATGTCAAATTCTTATGTCGCTTCATAAATCCTTCATACCAGTCTCGATACCAGTCTCCAGAGCCATACGACGTAATTCGTTTCGACTCAAACCAAAACAAAGTTTACTGGCACTCAGCAGATACTTCACTTCTGAATATCTAAAAAACAACAATATATAAGAAATTTTCTTTTTTTTATAACAAAAATAAAACATACGGGTTTTCCACCATTGTTTAATACAATCCAATAATTGCTGGTTAGAGGCCTTTGAAATATCTGGATATGCTTCATTAATCTTTTTCAAATAGCGATACAAATTGCTTTTTGGAATGTTGTGGGCTGGAGCAACCGATAAGGTCGATTTTTAGTCAATTTTTATTGCTTTTACAGCTGCAAGCACTTTATTTGGATCTGGAACTTTATCCTCAGTTTTCCTGACATATTTTCGAGGCATGGCGACTAAAAATTGTGAAAAATCACTTTATTCGAGTAAAAACAATGATCAAATAATAAGAACACATTGAAAGAAACACTAGAATATTCCAATGACATTTGTGGCAAAATTTCCCACTTCACCCCTCCTCAAGGTGATTGCGTGAATGTCAAAGTGATATAGAACCATTGTATAGAATTTGGAAAAAAATGCTAATCGAAAGAGAAAAGAATAAACTTTAATTCACATCTATTTACCTTATTTGGATCGTGGAAAAAATGCTATTTCACAACACAAAACAAATACAAAAAATTAATTGAATTTTTCTTTCTTTTATTTTCGTTAAAAACAACACAGTAAAATGCGTATGTACAGCTCTATGTCTTTTCAGTAATGACTGTTCGACACGAGCTACAAGAATATGTATACGATAGATGGCATACAATACTACAAATGACGTTTCCCACTTCACCCGCCTTCCCACTTCACCCCCTCTTCCCCTAGTGTTTGAATTAAATTACCTGGCGCCCAACTAAAAACGGAATGAAAGTCTATCACGTCTCTGAAAAAACAATTCAGTTTAGTATAGTGGACTTAAAGTGCTAGAGCTTCCAACACATGCAAGTGCAAAAAGCTTCGCATAGCGAAAAGAATCAAAATACTAAAAGAAATCTCCACATAGTGAAAATACATAGTGCAGTTTTTGCATAGCAAAACATAAATTGCAGTTTCGCATAGACGAAAAAGAAGTCAACAAACCATCAACCAGGGGAAGCAGAAAAACAAAAGTGAAGGACTGCAGCGTGGGACTACTAATTTAAACAGTTATTAATTTAAGCAGCGAAATAATGATATTGATGTAAGTGCAAATTCAGAATCAATTAGATCAGTGGTGGGCACTAACCCAACCAAGCATTTTGGCAATTTATGCGTAGAAAACACTGAACAAAATTAGGGTCTCAATTAATTAGTTGTAATGTATTGATTAGAAAAAATTATCTTTACAACAGTTTATGTGTAGCAAGATTTCAAAATGTTTGTGTGGTTCGATTTCATACATTTTATAAAAAAAGGAAAAAATACTCAGTGTGCAAAAATGCGAGTAACCGCTCAACAAACGAGCGTAATGTTACTCGGCTGAAGTCTGAAACGACACTGAAGCTGCGTTCGGAACGACGCTGCTTTGTGTTCGTATACAGTGAATTAGATATTCAAGCGACAAAAGAAATAAAAGATTGTAAAAATATTTAGCGAAATTTATTAATTAATTAAACGAGAAAAATGAGTGTAAGTAGGGAGCAAATACTCACAATTGTTGAGGCGGTGATTGAGTTGCATACAGAAAAATTAAACGATAAAATACAAGAACTGACTACAACACTGCAGCACCTACAACCCCCAAGCATAGAGACATATGCAACAGTATCCATTAGGCCCGGCGTGTCAAACAACAATACCACACTAGACCTGATAAAGTCCTTACCCGAGTTCAGAGGCGAAGCAACAGCATACCCAGCATGGCGGGAGGCGGCTCATTTCGCCATGAGGTATTACTGTGAGGGCTCTGAAAATTTGTACATAGCCATGGATATTCTTAGAAACAAGATTACAGGATCGGCTAACGCAACTCTATCATCATTAGTGTTAGTGGTAGTGTTACCCTTAATTTTAAGGCTATTATAGCCCGCCTGAACCAGCATTATTCTGACAAAAGAATAGTGTAGTGACAGCTCTTAATGATCGAGCCGGGGAAGACGCCCTACTAGTTTTTATATCGGGATTGCGTAGGCCACTCTGTGATATTATTTTCTCTGATAGGCCAGCAGACTTGCTTTCGGCTTTGGCCACGGCCCAGGAACTCGAAACAAACCAGAGACGGATCTAATTAAATCGGTTCGACCACAACAGCGTGCCTTAGCCCAGACTCATCAACATAGTAACACTCACCCCTCTTTCATGTTTAAAAAACCATACAATTACGACAGAAATAACGGTAACAACAATACGCAAACCCTAATGGACGTTGATCCGGGGACATCTATGTATATTCAGACCCGCCGCAGCCCCTACAGCAGCAACACCAGCCTAATGCCCCTATTCCTAAACATACGCACGATCACTTAGAATCCTCTAGACGAACGTTTATGCCTCGGGCCAAGAATCAGCGCATTAATTATATGATGATACCTCAGGAACTGTATAAGAATGACAGAAATGGCTACACATACGAGCAACAGGAAAACAACGGCACTAACGACCCTTATCTTGACAATGAAGACAACGAACAGCATCCTACACATAGGCTTGCCACCCGTCCTCCATTGTGGAGGACAGTCCTCCAAATTACTCAAATGTCCTCCGTCCTCCAAAGAGGGTAAAATGTCCTCCACGAACACGAAACTACTATTTCCTTTGTTAGCAAGAACGCAATGCGTCATAATAATCTGAGTTGAGTTTATGATCTCATTAAATGCAATATAAGTCTGATAAAAGCAGCAAAAAGCAATGACAAATATTTATTTAAACTTAAACAAACTTATTTAAACTTAAACATACTTTAACGCTTATAGTATACTCTAACTTTAAAACAAGCAAAAGCTGTTGCTAAACCAGTTAGCAATGAGTCAAAATGAGCAGAAATGTCACGTTTTCAAAATACTCTAAATTCAAAAAACGAAATAAGTCGAAGTAAAATGCTTCATTTCGAGGAAATTGAAAGAGATTTCAATATTATGAACGACGACATTGTGCTGAGACGGCGAAAAGTATATAAAAGCCGTATCGATCCCTTCGAGTTCGATGACGAGGACTTCTATAATCGTTACCGGCTTGAAAAAGTTGCTGCTCAGTTTGTAATTTATGTTTTGAACTTTCAAGAACCAAGCAGCAATAGAATACAATTGTTTTCTTTACCCCGTAAAGTAGGCAATAATTTTCGAATCAATCAGCTGTTTGTTTGTTTTGTTTATGTCCGAGATGGACAGATTAATCCTCGGAAAATTGTGCAGTCGATTTTTTTAGGCTGCCGTCTGCTTTTCACAAGTAGTCGACCGAAATCGTCCATTTTTAACTGCTAATTAATGTTCAGGAAAACAAATATTGCAAAATAATTGATTACAAAATAAATCGGTATGGTATAATTCCGAAAATAAATTCTCATTTGTAACTCCGAATCGCTGAAAAATTAAAGTCGACTTTATCTTTTTAGTCTTTTGCTAACTAAAGCCGGCTTTTATGCGGGACTATGATTATGCGCCATAGTCTTTAAAAAAGATATATATTTACGTAAATGAATTAATTCTTTTTGTAAATTGTTTTCGTACTTATGTTTTGATGCTATTTTTATGCTATGTTATGTTCATGTTTATATGTTAAAATTTTTTGGAAGCTTAATAGCCTATTTCCACTGAGCGCTTCACTGCAGTTAAGGGCGCTGTTAAATTTGAGAACTGTCAAGCGTTTCCACCGAAACTGAGTTAACTCCAACAGCTGGTTTTTGTTTACATTTTCATTTGGTGAAGTCAAATTCTGCATTTATATTTATTACATCGCCGCCATCTCCTTGTATACGTATGTATGGTTTCTTGTAATCCCTCTACTGCATGAAAACCACTCCGCTTTCCTTCTCAACAGTCTAGGAATGTCTGCGTTTTCATATTTGTGAAAATTTATCAATTTATTTATCAATTTATTTATCATTTGTCAATGTCTATTTCATTTGTGAAAGTTGTCGGCTGATTGATATCAGAGCTGTCTGAATTTTTTTATGTCAAGAGGGTTCATGAGAAATTCCGCGTTTTTTATTTTCATTTTCAGCATTTATTATTGGCAAATAATATAAGTTTTGACTTTGATTATGACAGACAATATGTATTTTTGCGAAAAATGTAGTAAAAAGTAATTGTCTTGGCAAAAAATCTACCACACCGAACGTAATTCAAATCCCTTCTTTCGTTTGTGTTCGTACGGCTCTTGCAGCGCCTGAAAGCATGCTATCAAAATTTGTACATTTGTGAGTATTGTCCCCCTATTTTAACATAACATTTTCTGTTAGACGTCTGTAAATGGCAAAACTGAGTTAACTCAGTTTTGAAAGTGAGTTTACGCACTTTGATACAAAAACAATTGTATGGGAATTTGAGCATTTAAATGCGATGTCAAACTGCAGTTAAGCGTAAACTGCAGTTAAGGCCCAGTGGAAATAGGCTATAAGTAAAGAAAAGTAAAAGTTTAACATGTACACTCTTTACTCTGAAAACTAAAACTGTATGATTGTTTGTAGTATTTATCAGTGTCCTCCACAGACATTTTAAAACGGTGGTAAGCCTACCTACATACGCCCCAACTAAAGCAGAAAGTTTCGAGGAGATTAATTTTTTAGAATGAAATCGCTCTTGCCGTACATCACGAAAACAGCAAAGAACGGCGAAGAGCTTAGAATTCTCATTGACACAGGCGCATCAAAAAATTATATTAAAAATCTTCGGGGAATCATACCGATAAGAAAACCATTCACATTTAAATCAATCAACGGCACTAATTCCGTAACCCAAAGCTGCCTCATTAATATTCTGAAATATACAACAAATTTTTTTTTTACTCCCAAACCTAAGTACGTTTGACGGTATAGTGGGATATGATTTTCTGAAAGAAATCGATGCAAAACTTGATATGCAGGAAGGATACTTATTCTACAAAAATGGCCACACACAATTGCAGCACCTCACAGGTAATCAGGTTAATCTCATTGCAATAGAAAACGAAACATGATCAAGAATAATATTAACGCTTTCGCGGACCCAAATAGAGCATTGCCCTATAATAATTCCGTAGAAGCCACAATCCGTACCAATACAACCGAACCAATATATAGTAGAAGTTACCCGTACCCAATTTCGGCCGCAGAGTTTATAAATAATGAAATCAAAACCATTTTGAAAGACGGGATAATACGTAAGTCCTGCTCTCGCTACAATTCCCCAGTACATGTAGTAAGCAAAAAAGGTCTGGACGATAATGGCAAACAGAAAATGCGTATGGTGATCGATTTCAGGAAATTGAACGACAAAACAACATCTGATCGTTATCCCATACCCGAGACATCAGTCATATTGTCAAACTTAGTAGAATCGCGGTACTTCTCTTCTTTAGACCTAAAATCGGGATTTCATCAAATCAAAATGTCCGAAGACGATAGACAGAAAACCGCTTTCAGCGTAAATAATGGAAAGTATGAATTTTGTCGATTGCCGTTTGGCCTGAAAAACGCGCCGAGCATCTTTCAGAGAGCGATCGATGACATTTTACATGAAGAAATAGGGAGGAATTGTCACGTCTATATAACAGTCACACCTGCAGGACATCGACAACATACTAAAAAAATTGGAGAAAGCGGGAATGAGGGTTTCATCCGAGAAATCAAAATTTTTTTAAACCACAGTGGAATTTTTGGGTTTCTTGGTCTCGCGAGAGGGTATTAAGCCGTGCCCGGATAAAGTTAAGGACATACTAAACCAACAAACCCCACAAACAGTCCGAGCATTACGCTCGTTTCTTGGCCTTGCTGGGTATTATCGAAGGTTCATTCGAGATTACGCAGCCATTGTGAAGCCATTGACTAAACATCTGCAATAAATCAAAGAATATAAAAATAACACTCGATCAGGAGGCTTTATATGCGTTCGAAAAAACTAATATTAGCATCTGAAGACGGGCTTTTGTACTATCCCGACTATAATCAACCTTTTGAACTAACAACAAACGCTTCGTCAGTCACTCTGGGCGCAGTACTATCCCATAAATGCAGACCGATAACAATGATATCCCGCCAGTGGCGCACACAGGGGGTTTTGGTGGTTCAAACCCCCCGAAATATTTTTAAGTTAGTACAGAAATTTAATTTAAAACCGTCGCATATATGTTAAATCATCAATAACACGACTCTACACAAAAAATGCACCTAAAAAAAGTGTTTTCTAGACTAACTTTGGGCCGCTGAACACGAAACTGAAGATCAAAACAATTTTGTTAGAAGCGTTTTCAAATCTTGGAAAAACCAGTTTTTACCCTGTTGTTTCAGTTATGAGCACATATCTCGTAAACGAACCATCTGACTAACACAAGACGTCCGTCGGTCAGAAGATAATACCTTAGCTTTTCCAGAAATATACAGATTGTCCGAATCAGATGAGATTTGGAGAAATTACTGACGATGAAAGTTGTAAAAAATTTAAATTTTTCGACCATTTTCAAAAATCATAAATTTTTGAATGTTTTTTTATAGATAAAATAAATTATTTCCTTTGGTTTTAAGACCTAAGATGAAAAACATATTATTTGCGCAAATATTAAGCCTACCATCAATGGAATCGAAAGAAAAATTACAAAGTTATGAAGCACTGAGTGAAAACACCAACTTTACATATTGCAACGATGAAGCCCTCTGTGCTGTGCTATGCATGAATAGCATACTTTTAGGCATGCACTTTGAAGTACGGCCGGCATGCTATAATTATGGCAAGGATGGTTCGCGAAAGGTGATGAGCTGTGCTAGAACAATCGAGATAGAGTACAACTAGCAGCGATTAAGCGATGTGAAAGTGGGAGAGCCGGTAGAAATACATGCACAGAATTTCACTAATATTATTGCAAAATTGCAACCTTGTAGTAGTAGGCCCCAAACTTGATCAGGAACGTACTTTTTCCCCCATATAAATTTCTAAAACGGGGTTGCTGTTCTAGTTCATTTCAATTTCCAGTGTTGCTGATGTGAGTCATTTTTTGTGACCAAAGAAATATTTCTTTTTATTTGTATTTTTTTTGGTGCAATTTCGTAATACGTTTGTATAGACTAACTACAAAAATATATTATTGCCCAAACGTGTCAAAAGAACCGTTTGCTATTCTTTTTATTGAATTAAGTTAAGGTTTTATAAGCTGCACAAAAAAAACAGTCCTGCGTTCGAACTAGAGCATTTATCACCAAAAGCATACCTGTTCTGATCTGATCGTTAGAGATTCGCTGAATGAAGAACTGCGAAATAAAAAGGGCGGCAATTGACCCTGTCGTATTCAACGCATTAAGCTTTGTGTTCTTTGGTATATTTTTCAATAATATCTACGTAATGAAACCAAAAAGTTGATATGTTGTGTATTTGATGCAGAAAAAAGCAAATAATTGAAAGGAAACTGGCGGAATTTTAGTTTGCACAATAATCCCTAATATCGGGATAAGAGCGGAAACAGTGAAGAGCTGATCACTGCCAGCACACACAGACTGTGTACGTGAATTGCAAAAAACGCACAAAAATCGGCTTACTCTCCCAGTTTCACATCGCTTAATCGCTGACAACTAGAATGTGCAAGAAACTTCGGCGCGATAAGAAAACTAGTATAAAAGCAGCAGTGTGCAGCGCAGAGAGTCGAGTCTGTGTTGAGCAAGCAAAGGGGAAACATGCAATAGTAGTAGTGTAAAGTAGTAACAAGTGTAAATTTGTAAATAAAGTGATAGTTGATTTTTGACTGCGTTTGCGCTGAATAATTGAAGTAATTTTATTTTCAAGCACAATCCAAACGAATCAGATACGAACTAGTCATTTTCGTAACAATATATTACACCGTACCCCTTCCAAATGTTGATATAGGCGTGAAACTAGAGTTCATTTACCTGGAATTTTATTTATTTAGTTTTTTATTTTCTGACCCAAAGTGATTTTTAAAGGACTTTAAAATTTTAAGGACATACACATTTCAAATATTTGCGGTTGTGCAAGATATGGGTATCAAATAAAAGAGAAAAATAGTCTCCTTTAAATACATTTTCTATTTTGAGCTTTCAGGACCAAAATATGTCAGGAAGGGGAAACATACCAGGTATTTCAGTATGAAGTGAGCCTTTTTTTGCGAAAATAAAACACTAATTTTTAATGGGAAAGTAAAAAACATTTTATTCAAAGTATTGGCCATTGCTAGCCACACATTTTGTCCATTTTTCAGGCAATTTGTGGACAGCGCGCCAATAGAATTGTTTGTCTTTTGAAGCAAACCAATCAGACACCCAATTTTCGACTTCCTCGTAGGAATCGAAGTGCTGCTCAGCCAATGCGTGTCCTATCGATGAAAACAAATGGTACTCGGAAGGAGCCAAGTCTGGTGAATACGGCGGGTGGTGTAGCAGCTCCCAGCTTTGATTGTATCCTGAACCGGTCTTGCTTTGTGTGCAGGTGCATTGCCATGGAGCAAAATTACCTTGCCGTGTCTTCTGGCCCATTCTGGTCGTTTTTCGATCAATGCATGGTTCGAATTGATCATTTGTTGTCGATAGCGATCAGTATTAACGGTTTCGCCAGGTCCGTTCGCTCTGCTCCCACCAAACACACAGCATTGTCTTCTTGCCGAATCGATCTGGTTTTGCAGTCGATGTTGAAGGTTGTCCCGGATTAACCCATGATTTTTTCCGTTTAGTATTCTTAAAATAGATCAATTTTTCATCGCCAGTAACAATTCGATGCAAAATTGATTTTCTTTCGTGTCTTTGAAGAAAAATTTCGCAAGTATTTTTTTCGGTTTTCCATCTGCCTTTCATTCAATTCATGTGGCACCCATTTTCCACACTTTCGGATCTTTCCCATAGCTTTTAAACGGACAGAAATTGTTCCTTGTGCAACATTTAACATTTTTGCCATTTGCTTTTGACTCAAAGTGTAATCTTTATCTAATATCGTTTGCAATTCGGCGTCTCCAAACTTTTTTGGTGGTCTTCCACGTTCTTCATTTCTCACATCAAAATCATTATTTCTGAACCGTTGAAACCATCTTTTGCATGTTGCTCTTGATAGAGCATGATCACCATATGCCTCGACAAGCATTCGATGCGACTCTGCAGCACTTTTCTTCAAATGAAAACAAAAAATTAATGCTTTCCGCAAATCATCACTATCTGGTACAAAATTCGACATTTTTAACACGATGAAAAAATATGATGTTGTTTGTTCAATGACTTGATGTATACTAAATATGCTTGACAGATGTCATAGCAACAAAACAAAAAAAAAATTAAGACTCGTTCACAACAAATATTCCCTATCGAGACATTTGTATCTTGAGGCTCACTTCATACTGATATACCTTCATACTGTACATGTTTTGGATCTCAGTCTGTAGATTCATACATCTAAATTTTATTCCATTTCAAAGTTCTCAAAAAAGTTACACGAAGCCCCCCCGAAACAAAATCCTGCGTGCGCCACTGTATCCCGCACACTATCCCCAACAGAACAGAACTACGCCACAAATATCTATGGTATACAGAACATAAACATTTTTACAGACCATCAACCCCTAACATTCGCTATCTCTGACAAGAACCCTAACACAAAAATTAAGAGATGGCGAGCCTTCATTGAGGAATTTTCGCCAAAATTCTATTACAAGCGCGGAAAGGAGAACATTGTGGCCGATGCGCTTTCAAGACAATACATTCATAATCATTTGGAAAATGAACGAACGACGATATCGATACCGATATCCAGTAAATCAATTTAAAAGCCAAATTATCCTTTCAAGATCCACTCACAGCTTTAGGGGGAAGAAAATAGTCTTCAAAAAGTTCTTAAGCCACACAATTAATTTTGCAAGCATATAGATAGATAGATAGATTTGAAAGGGGAAAATGTGCACTGAGACCAAAGTTGATCTATGGTGCCCCCTACAACTTTAGAGAACGTACCCCAGTCCCACCGACCTAATGAAGCTTAGTAACTCACGTGGGAGAAGGTGTTTGACGTTCTCTTCTGCAAGCCAGTACTAGTAGAGAGTACAACTAGAATGTGCAAGAAACTTCGGCGCGATAAGAAAACTAGTATAAAAGCAGCAGTGTGCAGCGCAGAGAGTCGAGTCTGTGTTGAGCAAGCAAAGTGGAAACATGCAATAGTAGTAGTGTAAAGTAGTAACAAGTGTAAATTTGTAAATAAAGTGATAGTTGATTTTTGACTGCGTTTGCGGTGAATAATTGAAGTAGTTTTATTTTCAAGCACAATCCAAACGAATCAGATACGAACTAGTCATTTTCGTAACATTTGGTGTCAGAAGTGGGATTGTGCTACTGAAAATAAAATTATAAAAACGCAGACATGGTTAAATTCGAGTTGCTGAAGGTGGACCAGCTGAAGAAGGAGCTGGCTGCCTGGAATTTGTCGACTGCTGGCGGAAAGGTGGAGTTGCAGCTGCGCTTGCGAGAGGCATGTGAGGCACGAAGCATCGATTGGACTGAGCACGAGTTCGGAACGCAGGAGCTAGAGGCGTCGACCAAAGTGGAGGAAACGCCTGCAGGTGCTGCAATGGACATGAGCCAGCTAATGGTTGCACTTAAAGGCATGTTCGAAACTTCCAACCGTGAAATGGCAGCCAAAATGGAAAATGAAAATCGCGAAATGTCGGCGCAAATGGCAGCGAAACTGGAAACCACGTATCAGGAAATTTCGGCAAAAGTCGAAACTACGAATCAAGAAATAGCAAAAACGGAAACGGCGCACCGAGAAGTAGCAGAGCGAATGGAAACCAAACTCCAGGAAAATGCGGAAAAATTTGAAAATGCAAATCGCGAGTTGTCCAGCAAGCTTCAGGAAAATTCTGCGCGCTTGGAGCAGAAAGTGGAAGAAATTTCAGACAGGGTGAACGTTAAAGTTGAGCATCGCGAGACGCGAATGGACAATTGGGACGAGTTGACGACCTGGATGATTCCCTGCACAAACGAGTTGACAGTCTGGAGGAGCGGCTTAGAGAGGTACAGCTGCGAGCAAGGGTGCAGCCCGTTCAGGAAAGTTTTGCCATAGAAGTGCCTACTTATGATGGTACTACGTCATTCGACACATTCAAACTACAATTCGATATGGCTGCTTTGGAGAGTCAGTGGACCGATGTTAGGAAAGGTCGGAGACTGATACTGGCTCTAAGAGGTCCTGCAGCTGAGGTAATAAAGACAGTTCCGGAAGGTTTTAGAGGTGATTACGAGACCGTCATAAAGGCGCTGGCGGCCAAATACAGTGACGAGCACAACAAAACATTGTACTACTGTGAGCTGAAGAACCGCAGGCAAAGAGCCTGCAGACATATGCAGCAGACATTGCGCGGCTCGTACAGTTATGCTACGCGAATTTTGGCGCTGATTATCTCAAGAGGATGAAGATTGAGGCGTTTATTGAAGGTCTTCATGACCCGGAGACACGTCGCAGTACATTGATGATGATGAAGCCGAAATTCCGTGAGACGGTGACAAGCGCTTTGACCTATGAGGCGGCCTGGAGGGGAAGTTTTCAAAATTCATCTGCGGAAAGGCGTCGAGCCCAATCTGGACGTGTCACGCAAAGCCGGACAGTGAGCTCAAAGGCACCAGCGAGGCTGCGGGCAGTGTCATCTAGAGTCAGTTGCTGGCGATGTGGCAAGCAAGGTCACATATCACAAGACTGCCATCTGCGAGAGAAGCGCCCCGCACGACAGGCGTCGCCAAGAAGGGCTGACGCCCTGCCATACCATTCTTGCAAAATCGAGCGCAGGCATGATTCGCAAGGCGAAAACAAGGGACAGATTGTGGATGTTCGGTCGGTAAGAGTTCTACAAGAGGAAGATTGGCTTGCGGGAAGGCTACAGAAGCACCAGCGCGAGGATACTGATCTCGCAAAAATCATCAAAGGCAAAGCGCAGAGAGTACGGCCGGACTGGCAGGAGATGGCTGGTGAGAGCCCGATCGCGAAGGCTTACTGGGCACAGTGGCAAAGTCTACGTCTGAAGGATGGCTGCCTATACCGCGAGTGGGTGAGCAGGGATGGCAGGACCAGAAAATCCCTAATAGTGGTCCCAAAAGGTCGGATCGACGATGTCATCAAGGCAAACCATAACGACTCCAGTGGAGGGCACCTAGGCATCGCAAAAACTGTCGCCAAGATAAGAAGGCGGTTCTATTGGGTAGGATGCCAGGAGTCTGTCGCTGTGTGGATCAGAGGCTGTGATCGGTGTTCGGCTGCGAAAGGGCCGAGGAGAAGATCGCGGAGCCGCACTCAACTAGTCGAAAACAGGTTAACAGCGAGCTATGGTCTACAGGCTAACCCAGAAGGGTTCCAAGAAGGCGATCTGGTAATGCTCAACAACCCGCAGCGGAAGGAAGGTTTGTCTCCAGAAGTTCAAACATCATGGGAAGGACCGTACAAAGTCGTGACAAAGATTAATGACGTGGTGTACAGGGTTCAACGCTGCAACAACAGAAACGCCAGGTTGAAAGTAGTCCATTTGGAGCGCCTGGCGTCCTACTCCGGCGGAGCCTCGGTACTTGTTCGGGACGAACAAGTCTAAGTGGTGGGCAGTGCAACGATGAAGCCCTCTGTGCTGTGCTATGCATGAATAGCATACTTTTAGGCATGAACTTTGAAGTACGGCCGGCATGCTATAATTATGGCAAGGATGGTTCGCGAAAGGTGATGAGCTGTGCTAGAACAATCGAGATATAGAGTACAACTAGAATGTGCAAGAAACTTCGGCGCGATAAGAAAACTAGTATAAAAGCAGCAGTGTGCAGCGCAGAGAGTCGAGTCTGTGTTGAGCAAGCAAAGGGGAAACATGCAATAGTAGTAGTGTAAAGTAGTAACAAGTGTAAATTTGTAAATAAAGTGATAGTTGATTTTTGACTGCGTTTGCGCTGAATAATTGAAGTAATTTTATTTTCAAGCACAATCCAAACGAATCAGATACGAACTAGTCATTTTCGTAACAATATATTACACCGTGACCCTTCCAAATGTTGATATAGGCGTGAAACTATAGGTCATTTACCTGGAATTTTATTTATTTAGTTTTTTATTTTCTGACCCAAAGTGATTTTTAAAGGACTTTAAAATTTTAAGGACATACACATTTCAAATATTTTTTCAAATATTTGCGGTTGTGCAAGATATGGGTATCAAATAAAAGAGAAAAATAGTCCCCTTTAAATACATTTTCTATTTTGAGCTTTCAGGACCAAAATATGTCAGGTAGGGGAAACATACCAGGTATTTCAGTATGAAGTGAGCCTTTTTTTGCGAAAATAAAACACTAATTTTTAATGGGAATGTAAAAAACATTTTATTCAAGGTTTCATTTCTCATTTCATTTCTTTATTTCTTACGGCTTTATTCAGCCTAATTCTTTACATTCTTAAAAATAGTATAACATTAATACTACTACTTAATAGTTACCTTATGTCTATTGTTTTACACAAATTAAACAAATTTCGTTTAAACAAATTGATATCTTCTGGCCCATTCTGGTCGTTTTGCGATCAATGCATGGTTCAAATTAATCATTTGTTGTCGATAGCGATCAGTATTAACGGTTTCGCCAGGTCCGTTCGCTCTGCTCTCACCAAACACACAGCATTGTCGTCTTGCCGAATCGATCTGGTTTTGCAGTCGATGTTGAAGGTTGTCCCGGATTAACCCATGATTTTTTCCGTTTAGTATTCTTAAAATAGATCAATTTTTCATCGCCAGTAACAATTCGATGCAAAATTGATTTTCTTTCGTGTCTTTGAAGAAAAATTTCGCAAGTATTTTTTTCGGTTTTCCATCTGCCTTTCATTCAATTCATGTGGCACCCATTTTCCACACTTTTGGATCTTTCCCATAGCTTTTAAATGGACAGAAATTGTTCCTTGTGCAACATTTAACATTTCTGCCATTTGCTTTTGACTCAAAGTGTAATCTTTATCTAATATCGTTTGCAATTCGGCGTCTTCAAACTTTTTTGTTGGTCTTCCACGTTCTTCATTTCTCACATCAAAATCATTATTTCTGAACCGTTGAAACCATCTTTTGCATGTTGCTCTTGATAGAGCATGATCACCATATGCCTCGACAAGCATTCGATGCGACTCTGCAGCACTTTTCTTCAAATGAAAACAAAAAATTATTGCTTTCCGCAAATCATCACTATCTGGTACAAAATTCGACATTTTTAACACGATGAAAAAATATGATGTTGTTTGTTCAATGACTTGGTGTATACTAAATATGCTTGACAGATGTCATAGCAACAAAACAAAAAAAAATTAAGACTCGTTCACAACAAATATTCCCTATCGAGACATTTGTATCTTGAGGCTCACTTCATACTACATATACCTTCATACTGTAGGGAATTCTTTGTAAGGTGCCACCCCTGCTCGATTTCGACGTTCCAGCAATCCAAGCAAACAAATTCCTACCGTCATTTAAGGTATATATAACAACATTAATTTTAATGTAGTTTTTGAGGGAAAAGACGCAATAACACGCTCTGGGTAAATAAAAGTGTAAAATTTGGTTTAAAACATAAAAATGAAAACTTAAGGTGTTTCTTGCGGTGAAAAAGTAACCAAAAACTTATAAAAAACTAAGGTAAATATCAGTGTTGGACTTAATTTTTAATGGTTTTTCATAATCCGAAATGATATCGGACCATATCGTAAAAGGAAAAAATTTATACAATGATTTCCAAAATGGCATAAAAATGTAAAGTGCCACCTTTTTTTCTTTGTAAGGTGCCACCCACCTTTTTTCATTGTTTTGTTGTCCTATATCGGTAAAATGCCTTTTTGTTGCTCGGAATCGTCATTAAAAGGAATTTAAAGTGTTCTTAGTCAATTTTTCTCTAATCCTATCATGAGGAATAAATGTGTTCAGTTTTGTGCATTAATTTCCATACAATTATTCGTTTTATTCGTTACCATTCAATTTGCATTTTGCTTTCGGTCATTTTCTATTCAATTCAAATTAAATTCAATAATCTTTCGTAAATTTTCTAAATCATGAATTTTTACTTTAGTGTTTTATGTTTTTAGCGGTTTTCTTAGGGGGTGGTACTTTATATTAAAACATTTTAGGGTTTCGATTTTGAACACTTCGGGAAATTGGCTGTAAAATTCGGCCTCTTTCCAACGGTATATTAACATTGGCGATACGTTAATTTTCTAACGAGTTATGCGCAAAAAAGCTATGGGGTGGCACCTTACAAAGAATTCCCCTACATGTTTTGGATCTCAGTCTGTAGATTCATACATCTAAATTTTATTCCATTTCAAAGTTCTCAAAAAAGTTACACGAAACCCCCCGAAACAAAATCCTGTGTGCGCAACTGTATCCCGCACACTATCCCCAACAGAACAGAACTACGCCACAAATAAGCGCGAATTACTTGCAATCGATTGGGCACTAAAGGCACTCAGACACTATATCTATGGTATACAGAACATAAAAATTTTTACAGACCATCAACCCCTAACATTCGCTATCTCTGACAAGAACCCTAACACAAAACTTAAGAGATGGCGAGCCTTCATTGAGGAATTTTCGCCAAAATTCTATTACAAGCGCGGAAAGGAGAACATTGTGGCCGATGCGCTTTCAAGACAATACATTCATAATCATTTGGAAAATGATACGAACGACGATATCGATACCGATATCCAGTAAATCAATTTAAAAGCCAAATTATCCTTTCAAGATCCACTCACAGCTTTAGGGGAAAGAAAATAGTCTTCAAAAAGTCCTTAAGCCACACAATTAATTTCGCAAGCATATAGATAGATAGATAGATTTGAAAGGGGAAAATGTGCACTGAGACCAAAGTTGATCTATGGTGCCCCCTACAACTTTAGAGAACGTACCCCAGTCCCACCGACCTAATGAAGCTTAGTAACTCACGTGGGAGAAGGTGTTTGACGTTCTCTTCTGCAAGCCAGTACTGGCCCAGGTGAGCGATAAGCGATTGGTAACACGGAGGAGAAGTGTGAAAAAACCGACAATACACACATAAAATGCACCAATACTCTCACATAACAGCTGATACTTAGTCCCCACAGCTGATACTCGCGCCTCCATACAAACTGAAAATGGAGGGTTGTTGTGTTGGTCAATTCAAAATGGAGGGTTGTTGTGCTGGTCAATTTTCATGTGTGAGGGTTATCGTTGTAGTTCATTTTTAATTGCATAGAATATTAATTAATTTTTTGCACAGAATTCTGTGATACGTTTATAGAAAAATGAATATAAAAATCTATTATTGCTTACAAATGTAATAAAATTGTTTGAATATGTCTCTAACATGTCATTATTTAAGTTTTCATTGACTCATTACAAACATTTCATTACTCATTACATTTTACACCAAAAGCATCTCTGAACTCCGATGATTTGGTGTTTAATTTGTAAACAAACAGCGCGGGAAGCAATCAGAGACAAGTTGAACTTTAGAAAATTTGCATTTTATTAACATACATTCATTCTTTTCAGATAAAAATCATAATAACACATCAAGCAAGTGCATCCAGCAATGCCACGCCAGCGAAATTGTGTCCGGAAGTGCTTGGAAGCACGAAATTTTTACTGGGCTCCGGCTGGGCACCTATGACGGTCACCAGGGTGCAGTCTGGTGTTTGGACGTCGACTGAACTACGTCGATGCTGATATTCGGCGCTGGTGATATGACCACCAAGATTTGGGATGTAAAGTTTGGTACTGTAATCGCGTCCATACCGGCCAAGTCGTCGGTGCGCACCTGCAATTTCAGTTACTCTGGCAATCAGGCAGCTTATTCGACGGACAAGGCTATGGGTCAGAGTTCGGAACTGTTTGTGATTGATGTGCGCACGATCACGTCAATGCTGTGGGGTCCACTGGAGGAGACCATCATCACTGATGTGTATAAATTGCTGAATGTAGTGAAAAATATGTACTAAAGTTTATTTTTGTAGGTCATGATAATGGACAAATTTCGATCAGGGACATACGCAAGGGCGGCAGAGAGATCAATTCGGTAAACGACCACACAGCCGGCATCAATGATATGCAACTGAACAAGGACAGCACCATGTTTGTCACGGCCTTAAAACAGACTTCGGCAAAGTTTTTCGACTTTGAGTCTCTGATGTCTGTGTGTATCACATCTCCGCATGCTGCTTCGGAGCAGAGAACGAGTGTGTGTCACCACTGTACCTAGTCACTGTTGTTAAACCGGTTTTTCTATTCTTTTCCGCAGATTCAGGTGGCCATTAAGTGCCTCTGCCGTGAGCAAATGCAGTCAAATCCAATGGAGTTTTTAAAGGAGGCGGCCATTATGCATTCCATCCAGCACGAGAATATTGTTCGGCTGTACGGCGTAATGTTAGCAACGGACTCCCTGATGCTGGTTACCGAGTTAGCTCATTTGCGTTCGCTGCTGGAGTGTCTTAAAGATGCGGGGTTGCGCATGAGCTTCCTCACCATACCGACGCATTGTGAGTTCGCTATGCAGATATGCAATGGCATGCGTTATTTGGAAAACAAAAGATTAATTCACAGGTGAAGACGAAGCTGCAATGTGCTTCTGAGTGGAGTGGTTTGCAAAATGGTTGCGATGAATACAAAATACTGTTTATAATCTATTGTAGATATCTCACAGTGGCGCCTCTGGAAGGGCTTCCCAGTTCGAATCGTTAAAAATTGATTATAAAAAGATACTTCATTTGCTAATTCGCTGCCGATTGGTGCTGTTCTGTTTAGCATTAGCACTGGAGAGCAATCTGCAGGTCCCCATATCCAACCAACTTTTGTATTTATCCAAAAGCGTAACGAAGAGTAACGAAAAATATAAAACGAACCTGGCGATGTTTGGAAGTAAGATCAATAACAAAATATATGCCAGAACCAGAAGAAATCGACAAAGGCATTTTTATTCATAACGCGGAGGGTTTTAGCATTGTTAACAAAAAACTTCTGTATAAAAAGTTATAGCGCTCGAGGGTTATTTGTTGTATTTTTCAAGTGCTACGTGTGCCAAAAAGAATTTCAACCTCCTTAAACGAATAATATACAGAACAGTCAATTGTAATGGAATTAAAATATGCTAAAATTATGCGCTCAATTCTTCTACAAGTACTTTGATTTGGTCGCCCAATTGCCAACTCCTCGATTTCATCAGTTCGCTTCAGTCTAGCTTACAAGAAGGAGTTGCTTTCTGCAGCAACACGGGTTGACCCAGCATGGCTGCCAATTGTGCAGCATTGGGTGCACATAATAACATAACAAAGTTTATAAGATGTATGCATTTTTATTGAAATAATTGACAATTATGAAAATAATAACATAACAAAGTTTAGAAAATGTATGAATTTTTTACTGAAATAGTTGACAATTATGAAACTAATAACATGCATCGAGAAAATGAATGCATTTTCTATTAAAATGATTGACAATTATGAAAATAATAACATGCATCGTATTAATACGCATTTTTCTAAAATAATACGAAAGACAAGCTACCTCTAAATTGCAACTTTGCGCTTTGTTCTAACTTCAACGTGACCACACTGTTGAACCTTAACAGCCAATAGGTCTGTTTGTGAACGAATAATTTATACGAATTTGTAGGCAAATGGAAACAGCAAAGAAAGTGTGCGTTCACAAGTCTGCTGACCCACAACCTTGTTAAGCGTATCCTGCTGCAGCTGAAAAGGAAAAATCGCAGATTGAGCACAACGAACCATTTGCCTTTTGCATTAATATTTTTCACTGGATTTTTTTGTACTGGAAAAGTTCCCAAACAGACCTATTCAGATTGTGTATGTGAAATGCAAAAAATGGTCAAAAAATCGCTTCCCCTCCCAGTTTCGCATCACGTTATCACTGATGTTGGCATTCATGTAGGCTACGTTGCCTTCTGGCCTAATAAAATTCATACCGATACATTTTTCAAATTCATGTATTAACACGTTGACGGACACTTGCGGCTATAGCCGTCAAAGCGAAGTTCACTATGTGGCATGACGGCTATAGCCGTCTAAAACGAAACGGTCGTTTTTGGACACTGCGGCTATAGCGGCACAAATGTGCATTTACCGGGGTACAAGTAGAAGCATGTTTTGTAGTAGTGTCATGTTTTGGAAACAATTTTTTGAATTAATCAAAATTAAGTTTATTTAAGCAGAAAAAGTAAAACTATACTTCTAATAGTGTCAATTTTCGAACTTCACTTGTTCCTAGTGTCCGTCAATGTGTTAACAGCCCAATTCTTAATAAATTCACCATATTGACTATTTGTCAAGTTTTTACTATTTGTCAAGAATCGGCATTCTATTTCTAAAAGTAAAAGCTCTTTCCTTGATAAATTGTCAAAAGTGTAAATGGTATTTGAGAATAGTGTAGTGGTACCGCGTGACCACTAATGCCAGCACTATAGCGCACAAGCCAATCGGCAAGACCGACGTGCATTGATCGGTGCGCGCGCCACTTTGTTTGTTTACATTTGCAAGTGTCAAGTGTCGCATGCACAAGAACGCCGGCGTCACTCAAGTGGCCTGCACTTGCACAAGCGACACATGTCACAACACATGTGGGCACTTGCACCGATCGCGCATTGCTATACGACCCGACCTACCGCAGGTCGACGCAGAGCGTTGGCCCACTTAAGGAAAATGCCGCGTCGACAGAGTTGACCCGCGCTGTGATTGGCTCGATGCAAATCGACTGGAAATGGAAGGAGGAGCACTGGAATTGCCCCTCCGCACAACCACTGTAAATTTAGTATATAAGCCACTTATTTGAAAAATAAAGTCAACTTCTCGTACTGAGATCTAGCGACGAACATTGTCTGTTCATTTCACCGAGAAAACATTTCGGCCTTTGTGGCCAGAATTCCTGGCGCACTCCCGCTACTAAAAAAGGAGAAACCCGGACTCCGACGAACTACAATTCCACCTATAGGGCAAAACCACCACATGGCGATCCTGCCAGACCGAATCCTCTGATTCGCAGACTCAGTACTAATTCAGAAACATAAACACTTAAAAGAAAAAAGAACACCGATCCTGCAACCAACAAAATTCAAACTCCAAACACATCCCACTGGAACAAACAGCCGACAACCATTTGATGGCAACAGCAGAAGAAGTCGCCGAGTTCGAACGGTGGATTCAGGAACATTTAAATTGACATTTCCCCTAAGAGACGCAAAAACAGAACTAACTTTTCAAATGGTCAACGACGATTTTCCAATTATCACAGATGGAATTTTAGGAAGAGATTTCCTACTCAAATACATGTGCAAAGTAGATTACGAAACCCTCACTTTAACAATTATTATAAACGAAGTTGAACACGTATTCCCCATTACAACAAAAACCCCACACAACAAAACACACACAATTCCACCCAGATGCGAAGTCATATTACCAATTAATTTAAACCTTGAAGAAGACACCGTCATTTTAAATAAAGAACTCACAAACGGAGTATTCTTAGCCAACTCCATTGCACCAGCAAAAGGCAACTGTCACATCAAAATCATTAACACAACAAACAAAACAGTCACAATAAAAGACATAGAACCACAAATAGAAAAACTGTCAAATTACACAATATTGAGAACACAACACAGAAATAAGTGCACAAACAATAGCAGATTTGAAAAACTAATAACTACACTAAGACTAGACACTTTTGACCCACAAATTAAACAAGAACTAAGGGACATTTTTCAACGGTACCAATCAATATTTCATTTGGAAGGAGAAGAACTTACTACAAACAATTTTTACGAACAACACCTAAACCTAGAAAACACAACACCAGTTTACATAAAGAATTACAGGCTACCACAAACACAACAAGAAGAGATAAAACAACAGGTACAGAAACTAATAGACAGCAACATAATAGAACCCTCAACAAGCCCATATAATGCACCTCTGCTATTAGTACCGAAGAAAAGTGATGATAACACAAAAAAATGGAGACTAGTTGTGGACTACAGAAAACTCAATGACAAAATAATTAACGACAAATTTCCACTCACCCGACTAGAAGACGTTCTAGACGTCCTAGGAAGAGCAAAATACTTTTCAACTTTGGACATGACCAGTTCTTTCCACCAAATCCCCTTAGCACCAAGTTCAAGACCACCCACAGCATTTTCAACTCAAGATGGACACTACCAATTCAAAAGACTCCCTTTTGGACTTAAAATATCCTCTAATAGTTTCCAAAGAATGTTGACAATAGCTCTCAGCGGATTAAGCTCAGAAGCGTTCTTATACGTTGATGACATTATTGTGTTTGGATGCTCACTAAAGCATCACAACGCAAACTTAATCAAAGTATTTGACCGATTGCAACAATACAACCTGAAGCTAAACGCAAGCAAATGCCACTTTCTTAGACCAGAAGTTATCTATTTAGGCCATTTAATCACCGACAAAGGCGTTAAGACAGATCCAACCAAATGCGAAGCAGTTATGAAATACCCCACGCCAAAAAACGCAGATGACGTACGAAGATGCATAGCCTTCTGCAATTACTACAGACGTTTCATACCTGACTTTGCGAATATCGTCAAATGTTTAAACTCTCTCCTCAAGAAAGGGACACCTTTCATTTGGTCAGACGAGTGCGAACAAGCCTTTAAAAATTTAAAAGAAAAATTAGTCAATCCACCTGTACTACAATATCCAGATTTTAACAAACCCTTCATACTAACAACAGACGCCTCAGACTTTGCCTTAGGAGCAGTACTATCACAAGGTGAAATAGGACATGACCTACCAATCTCTTATGCAAGCAAATCACTACAAAAACACGATATAAATAAACCAATTATAGAAAAAGAACTCTTAGCAATACACTGGGGAATAAATTATTTCAGATCATATCTCTACGGTAGAAAATTCGTTGTAGTAACTGACCATAGACCACTAGTTTCACTATTTTCTCATAAAAACCCATCGTCGAAAATGACAAGAATCAGATTAGACTTATCTGATTATGACTTCGAAATAATATACAAACAAGGAAAAATTAACACAAACGCGGATGCTTTATCACGCATAAAAATCGACAGCGACACCCTGAAGGCAATGATTCCAACACAGGAAGATAACGTACATGACGGCAAACGAAAAGAAATTCTAGCAATTACAAGGAGCAAGGCAGCAAATTTAAGAGCAAATGAAACAAAGAACATTGAAGATGCGCGCATTACTGAAAATGAGAATAATGGTACCAATACACGTGACAATAGGAAGGACAAATCTCAAGAGCCCGATCAACTCTACATATGGGAATGTACCTCTATGAACGACGTGAAAAATATGAAAAAATTGAAATTTGAAATTAAAGAAAAGCATCGGCCGATGATACATATTGATAATAATGAAGTGCACGTGACTTGTAGCGATGACCCTTTGAATCTAGATTCAATGTTGGAGAAACTACACAGTTCACTAAAGAACCTGCATATAAAGGAGCTAGCCCTTTGCAGAGAAAATTTTACATTTGAAAATACTACAATGAATGCATTCAAGAAGAGATATAATGAATTAAACAAAAATAAATGCTCGCCTATAAAAATATTAATATACAACGCTCCACGAAATATACAAAGCAAATTGCAACAATACAAACTAATTGATGAATATCATAACGCCAGCACAGCCGGACATCTAGGAATTCGAAAAACGATTCTAAAATTAAAACAACGATATATATGGAAAAATATGCGACAAATGGTAAAAGAATTCGTTAACAATTGCCTGACCTGCTGCAAGAATAAAATAATTAAGCACACAAAAGAGAAACTGGTCAAAACAGACACGCCAAAAACAAGCTTCGACACAATAACAATTGACACAGTCGGACCGTTACGTATATCAAACGGATACCGATACATACTGACAATGCAGTGTGACCTTACAAAATTCGTCATAGCACACCCGATAGAAACAAAAGACGCGGAAACAATAGCAAAAACACTGGTAGAACAATTCATACTCAAGTACGGTTGCTTCAACACGTTGAAGTCAGACAAAGGCACCGAATTTACAAACGAGCTAATGCACAACATATGCAAGCTACTTGACACGCGACAAATCTTTTCGACGCCTTACCACCACCAGACAATTGGCGCACTTGAACGCAACCACAGAACCTTAAACGAATACTTACTTGCTTTTACAGACGATTATGAATGGGACAAGTGGGTACCGTATTACACATTCGCGTACAACACGACACCACACGTCGAATCGCTATATTTACCATATGAACTAGTGTTTGGTAAATTGCCACAATTGCCAAGTGACACAATAAACAGCACTAAAAACACTTATGACATTGAAAATTATGCTAAAGAATTGAAAATTAGGTTACAAACATCAATAAATAAGGCTAGAAATATTATAGAATTAGCAAAAGATAAGAGAAAACTAAAATACGACACTAACATTAATATAACAAACTTAAAAGTAGGAGATTTAGTATATGTAAAGTTAGAGACACGCAAGAAACTGCAAAGTCCATACCACGGACCATACAGAATAGTAGAACGAAAAGGTGTAAACACAATAATAGATATTAATGGAAAACTCAAAGAACTACATAATAACAATCTTAAAATATTCTTAGGAGATAAACAATAAATGTAAGACATTAATCTAACTCAACAAAAACAAAATATATTTTAAGAACACATACAATTATTATTAGAACATAACCTAACCACATAATCGTTTTATTAGATATCATATTGTACACTTATTTAATAACAACATTGTAAAGCAATTCCAATGCCCCCCCCGAAATTCTAAAAATTTTTCCAAGGAACAATTTTTCGCTTAAGGGTAAGGGTGTAGTGGTACCGCGTGACCACTAATGCCAGCACTATAGCGCACAAGCCAATCGGCAAGACCGACGTGCATTGATCGGTGCGCGCGCCACTTTGTTTGTTTACATTTGCAAGTGTCAAGTGTCGCATGCACAAGAACGCCGGCGTCACTCAAGTGGCCTGCACTTGCACAAGCGACACATGTCACAACACATGTGGGCACTTGCACCGATCGCGCATTGCTATACGACCCGACCTACCGCAGGTCGACGCAGAGCGTTGGCCCACTTAAGGAAAATGCCGCGTCGACAGAGTTGACCCGCGCTGTGATTGGCTCGATGCAAATCGACTGGAAATGGAAGGAGGAGCACTGGAATTGCCCCTCCGCACAACCACTGTAAATTTAGTATATAAGCCACTTATTTGAAAAATAAAGTCAACTTCTCGTACTGAAATCTAGCGACGAACATTGTCTGCTCATTTCACCGAGAAAACATTTCGGCCTTTGTGGCCAGAATTCCTGGCGCACTCCCGCTACTAAAAAAGGAGAAACCCGGACTCCGACGAACTACAATTCCACCTATAGGGCAAAACCACCACAATAGCTTACAAATTGAAATTTTTTGTTAATTAAATTAACAAAACAAAAACAAAACATGAATTTAATTATTGGTATTTATTATTATTATTAATTATTGTTATTTATTGTTATTATTGTTATTTAGTTGGTATTTATAACTTTTTCTTCATGATTTATTCTTTTTATTTTCTTAAAGTTTATATAATTTAGTATTTTTATGTGTTCTTTAGTATTTTTATTTTATTCTTATTTTTCGTTTTACTTGCAATGTGCTCGTTTAGCCAAATGCAATTTTTTCCAGCAAGAACGTGTCGGGAGTGGTTTCAACGTTTTAAAAATGGTGATTTCGATGACGAAGACAAACATGGTGGTGGAAGAGAAAAAACCTTCAAAGATGAACAACTAGAAGCATTGCTTGATGAAGATTCGTGCCAAACCCAAGAAGAGCTTGCCGAATCGTTGGGAGTGAGTCAGCAAGCCATTTCAAAACGTCTCAAGGCCCTGGGCATGATTCAGAAAGAAGGAAACTGGGTGCCGTACGAGTTGAAACCGACAATGCTCGGCCTCACGTCGCAAAAGTGGTCAAAAAGTACCTGGAAACGCTGAAATGGGAAGTCTTGCCCCACCCGCCGTATTCCCCAGATGTCGCCCCTTCTGACTTCCACCTATTCCGTTCGATGGCACACGGCCTGGCAGATCAACATTTTCAATCCTTCGAAGAATTGGAAAAATGGATTGCTTCATGGATAGCGTCAAAAGAGGACTCCTTTTTTCGAGCCGGGATCCGAAAATTGCCGGAAAGATGGGAGAAAGTTGTCGCTAGCGACGGACAATACTTTGAATAATACATCTGTAAGCACTTTTTCGCAATAAAGCTTTTAATTTTGGAAAAAAACGGCGGAAGCAAAGTTGTACACCTGATACAAATTACATTCATGATAAAAACTTGATGGTCGTTAACAAAATTTTTCAATTTAAACAAATTTTTTGGGGATTCAACCACGTCAGAATTCGTTTAAATTTTTCAATTCAAACAAATTTCATTTGGATTCATTTCAAAACACGCAACCAGACAGCGCAACGATTAGATTGATAACGAGCTGTTCTCAGCAAATTTGTTGAAGCGAAAGCGATCGTCAACGAAAATAAGTATACACACAAAAAATGAGCGCGAACAAGGGAAATTGTGTTTGCTTTTGTTGGTTTTTTGGTGGTTGATTATTTCATTGCATGTGAAGTCAGCGCACACAATTATGCGAATATTTTCGAATAGCCGAAGTGCGTATGGGACCTGCTGCGCTGCGGTAACAAGGCGAATCACAGCAGCAGTCGCAACATCACAGCTCGCAGTTGATGTGCGACTGACCACATCAACATAAAGCAAATTATGAAAGCTGATATCGAATTAAGAAGTGTGCCGAAGTCATCGCGAATATCTTCGAATAGCCGAAGTGCGTATGGGACCTACTGCGCTGGTACACAAATTTATGCGAGTTGACACCTCTATGTGTTTATTTGCTTAGTGGCAATAGTGAAAGACCACGTGAATGTTCGTCCGAGGCCGACATCGAGGACTATTGATTTCCTGCCGTATGTGTGTATCGTAGAACCGTTCGCTGCAAAAAGAAGGAAGCTACACCTTTTCAACCTCAAAATGAGAATGCGTAAATGCATAATAAGAAATATAAATACATAATGGGAATACGTTAATTCAAAATGAGAAATACAAATTCGCAATGAGAATGCGTAAGTTCATAATGAGAAATATAAATTCGTAATGAGAATGCGTAAGTTCATAATGAGAACTATGAATTCATAATGGGAATACGTAAATTCAAAATGAGAAAAGGAAAATTCAAATTGAGAATGCGTAAATTCAAATTGGGAAAAGGAAAATTTGAAATGAGAACTATGTAGTATAAGGTTTATTTTTAGTATGAGTAACTTTTATTATATGATTTTAATAACAAAATGCAAACAAAAAGTGCTTAAACAATTTTTACATCCCTACGTCCATATCCTGTAAAGCAAGGCCATTTGCATGAAAAGTTGTGGTGTGCTGTACAGCTCTGGCACAATCTCCATCAGTAATGGTTTGCTTTGCATTATCTATTATTCCCTCAAGATACTGTAAACGTTGTTCGCATAATGAAGGAGCGTGGACATTAGGAATGCGCAAATTACACTTCACTTCATTTTTAATTTTTGCCCAAATAGTTTCGATTGGGTTAAGCATTGGCGAATATGGGGCCAAGCGCAAAACTGTGGCTGCCCCTGCCGAATGCTCTGCAACTTTTATTTCCATGGTTGAATGGCACAGGGCGTTGTCGCAAACGATAACTAAGTCTCGCGCATTGTTCCCCATATTCACCCACCGCTCTAAAAGTCTTTGGATCCAGCTTCCACATGCTTCCGCCGTAAAAGACCCTCTGCGGCGCTCCAATAGCAAAACACCGGCCGTTGTTATAGCGCCTATCAAGTGAACATTTGGGCCACGTGCTGCAGGTAAACTTTGAACGGCACGCTGTCCAACCCTCGACCAACCCCGAGACCTTCTGCAGAAAAGATTAAAATTGGTCTCGTCCATCCAAGCGATTTGTTTGCCGTCGCGGATGGCTTGATTGAGCTTTTGTATGTATTCCGCTCGTTTTTCCTTATTTGCTTGGGAATTCATAGTGGTCGGCATTGTGTGGACATTCTTGAGGCTGTACATCCTGTCCTCAAGATGGTTTCCAACGGTCGTTGTTGTGACCACAATATTAAAATGTTGCCGTATTTTTTCTGCCATTTGCTTTAGACTTAAACAAGAAAAAATATTCTCATATTGAATTTACGCATTCCCAAATTGAATTTGTCTTTTCTCATTTTGAATTTACGTATTCCCATTATGTATTTATATTTCTCATTATGAACTTACGCATTCTCATTACGAATTTATATTTCTCATTATGAACTTACGCATTCTCATTACGAATTTATATTTCTCATTATGAACTTACGCATTCTCATTATGTATTTATATTTCTCATTATGATTTAACGCATTCTCATTATGAATTCACATATTCTCATTTTGAGAGGGGACTTGAATGTACGAATCGGAGATTTACAAGTAGACATGGATGACATTTTACAGAGCGATATTGTTGGAGGTAAAGAAAAGCGAAATTCAAAAGACAAAGTAGTCAATAGAAATGGGAAAGAATTTATGGACTTTTGTGAAAACATTGGACTTATAGTACTAAACGGAATGACGAAAAGCGATGACAATGGAAACTTTACTTTTATAAGCAGTGTAGGAGAGTCCGTAAACGACATTTGTGCTGTCTCTAGAGACGTAGCCAAACTGGTGTTGGATTTTAAGGTGGAGGATAAGGTATGGTCTGATCACAGGCCAATTGCACTTTCGTTGCAGCTGAAGCTGAATGTTTCCAGTGAAAAGCACGAAAGCTTATTACCTACATTGTATTGGGATAGTTCACAAGTAGAATTGTACAATAGACGACTTATAAAGGAAATGCACAAGATTAAGGAAGAAAACGATGAGTTGAATTTAGGTGACTTTACGGATATTATAAATTCCGCAGTAGTACGAAGACAAACTGCAAGGAAGTTAGTCAAAAAGTCAGAGTGGTTTAACTGGAAATGTCTAGCAGCTAGAAAAGTTACTTTAAGGCTATTAAGAAAATTTCGCAAAACAGGTTCAGATGACCTTAAAGAACAGTACATCGATGCAAATAAAAAATATAAAGAACAATGTAAAATTAGCAAGAAGGAGTATTATGACGATCTGGAGCGAAGAATAAATGAAGTAAAAGATAGTGCAGAGTGGTGGGATCTTGTGAAGATAATTCGAGGCTCAAACCCAGCGCCAAGTTCTGATATATCTGCAGAGACATTCAGACATTACTTATTTTAAGGACCTTCTAAATCCAGTCACCTCTGCACATCAAATACATTATGTAGCCTTGCTAGAAACAGACGAAAGTTTAGACAACCAATCTCTTCGGCAGAAGTTCTTCAAATGTTGCATAAAACGAAATCTGGAAAGGCCCCTGGTTTGGATAGGATTACATATTAATTCTTTCTTAACGCAGACGTACAATTCCTTGACGAACTGGCTAAAGCCTACACCAGACTATATAATTGTGGACAAGCTGATAGAGTTTTTGAAACCAGTGTTATATTCCCACTGTTTAAGAAAGGTGACAGGGACGTAGTGTCGAATTACAGAGGTATTTCATTCATGAATTGTATTGCTAAGATAGTGATGGGCATATTAAACCAGAGGCTTGCAAATTGGTTAGAGAGCAAAAGTCTAATTATAGAATATCAGGCGGGGTTCCGGAAAAAGTACTCCATATCAGACAACATTTACAACTTGACATCAATTATTCACATCAAATTTGACGAAAAAAAGAAGGTTTATGCGTTTTTTGTAGACTTTAAGGCAGCATTTGACACGGTTCCAAGGCACCTTTTAATTTACAAATTGCATAACTTAGGCATTTTAACTAGAATGGTTTCATCGAAAACATATATAAAAATACAGACTCTGTGATATGGACAGGGGATGAAATTTCGGAAAAATTTAATATTTCGTCAGGAGTGAAACAAGGTTGTCTGATGTCGCCCTTACTTTTTTCGATATATCTAAATGATTTACATGACAGCTTGGAAGGTGGTATCTGGATTGAAGACATAAACATAAGACTTCTTCTATATGCCGATGACATAGTTTTGTTAGCTGACGATGAGAATGAACTGCAAAAAATGATTTGGAATCTTGAAAAGTATTGTAGTATGTGGAATATGCAAGTCAATTTAGCAAAGTCAGCTATAATGGTTTTCAGGCAAGGCGGTAGGTTGGCAGAAAGAGAGAAATGGACGTTTAAAGGAGTACAAATACCAATTACGACAGAATATAGTTATTTAGGTGTGAAAATTACCCCAAAGTTAAGTTTCAAAAAACATGTTTTAAACAGAAGCAATTTGGCAAAAAACAGTATAAACGCTACGTGGCGATCGTTTTTGGCCAAAGACAAAATAAAATTATCGACAAAATGGAACCTGTTTCTGGCAGTAACAAGGGCGATACAAAGTTACGCTGCACAAGTTTGGGGTTTTGAACTGTTTGAAGAGGTTGATAAAACTCAGTTCTATTTTTTAAAAAGAATTTTGCATCTACCAACCAATACACCATCGTACTGTATTTTATTGGAAACTGGCCTTTCAAATTGTCATCTGTATACGTTGCAACTCCACCTTAGGTATATATACAAGACTTTATTTGACTACGACGCTAATAGATTACCACACAGACTTTCAAAAATAATCCTACGAAGACAAATCTTTTGGGCAAAGGCAATTCAGGACTTAGGGGAAAAATGTAATATGAATCTAGTTTATGACATTGCAGATAGGAGATTGTGGAGTGCCAATATAGACTTATTGCTCTCGACTGTGAATCTGACGAATAAACAGAAATTGTGGGAAAGACCTATGAATAGCTCACGAGTATACAAGGACCTCGATCACAATATTGGTAAAAGTTATTTCAATGACATGGTAGAAAACTATAAAATCTCTTGGATATTGAAGTCCAGATGTGACCTTATTTACCTCGGAGGCCACAAAAATTGGAACTGCACTCTCTGTAATTTAAACGAATTAGAGGACTTGGCACACTTTCTTGGAAGGTGCCCAATATTGAAAGAAATCCGATATCGGTACTTTGGACAATTATATTTAGACCGAGAGGAAATAAACAACAGATTGAATGGTGGATGGAATAGTTTAGTATGGTTTGTCACGGGTGCTCTGAAATATAGAAGTCTAATTGTAAATGAATATAGTTAAGCTAAGAATAAGTAAATAAAAAATAATGTATGTATGCTAAGTTTGCCGACAGACGACCTGAGGGTCAATGTTGTGTATCCTTTATTTTATAATATAATTGTTCGTTAATATACAAAAATATATTATAAGAAAGCATTTGAATTGTTCTATAATTATAAGAGTATTGAAATAATTAATAAAGGATTTATCTATCTATCTATTCTCATTTTGAGGTTGAAAAGGTGTAGTCTTTGAGCAATCTGTATGAAAAGCGCCAACGACTCTACTGGGTAGCACCGAAATATCTGCATCGGTATCGACGAAAAATTTGATGTGACTTTTGTGGTCACTGATTTGCAGGCGTGAAGTGAATGGGCCCTCACTGCCTGGCAGTGCCTACTGAGATCACCGAAGGCCGTTTTAGTTTAACGGGTTGCGGTCGTTATCGTTGGGGAAGCAGCAGGGCTGACGGCATTTGCGTGCTTGGTTGCCAAACCTCATGTGGTAGTAGCACAGTTTGGACTCCGCACCGCTTGTCGAGCCAGATGATTTAGATCGGCGGCGTCGCTGATTACTAGGATTGAGCGTACGTTTTGTGGTAGCTGTTAGAGGAAAACTGTCCATAGCACGTCGTCCGGTAATTTGTTAGCGTCCGATTCTGTAGTTGATAAAGGAATCTTGATGGCGGGCCTTCGATGAATTCAACGCCCCGAAGAAGTCGGCGCAAGTTTAGTCTCTTCAGTTTCCTCGAAAACGCTGATGAATCTTTTTTTTTAAGGCAGCGAATTTGCCCTCCGGTGGTGGCGACGTGACTATGTCAGCGGGAAATGGTAGAGTGGCCTCGTCCAAGTGCATGAGAGCGTAACGAGTGATTTTTTAAGAGACTTCGGATTTGATTAAAAAAAACACATAATATTTAGAGAAATGTATGAAATCTTTAAGTCGATAGAACGATCTATATAATTCAATGTTTAAAGATGATTTCATGTAAATGTTGACCGCAGCTGCGCCCCAAATGGTTCATACGCTGGGTCCAATTTTGGCATACTCTCTCCAACATATCGGCTGGTATCTCACGAATAAATTCTTCAATATTAGCTTCCAGTGCGTCAACCGTTGCGGGCTTGTCGCTATAGACATGACCCTTAACATAGTCCCACAAAACATAGTCTTAAGGCGTTAAATCGCAAAAATTTTCCACGTAGTGGAGTAACAGGCCCAATTGCTGCGAACGGCGCCGAATCGATAATTCACGGTCATCGACAACACTGGCTGATACAGCTGCGATATTTTCCTCTGTCCGCACTCTATGTATGCGTGCTTGTGGTTTAATGTCCAATAATGTAAATTTGGTGCGAAATTCAGTTACAAGATTCCGAATAGCCCCCTCAGAAGCTCGCCCAAACTGACCATAAAATGGAAGAAGTGCACGATGCACCTTCTTAACCGAGCATGAATTTTGATAATAAAATTCAATAATCTGCAAGCGTTGTTCGTTTGTAAGTCGATTCATGGTTAAATTATAGACCAAACTGAACATGTTTAACAGTAACATGTTACACGAAAACAGCTGAGCTGCCAAAAACAGTGTTGCCAAAAAGAAAGTTGCTAAAAAATCACCCTTTACCTGAACTGCGCCGCATTTGTGTAAGTTTCAAGGCCGTTCCACCTATGCGAACCATAGCGTGTAATGTAAAATGCAAAAAATAATTCCAAAAAAATGCAATTAACAAAATTTGAGAACGCCAAATTCGTCGCGACTGGACGGCGACAAGACACATACCCGTTACGGCACCAAGCTACTGCGATTCGTTTTTGATTTCTAACTGCCGCGAGATTGGCCGTTCAACAGCTGTTCGTGACAGTGCTGTCAGCACTTGTGCGAGTGGCCACAAAGGCACAGCAGAGCAACGACCATGCATCTCGCTTTGCCATAGGCGACATTACACAGCAACAACAACTGGGCATGGTAATTTCGACGGAGTATGGCAAATACGATTCAATGCTGGAATGTTCGAGAATAAGGGCCAATTTTTCAGTGCGAGTTTAACTCAGTTTCTAGTTTAAACTTAGTTTAAACGCAAAATCGAATTTTTCAGTCAAACTTGACTGAAGTTTAAACTCAGTTTAAACGCCCAACCCTGCACGGTTAAACTAAGTTTAAACTGTCAACAGCTTCTGACAGTTCATTTATTTTTTGTTTTGGTCAGCTCTTGCCTGTCGTGAGCGAAATTCTTTTTTTTCACTTTTTTTTATATTCTTATACTTTGTGCGCAACGTTTTCGCGCATCGGAACTTATCAACAAATTTTGAATCGAAATCGTCCTCAATTTCTTTCCATTTCGTTTGTTTTTCCCCGGCACTCACGCGGTCTGTCTTCTTGCGCTCGAGCACTTGTTTATTTTTTTTCACAAGTGCAAGAAGACATTCGATTTCCCGAGACGAAAAATTTGGACTCCGTTTGCTTATTTTGAATTTTTTGATGAAATACATTATTTGAGCGCAAAGAATTGATTTACGAATGACAATCAAAACAAAGGAAAATTATTAGCTAGATAAAAATATTGCCGGTATTGCCAAACCCAAATGACAAATATTTGCTCCAGTTAAACTAGCACTGAAAAACTGCTTTGTCGTTTAAACTGAGTTTATATTTAAACCAAGTTCAAGGAAACTACGTTTGAACTGCGTTTAAACTCGCACTGAAAAATTGGCCCTAAGTCGCGCTGCGGTCAGACAAGTATAAAAGGTCGCCGGATACAGCGCCGCAGGCAATCTAGTTTTGACAAGCGGAACAACACGGAGAATATTAGTGAAGGGCAAGTAACAAATCGAAGTATAGTGGAATAAGGACAAGTGAACTTAGTGAAGAATAAAGTGACTACTAGTGATGAAATGCGTTAAAGCGCTAAAGCCCAAACTCCATAAAGCGCGTTTCAAGCGTATTGTCGTTTTTCGCGTTTCCTGCGTTTCGAAAAAAAGTAGAATCAGTGTATTTGTATGAAGCAAACTACATGACTTGACGTCGATAAGCCCGAAATGAGTCAAAAGTTGAACTATTTTCAACTTTTCTCACGCGTTTCTCGCTTAATACTACGTTTACATTGAACCCAAATGCGTAGTTTCAAATGAGTCATTTCAAAGTGTTTACATTGCCTCATTTGCATTGCATTTCATTTTGTTTGGCAGCTAATGTCAAATGCTCAATGCTCATGTCCTCTTGCCGCAGCTCATAGATCAGGGGTCGAATCGAGCGATCCGTGAACGTATCGGCAATCGTACGAAAGAAAATTCCGTGATACGTTAATCGTGTGAAACAAATGGGATGATGGCATACAAAAGCGAACGCATCGTAATTATTTCAAAGTGTAATAGATTTTTCCTCTTTTCTTTCAAAGTGTAATAGATTTTTTGTTCCCTTTTTACAATTTTGACAGTGGCAGCTTGCACTCAAATCTTAAATTGAAAATCTCCGAAGCAGAATTTTCACAATTTTGTGAAATTTTTTAACAAAAGCTGTAATAAAAAGATTATGGACGGTGCCTTACTCTTTTTTTTATCATCCGATGAAAGTGATGGTGACGAAAGAATTGTGCAAAGGCGATTAAGGGACCAAAGCAACCCATTCGATTTACCAAGCGCGGCGTAAGTTAAATAAAAAAATATAAGAAGAAACTTACACTGTACAAAGTTCTCTTACAGATATGTAAAAAGATTTCGCTTGACTAAAGAAGCATTTAAATATGTTTTTCCGCAGCAGCCTACAGCGGCTCAACCAACGCTGCAACTAGCAGCAGTGGTTGGTTGCGACTATTTAATTGGAATTGGACATAAATACTGCAATTAGCTCCTTTTGTGCCGCACTTATTTTATTTGTATCTGTCCTAACATAATCCTTTTAGCAATATAATTAGTTTTTTATAACTTCTTTTTCAAATTTCTTACATTAGTCGACAAGAGTTTACGAACACAATTTTTTGATCGAATGACAGTTCGTAAGAAAATACTCGTTAACGTACGCACTTTCGGAAGGCATCATACCGAATTACGTTAGCGAGTACTCGTTCACGTATGGCGTAATACGAAATCGCAACATTTACGTGACGAGTTGTACGTTCACGGATCGCTCGATTCGGCCCCAGCTCTTTTCCGGCTTCTGACTAAATCATTTGTTTCTTTTTTGCTGCCTCTATGTTCTACACACTGCGATATTTGAATACATGTATATTACACATCTTACATGCTAAGAATATTCTACATATTTAAAGCAGACGAAAATTTCAATTCAAATTTTCCATTTTTATAATTTTCGTTTGTTTTGATTTTGAACTGTCAAAAAGAAGAAAAGCTTTTGGAGCTTTTGAAAGCGCTTTCATTTTGTGATGCGTTCGATAAAATTGGTCATGTTTTATGGCATTTGCTTCGTCGTTTTGTTGAAATGAGTCATTTCGTAGATTTGAATTTGTATGGGGAAATGCGTGATTTGGCTTCGCATTTGAGAATTTTTGCCCAAATCACGCATTTGGGGTCAATGTAAACGTAGTATAACGACGTCAAACAGCTGACAGAGTTCCTAAAGATGACATAAATTATGTGGCGATGGTAAAGTCGATAACAAACTTGTGTTATCGAAAAAGTCGAATGCATTTATTTTACACGAAAGCTATTAAATACAGTTAAGAAGCATTTGAAATCCAATATTTTAACATAAAATGTGAAGAAATTCCTAAAAATTGGCATAATTCTTTGACAGACGAAACTTAGTCTTCGCTGTATTGGATATTCGATAGCTTATTCGTTGTATATCGAATTTTGCTCATTCCTGTGAAATAAATTGCTACAAATTGAATTCAACTGATTTTTTTTTTCATTTTTTGCAATGCTCAATATGCATTTATTGTGTTTAAAATGAAATCAGTAAATTCTATAAAGTCTATAACGTCGTATAGCAATTTCATTTCGTTCTTTTTCACAATTTTCCTTGTTTTTCTCACAATTCACAACGAAATCAATCAGCAGTTTGACAATTAAAAATTAGCATCATCAGACGTAAGAAGAAGAAGCAGACGCGTGAAACGCGTGTTATGGAGCATACAACATTGCGAAGCGAATACCGCGTGAAACGTCATAACGCGACAAAGCCTGAAGGTCTGAAACGCGCTTCATGGAGTTTGACCTTAAGCAAATAAACACATAGAGGTGTCACGCAGTACAAAATTTTCGGTCACGCAAATCTAGCACAGTAGGTCCCACACGTACTTCGGCTATACGAAGTTTTGTTGCTGGCTTCGGCAAACTTCAATTTTCGAAGTTCGCCTTCATTCTTTGTTGGGATGTTCGACAAGGAACATCAATTGCGAGCTGTGCTGTGCTGATGGGCACGAGACGACGCGCCGCGGCGTACCGTTTGCAAATTCGAATATGCAAGGGTGTGTGTCCGTGTGAAAATAAATATGCGTGTTGCTTATGTAAATTAAAACAATTGTCCTTGTTATCGTGCTATGCACGTTGTTTTATTGATTATTATAATTTTAGTGCTAAGTAAATTAAACAATTATCCTTGTTATCGTGCTATGCACGTTGTCTTACAATTTTAGTGCTATGCACTCTGAAATCTGAATTAAGGTATCATGGCACGTTAGAAAGGGGAATTTTTAATGATTTACAAAATTATTTCTTTTTCAGCTCCTTTATTATCAATCTTTTTGAAAATTTTTTTACAATATGTTGCAGGTTTAAGGAACACAAAAAAAGCATATTGTCTCTTATATAGGTGGAGCTAAAGTCGCGTAGAAAAAAAAACACATCCTCCATTACGGACACTAATCTCCGGATTGGCTCGACCGATTTAAAAAAAATTTTTTGAGTTCTTTTTATTAACTTATTTGAGGAGGTCCATAACAAAACGCAATAATTCCACTTTTTAAGTTTTTCGTTTTTTTGACTGAATCCAATTCTACATGTTAAAATCTATGTAACAATTGTTATAAAACATACCAAAGGTCAATAATTTCACTGTAATTCAAAACCAAAAATAATGGTTCAGACCAAAATGCAACATATCCATATCTATGCAATAAATAACTTCGAGATATTAGTGAAAAGTCAATGATGATATAAATTAATATTAATAAAATTTAAATTTATTATTATGGTAACTCTACAATAACTATAAAACGGTAAGAATTTTATCGAGTTTTTGGGCGTGTTGAAAAAGATTTGCGAAAAAATACTATAATTTCTTTAAAGAAATCACAAAGTTTATTCTGTGAACAGGCAAGTTACTATTTTAGGAAAGGATTGGACCCTTAAGGATTTAAAAATGTTGGCAGAATATTACCGTCCTATAAACGGCATACAGAGTATGAAAAGAATTTACTTTAAACTCTCCACAAAACAGCACAAGCAATGTGTAGTCAAAACTTTTGAAACTTACAAAGTTGAAGGCAAAGAAAAATTTACCAGCTATCTTAAAAGAGGCAAAATACCCCTTCGTTTGCTTGATGGAATTCCTCTTGGTGTTGCAATTAATTCATAAAAGAAGAAAGATGTTGTTAAACTATTGGAAAAACATTATGGCCAACAGTGGTCAAACATTTCCGGTTAGAATATTATACAAAGATATTGTTAGACGAACAAGGAAACAGTTGCAATGAAACCGATGATGTAACCTTATGTGACTGTTTGGAGGAGGACACTGGAATGAGAGTGTAACACAATGTTGATTTTTTTTTAATACGTGAATACTTATATACTTTTGTAATACTTGAATGTACTTGTGTAATATAATGAAACTTATGTAATTCAAATCAAAAAGATTTTATTTCTATGTTATTCACAGCAAAACGCCACAATTCCAAACCTAGTTCATATCAAAACGCAACATCTCCATAGGGTTCATAGCAAAATGAAATAAATACTATGTATCGGACCAAAACGCAACATTTCCAAATTTGTTTTCTAAATAACTAAAAAAGTAATTGCCAAATAAATTAACTTCTTTATGATTTGTATTGTTCCTAGAAAACTATTATTCCACAGCAACTATCTAAAAGAATATATATATCCTACTGACTTTAATTACATTTATTCGTTTATCCAAAAAATTGTTATGGTGGAATTATTGCGTTTTGTTATGGACCTCCTCATTTTTTACAAGAATCCACCACAATATTGAAGAAAATTTTTAATTTAAAATACTTTTTCTGGGAAAAAAAGGTGAAAAACGCAGTCAATTTTTGACATTTATTTTCAAAAAGCTCCTATCCTTTTATTTTTAGCGTTTTTTTTTTAATTTTTCTGGTGAATTCCTGTGTCCAAAAGCTTAATAATTATGAATCTTTTTTGCTTCAGATTAGCCAATCCGGAGATTAAGTGTCCGTATTTTTTTGTGTTCTTTAAACCTTCAATATATTGTAAAAAAATTTTCAAAAAGATTGATAATAAGGGAGCTGAAAAAGAAATAATTTTGTAAATCATTAAAAATTCCCCTTTCTAACGTGCCATGATACCTTGTACCATGTTGTTATTTTTACGTCCGTAGTTGTTGTTGTTATTTTCGTCTGTAGCTGTTGTCCGTTGTTGTTTTGTCTGTGCAGGTGTGCACGTCGCACAGTGGGGCGTCCCCATATATCGCATGACCAAAAATAGTAAACGTGGTTTAATTTTGACGAAATTTGGTATCCGCCCATTTTTTAGCGTAATTAAGAAAAATACGAAAACTTGTGAAAATTGGACTACTGCCACGCCCACCCCCAATATTGAAAAAATCTTTGTTATTCGATAACTTGGCCACTACTAACACTAGAAAGATAAAATTTTATACACAATATCACTAGAGTATAATCTATAATTTTGCCAAAAATGGGCAGTCTACCACGCCTACTTTAAAAGTTCGTATAAGCCTCAAATGAATTAATCGGTACATATGTATATTTTGCCATTTTTTTAAGTTTTCGATGTTTTTCATGTTGGCCCCTCTTCAATTCGCTCTTAAGTTTATTTTCCACAAATATTTTCATGCATTTGTAGTGCCAGCCGGTCGAGTTAAACTACGCGACGGCAGCTACACATAAAATAGCTTACGAAATTGTACAAAAGATGCCACTATAAAAAAATGAATTACATGCGGGTCTGCAGGCCTCTGCAGCTGAAACTTTGCAAACGTGTTCTACATACTTGAAATTTAGTGAAACAATCGAAATTGGAAAGGCTCCCTAGGGCTTTTCGAGATATTTAATTTTGAAGTTTGCACTTAAACTTTTTCTAGGGCTCAAAATGGCTCTACGTTCAAATAACGGTAGTTATCGAACAGTAATAACCAAAACAAAAAAAAGGCATTGCCTGACTAAAAAAACCTAAAACATAAAATCAGGTATATTAAAATAATAACTGTAACCATAAGAAAAAACATCTTTAGTTTCGCAAGGTTAAAATTCTATTTTTCCTTAAATTTGTGTTCACGCAATATATGAAGTTTAAAACTTTCGTGAGACTACAAACCTTAAAATTTTTTAAAAATTCCTTTTGATATAGCTTAGTTGGAGATTTGGCTTCGATCGTGCTTACTTATTTTTTCAAAAAAAAAGTTTGTATTTTTTTATTTTTGGCCACGGACGCCCCACTGTGCGTCGCGGTTTCGTTTTCCGTCTTTTGCTGACCATGCGAGATTGTCTCCCGTGGGACGGAAGATGACAAACGTTTCTCAGCTTGGTCAGCTTTTTTGCAACGTGCCTTAACTTGTATGCGCTGAGGCGAATGAAAACAATACGAGCAACTGCACAAGATGAAAAGCAAATTGAATTTCCATGGCTTTCGGTTCTGCTATGAATAATGAACCACGTGAATTTGCAAAGGCATACAGTAGAGTGTGCGTTCTTATTGATACAAAAAACAATACCATGAATTTCTGCTGTGCAATGTTGGCATTCATGTAGGCTACGTTGCCTTCTGGCCTAATAAAATTCATACCCATACATTTTTCAAATTCATGTATTAACACGTTGACGGACACTTGCGGCTATAGCCGTCAAAGCGAAGTTCACTATGTGGCATGACGGCTATAGCCGTCTAAAACGAAACGGTCGTTTTTGGACACTGCGGCTATAGCGGCACAAATGTGCATTTACCGGGGTACAAGTCGAAGCATGTTTTGTAGTAGCACAGAACAAACAATATACAGAATGCGCATCTGGTGTAAAGAAAATTTTCTTTGCGGGTTCCAGCGGTAGGGCCCGTTTGTGGATGCGGGGGGAAGCAGTAAAGGGGACGAGGCACAGTAGGTCCCACACGTACTTCGGCTATACGAAGTTTTGTCGCTGGCTTCAGCAAACTTCAATTTTCGAAGATCACCTTCATTCTCTGTTGGGGTGTTCGACAAGGAACATCAATTGCGAGCTGTGCTGTGCTGATTGGCACGAGACGGGGCGCCGCGGCGTACCGTTTGCAAATTCGAATATGCAAGGGTGTGTGTCCGTGTGAAAATAAACGTGCGTGTTGCTTGTGTATGCGCTGAGGCGATTGAAAACAATACGAGCAACTGCACAAGATGAAAAGCAAATTGAATTTCCATGGCTTTCGGTTCTGCTATGAATAATGAACCATGTGAATTCGCAAAGGCGTACAGTAGAGTGTGCGTTCTTATTGATACAAAAACAAAACCATGAATTTCTGCTGTGCAATGTTGGCATTCATGTAGGCTACGTTGCCTTCTGACCTAATAAAATTCATACCGATAAATTTTTCAAATTCATGTATTAACAGCCCAATTCTTAATAAATTCACCATATTGACTATTTGTCAAGTTTTTACTATTTGTCAAGAATTGGCATTCTATTTCTAAAAGTAAAAGCTTCTTTCTTGATAAATTGTCAAAAGTGTAAATGCTATTGAGAATAGCTTACAAATTGAAATTTTTTGTTAATTAAATTAACAAAACAAAAACAAAACATGAATTTAATTATTGGTATTTATTATTATTATTAATTATTGTTATTTATTGTTATTATTGTTATTTAGTTGGTATTTATAACTTTTTCTTCATGATTTATTCTTTTTATTTTCTTAAAGTTTATATCATTTAGTATTTTTATGTGTTATTTAGTATTTTTATTTTATTCTTATTTTTCGTTTTACTTGCAATTTGCTCTTTTAGCCAAATGCAATTTTTTCTTATCAAAATTATTAAAAAGTAATCTAATATAAATTGCTTATGTTCCCTACAAGTAGACGGTTCTGAAAACGACATTTTGTATTCATCTACTTTTACTTCTACAAATTGTACAAAAGCTTTTTTATATTGGAGGAATGAGGGGTTTCCTTAAAAAACGTATGAAATGTGTTGTAAAAGATTTTTGAAATAAAAAAAATGAGTCGATTGGAGCTTTTAGTTTTAAACTACTGTTAAAATAGTTGACATTTTTGAAAAATATAAACATTTCGTTTCCTTGTAAATTACAAAGCTCATCTTTTATTAACTTTTTGCAGTTATGACAGTCAAATTTTTCAAGATTTGCATTTGAAGATTTCGCTATCTCTGCATCAAATATATCCTTTGATAAGCAAAATTCTTCACCGAACTCTTGATTTATAGCATTTTGAGTTTCATTGTCAATTTCCAACAAACTGGTATTATTAGGTCTGTTTGGCAGAGAATAATTTGTACGAATTTGTACAAATTTGTACAAATTTTTACTGGATCCTGTTTGTTGACGCCAAATCTCCAGTAACGAGAGAGAAACTGAGAGCGTAAAGTGACAGTTCATTTCGTGAGAACTTGCAAGTTTTTACTGGAGAAATTTTGTCCAGTAACTTTTTGCCAGTAAGAAGAAGAACAAGAAAAACATATGACTGGCTGCCATATGATCGACTGCAAAGACAAATAATTTTTGTAAACATTTGGAGGCAAATGGAACCAGCAAAGAATTTGTGCGTTCGCAAGTCTGCTGACCCACAACCGTCTTGCTCAGCTTTACCCGCTGAAGCTGAAAGGGAAGAATTACAGATTGAGCGCAACGAACTATTTGCATTTTGCATTAAATGTCTGATTTAACTTAATTTTCCATATCACTTAAAACCTCAAATGAAACTTTTAGATCAGCTGTTTCGTTCTTTAACCTTCCTGTTTACACCCATTTTCCTGTGTATTATGAATGTGCACGTCCCACTGGTGTACCCAAGAGTTAAAACTTGCAAATTCTTACAAATTGCTGTTTGTTCACATTTTTGGATAGTTTCATTTTTGGGAGCGTAAGTTCGCTTACTCTCCTGATATTTTTTACTGGATAATTTTTACTGGAAATCTGGCCAAACAGACCTATTGTCAATTGTTATAAATGAACCTTCGTCAGTTGGTTCACAATTGGAGGTTCCTGCCTTAAATGCTATTATTTTCATTGAGATCATTTTCGCAAGAATCTGGTCAAACTCAAAAAGTGAAGGATTATTGTTTGTAACTCCTCTTTTTCTTAGCAAATAAAAAAGATTTTCAAGTAGATCTTGATTAAGTCTTGATAATAAAAGAAATTGAATTTTTCCGCCCAGATATCTTGTGAAAGAGACAAAATTGAAGTAATTGATAAAACTATACCATTTAAACAATATACAGTTTTAGGATACTGACAACTCTTAACATAGTTTTTCATTTTCTTTAAATAATTTTCGATATTGTTATTCTCACGAAGAGCTGATCGGAAAGGATTTTTATCAAAAAGAACATGGCTATTCAAACAATCAAAAAGTCTGTTTATTTTTTCAATAAATATAGCTGTGGACAAAGCTTTTTCTTTGCAATCATTATAACAGCCATTTTCAACCAAAGATTTTATGGCTGCGGATACAGTATTGCTAAATATTTGAGTTGCGTATTTAACCTTCATTTTTTCAAATGAATTAGGAAAAATATGCTTTGTTGTCAATTTGGGACAAAGGCGGGTTGAATTGTTTTTATCCAATTCATATAACCTGCGAATAATCGACCAAGAAATTTGTCCATCAGGTGAAGTGATATCATTTCGTGTTAAAATATTTCTTATTGATTTTATTAAATGGGGAACATCGTACATTGCATAAATTGTTTTCGAATCTACGACGGTAAATGGAGATTCAGACGGTATTCCCAATTTAGCGAATGAAGATCTGTTGTTTGACCCTTGATCACACACAATTGCTCTTACGTTTATACCCAGTTTTTGAGAAATTAGTACATTATTTTTTATAATTTCTTTAAGTTCATTTGACGTCAAGCCGGTAGAAGAAGCGTAATAGCTCAAAACGTATTTCCAATTTGAATAAAGCCCCTTAACATAAAAACGCAAACTTGACCAGTAAGTTTGATTTTTCTTTCGGTTCCATCATCAACTAAGCCCACAACTTCATCATTAAACAGATTGTACTGTAAATGTTTTCTGATAGAAAATTCATCGAACATCAAAACAGCTTCTCGTTCGTCGATATTCATAACTTGAAAAATTTGTTCAAGCATGCTAAACAATCTTTGGCTTATGCCTGGCTACAACGATTTTATTGGAGCCCATCTTAGCAACGACGTTTTAGAAGGTAAATTTAATTTCAGTTCGTCCCTTAGGAATTGGTAAGAAGCTGCAGAATAAAAGAACATGCTTTGTGCTATAACTTTTTCTTTTTCTTGCCAAAGAACTCTTTTTTTTAGTAACATTTTACAAAATGTGGTAGTATTATCAGAAAAGATTTCTTAGTGACAAAATCATCAACTGCCTGTTCTATATTAGTCGCTCTTATTTTTTTTGTTTCTTTTATACTTATTCGAAAGCAAATTTTTTTGTAATTTTACAAGCTTTCTCTTTTGGTCATAAATAAGCTTTTTTTGTTTTTTAATTTCACCGCATGCGTCCCAATATTTCTTTCTGTAAAAAGCTTCGTTTTGTTCCTTTTTACACAATAATTGCAGTATTGGTCTTCTTCATCTTTTTTTATATCTATTCCCAAATTTTTGGACAAATTTTTCCATGTATTATTTCTGCAAGGATCCTCAAAAGCCAAAAAATCTGCAATATCTCCCACAGTGTCCATTGAAGAGTCTGACAATTGTATTGGGTCACCACAATTTTTAAATTCTGCGAAAGGAAGTGCTTGACGTTGAATCGGAACATATTGTAGCGATGAGGCACTGTGTGCTGTGCTATGCATGAATGCGAGCATACTTTTAGGCATGCGCTTTGAGGTACGGCCGGCATGTTATAATGTCGATATGGCAGGGATGGTTCGCGAATGGTAATGGAATGCGCAAGAACCATCGGCGCGATAAACCAAAAAAGTATAAAAAGCAGCAGTGTGCAGCGCGGGAGTCGAGTCTGTGTTGAGCAAGCAAAGGGGAAACATGCAATAGTAGTAGTGTAAAGTAGTAACAAGTGTAAAGTTGTAAATAAAGTGATTGTTGATTTTTGACTGCGTGTGCGCTGAATAAATGAAGTTGTTTTATTTTCAAGCACAATCAAAACGAACTTGGATTTTCGTAACAATATTGATCAATTTCATCCTCTATTTACTCTTTGTGTTAGGTTAGGTGGCTGCCTCTGTATGAGACACACTTAGGCCTCTTAACGGGCCCGTTGTGATACCACAGATTCTACCCGTTTGAAATGCGTATGCAACACTGTTTTTTTCCAACATGTGATTCAACACACATTTCAAACGGATGGGGAAAGGGAGGGGAGGGGACCTACAGTTTAACGCCGAATCCGAACGGCGATTGGCATTTTCGTTCACACTTGGAGGTTTTGCCATTGCCTGCCAAGAGCGCACTTGTGCGATTTTTGTGTTACTTTGGAAAGTTATTTTTTTAGGGTCAGGTTGAGAGTGGGTATCGCGTTCTTTTTCAGAAGTCTGTTACCAATAAACTTAGGTTCAAAATGGTTATCACAAATAAATGCCTTGTCGATATTTTCATCTTTTTTGAGATTGCATTTTGCGATCCATTTAGTTTTGAAATATTCATTTTTCGGAAATTTAAAAAGCCGAACTTTAAGGGACCCGAAATCATTCCTATAGCTCCTTTAACAGGAAAAAATAGCGCATTTCTTGTTATTTTTACGATTTTTGTCGGAATTACTTATATTCATGATAAAAACTTGATGACGTTAATACGAGTAAAATCAAGTCATGTTTCAAAAAAAGGGTCGTCAACAAAATTTTTTGGGGATTCAACCACGTCAGAATTCGTTTAAAGTTTTAAATTTAAACAAATTGTTTGGGGATTCAACCACGTCAGAATTCGTTTAAATTTTTAAATTCAAACAAATTGTTTGGGATTCAACCACGTCAGAATTCGTTTAAATTTAAACAAATTGTTTGGAGATTCAACCACGTCAGAATTCGTTTAAATTTTTCAATTTAAACAAATTGTTTGGGATTCAACCACGTCAGAATTCGTTTAAATTTTTCAATTCAAACAAATTTTTCAAATCAGTTAACGCAAGGCATACGAAAACGCAACCAGACAGCGCAACGATTAGATTAGATTAGATAATGAGCTGTTCTCAGCAAATTTGTTGAAGCGAAAGCGATCGTCAACGAAAATAAGTATACACACAAAAAATAAGCGCAAACAAGTGAAATTGTGTTGTTGCTTTTGTTGGCTTTTTTGGTGGTTGATTATTTCAACCCTCACAAAATGTAAGGCTGACATCACCGCCATCCAGGAAGTGCGATGGACAGGACAAGGTTGCTCCAAGCGAGCAGACTGCGACATCTACTACAGCTGCCATGCGGAGAAGCACGAATTTGGCTGCGGATTTGTGGTCAGCAAGAGACTTCGCCACCACGTCTCTCGGTTCACTCCGGTGAACGAACGGCTGGCTTCGATCCGCATCAAGGCTAAATACTTTAGCATTAGCCTAATTTGCGCGCACGCCCCGATGGAAGAGAAGGACGATGCGACCAAGGATGCCTTCTATGCGAAGCTCGAGGACGTCTAAGACGGGTGCCCGGCCCATGACGTCAAAATTGTCCTCGGGGACTTCAACGCAAAGGTCGGGCGAGAAGGTATCTTTGGCCCCACAGTCGGGCAGTTCAGCCTCCATGCGACCACTTCGAACAACGGTCTAAGGCTGATCGATTTCGCCGCGGCACGAAACATGGTAGTTAGTAGCACCAGATTCCAGCACCTCGATATCCATAAGGCCACCTGGCTATCCCCCGATCAATCCACCCGCAACCAGATTGATCACATTGTGATTGATGGAAGGCATGCTTCTAGCATTCTAGATGTGCGCACGTTCCGAGGACCCAACATCGATTCGGACCACTACCTTGTTGCAGCCAAGGTACGCATGCGTCTTTGCGCAGCGAAGACCGCGCAACCTAGTTTGCGAAGAAAGCTGGACATCAGTAAGCTGCGATCACAAGGGGTAGCCGAAGCCTACTCCACTCAACTCTTCAACCAGCTCGGTCGCTCCCCCTGATGACATCGGCGGATTATGGGCTCACTTATCCCCTCTATGCGCGCCGCCGCAGAAAATGTCCTTGGTTTTCGACGCCCACCACCAAAAAACCAATGGTACGATGAAGAGTGTCGCGGAGCCACTGCAGCGAAGAATGCTGCCTACAAGAAGACCCTGCAGTCGGCTGCCACGCGAGCCGTGACAGAAAAATACCGGGAGGAGAGGCAGAAAGAGAGGTGCCTTTTTAGACGCAAGAAACGGGAGCAAGAAAGGCGCGAGCGTGAGGAAATCGAGGAGTGCAGGAGCAGGAATGACGCCCGAAAATTCTTCCAAAAAGTTAAGCGTCTCACGGAAGGATTTAAGCCCGGGGCATCTTCTTGCAGAAACGAAACGGAACGGGGAACTGGTTACGGATGCGCAGGGTGTACTGAGGTTGTGGAAGGAGGACTTCACCAAGCTGCTCGCAGGCGACGAAGGGAACAAAACCGCCAGTGGTGAAGATGTCCAGATGGCACCAATCGACGACGACGGTGTGGATGTGCCACCGCCCAGCCATGACGAGGTCTGGGTCGCTATCCAGCGACTCAAGAACAATAAAGCTGCAGGGCCGGATGGGCTACCAGCTGAATTGTTCAAGGCCGGCGGAGATGAGCTGATTGGCTACATGCATCAGCTCATCTGCAAAATATGGCTGGAGGAACGAATGCCCAACGATTGGGACCTCAGTGCCCTTTGCCTTGTGCTGAAGAAAGGCGACCCAACAATATGCGCCAACTACAGGGGTATCAGCCTACTTCCCATTGCATACAAGGTCCTGACGAGCGTACTATGTGAAAGATTAAAGCCACTCGCCAAGGCGCTGATTGGACCCTATCAGTGCGGCTTTAGACCTGGTAAGTCCACCATCGACCAGATGTTCACTCTACGCCACATCCTGGAGAAGACCCATGAGAACCAAATCGATACTCACCATCTCTTCATCGATTACAAGGCAGCATTCGATAGCCCGATAAGGGATCGCCTATATGCCGCATTGTCTAAACTTGGTATCCCTGCAAAGCTCGTGAGACTTTGCAGAGCGACGTTGAGCAATACGCGCAGCTCCGTCAAGGTTGGTAGTGACCTCTCCGACCCATTTGATACCGTTCGAGGATTCAGACAGGGCGATCCTTTGTCCTGCGACCTCTTCAACTTCACCATGGAGAGTGTTCTGCGCAAGGCCGGTGTACATCGTAATGGCACAATTTTCAACAAAAGTGTCCAGCTCCTTGCCTACGCTGATGACATTGATGTCATCGGGCGTAACAAGCGAGATGTCACCGCTGCCTTTGCGGCTATCGAAAGAGAATCTGCCAAAATGGGTCTGGTGGTAAATGAGGGCAAGACGAAGTATATGCTGTCTACACGCAGGGACTCGCAGCGGCTAGGGTCTCAAGTCGAGGCCGACAGGTATACCTTTGAAGTTGTCAAGGAATTCGTCTACCTTGGCACCGCCATCAACAGCAGCAATGATGTCAGCCTGGAGATAAAGCGAAGGATTACTCTTGCCAACAGGTGCTACTACGGTCTCGGTAGGCAATTGAGAAGTAGAGACCTCTCTCGACCGACAAAACTTGCACTCTATAGGACGCTTATCTTGCCCGAGCTCCTCTATGGCGCTGAAGTATGGACAATTACACGAAATGACATAGCGGCCCTTGGAGTGTTCGAGAGAAAGGTACTTCGCAAAATCTTCGGCCCAGTTCGTGTTGGTGACGATTATCGTATACGAACCAATAACGAGCTGTATGAGCTGTATAAGGACATGGACGTTGCGCATGAATTAACATCCAGCGGCTACGCTGGCTCGGTCATGTCTGCCGTATGGACGACGAAGCTCCGGCGAAAAAAGTGTTCGATACGATGGTTGGAGGTCGACGGCGAAGAGGGAGGCCGTGTCTCCGGTGGAAGGACCAAGTTGAAGAGGCCCTGCTATCTCTTGGTGTGACCAACTGGAGAAGGCGCGCGCAAAGCAGAGGCGCCTGGAGAGAAGTTTTGCGGCAGGCCGTAACCCGATAACGGGTTGTTATGGCCAGTTAAGTAAGTAGTAAGCAAGATTATTTCATTGTGTGTGAAGTCAGCGCACACTCAGCGCGAACGACACGCTGTCACGACAACTTGTGCGTAGCGAATAGAGCTGTGAAACTATCGATAGTCGGCACCATCGAGAGTTTCGATAGGATAGTTCAAACTATCGATATATCGACGATAGTATCGAAGTTTATACGGATCTATTAAAATGTATACTGGCCAATATCAATCTTATACCGAAAGATACACAGGCAATCGGTCACTTATCTCTGCTGAGGGACAGGAGGCGAGATGGAGGCTTTTGGATGCCCCTTGATCTGATGCCTCAGAAGCACCTCTTCAGAAGAAGGTACAAAACGTACATACCGTACAGAAAGGACTGGTCTGATAATAGAATCAGTCCGACGTGTGACGATATTGTATGGTACACTGATGGGTCCAAGACGGAAGAAGGAACAGGAGCGGGAATTTATAGCTCTAGCTCCCAACTTTCAGTCAGTCTTGGGGACAAGGCCACAGTCTTCCAGGCTGAGGTCTATGCCATTAATGAATGTGCCAGGATAAAACTAACACTCAACTTTAAAAGGAAGAGGATATTCATAATGTCTGACAGTCAGGCTGCAATCAAAGCTCTGAACTCGACGACATTTGACTGGGAGACAGTAGATGTCCTCCAAGACCTTTCCAAAGACAACCAAGTGATAATACACTGGGTACCTGCGCACTGTGGACACGATGGTAATGAGGAGGCGGACAGATTGGCAAAGGAGGGGGCGGCAAGACGACCCTACGGACCTGAACCAATCATAAGTGTTAGCAAGACTCATTACAGACATTGTGTAAAACAGGAACTTCTAAATCGAGCTAACCACAAATGGTCGAACACAGTGGGACAACGCTGTTCCAAGCTTTTCTTTCCAGTTTACTCTGCAAAGAAATCTAATTACCTCTTGGAGCTAAGCCGAGCAGAGCTTAGATTCATGACAGGGATCCTAAGCGGACACTGTCTGCTAAATATGCATAGAGCGCGACTGGGAATCACGGACAACGAACTATGCAGATTTTGTATGGAAGACGAGGAGACTTCTGTACACATCATAACGGAATGTCCCGCCCTCATACACGCAAGAAAGCGGGTACTGGGAAGGGAACTGGTACAGACAAACGATCTGTCTGAATTTGATCTAAGGAAAATAAAGGAGTTCCTGGATAGCATCGGAGGATACGAACTCCTCCAGTAAGATAAAGGGACGTGACACAATAGTTCAGCACTGGACGCAGTGTCTCGGGCAGGTGGTGCTCGACTCCTGCTACCCAATCTTAATCTTAATCTTAATACTGGCCAGTGCCCATACCTCTCTTTTATTAAAAATTATTCATAAAATCAAGACGATAAATTTTATTCATAAATTTTATACATTCTTAATCATAAAAAAAGGCAAAATAAAATAACAAAAAAGGCACGGAAAGGCACTAAAAACTGCCAAAAAGGCAGAAAAAGGCACTAAATACTGCCTAAAAAGGCAAAATAGGGCATTAAAAACTGTTAAAAAGGCAAAAATAGGCATTTAAAAATAAGAAAAAAATACTAGAAAATCTACAAAAAGGGAAAACGGTATGTATTTTTTAATAATTTTATTTCATCTGACGTATGCAACATACAATATTTATGCCTCGTTTTTTAAAAAGAAAAGGAACATCAAGGTTTTCAAAGATAGTTTAAAAACTAAAACTAAGATATTTTAATTGAAATGTAGGCACATATTTTAAATTCATATTTTAACTTCTCATATAAAAGCATAAAAGCCGTACCTGTATTACAAAAAAATAAAAAAAAGAAAGGATTTCAGCACCTCTCTCAGCACCACCAAACTCTGCTATCAGCGCGGAAATTTTTGCGCTAACCGAACTTTTTGATTTTGGCATGTTTTTTTCTTTAAATTTTCCACTGCACAACAAAAAATAACGGCTTAGGAATGATCAAATCAATGTAAAAACATCGATAAGTTAACGAAATTGCAATGTTGCCACTTAATTTTTTTTTAGTTTCAAGGTATTTTTGCGAAACAAAAGGTGGAAAATATTAAAAACGAAAGAAAAATAAAACGGCGCTCGACAAATCTTGAAAAACGTATTTTGTGGCATTTATAGGTAAAATAGGCACTAAAAAAAGGCATTTATGGGTGAAAAATGCAAACTGCCTTTTTAAGGCAAAAAAAGGCAAAATAAAAGTGGTATATTTCTAATCAGGAGGACCTAATTCGTGCGCATTTTCAATCAGAAATGCTCTATCTAGCAGCAAACAAAAAGGAAATTTCCACAAAATCCTTTCCCTGGTTATGAGCGAGCCGCACACAATTAGATAGTCGATAGTCTTACTATCTATCGATAGTAAATAAAGAATGAATCTATCGATACTATCGATAGTGCCATCGATAGTTTCACAGCTTTAGTAGCGAATCACAGCATCACAGCTCACAGTTGATGTGCGACTGACCACATCAACATAAAGCAAATTATGAAAGCTGACTTCGAATTGAGAAGTTTGCCGAAGTCATCGCAAATATGTTCGAATAGCCGAAGTGCGTATGGGACCTACTGCGCTGGTACACAAATTTGTGCGAGTTGACACCTCTATGTGTTTATTTGCTTAGTGGTTAAAGAAATCAAAGTGTTTTATTTTGGGCATGAATATGGCCCGCATAGGCCAATTGAATTAATTTTTCGTAACAACATGTATACATTACGTCTCTATATTCATTTGATATTTATTATAAGATATTATAAGAATTATAAGATAAAGCAGTGCGACGAGAAAGCTGTGTCGCTATACAAGGCACCCTATCGCTGTGCGACGCACTAGAATGCTTTTACGGGCATACTTTTAGGCACGCACAGATGACTCGCGATGATAATGAAAATTTTGAGTCCAATTGGAATGTGCGAGAACGATCGGCGCGACAAGCACACAAGTATAAAAGGCAGCCGGACACAGCGCGACAGGGACAGTTGTGTTTTAGCAAACAAAGGTGCAACACGGAGTATTCCAATCAGTAACAAGTGTGTAGACAGTAAAGTGTGAATTTGTAAATAAAGTGATTGCTGGTTGTTAGCTGTGTTTAAGAATTTAAGTGTAAAGTAAATTTTTATTTTAAATTGCACAATCCTGAGAGACGAACAAGCCTACAGAACTAACTTTCATAACAATATCTTCATAATTTCACAAGAGCAAATATTAAAATAAATTCCTTCAAATGTGTATGTCTTTTAACTTTGAAAGTCCTTTTAAAAGGACATGAATCAGAAAACGAAAAACTGAGTTTGCCAGGTTTTGAATTGGGCTATGAATGACTAGGCCCAACCTGGCGAACGCCAAAACGATCCTTGTCCCTGTCGAATCCAAGCTGATACACAGCCTCCGAGTGGTCCTTCTGGATAGATATTTGGCAGCCGCTGAACGGTGAACTAATGTGTGCAGCGTGTACAAACCCCAGGACTTGAAATTTGGGTTGTGCGCAGGGTTTGGTGCCCGCTGCCTCGTAAAAACAGCAACCAATGAAAACTGCAAACCAAGCCTCGGATGGACAGGACAAGGTTGCTCCAAGCGAGCAGACTGCGACATCTACTACAGCTGGCATGCGGCGAATCGCGAATTTGGCTGCGGATTTGTCGTCAGCAAGAGACTTCGTCACCATGTCTCTCGGTTGAACGAACGGCTGGCCTCGATCCGTATCAAAGCTAAATACTTTAGCATCAGCCTGATTTGCGCACACGCCCCAACGGAAGAGAAGAGAAGCGACCAAAGATGCCTTCTATACGAAGCTCGAGGACGTCTACGAAGGGTGCCCGGCCCATTACGTCAAAATTGTCCTCGGGGACTTCAATGCAAAGGTCGGGCGAGAAGGTATACATATTTGGTCCCACAGTTGGGCAGTTCAGCCTTCAAGAGACCACTTGGAACAACGGTCTCAGGCTGATCGATTTCGCCGCGGCACGAAATATGGTAGTTAGTAGCACCAGATTTCAGCACCTCGATATCCACAAGGCCACCTGGTTATCCCCTGATCAATCCACCCAAAACCAGATTGATCACATTGTGATTGATGGAAGGCATGCTTCTAGCATTCTAGATGTGCGCACGTTCCGAGGACCCAACATCGACTCGGACCACTACCTTGTGGCAGCCAAGGTACGCATGCGTCTTTGGGCAGCGAAGACCACGCAACCTTGTTTGCAAAGAAAGCTGGTAATCAGTAAGCTGCGATCACAAGGGATAGCCGAAGCTTCCTCCGCTCAACTCTCTTACCAGCTCGGTCGCTCTCCCTCTCCACCTGAGGATCAAATGCAGTATAGCGAACCCTCATGAAAAAAAAACGGAAAGTTGGGCTATATAGAGCTTATTTGGGTACTAAAAATTTTGCCCGGGAAACGCCTACAAAAGGCGTGGCTCGGGGTCAAAGTTCAAAGTTTTAATCAAAAAAACTCAGTTTATTTCCAACTTATTTACACGACATGGTCTTTCTCATACCTTTCTTTTGATGTGCAACATTAGTTATGTTGTGTATACTAATAAGAAGTTATAAGCAAAAAATATTTTTTTTTATATACAATTTTTAAAAAGCGGATTTTTTCGAAAAAAAACCCCATTATTAAATTAAAAAATTAAAGTTAAATTTATTACCATACTAGTAGGGCCCTGCGGCTTTGCAGTCAAGCTTGAAGTCAATGGGCCCAATAAATCAAGTTTCTTCATACTACACTCTATGGGCGATGCCACGCCTCTTTTATGTAATGCCCAATCCATTCCTCCAGTCGAAGGGTGTGACCCGGTTTCATTGATATGCGACTTTCAGTTCCAAAGTTACGCGGAAAATTTCAGTCACAAAAAATATGCCGCGCTCCTTGCCCAACGTCCATAAAATTTTGCCAGTAGAATGACACAACTATGGGACGATGGTATACAAAACTTCAAACCTTTCCAACTTATTGTTCCGAAGCTATTCCACATTAAACATTTGGATTCTATGGGCGGTGCCATGCCCCTCGTCCAATACCCACCCCACTCTCCCTGTCGAAGGGCACATCTAAATCGTAAGTTTGTGTCAAATCTCTTTGATGTGTGATTTGTAGTTCCAAAGTTATTCAAAACAATTGAGTTGCTTAAAAAGTGCCACGCCCCTTATCCAACGCCCATTAAATTTTACCAGTGAAACGGCACATCTAAATGGTGGCCCGCACCAAATTTTAATGCTGTCCGACTTCTCATTACGAAGATATTCCATATTGAAAATTTAAGTTGTATGGGCGGTGTCACGCCCCCTTGTCAAAAACCCACCCCATTCCCCCTATCGAAAAACACAACTAAATCGTACTTTTGTACCGAGTGTCATTGATGTGAACGCTATAGTTCCTAAGTTACACCGGCATTCAAAAAGTGCCACGCCCCTTGTCCAACGCCCATTAAATTTTACCAGTGAAACGGCACATCTAAATGGTGGCCCGCACCAAATTTTAATGCTGTCCGACTTCTCATTACGAAGATATTCCATATTGAAAATTTAAGTTGTATGGGAGGTGCCATACAGCAACATACATTCAGCTAATCGGCTGTCTAGGTTTTGAGTTTTAGTGTCGTGGGACCAACAAACAAACATAAATTAATTTTTATATATAATATATAGATATTTGCTGCAATGACTCACAAAATTTGTTTATATCCATATTGTTTTGCACAAATATATCATACCACAGTTAATTTCTGTCATCATAATGGGCATTGCAGGAAGGTGTAAAAGGTGGGCGTGGTCAACCGCTATGAAACACAGAATCATTTTACATCAACATTAATTTTCAAACATGTACCGTAGCTTTGTTTTGTTAGTTTAGTGGGCGCGGAAAGTGGGCGTGGCCGATTATATTATAGCTTATGTTTGCCGCAATGACACGCTGAGTCGTTTGATACCCATATTGCTATGACAAATATACCATGGCTGATTTGTTATTATAGTGGGCGTGGTGAAAAGGCAAATCAGGTGTGCGTGGTCAATCTTATATATCCTATGTTAAGATCAATGAAACACGGAATCATTTGGTATTAATACTGATTTACCGACATGTACCGTAGCTTCGTTTTGTTAGTTTAGTGGGAACGGAAAGTGGGCGTGACCGATTATATAATAGCTTATGTTTGCCGCAATGACACGCTGAGTCGTTTGATACCCATATTGCTATGAGAAATATACCATGGCTGATTTGTTATTATAGTGGGCGTGGTGAAAAGGCAAATCAGGTGGGCGTGGTCAATCTTATATATCCTATGTTAAGATCAATGAAACACAGAATCATTTTAGATTAACATTAATTTACCGACATGTACCGCAGCTTCGCTTTGTTAGTTTAGTGGGCACGTAAAGTGGGCGTGGCCGATTATATTATAGCCTATGTTTGCCGCAATGACACGCTGAATCGTTTGATACCCATATTGCCTTACAAAAGCATACCATAGATGAGTTTTGTTACCATAAGAAGCGTAAGAGGAGTAAGAAGGGGGCGTGGTCATTCTCATATAGCCTATGTACCATTCCCCCAGATCAAAAAATGTTTGGTGCTTATTTCATCTAAATCGGTTCAGTGGTTTTTGCCTGATTGTGGCTCAAAAAACGTCACACTTGTTTTTATATTGTAACGATAAGACAGTCCGTCGCTGTGCGAAGCAACCCTGTCGCTACGCGCCGTGCTATAATTCAATCTGGCAACGACGGCCGCGATAATAAGGGAAACTTTTAGTCCAACCTGGCAATGATGGTCGCGATCATCATGGAAACCTTTAGTCCACTCTGGAATGTGCGAGAACGATCTGCGCGATGGCCGGACAGGTATAAAAGGCAGCCGGGTGCGGCGCAGCGAGTCAGTCTGATTTTGACTAGTGAAGGTGCCACACGGAGTAATTGAGCGAATAATTAAGTGTAAAGACAGTAAAGTGTAAACCTGTGAAATAAAGTGATTGTTGGTTTATTTTATTGACTGCGGTTGAGGAACTAAGTGTGTTTTATTTTCAAATTACGCAATCCAGAGATACGTACTAGCCCACTAGAACTAGCATTCGTAACATTTGGTGTCAGAAGTGGGATTGTGGAAAATTGAAGATAAACAAAACAATAAAAAAAACTAAATAAATAAAATTATAAAAGCACGGACATGGTTAAACTCGAGCTGCTGAAGGTGGACCAGCTGAAGAAGGAGCTGGCTGCCTGGAATTTGCCGACTGCTGGCGGGAAAGTGGAGTTGCAGCTGCGCTTGCAAGAGGCGTGTGAATCGCGAGGCATCGATTGGGCTGCACACGAGTTCGGAACGCAGGAACAAGAGGCGTCGGCCAAAGTGGAGGAATCGCCTGTGGGTGCTGCGTCAATGCAAAGTACAGCGGCTGCGCCACCACAAGCAATGGACATAAGCCAGCTAATAGTTGCAATGAGAGGCATGTTTCAGGAAACTTCTGCGAAAATTGAGAATGTCAGTCGTGAAAATCGTGAAATGTCGGCACAGATGGCAGCAAAATTGGAAACTACGAATCGGGAAATGGCAGAGCGAATGGAAAACAAGCTTCAGGAAAATTCTGCGCGCTGGGAGCAGAAAGTGGAAGAAATCGCCAACCAGCTAAATGTGAAGGTGGAGCACCTGGGAACTCGAGTGGAACACTTGGATAAACGAGTCGACGATCTTGATGATTCCCTGAACAAACGAGTTGATAGTCTGGATGACTCGATGAACAGAAAAATGGACGAGCGGCTTAGGGAGGTACAGCCGCGAGAATGGTTGCCGCCGGTTCCGGAAAGTGTTGCCACCCGAGCAGAAGTGCCTACTTATGATGGGACTACGCTGTTCGATACATTCAAGCTACAATTCGACCTGGCTACTCTGGAAAATCAGTGGACCGATGTAAGGAAAGGTCGGAGATTGGCGCTGGCTCTAAAAGGTGCTGCGGCTGAGGTAATAAAATCAGTTCCAGAATGTTTAAGAAGTGAGTACGAGACCGTCATAAGGGCGTTGGCAGCGAAGTACAGCGACGAGCACAACAGAACGCTGTACTACTGTGAGCTGAAGAACCGCAGGCAAAGAGCCAACGAGGCGCTGCAGACATATGCAGCAGACATTGAGCGGCTCGCACAGTTGTGCTACCCAAAATTCGGCGCTGAGGATCTCGAGAGGATGAAGATCGAGGCGTTTATTGAAGGTCTTCATGATCCGGAAACACGTCGCAGTGCGTTGATGATGGGCAAGCCGACATTTAAGGAGACGGTGACCAGCGCGATGACATATGAGGCGACATGGATCGGGGCCACTCGGTATGCACCTGCAAGGATACGCCAAATCCAGCCAGACAGCGACATTCCGATCCAGGCCATAAGCTCTGAGACACCGGGCAGGCCACGGGTGGTCTCCACTAAAGTTGTTTGCTGGGTATGTGGCAAGCAGGGTCACATATCACGAGACTGCCGCCAACGAAAGAGGCGTTCCCGTTCTCGATCGCAATCGCCTGAAGCGAGGAATGCTGACAATCGAGGCTCAGCCAACAAGCGCAGGGCTGAGGACGAGGAGCCGTTAAACTAAAAAGGGTCAGCCCAAAGGGGCGTGAGCTGATCCCCACAACCTGCTGCCCCACCGTCCTTGCCTCGCAGTTGAAACGACAACCCAGCAGCTTGACGATTGAGGGAAAGATAGATGGAAAGTTGTTCGTGTTGACACTGGATACTGGAGCGTCATATTCGATCATAAAAAGGAAGCTTCTGAAGAACTGGGAACCACTGCATGGCATACAGCTGAGGACTGCGACTGGCGAGCGTGCGCTGGTAAGAGGGAAAGTAACAAAAACAATTGCTATCGGCACCAGCAGCCTGGAGCATGAGTTCATCGTCGCGGATATAATGGACGACGTGATTATCGGCGTGGATTTCATGATTAGGCACGGTTTTACGCTGGACCTGAAAGAAAATGTGCTGAGGTATGCCAATGTTGAATTCCCCCTGCACACCGGCTATGAGCGAAGCGTGGCGGTAAGGAAAGTTGTCTCGTGTCAACTCCGGAGGATACCAGCGAATTCCGAGGCGGTTGTGTGGGCAAAGGTGGACGAGGACGATGGGACAAGTCGGCTCTGGGTCGTAGAAGCACCGAAACAAGGACACGACAACATCATCATCGGACGTACATTAGTGGAACCAAAGAATGGCAGAATACCAGTCAGAATACTGAACCCCCTGAATGCACCCAGATATGTCGGGAAAGATGAAGTAATTGGCGAGTGTAGGGAAGCCGTAGCAGTGGTCAATTGCGAGAGTAGCCCACCCGGAGGAAATAAGAAGAGCGGTTTTAACATGGACGTCATACCGCAGGAGAATCAGTGGAACAGCGAATTGACGGCCAATCAGAAACAGAAGGCGAGGTCACTCCTGCAGCACTATGGGTCAATATTTGCGGCAGAAGCAGGCGGAAGAACAGCCATAGTGAAGCACAACATCGACACCGGAAGCGCAAAACCGATCCGCCAACCGCCAAGATGAGTTCCTCTGGCCAAGAGGGAGGAGGTCACAAAGTTGATCGAAAACATGCGGAAAGAAAAGGTCATAGAGCCTTCTTCGGGCCCCTGGTGCTCGCCGGTCGTGCTGGTCAAGAAAAAGGATGGCAGTACCCGGTTTTGTGTGGACTATCGAAAACTCAATGATGTGACCAAGAAGGACAGTTATCCACTACCTCGGATCGATGACACCCTGGACACACTGTCAGGCACGCAGTGGTTCTCCACGCTCGACTTACGCAGCGGCTATTGGCAGGTAGAGCTTGCAGACAAGGACAAGGAGAAAACGGCTTTCAGTGTTGGCGATGGTTTGTGGCAGTTCACCGTCATGCCGTTTGGACTCTGCAACACACCAGCAACATTCGAGCGGCTAATGGAACGCGAGTTACGTTGGCACCCAACGCCACCACCAATAACTACTGACGCAGCGTTTCCAGCCAACTTCAGAAACCCGAACCCGCTACTTACGCAACTACGGTTCTCACAGAACGTTTTAGTTAGTAAGCATTATTGTAAATTAGTACGTAAGCACCTTTGTATTTTCGTTTAAGTAAAAATCCAGCCAACTTCAGAAACCCGAACCCGCTACTTACGCAACTACGGTTCTCACGAAACTTTTTAGTTAGTAAGCATTATTGTAAATTAGTACGTAAGCACTTTTGTACTTTCGTTTTAAGTAAAAATCAAATTTAAGTAAGAATATAATTGTCCACCGAGCTGAGCGGTTAAGCTCAGAGGGAAAATAAATCTTTTTTTTTAATTGGATTAAGTTCTTCGGAACTTAACTGGCGCAGTCATCCGGAGTAGTCCACGGTTGTTAGTGAATAGTGAACTCTATGAAGGAATATCATAGAAAACTAAAACAGTGAATAGTGAATCTATGAAGGAATATCATAGAAAACTAAAACAGTGAATAGCGAATCTATGAAGGAATATCATAGAAAACTAAAACAGTGAATAGTGAATCTATGAAGGAATATCATAGAAAACGAAAACAGTGAATAGTGAATCTATGAAGGAATATCATAGAAAACTAAAACAGTGAATATAGAACTCTATGACGGAATATCATAGAAAACTGAAGTTCATAAAGAACAGTGAACAAATCCTGCACTTGTGACAAAAGAAAACACTATTCCAACCAACTATTCCGCAACCGGCGCGTTTCAACGCCTAAGGACTACACACAAACCACACTCCAACCACCGGCTACTACGACAATACTGATGCGGCTCATCATCATAATTGGGTGCCTGTAAGTCAAGTGAACACTGCTAACAATTTGTAAATGGCTCAAATAATATCTTAAATCATATCTATGATATCCATGTTCTATTACACAAAAATTATAATTAGTTAAGAATATAAATAACCGTAAAAAGATAACATACAAAACTGCGATCCCACTTACCCGGGCACTCCAGTACTGCGATCCCACCTACCCCGGGCACTCCAGTATAACAAACTCAAACTTGCGATTCCGTAGCCCAAAAAGCCGGACCCTCCAAGTTAACAGAGTAATAACAAAAAAAAAAAAAAAATTTTTTTTTGTAAAAATTACATAAAGATCCTTAAACAAAGAAAACAAAAAAAAAAATATTAAATAAATTTACTCAGAAAATATACAAGCAATTTTTATTAACATACTAACCCCTCCAACGGTCAGACAATTGAACGTAAATTTAATGTTCAGGAAACTAAAACAACCAAAAGACAAATATCTTCCCTACCCAAATCTCTACAAAAGCAAAAGTTTGTCAACTATACCGGAAGACTCAGAAACATCCTTTATGATGGCTCAAAGCAACGCAACCCAGCCCACAGGTATAACACCCCCCAACACACAAGTGACAAGTGACATCTTCAACTCCTTGCGCATCCCAGATGCAATTAAGGACCTACCCAAATTCGATGGGAACCAGAGACTCCTCCACGAGTTCATAATTAATGTCGAAGAAATATTGCTTCATTTGAGAGGAGTCGACAGCACGCCATATGCTAAGATCCTTCTAAGAGCAATTAGGAATAAAATTGAGGGACCCGCAAACGAAGTTCTTAATATGTACGGCACGCCTTTGAACTGGGATGACATTAAGAACAATCTAACATTGCACTACTCTGACAAAAGAACCGAAACCTCATTAATAAGAGACCTACACAACCTCAGACAGACCAATTCAAACGTGGAAAGCTTCTATAGTCAGATCGTAGAAATCCAATCCGGGTTAAGTAATAACGTCCTCATTCATGAGACCGAAAAAGGAGTCATCGCAGCAAAAAAAGAGCTATTTGCGGAGATGTGTTTGAATTCATTCTTGGTAGGGCTAAGGGAACCATTAGGCTCAACGGTAAGGGCTATGCGTCCGGATTCACTGGCTACAGCTTTGGCCATGTGCATCAAGGAGCAAAATATATTTTACCAAAGAACGGATTTAACCAGACCCCTTTTTAAGAAACAGTACAACCAAAGATTCACATACCAACCATATCAAAGCCCAAGATATTTCCAACCAAGACACTATGCAAACCAACAGGAAATACCGGCCTACACCCAAAATTTCCAACCATATAAAAACTTTAATCAGAACAGAACCCCAGGGACCCCCAGGAACCAATACTTCACTAACAGGAACTTCTTGCCAGACGTAGAAAAGCCTGAACCAATGGACACAAGATCGGGTTTTAGCAATTTCAGACAATCTAACAAACCAGAACGAATGGACATAGATTCTGGACACACCAACATGAGATCCTCAACCATGACACACAATAGCAACCAAACCTCACGTACCCATCAATCAAGATACTCGCACCCTAATAGGGGAGAAATGCATAACATTAACTTTCAAAATAAATCCCAGAATCCCGGCTACCAAAACGATGTAGATGACCTATCTAACATCGAAGACTCCCAAAATTTTCGCATACCTGCCTGGCTCAACCAACAGGATACATAGATGTTAATAAACACGGTAGTACGTTACCCTATATTAACATCTCATCCCCGTTTGGTAGACCTTTACGATTTCTAATAGATACCGGTGCATCAGCATCTTTTATAAACCCTGAATTCATTGACGAAAACGCCCAAATAGACTGTAATCCCGTCATGATCACAACAATTTTAGATAAATACAAAATAAATAAGAAAACAATTCTTCCCACTTTCGTAGAATTTAAAGAACCCGGTCAACTAACATTCCTGATATTTAAGTTCCATAACTATTTCGACGGACTAATGGGACTTGATACATTAACACAACTAAAAGCGAAAATAGACCTATCCACCCAACAACTAAAAACTTCTAACTCCACCATAATGCTAAAATTGAAACCAAACATAACCTCAGGCAAACATCTTATTCCCCCTTACTCAAAAGTAACGTTGAAGCTTCCAGTTGACGTCCAGAACGGAGACGTACTAATAAAGTCAATAGCAATTAAACCCCACCTTCACATTTCCGAAGGTCTTTACACCGCAAGTAACTGGTTCAGTGAAATAGAAATCCAGAATACTTCAGGTGAAGACCAGATCTTGTTTCTAGAACAACCCATAAAAGCAGAAACATACTCCGAGGCAGGGCATATTGAAATAAATAACTGGAACCTAGAAGGCCCACCCCACTCTACCTTCAAAGAGATTTCAGAGCTAATACGTACAAACCACTTAAACACGGAAGAAAAAAAGCACCTCATATCACTTTGTAAATCGTACGACGATGTATTCTTTAGAGAAGGGCAAACACTTACATTTACCAACAATATTAAACATAGTATCACCACTACAGATAATATCCCAATATACACAAAATCCTACAGATATCCCTACATCCATAAGAACGAAGTCAGCAAACAAATAAACAATATGATTAACCAAGGCATCATTAGACAAAGTTATTCCCCTTGGAGCTCTCCAGTTTGGGTAGTTCCCAAGAAGAAGGACGCCAGTGGGAAACAGAAATGGCGGTTAGTCATAGATTATAGGAAGCTGAACGAGAAGACTGTATCTGATAAATATCCAATCCCTAACATCGCGGAAATCCTTGACAAGCTTGGAAGATGCATGTACTTCTCAACATTGGACCTTGCCAGCGGTTTCCATCAGATTGAGATGGATCCGAAAGACATACAAAAGACGGCTTTCACGGTTGAAGGAGGACATTATGAGTATTTGAGGATACCCTTTGGACTAAAGAATGCTCCATCTACGTTTCAAAGGGTCATGGATAACGTGCTCAAAGATCTGATAGGAAAAACTTGTCTTGATGACATCATTATATATTCGACCTCACTACAACAACACATAGGAAACCTAAAGGACATTTTTGAAAGATTGCGCAACGCAAATCTTAAAATACAACTGGACAAATCCGAATTTTTAAAGAAAGAAATTGCGTTTCTCGGCCATATAGTCACAACTGAGGGAATAAAGCCAAACCCTGATAAAATCTCAGCCATAAAAGAATTCCCTATTCCCAAAACCCAAAAAGACATTAAAGCATTTCTAGGTCTCTTAGGATACTATAGGAAATTCATAAAAGACTTCGCTAAGCTGGTCAAACCCCTCACAATATGCCTAAAAAAAGGTAGGTCAGTAGAACATTCTGAACAATTTATTAAAACATTTGAAACTTGTAAACATATTTTGACAAACGACCCGATCCTCCAATATCCTGACTTTACGAAAACCTTCGTCCTAACAACAGATGCCAGTAATGTAGCTCTAGGCGCAGTTCTGTCACAAGGGAACATTGGTAGCGACAAACCAATTTGTTACGCTAGCAGAACTCTATCGGAATCTGAAATAAATTATTCAACAATAGAAAAAGAACTCTTGGCCATAGTATGGGCCACTAAATATTTCAGGCCATACCTCTTCGGCCGCAAATTCCAGATTATAACCGATCATAAACCACTCACTTGGATAATGTCCCTGAAAGAGCCCAATTCAAAGTTAATTCGGTGGCGCCTCAAATTAGAAGAATTCGACTACGAAATCATCTATAAAAAAGGAAAAAGCAACACAAATGCGGACGCCTTAAGCAGAATCAGGATAGAAAACCCCAAGACATGTGAGGATATTAATCTAAACGACACCCTATCGAACCAAGGCACACAAGGAACAACCATCCATTCAGCAGACGAGAATTTGGACGACGGTATCTTCATCTCAGAAAAACCACTAAACGAATTCAATTTACAACTAATATTAGAAAAATCCAACAAAGGCTCACCAATGATTTTGGAAACGGTGTTTAGAAACAAACAAAGAAGAATCGTCCGACGACCAACCTTCAACGAAGAAAATATGACGGATATCCTAAAAAAATGTATAGCACCTAATAAGTTAAACGCAATATTCGCAGACGACGAAACCTTCCGCATAGTACAACAAACTTACTCCAAACACTTTTCACACAATAGACTTTTTAAAGTAATACGATGTACGGAAATGTTAATAGATATCAGGAATAACGATGAACAAGAGAAAATAATTAGAGAGTACCACGAAAAGAATAACCATCGCGGCATAAACGAAACCCTCCTACACCTCAAGAGGAAATACTATTTTCCATTCTTGAGAAACAAAATAACTCAAACCATTAACAATTGCGACAGATGCCAAACACTAAAGTACGACAGAAATCCACCCAAGCTAAAATACGAGAAACCGGAAACACCCACGAAACCACTAGAAATACTTCACATTGACCTTTACTCCATAAACAACAAGCAAATATTAACAATTCTTGACAAATTCTCTAAATTCGCAGCCGCACACACCCTCTCGAACAGAGTCAGTCTTACTGTTCTAAAATCATTACAAACCTTCATAACCCAATACGGAATCCCAAAAAAATTGATTTGTGATCAAGGTGCAGAATTCACAAGTAACATCTTTAAAGATTTCTGCAAACAATACAATATAACATTACACACAACTTCATTCCAACAAACCAGCAGTAATGGGCCAGTAGAACGACTACATTCAACCCTTACTGAAATCTATAGGATCATAATAGCAAAAAGGAAAGAGCAAAAACTAGATTTGAATCACGACGAAATCCTCTCCGAGACACTAATTACCTACAATCACGCAATTCACTCTACAACAAAATTAACCCCTTTTGAACTCTTCCATGGACGAACTTACAAATTCGACAGGGACATAACATTCGATAACGAACACGACTATCTGAGGAAACTGAACGAATTCCAACAAGTCCTATACCCCTCCATAAAGAAACAGTTAGAAACAGAAGTAAGCAATAGAATCGATAAGTTGAACCAAACTAGGCAGGAACCAGAGAATTTCGAAGGAAACGACAGTGTCTATAGGAAGGAATGTAGAAGAAATAAAATCACACCCCGTTTCACAAAACATAGAATCAAAGAAAACAAAAGAGTAACATTAATCACCACCAACAACCAAAAAATACACAAATCCAGAATAAAAAATAAAAAGAAACTATAAAATCACCCTCACCCCACCCTCAGGTTACCACTGGTCGCCACCCAAATGATAGAAATTCAAAACATCAAAAAGGACCAAGGCACAATTCACTTAGAACTCGGACCAGCTCGGATAATTAATCACTTCAGCAACCTCATTCACATAGTAGACCTGGAGGAATACGACACAAACATCAGGGAAATCACGAACATATTAGTAACTTTCCAAAAACATGGGACGTTAACGGACTCCATCAAAATAACATACCTCAAACTTAACGAACTAAAAAACAAACTAAACTCACTAACCCCTACCAAAAGAACAAAACGAGGACTAATAAACGGGTTAGGATCAGCCATTAAATTTATAACTGGAAATATGGATGCCAAAGACGCTCAAAATTTAAATAACCAAATAGAAAAACTAAAACATGACAAAACTAACACACAAATAACACTAACAAAACAGCATAACATAAACACACAAATGATTGAAAGATTTAGAAACCTGACGTCTCACATAAACAAAGAACAAAAGAAAATAGAATTGTTCTTAAACCAATTGTCACAAGAAACATCAAACAGGATCAACAAAGAAGAAAATATACTCGAAGAAATTCAATATTTGAACCAACTTAATTATAATATAGATTTATTAACCGACCATCTAACAAACCTAGCTGAAGCAATCGTATTAGCTAAATTAAATATTATATCAAAATTCATATTAAGCCAAACCGAACTGCAAGTAATTCATGAAGCTATAAAAAACCAATCCATTACACTAATATCTGAAGAACACATATACGAGTTACTCGGGCTACAAGCTTATTATAATAATTCCTATATAATATTCAATATACCAATACTGGCCCCAGAACAATATAAATTTTACCATATTATACCATTACCGGTAAATGAAACAAAACAAATTGTAACAAAGCCATATGTAGGATATAGCGAAAAGAATGTTCACCACTTTGACAAGGCATGCCCAAAAATAGAGCGCATCTACTATTGTCCATCTTCACCACACCAAGAAGACACACAGGACTCAGCATGCATTGGAAACCTGTTAAGGAACAAACCTCCCCATTGCGTCTTCAACGATATAGGAAAAACGGAAACAATTCTTCAACTTGAAGAGAATCATATCCTATTTGTCAATATACCAGAAACACGAATCAATTCCACTTGCAGTAAAAACGTTCTCGCAGTAGAGGGCACAGCCGTGCTGCACTTCAGAAACTGCAGCATCAACATCAACGGTATAACCTACGAAGACAACCCCAGCATATTTTGGGATGAAGTACACATCGCTCCACCAACATACGTACAAATCCAGCCAAAAGCAATAATAGAGACGATCAACCTGCAAAAACTGAAGGACTACCACTTCGAACATCAAAAAGCCGCAATAACCATATGGGAAGAAACCAAGAAGAGCATCTCATATACATATGCAGCAGTGGGAACGCTGGGCGCATTAGCAATAGCAGCAATCCTAATCATCGCCAGAAAAACCAGAATCACCTACGGAATACCGCCAACACCAGTCATCGCTCCAGCCACTTCACCTTCCTTGTGGCCATCGCTCTACTCCAAGGGGGGAGGAGTTACGTTGGCACCCAACGCCACCACCAATAACTACTGACGCAGCGTTTCCAGCCAACTTCAGAAACCCGAACCCGCTACTTACGCAACTACGGTTCTCACAGAACGTTTTAGTTAGTAAGCATTATTGTAAATTAGTACGTAAGCACCTTTGTATTTTCGTTTAAGTAAAAATCCAGCCAACTTCAGAAACCCGAACCCGCTACTTACGCAACTACGGTTCTCACGAAACTTTTTAGTTAGTAAGCATTATTGTAAATTAGTACGTAAGCACTTTTGTACTTTCGTTTTAAGTAAAAATCAAATTTAAGTAAGAATATAATTGTCCACCGAGCTGAGCGGTTAAGCTCAGAGGGAAAATAAATCTTTTTTTTTTAATTGGATTAAGTTCTTCGGAACTTAACTCGCGTGCTAAAGGGGCTGCATTGGCGGACGTGCCTGGTGTACCTCGACGACATAATCGTGATGGGTAAAAGCTTCGACGACCACCTGGGAAAGCTAAAGGAGGTATTCGAGCGGATACAAAAAGCCGGGCTTAAACTCAACCCAAAGAAGTGCTCGCTGTTCCAAAAAGAGGTCAAGTATCTGGGTCATACGGTTTCCGCCCTCGGAGTACATACGGATGAAGGCAAAATCACGGCGGTGAAGGAGTGGCCCCGGCCACGCAATCTACACGAACTCCGCAGTTTCCTGGGCCTGTGCACATACTACCGCCGATTTGTTCCGGGATTCGCGAACATAGCCAGCAGCTTGGACAAACTGACGAAAAAGAGCCAAGCTTTCGAGTGGAACGAAGAGCAGGAGCAGGCTTTTGCACGTCTGAAGGAAAAACTATGCACTGCTCCAATTCTGGCCTTCCCCGTGCCTGGAGAGATGTTTGTGCTGGATACGGATGCGAGCGGGCATAGTATTGGCGGTGTGCTATCACAGATAATAGACGGCCAAGAACAAGTGATAGCATACTACAGTAGGATTCTGTCGAAACCGGAACGCAACTACTGTGTGACGCGGAGAGAACTGCTGGCGGTATTGGACTGCGTAAAACACTTCCACAAATATCTGTATGGACAAAGGTTTCGCCTGCGCACAGATCATGCGGCATTGAGATGGCTCCTGACCTTTAAGGATCCTGAAGGCCAATTGGCGCGGTGGATCGAGCGACTGCAGGAGCTACGACTACACGATAGAGCATCGGAAGGGCAGTAGCCATGGCAATGCCGATGCCTTGTCACGCCGTCCGTGCAAAGTCGAATGCAGGGCGTGCTCGCGAGCCGAAAGCAAAGAACAGATAGTGGACGTCCGGTTGGTGAGCGTTATGCCAGAGGAAGAGTGGTCTGCGGAGAGGCTACAAAAGGACCAGCGTGAGGATGCGGATCTTGCAAAAATTTTCGAAGGCAAAGAGCAAGGCGCACGTCCAGACTGGCAGGAGATGGCCGGTGAAAGCCCGATCGCCAAGGCTTACTGGGCACAGTGGAAAAGTCTGCGGCTGAAGGAAGGATGCCTGTACCGCGAATGGGAGAGCGCGGATGGACGGACCAGCAACTCCCTAATGGTAGTGCCGAAATGCAGAATCAACGAGGTCATCCAGGCATACCATAACGACTCCAGTGGAGGGCACCTAGGCATCACCAAAACCGTCGCCAAAATAAAAAGACGATTCTACTGGGTAGGATGTCAGGAGTCTGTAGCAGAGTGGATTAAGAGCTGCGACCGATGTTCAGCCGCGAAAGGGCCGACAAGAAGATCTCGAGGCCGCATGCAGCAGTACAACGTGGGAGCGCCCTTCGAACGGATTGCTATGGACGTCGCCGGCCCATTCCCAACTAGCACTCAAGGCAACAAATATGTGCTGGTGGTAATGGATTATTTCAGCAAATGGCCCGAAGTGTACCCTATTCCTAACCAGGAGGCCACTACGATCTCGGAAAAGCTGGTAAACAACTGGGTAGCCAGGTTCGGAGTTCCGTTGGAGTTGCACTCGGATCAAGGCCGGAATTTCGAGTCTGCGGTATTCAAGGAAGTGTGTGAGCTGCTGGGAATAAAGAAAACGCGTACCACTCCTTTGCACCCACAGTCCGACGGCATGGTGGAACGCTTTAACCGGACACTGGAGGAATACCTGCGGAAAGTGGTAGGCACGAATCAAAAGGATTGGGACACGCATATCCCCCTGTTCCTGATGGCGTATAGGTCAGCCCCGCACGACACGACATCACTCACACCAGCCCGAGCAGTGTTCGGCACTGAGTTGCGGTTACCCGCCGACTTGAAGTTCGGGGTAGTCAGCACGACGGGAGGCGCTAAGACGGACTACGTGGTCAATAAGCGGGCGGAACTGGAGGAAATTCACCAGTTTATAAGGAGCCGCACCAAACTGGTCAGCGATAAGGCGAAAGCCAGATATGATCTACGGGCCAACTCAGCAGGGTTCCAAGAAGGCGATCTGGCAATGCTCTACAACCCGCAGCGGAGGAAAGGTTTGTCTCCGAAACTTCAAGCGTCATGGGAAGGACCTTACGAAGTCGTGACTAGGATAAACGACGTGGTATACAGGATTCAACGTTGCAGCAATAAAGGCGCTAAGCTGAAGGTAGTCCATTTGGAGCGCCTGGCGCCTTATCACAGCGGAACCTCGGCACTTGTTCGGGACGAACAAGTCTAAGTGGTGGGCAGTGTAACGATAAGACAGTCCGTCGCTGTGCGAAGCAACCCTGTCGCTACGCGCCGTGCTATAATTCAATCTGGCAACGACGGCCGCGATAATAAGGGAAACTTTTAGTCCAACCTGGCAATGATGGTCGCGATCATCATGGAAACCTTTAGTCCACTCTGGAATGTGCGAGAACGATCTGCGCGATGGCCGGACAGGTATAAAAGGCAGCCGGGTGCGGCGCAGCGAGTCAGTCTGATTTTGACTAGTGAAGGTGCCACACGGAGTAATTGAGCGAATAATTAAGTGTAAAGACAGTAAAGTGTAAACCTGTGAAATAAAGTGATTGTTGGTTTATTTTATTGACTGCGGTTGAGGAACTAAGTGTGTTTTATTTTCAAATTACGCAATCCAGAGATACGTACTAGCCCACTAGAACTAGCATTCGTAACATTTGGTGTCAGAAGTGGGATTGTGGAAAATTGAAGATAAACAAAACAATAAAAAAAAACTAAATAAATAAAATTATAAAAGCACGGACATGGTTAAACTCGAGCTGCTGAAGGTGGACCAGCTGAAGAAGGAGCTGGCTGCCTGGAATTTGCCGACTGCTGGCGGGAAAGTGGAGTTGCAGCTGCGCTTGCAAGAGGCGTGTGAATCGCGAGGCATCGATTGGGCTGCACACGAGTTCGGAACGCAGGAACAAGAGGCGTCGGCCAAAGTGGAGGAATCGCCTGTGGGTGCTGCGTCAATGCAAAGTTACAAGCACCACCACAAGCAATGGACATAAGCCAGCTAATAGTTGCAATGAGAGGCATGTTTCAGGAAACTTCTGCGAAAATTGAGAATGTCAGTCGTGAAAATCGTGAAATGTTGGCACAGATGGCAGCAAAATTGGAAACTACGAATCGGGAAATGGCAGAGCGAATGGAAAACAAGCTTCAGGAAAATTCTGCGCGCTGGGAGCAGAAAGTGGAAGAAATCGCCAACCAGCTAAATGTGAAGGTGGAGCACCTGGGAACTCGAGTGGAACACTTGGATAAACGAGTCGACGATCTTGATGATTCCCTGAACAAACGAGTTGATAGTCTGGATGACTCGATGAACAGAAAAATGGACGAGCGGCTTAGGGAGGTACAGCCGCGAGAATGGTTGCCGCCGGTTCCGGAAAGTGTTGCCACCCGAGCAGAAGTGCCTACTTATGATGGGACTACGCTGTTCGATACATTCAAGCTACAATTCGACCTGGCTACTCTGGAAAATCAGTGGACCGATGTAAGGAAAGGTCGGAGATTGGCGCTGGCTCTAAAAGGTGCTGCGGCTGAGGTAATAAAATCAGTTCCAGAATGTTTAAGAAGTGAGTACGAGACCGTCATAAGGGCGTTGGCAGCGAAGTACAGCGACGAGCACAACAGAACGCTGTACTACTGTGAGCTGAAGAACCGCAGGCAAAGAGCCAACGAGGCGCTGCAGACATATGCAGCAGACATTGAGCGGCTCGCACAGTTGTGCTACCCAAAATTCGGCGCTGAGGATCTCGAGAGGATGAAGATCGAGGCGTTTATTGAAGGTCTTCATGATCCGGAAACACGTCGGAGTGCGTTGATGATGGGCAAGCCGACATTTAAGGAGACGGTGACCAGCGCGATGACATATGAGGCGACATGGATCGGGGCCACTCGGTATGCACCTGCAAGGATACGCCAAATCCAGCCAGACAGCGACATTCCGATCCAGGCCATAAGCTCTGAGACACCGGGCAGGCCACGGGTGGTCTCCACTAAAGTTGTTTGCTGGGTATGTGGCAAGCAGGGTCACATATCACGAGACTGCCGCCAACGAAAGAGGCGTTCCCGTTCTCGATCGCAATCGCCTGAAGCGAGGAATGCTGACAATCGAGGCTCAGCCAACAAGCGCAGGGCTGAGGACGAGGAGCCGTTAAACTAAAAAGGGTCAGCCCAAAGGGGCGTGAGCTGATCCCCACAACCTGCTGCCCCACCGTCCTTGTCTCGCAGTTGAAACGACAACCCAGCAGCTTGACGATTGAGGGAAAGATAGATGGAAAGTTGTTCGTGTTGACACTGGATACTGGAGCGTCATATTCGATCATAAAAAGGAAGCTTCTGAAGAACTGGGAACCACTGCATGGCATACAGCTGAGGACTGCGACTGGCGAGCGTGCGCTGGTAAGAGGGAAAGTAACAAAAACAATTGCTATCGGCACCAGCAGCCTGGAGCATGAGTTCATCGTCGCGGATATAATGGACGACGTGATTATCGGCGTGGATTTCATGATTAGGCACGGTTTTACGCTGGACCTGAAAGAAAATGTGCTGAGGTATGCCAATGTTGAATTCCCCCTGCACACCGGCTATGAGCGAAGCGTGGCGGTAAGGAAAGTTGTCTCGTGTCAACTCCGGAGGATACCAGCGAATTCCGAGGCGGTTGTGTGGGCAAAGGTGGACGAGGACGATGGGACAAGTCGGCTCTGGGTCGTAGAAGCACCGAAACAAGGACACGACAACATCATCATCGGACGTACATTAGTGGAACCAAAGAATGGCAGAATACCAGTCAGAATACTGAACCCCCTGAATGCACCCAGATATGTCGGGAAAGATGAAGTAATTGGCGAGTGTAGGGAAGCCGTAGCAGTGGTCAATTCCGAGAGTAGCCCACCCGGAGGAAATAAGAAGAGCGGTTTTAACATGGACGTCATACCGCAGGAGAATCAGTGGAACAGCGAATTGACGGCCAATCAGAAACAGAAGGCGAGGTCACTCCTGCAGCACTATGGGTCAATATTTGCGGCAGAAGCAGGCGGAAGAACAGCCATAGTGAAGCACAACATCGACACCGGAAGCGCAAAACCGATCCGCCAACCGCCAAGATGAGTTCCTCTGGCCAAGAGGGAGGAGGTCACAAAGTTGATCGAAAACATGCGGAAAGAAAAGGTCATAGAGCCTTCTTCGGGCCCCTGGTGCTCGCCGGTCGTGCTGGTCAAGAAAAAGGATGGCAGTACCCGGTTTTGTGTGGACTATCGGAAACTCAATGATGTGACCAAGAAGGACAGTTATCCACTACCTCGGATCGATGACACCCTGGACACACTGTCAGGCACGCAGTGGTTCTCCACGCTCGACTTACGCAGCGGCTATTGGCAGGTAGAGCTTGCAGACAAGGACAAGGAGAAAACGGCTTTCAGTGTTGGCGATGGTTTGTGGCAGTTCACCGTCATGCCGTTTGGACTCTGCAACGCACCAGCAACATTCGAGCGGCTAATGGAACGCGTGCTAAAGGGGCTGCATTGGCGGACGTGCCTGGTGTACCTCGACGACATAATCGTGATGGGTAAAAGCTTCGACGACCACCTGGGAAAGCTAAAGGAGGTATTCGAGCGGATACAAAAAGCCGGGCTTAAACTCAACCCAAAGAAGTGCTCGCTGTTCCAAAAAGAGGTCAAGTATCTGGGTCATACGGTTTCCGCCCTCGGAGTACATACGGATGAAGGCAAAATCACGGCGGTGAAGGAGTGGCCCCGGCCACGCAATCTACACGAACTCCGCAGTTTCCTGGGCCTGTGCACATACTACCGCCGATTTGTTCCGGGATTCGCGAACATAGCCAGCAGCTTGGACAAACTGACGAAAAAGAGCCAAGCTTTCGAGTGGAACGAAGAGCAGGAGCAGGCTTTTGCACGTCTGAAGGAAAAACTATGCACTGCTCCAATTCTGGCCTTCCCCGTGCCTGGAGAGATGTTTGTGCTGGATACGGATGCGAGCGGGCATAGTATTGGCGGTGTGCTATCACAGATAATAGACGGCCAAGAACAAGTGATAGCATACTACAGTAGGATTCTGTCGAAACCGGAACGCAACTACTGTGTGACGCGGAGAGAACTGCTGGCGGTATTGGACTGCGTAAAACACTTCCACAAATATCTGTATGGACAAAGGTTTCGCCTGCGCACAGATCATGCGGCATTGAGATGGCTCCTGACCTTTAAGGATCCTGAAGGCCAATTGGCGCGGTGGATCGAGCGACTGCAGGAGCTACGACTACACGATAGAGCATCGGAAGGGCAGTAGCCATGGCAATGCCGATGCCTTGTCACGCCGTCCGTGCAAAGTCGAATGCAGGGCGTGCTCGCGAGCCGAAAGCAAAGAACAGATAGTGGACGTCCGGTTGGTGAGCGTTATGCCAGAGGAAGAGTGGTCTGCGGAGAGGCTACAAAAGGACCAGCGTGAGGATGCGGATCTTGCAAAAATTTTCGAAGGCAAAGAGCAAGGCGCACGTCCAGACTGGCAGGAGATGGCCGGTGAAAGCCCGATCGCCAAGGCTTACTGGGCACAGTGGAAAAGTCTGCGGCTGAAGGAAGGATGCCTGTACCGCGAATGGGAGAGCGCGGATGGACGGACCAGCAACTCCCTAATGGTAGTGCCGAAATGCAGAATCAACGAGGTCATCCAGGCATACCATAACGACTCCAGTGGAGGGCACCTAGGCATCACCAAAACCGTCGCCAAAATAAAAAGACGATTCTACTGGGTAGGATGTCAGGAGTCTGTAGCAGAGTGGATTAAGAGCTGCGACCGATGTTCAGCCGCGAAAGGGCCGACAAGAAGATCTCGAGGCCGCATGCAGCAGTACAACGTGGGAGCGCCCTTCGAACGGATTGCTATGGACGTCGCCGGCCCATTCCCAACTAGCACTCAAGGCAACAAATATGTGCTGGTGGTAATGGATTACTTCAGCAAATGGCCCGAAGTGTACCCTATTCCTAACCAGGAGGCCACTACGATCTCGGAAAAGCTGGTAAACAACTGGGTAGCCAGGTTCGGAGTTCCGTTGGAGTTGCACTCGGATCAAGGCCGGAATTTCGAGTCTGCGGTATTCAAGGAAGTGTGTGAGCTGCTGGGAATAAAGAAAACGCGTACCACTCCTTTGCACCCACAGTCCGACGGCATGGTGGAACGCTTTAACCGGACACTGGAGGAATACCTGCGGAAAGTGGTAGGCACGAATCAAAAGGATTGGGACACGCATATCCCCCTGTTCCTGATGGCGTATAGGTCAGCCCCGCACGACACGACATCACTCACACCAGCCCGAGCAGTGTTCGGCACTGAGTTGCGGTTACCCGCCGACTTGAAGTTCGGGGTAGTCAGCACGACGGGAGGCGCTAAGACGGACTACGTGGTCAATAAGCGGGCGGAACTGGAGGAAATTCACCAGTTTATAAGGAGCCGCACCAAACTGGTCAGCGATAAGGCGAAAGCCAGATATGATCTACGGGCCAACTCAGCAGGGTTCCAAGAAGGCGATCTGGCAATGCTCTACAACCCGCAGCGGAGGAAAGGTTTGTCTCCGAAACTTCAAGCGTCATGGGAAGGACCATACGAAGTCGTGACTAGGACAAACGACGTGGTATACAGGATTCAACGTTGCAGCAATAAAGGCGCTAAGCTGAAGGTAGTCCATTTGGAGCGCCTGGCGCCTTATCCCAGCGGAACCTCGGCACTTGTTCGGGACGAACAAGTCTAAGTGGTGGGCAGTGTAACGATAAGACAGTCCGTCGCTGTGCGAAGCAACCCTGTCGCTACGCGCCGTGCTATAATTCAATCTGGCAACGACGGCCGCGATAATAAGGGAAACTTTTAGTCCAACCTGGCAATGATGGTCGCGATCATCATGGAAACCTTTAGTCCACTCTGGAATGTGCGAGAACGATCTGCGCGATGGCCGGACAGGTATAAAAGGCAGCCGGGTGCGGCGCAGCGAGTCAGTCTGATTTTGACTAGTGAAGGTGCCACACGGAGTAATTGAGCGAATAATTAAGTGTAAAGACAGTAAAGTGTAAACCTGTGAAATAAAGTGATTGTTGGTTTATTTTATTGACTGCGGTTGAGGAACTAAGTGTGTTTTATTTTCAAATTACGCAATCCAGAGATACGTACTAGCCCACTAGAACTAGCATTCGTAACAATATAATAGTATAGAGTATAGATAAACGCCTGTAGAATTCCCTTTACAATGAAGTATTAAAATGTATACTTTTGTTTTTTATGAATATACTTTTTTAACTTTTTCGACTCGACTCATGGTCCTAAGCTGTTTCGCATTCACTTTCGCCATCACTTTTGGACAATGAGGGCTGAAGGGGGTTGTACAAAGTACCTGCCATATTAAAAAACTTTTTTGAAGATCTAGATTTCTAGCTTTACATTATTTTAAAAGTTTAAGTTTTGTCAAACAGCCGTTAAAACCTTTTTTGCTTCTATGTATTGTGGCATGGAATGTTTTGCGTGACGCCATAAACCTTCAATTGTATTTGTGTATTGATTGTATTTTTCCATTATATGGAGGGTGATAGTAAACTGCAGTTTTTCTGTATTCAAATACTTTTGGTAGGGCCGGCCTTTGGCCGGGCTTCAAAAAAATAACCCTCATGGTAGTAACTTATGCATCGGGATCAATAGAGTGTTAACAGTATTTTTGTATTCGAAACCTTGATGTACGGTCGATCGCTCCTAAGCAATAACCTTTATAATCGTAACTTCGGCTTCGGTTTCTGCATTCAAATACCTTTTGTTTGGCCGGCCTTCTGCCGGGCTGCAAAAAAATAACCCTCATGGGAGTAACTAGGGTATCGGGATCAGTATAGTACTTGCAGTATTTCTGTATTCAAATTAGAGTCCTGCACGAGTATGCATTTTTGCTATTCGAAAACATTCAAATGCTTTTGAATAGAATACTTCACTTCATCTCTGCGGACCGGTCCGAATGAATACGAGTACAGCTCTTCGAATACTTCGCAAAGTTCTCGATTACCGAATACGAGCACTGCAGTATTCGCTTCTCACCGAATACGAGCACTGCAGTGTTCGCTATTCACCGAATATGAATAGAAACGAGAAACGACGCTCGCTGGTTCTCGTTTCTATTCGTTTCGTTTTATACATTCTTCGAATACCAAGTACCCGTACAGTATGTACAGTAGTGTAGCCACCAAAATGAATATATTCATGCAGGACTTTAATTCAAATCCTATGATTGTAAATGATCGTACCAAAGCAATAATCTTCATAAGCGCCATTTCAATATTGCAAACAAATGCTTTTAACTCAATTTAAATTTAAATATAAAAGCAAAAACAAAAAGTTTCAAATGTTTTATATTTCATTGTAAAGGGAATTCCACAGACTACAATATGGTGACAAACTTATTATACCTTAATAATGAAAAATTCGTAAAAAAAAAATATTTTTCGCTTAAAACTTCTTATTAGTACATATTACATATTTAATGTTGCACATCAATAGAAAGGTATGAAAAAGGCCTTTCATTTAATACCCATATCGCGTAAATCGATTGATAACACTGTGCAAGTCCAAAATTTAGACATGGGGGGGACCTACTGGGTGAGTTTCCTATAGGTATACTGAGTTGAGATCCACCAGCCGTTTGGTAAGATTGGCTCTAGTTTATGAGAAATCCGACTTTGAAGTTTGGTAATTTTCGTCAAATTTGTCGCTTAAGTAGGTCCTAAATCGTTCCGAATATCGCTTTACTGTCTTCGGCAAGTTTGTAGATATTTTAACGACCACCACATTTGCTTAAGACACCAATCCAAAAAAAATACATTTAAACTGTGTAATTGCGATATGTGCATTTTTGAGCGCAGCGCAACGTGGCGTATGAGTGTCAATTATATGAGTGTTAATTATAATTAAATGACACTCATACGCCACGTTGCGCTGCGCTCAAAAATGCACATATCGCAATTACACAGTTTAAATGTATTTTTTTTGGATTGGTGTCTTAAGCAAATTTGTTGGTCGTTAAAATATCTACAAACTTGCCGAAGACAGTAAAGCGATATTCGGAACGATTTAGGACCTACTTAAGCGACAAATTTGACGAAAATTACCAAACTTCAAAGTCGGATTTCTCATAAACTAGAGCCAATCTTACCAAACGGCTGGTGGATCTCAACTCAGTATACCTATAGAAAACTCACCCAGTAGGTCCCCCCATGTCTAAATTTTTGAGGGCAAATTTCACGCACAGTGTAATTGATTGAGTTAATTTGATACCAACTTCGAACTTTGACCCCAAGCCATGCCTTTTGTGGGCATTTCCCAGGCAAAATTTTTAGTTCCTTAGATTCAGGAGCCAAACCTTTATGTAAGAGCATACCTATTTATTTTTTCCACGAGGGTTCGCTATACTGCATTTATGCCCCACCTGATGACATCGGCGGATTATGGGATCACTTATCCCATTCTATGCGCGCTGCCGCAGAAAAATTTCCTTGGTTTTCGACGCCCACCACTAGAAAACCAAAGGTACGATGAAGAGTGTCACGCAGCCACTGCAGCGAAGAATGCTGCTTACCAGAAGACCCTGCAGTCGGCTGCTACGCGAGCCGTGACAGAACAATACCAGGAGGAGAGGAAGAAAGAGACGTGCCGTTTTAGACGCAATTAACGGGAGGAGTGCAGGAGCAGGAATGACGCCCGGAAATTCTTCCAGAAAGTCAAGCGTCTGCAGAGACGAAAACGGGGATCTAGTTACGGATGCGCAGGGTGTACTGAGGTTGTGGAAGGAGCACTTCACCAAACTGCTCGCACACGACGAAGGGAACAATACCGCCAGTGGTAAAGATTTCCAGACGGCACCAATCGAGGACGTCGGTGTGGATGTGCCACCGCCAGGCTATGATAAGGTCCGGGTCGCTATCCAGCGACTCATGAACAATAAAGCTGGTGGCTGGTTCTGCCGACGCAGGTTGCAAAAATCAATTTTGTCATGGGGGGGAAACTTTTATACTTTTCTGATAGGTAAACGCTTGGACCTAAGAAACGCACAGTGGCTGGTTCTGCCGACGCAGGTTGCAAAAATAAATTTTGTCATGGGGGGGAAACTTTTATACTTTTCTGATAGGTAAATGCTTGGACCTAAGAAATCCAAAAACCTTAACTAAATTGGACAAATAGTTTTGCTTGTCAAAGCTAAGCAATTTTTAAAGTGTGAAATAATATCACCAATTTGCACTTTTTCCGTAAAGCTAAAGTTTTAAAATACGGAAAGAAGCAAATTAATTGAAACTTTTTGCACCAGTATCGTAAAAGAAGGCATTTGTAGTAAAAACTAAATATAGAAAAAAAAATTGGTTGTTGTTGTTGTCTTTTCGTAGGCACTCATTTGAAGCACTGTTTTTATCACACTTTTTGAACTTTCGATAGACTTTAAAAAAGGCCATACTTGCCAGAGTTCCGTCTTTGGGAAAATTTTTCTAGTCTTCTAGTGAGTGCTTCCCTAAAAAGATCTGGTGCCCGATTTTGCCCGTCTGGATTTTACAGCGATTTTTCTTTTGCCACCTCGAGCAAATTTGTGTTTTCGGGTGCGTGCGTTCGAACAAGTTCGTCAAGATTTTGAAAGTGAATCAATTACACGCGATTATAATCGTTGCCAGGGCATGCAAATTTGGATTTTGGCTTCATTCAAGATGTGATACAAGCTTGCAGCTCCATATTAAGTCGACTTTTTTTCGCGTATATTGTTCTAAGCTCGAAGTAACGTTTTTGTGTGTAAGTGTTTTTGTTTTTAAAAAAATACTAACACTGTGTCTGGCAGTCCACTTCTGCATAAAATTTGTTTTAATTTGAGCACAAGTTCAGTCAGTCAGTCGCGATTAGTCTTTGAGTTGAACCGCGCCAATGAAACAATTAGTTATTGAAAAACAAAAAGCAGATTTATTGTTTTATGATCATATCTACATATTAGTTCATGTTTCCGCATTCTTAAAAACTCCACATGTTCAAAAATCCTAAAACGCGGGAAAACTTAACATCTGTTTAGGTACCAGCTAGTGTTTTGTATTTGAATGCATATTGTTACGAAAATGACTTCTCTAAGTTCGTTTTGGATTGTGCTTGAAAATAAAACTACTTCAGTTACTCAGCGCAAACGCAGTCAAAACCCAACAATCGCTTTACTTACAAATTTACACTTGTTACTACTTTACACTACTACTATTGCATGTTTCCCCTTTGCTTGCTCAACACAGACTCGACCCTTTGCGCTGCACCTGCTGCTTTTTATACTTGTTTTCTTATCGCGTCGATGTTTCTTGCACATTCTAGTTGTACTCTCTATCTTGATTGTTCTAGCACAGCTCATCACCTTCGCGAACCATCCTCGCCAGATCGGAATTATAGCAAGTTTGCCGTACTCCAAAGTGCATGCCTAAAAGTATGCTTGGAAAAGCATTCATGCACAGCACAGAGTGCCTCATCGTTACAATATACAGGGTGGACCATTTAAGATTTGAGAATGGCAGTCCAAATGTCATTCAATTTGTGTTCGTAATTTAGTTAAAAGTTTGACATTTACGAAATGGGACGCTATACGCTTGAACAAAACTGGGAAATATTGAGAACTTACTTCCAAAGTGGAGAGTCTTCAACCCAAACTGTAAGAATTTAAAAAAAAAAAATTTTAAAAAAAAGATTGGCCTTCAACTCAGTTTGTGGATCAATTTGTGAAGCGAGCTCGTGAAACTGGATCGTTAATGGACCAACAACCAAACAACCCGTTCCCGATCTCATACAGTGCGCACAGCCGAAAACATTGCTTTTGTAGCCGAAAAAGTGCGTGAACATCCATCAACGTCAACTCGCCATCGCTCTCAGGAATTGAACATTTCCCGCACTTCTTTGATGAGTATTTTCCATAAAGATCCGGCACGTAACAATCGAACTTTTGGGCACCGTTTTCGAATATCGAATAATCAGCCGAAATTCTGAAGTCAATTGGCCGCCTCGGAGCTGCGATTTAAGTCCGTTGGACTTTTTTGTGGGGAGCCGTAAAGGACAAGTGTTACGCTAACCATCCAGAGACGATTGAAGCTTTGAAACATGAAATCGAAGTTGCCATTCAGGAAATCCTACCCGGAACAATCGAAAAAGTACTTGAAAATTGGGTTGACCGAATGGCGTACTGTAAGACCAGCCGTGGCAGTCATATGAACGATATCGTTTTTCATTCTTAAATAACAAAGTCCAAGCTTTGTAATAAAACAGGAATTTTCAAAAAATATTCATTAATTTTTTTTTATAACCGATTCAAATTCCAAATCTTAAATGGTCCACCCGTACAAATCCTACTTATATGTAAAGGAGTTTGGAGCAAGCAAAGTTGGTTTCGAATTTAATTTGAACTAGACAACACTTCAACTCCGCTACTGCAACTAAACCGAAGAAAATTTCAGCACAAAGATGTTTTTGAAAAATTCCAAGCTGTTGGAAATATTTACTATTTCGAAGACAAAGGAGAAGTTCGTTCTGGTTATCACTAAAGAAATTGGTTACATCAAAGGAAGTTTGCCTGCAGCCAACATATCTACGACGAAAGAGAACATATCCAGGATCAATTATCAGTTTTGTCCAGAGTAATGAGGAGTGGTTGGGAAAAATAATTTACATCGATGCAGGAGATGCCTGTAGCATAAGCGATGACCAACCATCGACATGAAAGGCGGCAAAAGGAAGGCCGGAAAAGTCAATTCACTGTGAGTCATTTACTAAAAAAGGAAGCTTATGGAGGCAACGGAAACAATAACTACCACCCACCTATGAGAAGCTTTGATCATATAATAAAATAAGGATCAGGAGAAAATGAAAGGCGTTATAGTGAAAGCAGTTTTACCAGCCAGCAGTGCAAGTGCAAGTTTTGGTGGTCGAGAGAGGTCTCTGCTACTCAACTGCCTATAGATACCGTAGTAGCACCTATTGGCAAAGCTAATCCTTCGCTTTATCTCCAGCAGCAATGATGTTGCTGTTTATGACGGTGCCAAGGTAGACGAATTTCTTGACATCAAAAGTATGCCTGTCGGTTTTGACGTGAGACCCTAGCCTCTGCGAGTCCCTGTGTGTTAACAGCATATACTTCGCCTTGCCCTCATTTATCGCCAGACTTATTTAAGATGTTGGTCAAATGTGTCGTTCCAGTGTTCTGTGGTTCCTGCACGACTCAAATCCTCTCCCTTCCAATTCCCCTTTGTACTTATGTTCCACTTCCCCATTCCACCGGCTCCGGCCGTTTGTATTGTCCATTGTACCTTTACTTTTGTCATTCGTGTTTAAACCAGCAAATAAACCGCACACAAATCGCAATCCCGCGCCTTTCATTTTACAAGCGTACCGCCAACGGCTCTAGAGAACTTATTCATGGTCCTTCGAGCCACCGCGAACCCGCGAAATAATACAAAACAAAAATCAAACAAGTGACACAAACCGAACACAACAGTGACACAAAACATCCAAACAGTGCAACAACAACAACAACAACACAGTGAACAAATACGAAGTGAACAAAATACCACAAAACAGTGACAGTGACAAATTAAAACTAAACATAAAAGTGATCAACAGACATCAAAAGAAAAAAGCATGAGGTAAAACCAACAACAAAAAAGAGATAGTGAAAGTAAGCAGTGAAAAGTGCAGTGATCCCCTGTATAAAAAAAAAGAAAAAAAAAAGACAAGTGAAAAGTGCAGTGACCCCATTACATTACTAAAAACAAGTAGCCATCCCCAGCCCCCCTTTTTTAAACCCAAAAAAAAAGCCATCCCCGGCCCCCCTATTCAAAAAAAATAAAAAGCAAACAAAAGCCATCCCCGGCCTCCCCTTTTCGAAAATAATAAAACATAAAGTGCAGAATACAACATAACAATAAACATAAAAACATACAGTGCAGCAGCCACGACCAAGAGACACTTTTTCAATGGTACAATAACAACACGGAAAAACATCAACAACAACAACACACACACAACGCAGAAGGAGAAGGAAACACTGGAAGCAGCCAAAGAAGCGGACGGACGTTAAGAACAAATAAAGGAGATCACCATACTCGGGCACTGGGCCCAATAAGATAATAGCCTATTTCCACTGGGCCTTAACTGCAGTTTACGCTTAACTGCAGTTTGACATCGCATTTAAATGCTCAAATTCCCATACAATTGTTTTTGTATCAAAGTGCGTAAACTCACTTTCAAAACTGAGTTACCTCAGTTTTGCCATTTACAGACGTCTAACAGAAAATGTTATGTTAAAATAGGGCAATACTCACAAATGTACAAATTTTGATAGCATGCTTTCAGGCGCTGCAAGAGCCGTACGAACACAAACGAAAGAAGGGATTTGAATTGCGTTCGGTGTGGTAGATTTTTTGCTTAGACAATTACTTTTTACATTACTTTTTACATATTGTCTGTCATAATCAAAGTCAAAACTTCTATTATTTGCCAATAATAAATGCTGAAAATGAAAATAAAAAACGCGGAATTTCTCATGAACCCTCTTGACATTATAAATTCAGACAGCTCTGATATCAATCAGCCGGCAACTTTCACAAATGAAATGAACATTGACAAATGAAATACATTTTCACAAATATGAAAACGCAGACATTCCTAGACTGTTGAGAAGGAAAGCGAATTGGTTTTCTTGCAGTAGAGGGGCTACAAGAAACCATACATACTAGGGATCGCAATTTTTTGCCTTTTTGCGATCCCGGGATTTTCGGGATTGAAAAGTCAAATCCCGGGATCCCGGGATTTAATCCCGGAATTCATATAACAAATTTTTTAAATAAAACAATTTTCCCAAATTGCATAAATAATTGTTTATAAAATATTCACCATAAAAATGGACACAGTTTAATCACATTTGGGGTAGTTTTAATATTTTTTATCTTGAATTTAATCACATTTTGTTTAACTTAAAAGTTTTTCATTTAACTTCAGTTTGATAACATTTTGTTTTATCCAAAAATGACACTTAAACATAACTTATTGCTTTGCAACAGATGTATCATAAAGTGCATATATAGGGTGTTCCATATAGCGTTTGGAATTTGAACTACGCTTTATTTCGAGAATGACAGTCCAAATGTCATTCAATTTGTGTTTTTAGTTGTGTAATTTAGTTAAAAGTTTGACATTTACGAAATGGGACACTATATGCTTGAACAAAATTGGGAAATATGGAAAACTTACTTTCAAAGTGGAGAGTTTTCAACTGAAACTGTAAAAAAAAGTAAAATTTCTAAAAAAGATTGGCCTACAACTCAGCTTATGGATCAATTTGTGAAGTGAGCTAGTGAAACTGAATCGTTAATGGACCAAACAACCCGTTCCCCTTCTCATGCATTGCGCACAGCCGAAAGCATTGCTTTTGTAGCCGAAAATGTGCGGCAACATCCATCAACGTCAACTCGCCATCGCTCTCAGGAATTGAACATTTCTCGCACTTCTTTGATGAGAATTTTACATAAAGATCTCGGTATGAAGGCTTACAAAAATCAATTGGTCCTAGAACTGAAGGCTCATGACCATCCGGCACGTAAAAATCGAACTTTTGGGCACCGATTTCGAAAATCGAATAATCAGCCGAAATTCTGAAATCAATTGGCCGCCTCGGAGTTGCGATTTAAGTCCGTTGGACCTTTTTTTTGTGGGGAGCCGTAAAGGACAAGTGTTACGCTAACCCTCCAGAGACGATTGAAGCTTTGAAACATGAAATCGAAGTTGCCATTCAGGAAATTCTACCCGGAATAATCGAAAAAGTACTTGAAAATTGGGTTGACCGAATGGCGTACTATAAGGCCAGTCGTGGCAGTCATATGAACGATATCGTTTTTCATTCTTAAATAACAAAGTCCAAGCTTTGTAATAAAACAGGAATTTTCAAAAAATATTCATTAGTTTTTTTTTATAACCGATTCAAATTCCAAATCTTAAATGGTCCACCCTGTACATGCATGTTTGATAAAAAAAGAAAATAGTTAATTTGTTTGTACTTTTAGTTTTACTTCGATTATTTCGATAAAAAAGTTAAGCGTTTAAAAATACTAAGGCATTAAGTGTTTTATTCTCTAATCTAGAGCGAAATTTATTGCAAATAAACCCTGCTGAAAGAAACATCTTTCAGATTCAACACTTGTTGGTTGAATGCTTAGTAAATAATTATAAGCCTTTTGCAAAAGACGCTCTCTATCCCTTCCCTCCTCTCTCAGATAAGGAATTGGGTTTTTGTGCTTTTAAATTTATTTCATTTGAACTTTGAGGCATCTTTTGCAATCCCGAAAATCCCGGGATTAAAGGATTTGAATGCCGGGATTTTCGGGACTGGAAAAAGTCCGGGATCCCGGGATTGCGATGCCTAATACATACGTATTCAAGGAGATGGCGCCGATGGGTAAGCTGTGGCTGCCCAGAAATAAATGCAGAATTTGGCTTGACCAACTAAAAATGTAAACAAAAACCAGCTGTTGGAGTTAACTCAGTTTTGGTGGAAACGCTTGACAGTTCTCAAGCTTAATAGAGCCCTTAAATGCATTTAAGCGCTCGGTGGAAATAACCTATGAGCCCGAAAAATTTATTAAAATTAACATTCCCATACTAACATCCACATACACATATATTTTACAAAGAATAAAATTTTTGCAAAGAACATTTTAATTACTCGCCCGATCATTAAATTGCGGTTCAATTCGATACACACATACATATATTTTACGAAGTTAAAAAAATTCTTGTATTCCTGTTTACAAAACCAAAAAAACACGACGCAAACTGAAACGACGCAAAGTGAATTATGATTTTCTATAGCAAACTATGTAAAGATCGAAGATAGGTTTCAGGGTTACGAAAATACAACTTTTTAAAAAGAAAATTAAACAAAGTAAACATTTAAAAAACAAAAATAATATAAAATTTTATTACATACATACAAAAAACAAAAAAAAGAAATTCAATTAAAACAAAATAAAATATTCAATTAATTTATAAAAACAAAATAAAAATTAATCACTGTCTAATGAGTCCATAGTGGCTGTTGTCGTAAGTCGGCTTTCTTTCACAAAAAATTGATCCAATGTTTGCGTTGATTTTCAGTTAGAAAGGGAATCCCCGAGTTTTGATGGCATGGCGCAATTAGAAACAAAAGTCGTGCCATCTTTTAGAAAAAAAAAAGAAAATTAAAAAAAAACAATTAAAGACTCGAACCCAAAACAACGCAACTTCGAAAATCTAACGACGCACAGTGAAAATTAGTACTAATTCAGCAGCGACGCAACTTCGAAACAACGCAAAACGAAACGACGCAAAGCGAGGTATGGGTGTATATACAATATTCAACTGGATTAAAATCCCGCAAAAAGTAGTTTCGCTACTGCCCGGGTGGTTATATACGATCATTTCTCCTGCACATAAAAATTAGCGTTAATCCCATTTTCGCGCTTATACGTGTGCGCACATCAGGGGCGTAGCCAGAACTTGGTCATGGGGGGGGTTTTAAAAAATTTGTTTGCCAGTTTAGTACAGTGCAAGCTCGATTTTCGCGACTAATTAAAAACCAGACATGTCGCGAAAACCGAATTTTCGCGATATCAGAACCCAAAATTTTGTTGCAAAATTGTATGTAATTTTTAAAATTACAATTGTTTTAACTGATATATTTACATTTTAAACATTTTTAAAGAAGTTGGAGATTTTGAGTTGCTTTTCTGGCAAATAATTTTTTAAAATAACAGCTGAATCACGTAGTTCATATAGTGCTGTTGTCGGCTTAAAAATCCAAAAAGGTTAATATACCAAAAGGCGGCGATTTCCCTTTTTTGGTTAAAGACATTGTAATAAAATTTAAAAAAACAGATTAAACAAATTAGAACCTCGTTTTTCGCAAACTGTCGTGATTATAGAACCTGCAATGTTAAAAATTAAGCCGTCGCGATAATGGGTAGTCGCGAATATCGAGCTTGCACTGTATTACATGTTTTTTAAAGTAAATTGCACTTTCCAAATAGGTCATTTTGTTGAGGCTTATGTGACTTAATGCATTAAAAACAAAATTTTTTCCCTGATTTTTAGTAAAAATTTCATGAAATATTAACTATTGTTTTAAAAATGTTTAAACTTTAACCGAAGCATTTAAATTGATGGACCAAGTTTATGGTGATATTTGTTTATACCGTGGTGGAGTTCATAAGTGGTAAAAGCGATTTAAAAATGATTGTCAGAACATAAATTATGACCAAAGTGTTAGCCAACTGAATCCGCGATCACCGTAGATCAAAACTGGGCGGTAATTCATAAAAGATAAGCCAAAATCTTCATTGAAATTCTTGAAATTGGATTTAACCTTTGCTTTACTTATACCCACCCGGGTGATCTTTTTAATATTCATGTTTAATATCTGCAAAAATTTTAAGGTAATTTTCAATAACATGAAAAAATTTTTTGAAATTTTGTTCATGTTTAAACTTGAATTTTGTCATTTTTTATACAAATGTATCTGGGTGATCCCAGGCGCTTTCGCTACCATTTTGATTAAAACTCACGATAAATTTTTTTTGCATACCTCATTATGTGTTCAATAAACGCTCTGGAAAGAAATCTTCTAATATTTTCCATAGTCTCAAAATAAATCATTAAAGTTAGGCCTTTTTTCGAAATACGAACTATCGCCAGAGGAAGATACTAAATACTGAAGTATGAAAAAAATGTATAAATTATTATACATTTATTGTGAGTTTTACTCAAAATAGCGGCGGAAGTGCCTGGGATCATCTTTAGTAAGGCGAAGGTTAAGCATCTCAATAGCATAAATTTATTGCATTTTAACTGAACATTTGGCCATCCCATCTATTGACACTTGTTTTGACTGTTATTTTGTTTTCACATGATGTGGCACCGTGCGAATTTCACCTTTTCAAAGAATGCATTTGCCGATGAAAAAAAGCGTTTTGAGAACGTAGAAACCATCCAAAAGGCTTGTACCGACATCCTGAAGGACATTCCGGTCGACGAACTAAACTACTCTTTAGACATGTTTTTAGAACATGCAAATCGCTGCATTAAGCCTAAACGTGACTATTAAAAAACAAATTAGATTCGGTAAAAAAAGGGTTTTGTTAATATTCTTTTAAATATTTAAAGATGAAAAGACCTTTTTGCTAATGTGGGAACGTACATACGATGCATAGTGATTGAAAATGTTGACAAATTATAGGCTATGGGGGGTTCTGACACCCTAAACCCCCCCCCCCCCCCCCCTTGACTACGCCCCTGGCGCACATATTGCCCATTTCCTCCTCTTTTCTTTGTGCTTTGCAGAAAAAATCAGCAGCAAACAGCCCAGCTGCTGTCTAAATTCTGCGAGTCCACTTGTGCACATATTCACGCACTTTCCTTTGTGCTAAATTAGCACACACCATTTCCTCTCTTGTTCTTTGCGCTTGTACACAAGATCAGCAGCGACAGCCCAGCTGCTGTGTACATTCTGCGCGCCCACTTCTGCACTTATTTCCGCATTTCTCTTTGTGCTATATTCGCACGCACTTGGCAGCACGCAATCCCGCTGCTTGGCCCAAGTGCATATACGTAAACAATAAAGCACAAAGCGGATACAGTGGGACAAGTTGCACATTTTCACGGCACATTGAAAATTTTCTTCGACTTAGAAAATTTTCAATCGTGCATATATATACACATACATACACTTGTATACAATATCCACATACACATTATCACATACAGTGGGACAACAAGACCCGTCTCAAGTACATTGAAAATTTTCGACAGAAAATTTTCAATTGTACATAACAAACGTACACTGCGCATACCCTTCATATACATACAGTGGGACAAACTCATCCCACCTGTGCACAAAATTAAAAATTTGTTTTGTTTCTTTTCTCTCCCTTATACAAATAAAAGACATTTTAATAAATACAAACATATATTTTGACATACACTTGTACACACATATACACATACCCATTCATATTTATTTTTCTTTTTCACATACATTTATACACATACACATACTTATTTATTTTCGTTTTAATAAAATAAATACAAATACACATACACAAATAAATTTGACTGTCACTTTGTTGTTTTTATTTTGCTCATTTTACACCACACTTAGACAAATTTCCATATTCCGGATTCCGCGGTTCCTATTTAAAAATTTTTTTAATATTTTCGCGTATTATTCCCATACGTTTAGCAAAGTTGGCCAACCAATTAAAGGCATTTTCCCATACAATCGAATAATCTTCACACATTCGTGTAATTTTTCGATTTTTTCCAATTTTAAGCCGTTCGTGCGGACGCGGCCAACTTTAACTCTTTCGTTTATTCCCATTCTCAGGTGGAGATTTAATTTCAACTTTTCGCCCCTGACCCCCCCTCTCTCTCAAGCTTCGCTTATTATTTTCAATGCCGGTAGAGCGTTCGTCTAAGAAGCAATCAGACGCGATGGAGCCAACCGCCTCCAAACAGCCCCCTAAGGTGTCAACTGATTTATTTTTGACAGACAATGTCACTCGTGAGCCGCCAAAGACGCGCTCCAAATCTCCCATTCTCAAAGCAACCGATCCTAGCGTTGCCAAATTCATATTCGAGTCTGATCGGCTCGTGCATTTATGCACAAAATTCTCTACAACTCCCATTGAGGAACAAACGAAGTCCCTCATCCAAATTCGTCGAAAGAATTTGGAAGCCCAATGGGAAAGGCTTATGTCGGCTTATGAGGCAGTCTCCATTGCGGAAGACAGTTGCCAGCCCGACCGTTTCAAGGAGTCGGCTCGGCAGAAGATCGAAGCCTGCACAGACCAGTATGAGTTGCGCATGGCTCAAATGTCGGGCATCATTGAGATGCTCCAGCCTCAGCCCACTCAGCACGCTGCGCATACGGAACAGGTTCGATCCCTAGAACCAACAAATACTCCAAATATTTGTTTACAAGTTCCACCTTGCGGCACCGAAACATTTTTCGGGGGCTATGAGCAGTGGCCGTCCTTCCGGGACATGTTTACGGCAGTATACATAAACCACCCCAAGCTCACTCCAGCCCGAAAATTGTATCACCTCCGATACAAGACGCAAGGCAAAGCCGGTGCAATTGTGAAACACTTTGCCTTAAGTGACGAAAACTTCGCATGGGAAGCCCTGGAATCCCGTTTTGTTGTACGAAATTACCCGAAGAGACGTTAGCTGTCTGGGAACAATCCCTTACATCTCGTAAGGACCTGCCTCTTTGGTCGCAAATGGACGAGTTCCTGACCTGCAGGTACGAGGTGGTGGAACGGCTCAATAGCATTCTCCCCGCTAAGCCAAAACCACAACCCTCCAATTTCCATACTCCTCAAAATCGGCCTCAAAACAGATCTCAGCTCTTCCACACTGAGGTGAAAAAAAACTTCGCGTGCAAACTTTGCAACGCAAATCACCCTATACGGACATGTCAGAGTTTCAAGAAGCTCAGCCCCCAGAGCCGATTGAAATACGTCAAAGAGCACAGCTTATGTGAAAACTGTATTGCCACAACACATACCATTAAGGATTGCACAAGCAGTTTTACGTGTGTTTACTGCCAATGGAAGCATCATTCCCTGCTTCATTTCCCTAACGGCAAATCACAACCCTCGCAGCCACTCAATAGGTCTCAGACGACCACATCTCAGGTCGCAACGGCTCATCCACAACCAGTCAATATCTCCACAACTCATTCCCCCACTTCAAGGCTAAGTACGCCTCAAGTACAAGCCCTTCATTCCAATAATGGCACCCAATCCCTTCTGCCTACGGCACTGGTGCCTAGGAGAATTGTTCAAGGTTAGAGCGTTGATCGACCAAGGCTCGCAACGCACCTTCATTTCCTCGAAGGTGCAAAATCGCCTAAAATTGCCAATCGAAAGATCACACTTCGAAATTTCGGGCATGGGCGGTAAGATTGTGCAAAATGCCAATCACATTTGCTTTTTGACGTTGGCAGTTCCAAACTCCAGCACGACCCTCAATGTGCAAGCAATCGTACTCCCCCAATTGACAAAATTGCTGCCCCCCTTCACAATTAGCCATCCCAATTGGCAAGAATTTGCCACGCTAAATCTCGCTGACCCAAGTCCCTTCGAGTCAGCGCAGATAGACTTAGTTATTGGCAGCGATCTGATCCCCAGATCTTACTCGAAGGTATCCGACGAAATGTGTGCGGCAGTTTATTAGCCCAAAACACCATTTTCGGTTGGATACTCAGCGGGCCAGTACCCCATACGGTGTCAGCCTATTCGACATACATAGCAGAAGTCTCCAATGAGGAACTTAGTTCACAACTCAGGCAATTCTGGGAGCAGGAAGAAGTCAAACTCCCGACACCTGTCTCCGCGGATGACAAATTCTGTAAAGAATTATACTAGAAGACCACAACCCGTGGATCGGACGGTAGATATGTCGTGAAACTTCCTTTTAAGGCAGAATTTCCATGCTCGATAGCATTGGGCAATTCCCGACCCAATGCGCTCCAGCAATATGTCAGCATGGAGCGAAATCTCTCCCGAAAGGGAAACCTCAAGCCCATCTACGATGGCGTCTTAGAGGAATATCTCACCCTTGACCATATGGAACTCACAAATCCCCGTGAGATAATCCAAAATGGCAAGTACTTTTCCTCAAGCTCTGGTCAGTCACTAAATGACATTTTGCATACTGGTCCCACTCTTCAAAATGACCTCACAGCCCTCATTCTCCGACGGCGCCTTTACCGCTTTGTCTTCAATGGCGATGTCCAAAAGATGTATAGGCAAATTCGGGTCCATAATGATCACCAGGAATTCTAGCGAATACTCTTTCGCAAATCCCCGGAATCTCCTATTCAAGATTACAAATTGAAAACGGTGACATTTGGGGTTAACTGTGCGCCATATTTGGCCATCAGAACGCTCCATCAATTGACCCACGATTCTCAGCCATCCAGCCCGTTAGCGGCGAAAATACTTCTTGAGGAAACGTATGTCGACGACATTCTTTCCGGAGGTCATGATCTTCCCACTACTAAGGAAGCTCTCTCTCAAGTGATAGCCACCCTCAACTCCGGAGGATTCCCTCTTAAAAAGATAACGGCTAATCACCCGAAACTCTTAGAGGAAATTCCCGAAGACGACCTTTTCGATTCGGAATTCCTCAAGTTCGATTTAACGAGTTCCACTAAGACTCTTGGCATCCGTTGGAATGCCCTATCGGACTCATTTTCATACTCCATCTCTCCCACTACTCCTGCAAATTCATTCACAAAAAGGCAAATTCTCTCCTCCGTTGCCAAACTTTTCGATCCCGCAGGATGGCTTTCGCCTATAATGATTCTTGCCAAAAAGCTTCTGCAAGAGCTTTGGCTTGAAGGCACTGAGTGGGATGAGTGCATAAAGCCAGGATCACTTATCAAATAGCAGCAATTCATTGAGAACTTGCCAGCCATAGAACTTATCGAAATTCCCCGGTGGGTTCAATACGCCCCCAATCGAAATGTTCAGATCCATGGATTTTGCGATGAAAAGGCATACTGTGCAGCTCTATACATACGTATTAGCACGAATGGTGACAACCTCTCGTCACATCTCCTTGTTGCAAAAACAAGAGTTGCACCTCTCCAAACAATAAGCCTACCTCGCTTAGAGCTTTGCGGAGCAGTTTTACTCTGCCAGCTCATCAAATCCCTCCGCTCTTATCTCGGGTTCGATAAATCGGAAATCCATTTATGGGCCGATTCTGAAATTGTCCTTGCTTGGTTGGAAAAAACACCTTGCACATGGAAAACTTATGTTGCCAACCGCACGACTCAAATACGTCAAAATGTGCACAACGCTCCCTGGCGACATGTCCCAAGCGCTGAAAATCCCGCGGACTTAGGAACGCACGGATGCAAGCCGCAAGATCTTAAAGATCACCCTCTATGGTGGAATGGCCCCAAATGGCTGCAGCAAGCTTCCGATGCTTGGCCCAAAGGTCAATCTCGCAAAGTTGCAATCCCGGAACAACGAGCGATTGACTGCCACCACCTTCTCGAAGAGCAAACCGACATCCTCGATCGGTTCCCCAGCTTCTCTCGAGCCATGCGAGTAATCGCATACATGTTCCGATTCGTTCATAACGGCATCTCCTCCCGTCGCCAACATAATCCCATACACGGAACACTGTTGTCCCAAGCAGAGTTGGCATTTGTTAAGAATCGCCTTATAAATCTCGCGCAAAGTTCCCATTATCCCCAGGAACGACAAGCGCTCCCTCATTCCCTTCCCATATCCAAGAAAAGTTCTCTCTTGGTGCTCAATCCCTTCTTAGACAAACAGAAGGTGATGCGAGTTAATGGCAGACTCGCCAACGCGGCATTGTCGTACAACGAACGACACCCCATTATTCTCCCCCCAGAGTCCCGCTACTGCAGTTTGCTTCTTCAATTCCTTCATAAGCTATTGCTGCATGCGGACCAACGACTCATGCTCCGTATGGTTCGGCAGGAATACTATATTCCGCGCCTAAAGCCGCAAATCAAAAAGTGCATTTTCCAGTGCAAAACGTGTGTCATCCACAAACAAAGGCTGCGAACACAGATCATGACAGCGCTCCCCTCCGAACGATGCACACTTACCATCCCACTCGCCACAACCGGAATCGACTTTGCTGGTCCATTCCAGATCAAAGCTTCCATTCTCCGTAGCTCAACCTACCTCAAAGGTTATGTTGCAGTGTTCGTTTGCTTCTCCACGAAAGCCGTTCACTTGGAACTCTGTTCGGATCTTACGACCGAAGCGTTCCGCGCAGCATTCGCCCAATTCACTGGTCGACGAGGGCTACCTCTCAAAATCATGACCGTGCCATGTCCAGAGACTTTGCCAAATTCTCGAAGGAGATCGCCCAAGATATTCTCGACCGATACGGTCCTCAGGGCGTCGAGTGGCAATTCATCCCCCACATGCTCCTCACATGGGAGGACTATGGGAGTCGGCAGTCAAAAGCTTCAAGACTCACCTTAAAAAGGTAGCCGGCTCTCATAGGTTCACATACGAAGAGTTTACGACTCTTCTTACTAGAATTGAAGGGACGCTTAATTCACGTCCGCTCTCTCCTCAACCGCAGGACTCGCTGCAGCAAGTGCGGTCGAACGCACCATACGATGCTGCACTTCGGGGAGAGGCCAGCGGCGCCCAGGGCCCCACTCAAAGGCGGCAAGAAGCCGCAACAGCCCCGGCAGCAGCCCACTCAGGCGAAGCGCCCCGTGCAGCGCTCTGCCATCGCGGACCGGCCGACACGCTACCGCCGGCCGCAACAACACCAACCCAGCCGTCCCGCCTCCGCGGTAGCAGCAGAGCGGCAACTGATCGCTTTCAGCGATGACGAGGCCTCCGACGAGGAGACCCCACAGCCGCGCGTCGGAGCCCGCGCCCTTATCGAGCGGGCCTTGGAGGCCCTGGGCCGTCTGAGCGAGCAGCTGCACACGTAGTGTTGCCAGAGGCAACGCGGGCCGCTATGGTCAAATGTGTCGTTCCAGTGTTCTGTGGATCCAGCACGACTCAAATCCTCTCCCTTCCAATTCCCCTTTGTACTTATGTTCCACTTCCCCATTCCACCGGCTCCGGCCGTTTGTAATGTCCATTGTACCTTTACTTTTGTCATTCGTGTTTAAACCAGCAAATAAACCGCACACAAATCGCAATCCCGTGCCTTTCATTTTACAAGCGTACCGCCGACGGCTCTAGAGAACTTATTCAGATGTTTTTAGATTCTCTTTCGATTTCCGCAAAGGCAACGATGACACCCCGCTTGTTACGCCCGATGACGTAAATGTCATCAGCGTTGACAAGGAGCTGGACACTCTGGGTGAAGATTGGGCCAAGCATCACCTTGTCTGAAACCTCGAGTGATATCGCATGGGTCGGAGAGATCACTTCTGACCTTGACACAGCTGCGGGTATTACTCAACGTCTCAAGTTTCGCAGGGATACCAAGTTCAGACAATGCGGCGCATAGCCAATCCTCCATCGGGCTATCGAATGCTGCCTTGTAATAGACAAATGAATATCTGGTCGATGGCCGACTTACCATGTCTAAAGCCGCACTGATAAAGTCCAATCAGCGTACTAACGATTGGCTTCAACCATATCTTCTTCCCGCCATATTCTGTAGATAATTCTGCTGGTAGCCCGTCCGGTACTGCAGCTTTATTGTTGCTCGATAGCAACCCAGATCTCTAGCTAGTAGCTATGCGGTAACCTAGCCACTCCGTCGTCATCAATTGGTAGTGTCTAGACATCTTCACCACGGACAGTACAGTTCTTTTTTTTGCCTGTGAGTAGGCTTACCACCTTTTAAAAATGGCTGTGGAGGACACTTAAACAATGCTGTAAGCAATCATACATTTTTCGTTTTCAGACTACAGAGTGTACATGTACTAAAACTTTTGAATACATACATATATAGTACATATATATATACAATATGTACACAGAAAAAGCTTCCAAAAAACTTTAACATATAAACATGAACATAACAAAACAAGAACGCATAAAAACATAGGTACGAAAACAATTTAAAAAAATAATTCATTCCTTTACATACATATGTTTTGTTCAAAGACTATTTAGGTTAGGTTAGGTTGGAGTGGCAGCCTCCTATGTGAGAAGCTGACTTAAGCACAACTTATGGCTCATTGTGATACCACAGTGGATGGCGCAACTCCCCCTTACTGCGCTGAGAACCACGAAGATTCCGTTATGAACCTGGCTATATCCCTGATATTCAGAGGCGATAGCTCGGTTAGACTGGTAAAGAAAGCTGAGCCGAGAGACTTAAGTCTTCTTCTGGCTAGTGAAGGACACTGACACAACAGGTGGAGAACGGTCTCCTCCTCCTCCTCGGACCCGCATCCTCGACAGTAGTCGTTGGATTGCAGTCCCAGTCTCTCCGCATGCTTACCCATAAGGCAGTGACCCGTGAGCACCGAGACCGTTGTGCTTATTGAGTGACGGCTAAGGTTAAGCAGCTGGTTAGTCCGTTTCAGGTTGTAGGAAGGCCAGGTTAAACGAGAGATACTGCAAGTCTGTTCCTCAGACCACAGTTCATTCGCTACTCTTTGGTAGAATTGTCTGAGCATCAATTTGATCGATGCAATAGGAGCTCCCACTGGGAGGAAGGACGAGGCCTCCGCGATGTGCCTGCTCTGGCTAATTCGTCCGCCTCGCAGTTGCCTACAATGCCTCTGTGCCCTGGCACCCAGAGTAGTGAGACGTTGGAGCGCCTAGCTAGACTGTTCAAGGATTTTCGGCAGTCAAGGACCAGTCTGGATGAGGTGGTCGCCCCGGCGAGCGACTTAATGGCTGCCTGACTATCCGAATATATATGGATATCCGTTTCATGCGCGTTCTCGCGGATGAGCCAGATTGAGGCCTGGTAAATGGCCATTACTTCTGCCTGAAAGACACTACAATGGTCAGGCAGGCGGAAGGAGAGACGAAGCCCTAGTTGGCTACAGAAAGTGCCGCAGCCAACCTTGTTCGCCAATTTGGAGCCGTCAGTGTAGATATTGATGGAGTTTCCGGAGGGTAGCTCGCTGCCGGTCCACTCTCCTCTACTAGGGATACGGACCGTAAATCCGTGATCAAATTGAGTGGGGGTGCAGATGTGATCGATGACATCTGGCACCGAACAATCTTGAGTTAGAATCCTGGAATGACCAAGATCCGGTCTAGTCCAGCGGGAAATCGCGTTTAGCCTGACTGCAGAGCATTTCGCATGTAATTTGACCCGCTGCGCGGTTGGGAACCAGTGGAGAAGGGTAAACAATGCTTTCGTGGGTGTAGTGCGGAGAGCCCCTGTAACCAAAATGGCCGCCATCCTCCTGACTTTATCAAGAGGTTTCAGGTTGACCGCCTTACTTATGGCAGGCCACCAGAAAACAGCACCATAAAGGAGGTTAGGCTCAACTACCGCCGAGTGAAGCCAGGACATGATTCGGGGTTGTAGTCCCCATCTAGCACCTAGGGCCCGTTTGCAGCAGTAGAGAGCACATGAGGCTTTCCGTGCCCTTTCAGCAATGTTAGCCTTCCAATTTAGTTTAGAGTCGAGGATTAGACCTAAGTACCTAACATTGTTGCTGAGGCTAAGTCTAACACCGTTTAGCTTAGGTAGTGCGAACTGAGGTATCTTATACTTCCTACTGAAAAGCATAACCTCGGTTTTAGAGGGGTTGACATCGAGGCCGAATTCCCGGCACCATTGAGATAGAATTCCAAGTGCATAACTTAGTTTCTCAGAAAGTGTAGAAAGATATTTGCCGGAGACTGCTATCGCAATGTCATCCGCATATGCAACAATTCTGCACCCAGTATTGTCAAGACGATTTAGAAGAGAGTTTACTGCCAGATTCCATATTAGAGGAGATAGCACACCACCTTGCGGCGTGCCCCTCTTTACTGTACGCTTGATGCGCGTGTTTCCGATTGCGGAGCTAACGACACGCATTTTGAGCAGACACTCGACAAATCTTACCAGCTTCGTGTCTAGGTTCAGATTGGAAAGTGCGCCAACAACCGCCTGAGGACAGACGTTGTTAAAAGCTCCTTCAATGTCGAGGAATGCCGTCAGAGTAAACTCTTTGTGGGCGAGAGATCTTTCGACCGTCTCGAGAAGGGAGTGTAGTGCGGTTTCAACAGACTTGCCCTTTGTATAGGCATGTTGTGACTTAGATAGGAGAGACGGATCGATAGAATTCCTGATTTGATGGTCTAGAATTCTCTCGAAGGTCTTGAGAAGAAATGACGATAGGCAGATGGGTCTGTAGTCCTTAGCGTTGACATGGGACATTTTCCCCGCCTTAGGTATGAAGACCACCCTAGATTCCCTCCATTTGAAGGGGATGTAGGAGAGGTCCAGGCAAGCCCAGTAAATACGTAGCAAACAGGGTGCCACTGACTCAGCGCTGTGCTGGATGTCAGCTGGTATGATACCATCTGGTCCTGGGGACTTAAATGGGTCAAAAGACTTGATGGCCCAATGTAGATGGGATTTGGTTAACCAAGTTGAGGGGGGTGCTCTTGGGACCCGGTCGACCTCAGGAAGACTGTGATCGTGGTCGTTGAAAATTACGCTACCAGGAAAGTGAGTATCCAGCAGAACTTCTAGTGTTTCAGCACCTGATGTTGACCAGCTACCCTGGGGTGTCTGGACACAATCAAGGTGCCTCGGGGACGAACTAAGTATTCTACGAAGTCTGCTGGTCTCAGAGGAACTTTCGATATTTTCACAAAAGCTTCTCCAAGTCACCCTTTTAGCTTTCCTGATGGCATATTTGAGCTCCCTTTGTTTGTGTTTGTAAGGAGACCAGTCATTGAGGACTTTGGCCCTATTGAAAAGTTTGCGACATTGCTTGCGAAGCTCTGCAATCTCCGGGTTCCACCAGCGAGGCTTTGGTTTACCCCTAGGTGTCGAGGAGACGCAGGCTGCCTCGGCAGCGGATTTCAATAAAGACGTGACAGAGTCGACCGCTCGTTCAATGTCCGAGCAGTTGTCGATAACAGAGGGAATAGCATATGCGCCTGCTTCAACACAGGCCCTAAATCTATCCCAATCAGTGCGCTTCCTGTTAATAAGGTGATCAGTACCCACGACTTCGTTGGGATCATGGTCACCTAGCGTGAAGCAAATATATCTATGGTCAGAGAAGGAACACTCTTGTGAAACCCTCCAGTTGTTAATAATATTGGACGAGAAGTTATTGGCAAGAGTGATGTCGAGGACCTCCTTCCTAATAGAAGTAAGGAAGGTCGGTTCGTTACCCCTGTTGCCAATAACTAGGTCGTGTGCAAGAATAAAATCAAAAAGAGACTCACCGCGCTCGTTGTTATCGGTGCTGCCCCACATTTCGTGATGGGCATTGGCGTCCGCGCCGATGACGACAGGAACATGGTTCCGGGATGCCTCGGAGACCATTGTTTTCACCCTATCGTGAGGTGGTGAGGAGCCGTGGTCGTGTGCCATGTAAGTGGAGGCAACCCAAGTCACCACGGCGTTGATGAGGACCGTTACAGCCACGTTGTCCGAGTCGCTGAACCTGGGAAGGAGAAGAGCATTAAGATTGTTCTTGACAAGGATGCAGGATCTGGGATTACCTTGACCTACCATGTACACAACCTGATAGCCATCGAGGTTGAGACCGCAAACCCGACCATTTACGATCCAGGGTTCTTGGATCAGCGCTATGTCTTCGCCTGTTTGTACCAGGCGAAGAAGAAGAGCTGCCGAGGCAGCGATGGAGTGGTGCAGATTAATTTGGACAATCTGCACCATCTACAGGACTGGGTATTATTGTGGCGTTTGAGTCCTCCTCATCGGACAAGGGGGACTCAGCGGCGCCATCGACACTCATAGCCACGTGGTCGAAGAACTCACCGACATATTCGGAGGTCGACATAACACTGCCGGGGTCGTCGGATGGGTATTCTTCCAACGGGGCTATGGTGCTAGTAGAAGTGGGTGGACCGGGTTCGGGAGCCGTCCCCTTTGGTATCTGGGTGCTACCTTGTAGATCGCACCTATATACGCTGAGGACGATCGACCCAAACGCGTAGTTAATTTCTCCGTCTTTAGCAAGAATTGGAGCTAGCGACTCTTCGTTAATGACTATGAGCGCCTGCCGAAGATGTCCTCTCGGCTCGCTGACCTTGGCAACCTTCCAATCATGAGTCGGGAGGTGCACATTGCTCAGCTGAAGGTGCTCCAATATCTCGCTTGGAGAGGAGGGTTCAGCTGGGATCCAGGCCTTTGCACGCGGGCGATTTGGGATTTGATCCATCAAGACCGCGGCTAGCTTCGCGCCGGGCCAGACCTCGCCAATCTTGTTGATCGCCTGCTTGTACAGATCCGCTGAGCGTTGATCTGCACAGGCGATGAGCTTGACATGCCCTTGATACCATCCGGCATCGCGGCATGTAGGTGAGAAGCCTGGGTTGGCCGAAACGATGTCTTTATAGACAGTTATGAGCTTGGCCTGTACTAATCTCCAGTTCGCCCCGGAGATAGTGCCATCGCTGTTACCACGGTCAATGATAGCCCAGACGATACCTTCTTTGACCACCTCGCTGAACGGTCGCAAAGGTTTTGGCTTGACGACCGCCAGCCTGGGCCGTTTTGGGTCCTGGGCTGCGGGAGGAGCAGGTTGCTCACCCGATCTTTGGCGCTTCACGGCGACCTCCGGCAAGTGGATTGGTCGGTCGTTCTTATGTTGCTGCGCCCAGAGGAGAGCAGCTTTGTCCTTGTCGGACAAGGTACTCGGGTCCGAGGAACCGAAACGGCTCAGTATCCTCATAGCCGATCTCCTGTTTCTGTAAGCCCGTGTTGAAGCGCTAATATGTTGCGGGCGGACAGCAGCAGAAGTGGAGGTGCTGGGACCAGCACCAGTAGAACCTGGTGTTGGTTTGGTAGCCGGTGTAGCGACCACACCGACAGGGTGGACGGATGGGGTATGGATCCCCCTACGCGGTGCCGAGACCGGTGCCGCAAGGGGGCGTTTACTATGGGTTTATTTGGACTTGTCCATGCGAAATGGGTCCCCACTTAACGCCGCTATCCCGATCGGAGCGCGTAGTCACCTTGATGGTCCCATGGTTGTCTATGCAAAAGCAGGGAGGCCATGCGAGGGTTGACACACACCCTTATGGAGTAGTGTGTTCAGAGCCGAACCAGTGCAAATTGGGAGTTTATCTCAACCAAACCTACGCCACCAACTTAATGGTGACCGATCAGGAACGTACCCTAAGGCCTGCCAGGGTTTTAACGGGACGGAGATGAACTGTGACCTTAGACCGGAGCCGTTCGCACAAGGTTTCACCCCGGTGGTACTAGGTCCGGAAGCCACAGCCACCAGCTCGAAGGCGAACGAAAATTAGTCGGAAGACAAAAGGGAGTCCGTAGACGAAGCCAGATCGTGCCAATACCCGATACCCAAACCTAGCGGTTGTGAGCACCGGGAGGTGGAGGTGGTGTGGGCCATTTAGCGTTACCCAGGATGCACCACGAGGAGGCGACCCACTTTACATCCCAAAAGACTATTTGCTTTTAAAAAAATATTTATCATTGCTTTTTGCTGCTTTAATCACACTTATATTGCATTTAATGCTATCATTAACTCAACTCAGAATTTTATGATGCATTTCGTATTTGTTAACAAAGGAAATATAGGTTCGTTTTCGTGGAGGACATTTTACCCTCTTTGGAGGACGAAGGACATTTGAGTAGCTTGGAGGACTGTCCTCCACATTGGAGGACGGGTGGCAAGCCTACCTGTGAGTCTCTTGACATAAATGCAGTATAGCGAACCTTCGTGAAAAAAATAAATAAGTATGCTCTTACATAAAGGGTTGACTCCTGAATCTAAGGAACTAAAAATTTTGCTGGGAAATGCCCACAAAGGGCGTGGCTTGGGGTCAAAGCCACGACGAGCCATGCCTTTTGTGGGCGTTTCCCAGGCAACATTTTTAGTTAGATTTACGCAAATAAGCTCTATATAGCCCAGTTTTCCGTTTTTTTTCCATGAGGGTTCGCTATACTGCATTTGTTCCGCACTTTTTCCACACGTTTCGTCTCTACAGAAAGGTGCCCGGGCTTAAACGAGTTCCTACCTTCTTCGATTTCTTCACGCTCGAGTTTTTCTAGCTCTACATAGTTCTGGTCTATTTTCTATTTTTATTTATATTTTCCTACCTTTCTTCCCGGTATTTTTCCTGTACGACTCACATAACAGTCGCTGCAGTGGCTGAGCGGCTTTCTTTGACGTACCATTGGTTTTTTTTTGGTGGTGGGAATCGAAAAACAAGGATATTTTCCGCGCCGACACACATTGAGTGGGTATATGAGCCCTTAAACCGCCGATTTCATCAGGTGGAGAGGGGGAGCGACTGAGCTGGTCAGAGAGTTGAGCAGAGTAGGCTATGGCTTGCTTCCTTGTGATTGTAGTTTACTGATGTCCAGCTTTCTTTGCAAGCTAGGTAGCGCGGTTTTCGCTGTGCAAAGACGCATACGTACCTCGGCTGCAACAAAGTAGTAGTACGAGTTTATGTTCGGCCCATATGTACTTTCGGTAACATATGTTACTTTCAAAATCTCCTTGTTTTTCTGACAAGTTGCGATCTGGAATTGTTTCTCGTTTAAGAACTTTTTTTCCAATTCGCTCTGGGGGAAAGTGATCTTGGCATAAAAATAATGATCAAGGACGCTCAAGTTATAGTTTCGCGCTCATTGCTTGAGCATTGAGCTTGCCCTATGCCACTTGATTTATGAATGTAAGACATCTTAATATATTAGTTGAAATGTCTTTAGCTTAACCATTCTAGATGTCTTCTGAAATTACCGTGCCCCGTTATCAATCAGCCATCTAAGAGCTCTCCAATCGATGTTGAGGACTCTCGCTACTTCGCTGCTCATTGACATTTTTGAGGCTGCTTTAGACTGCGAACAATTTTTCATTGCATTCTAACAAGGTGGACTGAGTCATCCAGCTGTCGACCAGACCGTTGACCCTCAAATTGTTTAGTCAATGGGGGCTACTCTGTAATTCGATTCGAAAGCAAAATAACTCTGTCCCGTACAGCGCGATTGTGGAATGGTCTCCCTGCAGATATTTTCCAAAGCACTTATGATCTTGATGGGTTCAAGGCAAGAGTCCATAACCACTTCACTCAAAACCATATCTCCTTACCTTTATATCCTTCCTGAACCAACGCAATGCCTCGCATTAATAGGGATCATACCTCGCGCGTTTGCTCGAGTAACAAAAAAAAACCCAAAAAACTAAAATTCGATCAAATGGCATTCTGTAATTCGCTTTCCGGATTTAATTTTTTCCCTTTTCGGATTTGAATTTTTCCACACTTAGCAACTCGAATTCTTATGTAAAATTTATACGAATTAGGGATATTTTCGATAGCGGTTTGGCCTGCAGAAAACAATTAGAATAAATTGTAAGAGTAAGAGTAAACTGTAAGTTTTCTAAACATTTTTTTGTATTTTATGGCCAAGGCTAGGCAGAAAATGGATGAAAATATTGTTGGGTTCAACAAATCTGCAATAAAAGTACTTACAAACATTATCACTACGCACAGTGCTATTGCACCAATCCTCCAATGATGACGCATGTCTACAAGTATGCACTTTCTGCAGAAGCTTTATAATGAAGAAGCGGAATCAATTAAGGATTTTCTATGTTGATGCTTCCTCACAGACCTGGGAGAGATAACGAAAGTAACATTAACAAGGGCTTGGCCCAACCCATAATCATTACAAAGTAACATTATTGGACCCAAAACTTTATCTGGGAGAACAAATGGTTTAACAAAGACAATACCTTGACTTTTTACAGGAAACCCAATTTGAGTGATGTGTCTTTTCCTGGCAGTCATAGTGGGCACTTTAAATCATTTTGTATTTTTTGCATTTAAAAGATTTGCATATTATCATTTACATATATCGGTTCATTAGTTTCCGATATGACCACATTCAACTACTACTTTTACAAGTGGGAATCTAGTACCTTAGAAAATGACCAGTTTCGTATGGCAGAACCCTTCAGAGTCGTAGATAGCTGGTCGGTGTGTATGCAAAAAAAAAACATTCGGAAGGAAAAAAAAATAGGGGCCGTGTCTTACATTTGATGCATCGGGAGGCTGTATAAGAACCCCATTAAGAGTTGGAGATTGGGGGTAGGTACTTTCGAAATAACCTAAGAACCTTCCTAACTAAACCATCCAACCCACAACAAATAAATTCAGTTAACTTGGGCGCATATATTGCGTTTTTGCACATTCAAACGCCAATTTAAAGGTTAGCTATAGCTACTACATGCATCGAATCACCCACAGATAGTCTAGCGCTCAAAGATGTCCTTAATCGACATTTGACTCATAGTAAGATGGTGCCTTGCATGAATCAGTATTTCTTCTTGGTAGATTGATAAATACCGACAAGGATGCAGAGAATAACCATGTTTAATTTCTTCAAAAAAGATCCTGCTCCTGCCCATTCATGAAAGATCCATCCGTAAAAATAAAAATATCGCTCTTCTACTAATGCCACCCGAGGACATTTGTGCCTACATGAAGATGTCTTGCGTCGGTTCGGAGATCCGCCTATGTCTATTTACTATGCCGAACTTGCTTGCTGACGCATGCGTTCTGCCTACTTCATTCACTTTAGAACAACAACTGATTCAATATTTAGCCAAATTTATTTTAAAAAGATTGCATTATGATTGAAGAAAGGTTCCAATGAACTTCAATATGTATATTTAGGATTTTCGTAATTTTTTTTTAAATATAGATTCGCCAATACATTATTACCAATCGGCTCAAAATCAACCTAACTTGGTCCACAAATTTTTTATTTGTACAATTGATAGACACCACCAGAATACATTAATTTATGTTCACGTACTTTACGTTGTAAAAATTCCTTGAGTTCGTTCTGTGTAAATTCCACTCCAATACCGTGAGATGCAAACAATTTTAGCATTTGATGAATACGTTCTATAGGCAGTGAATCCAGATTGGTCAGCATTCCAACGATATATGACCAAAAAACCTAGAATATAATATTTGAATGTTTGTGCATAGTATGAAAATTATGTTCTAGTACTTGAAGTTCCTCCTCTCGTTGGTCACTAGCAGATGCCATAGCTGATTCAATATCCTCATCTCCAGCTGAATCTTGACTTATGTGCCTATCATCAAAATGCGACTGTTTGACTTCTTCCTCAAGCAACTTAAATACACCTGTATGAATTTCGCTGATGAGTCCATGTGTTTGCCAAAAACCAATACGCCGACGCAGTATTGTAGGTGGTACTTTGGTTATTTGGCTAAGGTCTTCTAAAGTCCACTCATCTAATTAAATAAATGTAATAAATTATTATATTTATGGTATTCAGTTTGTGGGAAAATTTATTTCGGGCAACTTTCCCTAAAAAATAACGATCCAACTGTGAGCACCCCATTGTATGTTTCAAACAATTGTGGAAACATTTTCAAAATAAAGCTCCGTGTACACTGTAGAGAAATTTCGGCAGAGCTCTATCTACTCTCGAACTCTCGTCTATCAAATGTGTTTACATTATAGAGGATCTCTACTAGAGATTTTACTCTACGTAGAGTTTGATGAACTCTATACGACGATGAACTCTATTCGACGTATACACTACCACAATTTTTTCTCTCGGCTGAACTCGAGAGCAAAATTGTAATGCTTGCGAACGAAATTCGGAAAAATGAGTGCGCGCCAGAAGCAAGCAGCAGCTGTGGTTATAGTTTATTTGAAGATGAGTTCAAAAAAAGAATCGGAAATTTTGAAGCATTGCACAGTGATTCGTTCCATAGAAAAAATTCCAAAAATTTATAGTTTCAGAATTTAACGATTTTGATGTCATTTGAAAGCTAAAACTCCAATTAAGAAAACCCCAAAAAATCTGTGCAAAAAATTAATTAGTGTGTGTGCAAAAGCGGCTCAAAGTTGAAACTTTTTTCACAATAAAATGTAAACACATATTTTCTGTTTTTTAGTCTATTGAGTAAAAAAGATTGTTAAAATACATGGTTACCAAGAAGTTGCTAAAACTTTCAACATAGAATAAGAAATGATGTGTCCATTTTCGCTTTTAATGCTTTCTCAAAATTTGTAAAGCTGAGGCTTTTACATCACTTTTAATTCAAAATATTTTTCTAAATTAAAAATCTGAAAATTGGCAAAACTTAGAGGAAAATATCTAAAAAGTATGAGAAAATATGTTATGGGATTTTTTTATTTTAAGAAGCATTCTTTCTTTGTCGGATAATGTAGTTACATCCTCCGATATCTTCCGATCTCAGAAAATAATTCTATTTGAAAAGTGGTCTAAACACCTATTTTTCGTCAAAATGTATTTTATTTATCCCTAAAAGTATGCAATCAGCATGAAAAATTGATCAAACTGCAAAAAAGCAAAACATACGTCTATTATTATCGTTTTTATTGCAAAACCAGAGGGTCCTAAGACAATTTCTGCTACTCTTTGCAATTATCAATATTGACGTTACCGATTAAATGTAAAATCTGAAAAATCTCTTCAACACACTTGGTGCTGTAGCTCACCAAAAATGACGAAAATTGCAAATTTAAGTCTCAGACATTGCCAAACTACAAAAGTTTAAGAAAAACAAAATGGAGATTTTAATTCAGCAGACCATGATTAACTAGTATACATACCAAATTTTATGAAGAACGGACCACTCCTTCTAATTTTGTCCCGCGGTTGTATGGAATCGAATCACTGTGCATTGCTACAAATAGTGGCCCCGGTAATCGCAAAAAAATACACACATTTGCACAAAGCGATTCCTGCAGGAGAAAGGTTGGCAGTGACCTTGCGATTTCTTGCTACAGGTAAATACATACATAGTACATATTTTTTAAAGATTACCAAATTTAATGTGTTTTTTCGTAGTTGGCGAAACGAAGTCAATGAAGAAATACCGCCAATGCACAGAGGGAACCATGGGAATACGTTTAAAATATTTTTAAAGAATATTTTTTGAGCTTAGAAGGGGAAACTCCATGGCAATACGCGCGTATTTAGACTCTGCCTGGTTTCTGTTACATATATGCATTTAAATAAATAAAATAAATTACTTATACTGTACACATGTGTATGGGTATACAATACAAGTGCAAATATTTACTCTAAAAAATCCTGTTACAAGACTGCCCATGCTTTTGATAAAAAATTGAAAGCAGTGAAAAACTCCCAACGGGAAACATACAACTCGCCAGATCCACTTTTCTTTTGTTCGATTTTTCTTATTTCGCCGTTATATTGGCACCGCAGATTGGCCACTTCTTTTACGCCAATGTTCAATTTTTCGGAAATTTCCAACTTTAACTTCTGTTTATGATTGCTATACGATATGTAAAGTGTTTTTATTCATGTAATTTAACAATTATTTACATATATGTAAACGTTAAAATTAACGTTAAAGTTTATTAAATAAAATTTTCAAAGGGTCAAACAGGTTAATAGGGGAAAACAATGTAATGGGCCCGGACGACATTTACCGGTTTGCGTAGAGTCCACTGGAGCTATCCTATAAATCGGTACTTGACTCGTACATCGATATCAGTTGAAACGTTGTATCCTTTGTCCAGATCCCGCCATTACTTTCGCTTCGTTGCTTCTTCGGCGCTGATGCCATTGCGTTATTTGTTTGTTTGGTGGATATTTCGATGTTCATGAAAACTTATGAAAATTTTCAGTTGAAACGACATTTTCAAAAACATTCATAAATCGTGAAAATATCTACTATGCATTCATATAAACAAAAAACCTGCATGGGAGAGTTCTAAACTCTACTGAACTTGTTCAATAGAGCTACAGTTCTCGTAAATCCAATGAAAAAAGTGTCTACACTACGAAAAACTCTCGACTAAAAAATCTCGGCTAGAGACTGTGACGAGCTCTCGTGGAGAGCTCTACTGAGTGTCTAGACTTCTCTAGGCGAGATTTTTCTCTAGCTCTCGGTATTTTTCTCTACAGTGTACACGTAGCTTTAAGCTTAAGCTTTAAAAGTGCCTCGCTCAAATGGCAAACAAGCGTTGAACATCAAATAAAGAAATCGTCCCGATAGTGGTATAAAATACTAAAAAAAAAACAGTTCGGAGATTGTGTCAAAAAATTTATTTGACTTTGTTTTTTGACTATTTCAATAAACATGCTCAGTAGTGGGGCAAATTTTAAATCTAGCGGTATCTCTGTTTTTCATGCAAAGCAAAAACAATTGAGATACCATATGGGAAAATTGGGGAAAATTGCTAGGTGGGAAATTTAACATGCTAGATACCGGTGAACTGTGAACACCATAATTAAGTTATACAAATTGTTACGGTAATGCATGCGAAATTGAAAATTGTGACTATAGTGGTGAACCGCGTTAAAGAAATTCAAAGTCTTTTAATTGACACAATCTAGTAATACGAACCACGCTTGCGTTGGCCAGCGGAATTAAATTTCGTAACAATATTATAAGTCGATGTACTGCAGTCAGCTCTGACCACATGACTCCTCTTCTGAGCTTTGAAATAAGGAAAAAGGTCACAATTGAGAAGAGGGATGCGCGAAGACGCAATATCCTGAACATTTTCATAAACGGCTCCAGGATATTAGAAGATGTTCAGAGCTGGGGTTTACTGCCCGAACCTACGAATTAAACAGCCCTTTGGTCTGCCCAATCACTATAGTATCTTCCAAGACAAGGATTTTTGCTGCAAGAAAGGCTGTGTTAACTGTAGGCTGTATTAACCTCTATAAAGACAATTAACCTTCCATTACTATCGTTAGAGTAGAATCCACCCTGTGAGTTCAATTTCATAGTTAAATATAGATGTTTTAACCAAAACCAACATAAAGTTGTAATGTAATCCACATTTGCATATTTCGGAAGGTTTTAGAGTATATTGAATTTGTATAAAGAAAGCAATTGTTTTTATACAATTGTTTTCAAAATTAACTGGGTGTGTTACACCCACGATAGTAGTAGCGTTATAATATTTCTGGATGCTTAACACCGATTGTTAGTAATGAAGTTTTATTTTTTATAAATTACATGTACATATTTTTATTCACGTTTTGGCGAAAATTTTTTTAAATAACGTATAGACCATTTACTTAGTAGAAAATCCTTAAAATTTATGCTCTAGGATAAGTAACAAAATTTTTTTATGACTTTTTTGATTTTATTTTAATTTAATAATTACCGAATTATTTTAAGTTATGTCAATTTTGCTGATAGTTTTTTCATGTTATGACAATTTCGCAAAATTTAAAAATTATAATGACAATTAAAAAGTCGAAAGAAATACTTTGAAAATACGAAATTAATTAATTTATTTGAAAATATAAACTAAACTTGTCACAACTTTACTTAGAATTAAATCCAACAAAGATTTATTTCGTCAAAAGTTTCACAATTTGAATCAGGACTCTTTTGCATTGCGCTGCAGCGATCAAATAGCATCAAACTTCTCGACACAACTAAAAATAAGCCACTATATGTAGCTATGAAAAAGATAGAAAAAAAAAACAATATGCTGAAAATGTGAAATATATGTTTGCAAAATCTACAGTAACCCACTTTGCACCTGTTGCTATGAAACAATCAAAACAACATTGCCAGAAATGACGACATGTTTGATAACCTTAAAAAGTAGCAGGTATATTGTTGATTTTTGTTTGAGTTTTTGCGCAAAAGTTTACCTCGGTCCGAAAAAAATTATTAAATAATTATTTATTACTTATTTTTTTTAGCTTTCTAAATCACTAAGCCCAAGAAACATAGCTTAAATATTGTGTAAGATGTGGCTATTTTCCCAATACAACATTTTATTTCATATTTTTTTTCTTGAAATGAGATGCACATAAACAAATGTTTATATTAAATAAATGAATTAACAAAATTATACAATTTATTTTTGTTTTTACATGTTATGATGTTCTGATTATGAAAAAATTTGGTTTTTGTTTATTTTACTTCAATGGATAAGTAAAACGGATAATAAAAAGTTGTGGGTGGATTACACCCATAGTTAGTAATGGAGTTAGTGTAATAGAGGATAGTAATGGAGGGTTAAGCTGCAACCAAGGCAATCACCTATAACCGTATTTCTTCCAAGAATGTCTTGCATAGCCGGGTTGGAATAGGAAGGCTAGCTGCACATTGCAAGCTGCATATCTCATTGAAAGTACACCATGTTTGGAGTTAAAAGGCGCAAAAACTCATGTTTCTTTAACCTTCATCCGACGTTCAAAAACACTCACACATAAGATGTTCGGGTGATATTTCACCAATATGGTACTTTGTATTGTTTTAATGAATTTTTGGACCAATTATAACAAAAAAAAACATTTGTTATCTTTAAATATACGAGGGCGGGTCAATAAGTCCGTGACTTTTTGAATGAAACACAGGTTTTTAGATAAAAAGTTATTTTATTTTTCAACGTAGTCTCCTTTGAGATCTATACACTTAGCCCAACGTTTCTCCAGTTTTTTTATCCCTTCCGAAAAATATGATTTGTCGAGGTCTTCAAAATAGGCATTTGTTTGTGAGATGACGTCGTCATTGGAGGCAAATCTCTTTCCGCCGAGCCATTTCTTCAAGTTTGGGAACAAGAAATAGTCACTTGGGGCTAGATCGGGTGAATAGGCGGGATGAGGGAGCAATTCGTAGCCCAATTCATGGATTTTTGCCATGGAAACTGCACATGTGTGCACCCGTGCATTGTCCTGGTTTGTGGTCGATTGTGAGCAAACGCGGCACCCATCTTGCGGAAAGCTTTATCATACCCAAATGATCATTCAAAATTGAAACGACTGAGCCATGTGAGATGCCTATGGCTTCCACAATCTCTCTCACTTTTAATCGCCGATCGGCTAAAACCATATCGTGGATTTTTTCAATTGTTTCGGATGTGGAGACCTCAACTGGGCGTCCAGAACGTTCGGCATCTTCGTGCTTGTACGGCCACATCGGAATTCAGTAAACCACTTTTTTACCATGGAAATGGATGGTGCAGAGTCCCCATAATATTTATCAAGCTTAGCCTTGGTTTGCGTAATGGATTTTTTCCGCAAAAAATAATGCTTAATGAGCACACGAAATTCACTTTTTTCCATTTTCTTCTCAGTCAACGCGGTAGTCTGATATTAACGGCTGTCAAAAACAAACTAAATGTCGCAGCTTGTTCAATTTTTGACAAGAGTCAACTGACAGATGACTGTTGACGGGAGCAGTGTTGCCATTTCAATTAAGAGGCGGGAAATTCAAAAAGTCACGGACTTATTGACCCGCCCTCGTACTTACAGATAAATAGGTTCATAAATGTTGCTATATTTATTTGCAATTAGGGCAGTTAGGTTAGGTTGTTGTGGCTGCCTCTGTAAGAGACACACCTGGAGGCCTATTATGAGACCCGTTGTGATACCACATATTTCACCCGTTTTTGAAATGTGTATGTAACACTGTTTTTTCCAACATATGTTACAGCACACATTTCAAGCGGATGGGGAAAGGGGGGAAGGAAGGGCAGTATTTAACTAAAACTTTGTGTTCACCTCATGTATAATTTTTCCAAGAATTGCAAGCAGAACATGCCTTTCGATTGTTTTTGATACCAAATTGGCACCGTGTTTCAATACTTTTTTTTTACTTTTTTACACTCTGATTTTCTGACAAGGTTTAAAAAATTTGCTGTATTCAGATAAGAAGTCAGCATGAAGATTTCCCTTTCGGTAACGTTGCTCTACGCAAAATCTTTAGCTTTACTAAATTCAAATCTAAGTCTTCAAGAAAAATTCACCGCTTGTACTTTTTGGTGTGATTTCAGCTGGGATCGACAGCGATTAGTTTTTCGCTTGACGGTATAGTTGTGTGTAATGTGACGGTGGGCAGGAAGGCTACAAGCCTTCCATAGCACTCAGCCCATTTCGGACCATTGTACTATACCCATGGGGGATAGGGAAGGAAAATGAGAGTAATATCTATATTTCACCCATTTTGCAATGTGTATGCAACACTGCTCTTTCCAACATATGTTACAGCAGACATTTCAAGCGGATGGGGAAAGGGGACCTACAGTTTAACGCCGAACGGCGATTGGCAGTTTTTCTTTCACACTTGGAGGTTTTGCCATTGCCTGCCAAGAGCGCACTTGTGCTTCATGTGGATAGCGATAGAAGTAGATGAGCGTTTTTACCAGCCCGAGCCAGGAATCGAACCTGGGGCCTCGGTATGAGAAGCCAGCGTACTACCCGCTGGACTATCGAGGCCGACAGAACGGTATAGTTAGTGAACAACCAATTGGTATAAAGTGTCAACTACTGCTTTTGACTTATTCAGCCCGATCGCGAACAAAAATTTCCTTGGAATTTTTCTCTTCCTCCGAAATTTGGAATCGTGAAGCATGTTCGAAAAATTCCGGAGGAAATTTTGCTATCGTTGCGATGGAAAAACTCGCTCATTTTTTCACTGTGATTTCCATCAACAAATTGTGCGGGAAAGAAATGTTATACCGAAAAATTTAAGGGAAGGTTCTCATCTAGACCACCAAAAAGTAGGTTAACTTTGGAAATTATTTACAGGAAAACTAAAAAACATATCAAGACGATATTTGGCAGTTTGATACAATGTACTTTTATTTATAGATTTCTATTTTTATTATTAGAAAAAAAACAAAATGGCGTCCGTTATTAGGCTTTTCCGACGGCATGTTTTGGAAATTTTGCTCAACTGGCCGGTGTCCACAGGTTGCAAATCAATCTGAAATCAAAAAATTCTTGATGTAGCATAAACTAGAATAAATTTACTAAAGAATGACCTATTATTTAAGAAAAAATATCAAAATTGACAAAATGGCGCGACTTTGAAATTTGAGTGCCGTTTTCAGACCTTTTTTCCAGAATTTATTATTTAAGAAAAATAGTTAATGTTAAAATATTGAAACGAAAATAGGTCATTCTTTAATAAAAATTGTCTTCTTCAAAATGAAAGTAACTAGAAGAAAATCGGTTGAACCGTTTTCGAGTTATGCACCGGGCAGTTTTGAAATATCTGGTCCTGAGATAATGGCTTGTTTAGTTGGAGCAAGTTTTAGCTGCAATCAAGACACCGCAACAATCAATGGGCTCTAGAATACGTTCTACAACTCGGATCAACTAATAATTTTGAAACAACATTCTAGACATGTTAAACTTTCAGAAAATGGAAAAAAAAAATCGAAAATTTCAAGATTCTAGATGAGAACCTCCCCTTAAGTTTAATTTCAAATTTATTTTAATTTTACTGCAACTATAAAACACTTTCCGGTTATAGTACAAATGCTTATTTTCCGGAGGACGGACGATCCGAATGTGCGTTCCGTCAATACCGCCCAGCACCCCTGGAATTTTAAATTTTATTTATTTATTTATTTGTTTAAAGTAATCCAGAAGTTTAATACAGTTCGTACAGATTACTAAGAGATGTACATAAGTGAAATATATAAATATCCTAGCTAATTAATTCATTCAACAGCAAGTTAAAATGAGTTTCGGAATAGGAAAAATCCAAAACAAAAGAATTTGAGAGCAAGTTTATTTCTTTTAAAGCTCTAAAAATTGGGGCAAAAGAAGCGTAATTTCTTCCTACCCTTTCCAAAGCAAAAGTGGCATGATTTCTTAACGACCTTTGCGGAATAAAAAAATTGACGACCGAGTAGGTAAGGACAGTCTATCGCACCCCGTATTAGGTTAAAGACAAAGGTAAGTGAGAGAATACTCCTCCTACCCTCCAATGACTTTAGATTAATAAGTAGACATCTAGACTGGTATGAGGGAATGGGGTAAACAAAATGCAAAGAACCTAGGGCATAACGAAGAAACCTTTTTTGGATTCGTTCAAGTCGATTGATGTGATACGCATAGTAAGGTCTCCAAATGAAGGCCGCGTACTCTAGCTTAGACCGTAGCAGGGAGGTATAGAGCAACTTGAGAGTATACGGATCCGTAAAATCAGAACTGAAACGGCGAACAAAGGCCAGCATAGAGTATGCCTTTGCAATCGTGCTGTTTAAATTACTTTGGAAAGAGAACCTATTATCAAACACGAGACCAAGATCAGCAATTTCAGTAGGATTCACTAAGTGACAGCCACCAATGTGGTAAGAAGTGGGAATAGGAGACCGGTATTTTGAGTAGGTCACATGGAAACACTTATTTATATTTAAATTAAGCTTATTTTCATCACACCAAAGGACAACGTTGCCAAGGTCCATTTGAAGATTGCGAGAGTCTGAGAGACATGATATTGAAGATTAAATCTTCAAATCATCAGCATACAAAAGGTACTTAGAGAATTTAAAGCAACTGGCTATGTCGTTGATAAAAATTACAAAAAGAAGGGGACCTAAAATACTACCCTGGGGTACACCAGAGGAGGCAATAAAGGGATGTGAAAATACATTGTCAACTACAAGAACACAATTACGGCAAGCCCGATAAGATTTCATCCATCTTAAGAAGATAGAATGAACTCCAAGACTATGTAGCTTCGAAAGCAACAAAGAGTGGCTAACTTTATCAAACGCTTTTGGGAAATCCGTATACACAGTGTCGACCTGAACATGGCTGTGAAAAGCAGATATGCAGTGTTCAGAAAAAACTGCCAGGTTAGAAACTGTGGACCTACCGGCCATGAACCCGCGCTGATTTCCAGAAATCAAACGGTTTATGGAAAAATAAAGTTTTTGTTTGACAATGAATTCGAATAATTTTGAGACCGTTGATAATTTGGAAATGGGTCTGTAGTTGGCTACATTGCTCTTATTTCCACTTTTAAAAATCGGATTTATGAGAGTAACCTTCCAGGCGTCAATAAACTCTCCCACCTCTAGTGATTTATTAAAAAGCAATAATAGAGGATAGGGGAAAGCGTAGGAGCTCTTGAAGGATAAACCATCAACATCAGAATGAGATGACGATTAGATTTGCCGTATGCCGTCTTCCACATCGTCAATGGTTAAAGAAAGTGCACCAAAATTAACTGGAGAAACATTGTTCAGGAGACTATTACCGCTTACATCAACTTCCGGTTCAAAATTGGAATTAAAAAAATCCTCAGCTTCAAAAGAAGTATGAGCTTGGATATCATTAAGGAATACTACTGAGGGAATGCTAGAACAAGATTTCTTAGACTTAACGTAACGCCAAAAAACTTTGGGATTGGATTTTATATCGGACTCAAACTTAAGAACATAATTACGCTTCAGCACCTTACTCAATGATTTAAACTCCTTCGAATATTGCAGATACTTATCTCTGTGTATAAATTTAAATTTAAATTTCCTGTAAAACTTGTTTCTCAAATTCTTGAGTTTCTTAAGCTCTTTAGTATACCAAGGAATCTTATAACATTGCTTTTTAATTATTGGTATGTTGCTTCTACAAATTTTACTAATCTTATGTTTAGCCCATCCTCCTCTACGGCGCTGTTGTATGGTGGCCTGCGGCGGCTAGCCGAGCTAACCTGAATCAGCTCGACAGAGTCAGGAGACTAGCTGCCACTCTCATAACAGGAGCCATCCGTTCCACGCCTACCAAGGCGCTTTTTGTTATGCTTAATTGGGTCCCCTCGACCCTACTAGTAAGGCAGTCCGCCAAAACTGCCGCTGTACGGTTGAATGCCATACGCAGTTGGGCACGGGCGGACATAGGCCACTCTAGAATCCTCGGGCTGGATCTTCCAACCCCGACACAGACCGACTACATAGTCCTTCCCCCTAGCTTCGAACATAAGTTCACTATAGGGATACCCAGCAGGAACGACTGGTCAGAGGACCGTCGCTCACTGCCAGACGTCGTCGAAATCTTCACAGACGGCTCTAAACTTGAGAATAGAGTCGGGTGTGGGGTTTTCTGCGACCAATTGGGGGCCAGCATCACTGCTCGGCTCCCGGACCACTGTAGCGTCTTCCAAGCGGAGACCATGGCAATACTGCTGGCTGTGGACCGGTTGCGATCGCAACCCCCCATTCCCTCGGCTATATGTATTTTCTCGGATAGCCAGGCTGCAATCAAATCCTTGAAAGGTATTTATACCTCCTCCAAACTGGTGGCAAAGTGTCGTGCCGCCCTAAACAGCTTAGCGGAACATGCCAGGGTTCACCTGAGTTGGGTCCCTGGGCATAGCGGCATCTCTGGCAACTGTGCGGCTGATGAGCTGGCCAGAAAAGGCACTTTGATTCCAGCACCCACTACGCAATGTAGCATCCCCCTTGCGACTGTCCAACTGATGATCAGGCAGACGTATCTTCGCCTGGCTAACCGACTCTGGGCGGAGGAGCGCCACTGCAGGATCTCCAGAGAAACCTGGCCGTCGCTTAACCATGGCAGAACAAGTGAATTACTGCGGCTAAAGCGGAATTCCATCTATCCCACAGTATCTGTGCTGACAGGACACTGGACGAACGGCGAGCACGCCAGGAGACTCGGCCTCCCCTTCAACGACCATTGCCGCAGCTGCGACGATGTGGACGCGGAGGAAAGCGTCGAGCACCTGATGTGCCATTGCCCAGCACTAGCGGGGAGACGACTCCGGGTGCTGGGAGCGCCGTTCTTCAGCAGTCTAGCCGACCTCTCAGGACCCAGCATCGGCCGCATCGCCCGATTCATCACGGAATCGGGATGGCTCCTGCCTGACACCCGGGGGGTTGTGTTAGCCTGAAGGGCGGCCACGTCCTTCACGTGGTACCACAACGGGCCGTACTATGGCCTAAGTGAGCTCTTCTAGCTGCCACCCTAACCTAACCTAACCTATGTTTAACCCTCCATTACTATCGTCAGGGTGGAATCCACCCTGTGAGTTCAATTTCTTAGTAAAATATAGATTTTTTAACCAAAACCAAAATAAAGTTATAATGTAATCCACATTTGCATATTTCTGAAGGTTTTAGAGTACATTGCAGTTGCATAAATAAAGCTGATGCTTTTATACAATTTTTTTAAAAAGTCACTGGGTGTGTTACACCCACGATAGTAGTGGCGTTATAAAATTGCTGGATGCTTAACACCCATTGTTAGTAATGAAGTTTTATTTTTTATAAATTACATGTACATATTTGTATTCACTTTTTGGCGATAATTTTTTTTTAATAACGTATAAACCATTTACTTAGTAGAAAATCCTTAAAAATTATGCTCTAGGATAAGTAAAAAATTTGTATAACATTAAATTTGTTATATCTTAAACTGATGAAGTTAGAAGGACGAAATTCAAGGACGTAGTAGTGTACATATTAGTCCTTAAGATATATTTTTTAAAATTTTTTTTCCAATAGTTTTTGGAAATTTCCAAGGATATTCAAGGATAAAGTTTGAAAAGGACATTTTTAATACCTTTTTGTCCTTTTGCACCAAAGCATTAAATTTTCTAAGATTCTAAGGATTTTTCTGTTTCATTTCATACCCATATTGTTATTCTACAATGCGCTCAATTTTTGAAATAATTCCTTGAAATAAACATGTCCTTGAAATTTCAAAGTCCTTTAAAAAAAATCCTGACGTCAGAGAGAAAAACAAAAAACGCAGTTTTACTACATTTGGCCCCTAGTTTCGCGAGTATATCGATTTTTTCGTGTGTTTGGAAATTTTTTGATTTTTGTCGCACGGTGTAACCTTTAAAAGTAGCAAGTATATTGGTGATGTTTGTTTGTTTATCTCGATCCGAAAAAAATTATTAAATAATTATTTATTACTTATTTTTTAGCTTTCTAAATCACTAAGCCCAAGAAACATAGCTTAAATATTGTGTAAGATGTGGCTATTTTCCCAATACAACTTTTTATTTCATATTTTTTTTCTTGAAATGAGATGCACATAAACAAATGTTTATATTAAATAAATGAATTAACAAAATTAAACAATTTATTTTTGTTTTTACATGTTATGATGTTCTGATTATGAAAAAATTTGGTTTTTGTTTATTTTACCTCCATGGATAAGTAAAACGGATAATAAAAAGTTGTGGGTGGATTACACCCACGATAGTAATGGCGTTAGTGAAATAGACGATAGTAATGGAGGGTTAAATATATCAAAGCATTTGGCAACTTCAACCGCAGTAAATTTCGAATCCCAGTCTAAGGACTCAACTGAAGCATTTACAGCCTCCATATCACCATTTCTGAAATTAAAACACGTAGAATTACTGTCCACGCTGATAGTATTGAACTCATAAAACTCTAAGTGGAGGACAAGTGGAACATGATGCAGACCAGGTCTGGACAAGAGATCAAGGCATTCCAGTAAGGAAAAATGCATATTGCCTTTGATAAAAATGAGATCTAAAGCTCGATGCAGTGTATTTGTAAAGTTATTTATCTGAATTAGGTCAGAACTTAAAAAATTATCCACCAGATAGGTTTCAGCAAAAGTAAAAATAGATTTTGGATATAGCCCACGACCTCATACTAGACCATTCGATATTACTTAGGTTGAAGTCACCAATTACACATAAATGTTCATGATTTGAAGCTAAAGCAAGAACATTGTCAACGTGAGCCTTATATGTAGATTATGTCAGCACTAGATGGTGGAATATAAGAAACGCAAATCAAAAGTTTAGAAATGCCATTCACAGCAATACAAATTTGATCCAAAAGAGTGTCCGCATTCTTTAATGGCACCAGGGACGAGCGGTATTTTCGGTTAACTGCTATTAAAACGCCTCCGCCTCTTGAGAGCCCAATTTTTAAAGCATCACGGTCTTTGCGAAAAACATTGAAAAGATTACAGTCGAAGAATTCATTGTCAAAAAAATTCCGGTTCAGCCATGTTTCCACGAGGATAAAGATGTCATAATCAATATGGGAACTCATGGCAAAAAGTTGCTTCGATTTAGTTCTGAGACCCGATACATTTTGAAAGTATAGTTTTAGATGTTTTGGGGCGACATCAGGTGGAGTAACTACACGTCCCGCTGTTGCGCAGCGTCTTTGGGGAAAAAACGGAATGGACGAATCTTCACATTCGTTGGCCAAATGTCCGCGTTAAGCACCTTTTCAAAGCCGCATTCCGACACTCCAAGTTTAAAGTTGATTTTTGTTAGTTTACACACCTCCACATCTTTTTTAACAAGCATATAGCAGGCCAACATCTTTGAATCTATCGCAGCATGCTTTGAAACATAAGCCAAAATATCAGCAACTGTTACATTACTGGAAACGGATGATAAGTGCAACCATCTCATAATGGGCACAACATGCAGTTCTTGATTGCTATTCGATCCGACGACAATAGGTTGACTTGCAATTCTACGGCTATTTTTGGAGACCAATTTCCACTCGGGCAACTGGTGCACAGATGAATTAACAGACGAAGCAGCAACACTACCATAGGAGAACGCCTCAGTAACAGGCGCAGTATTAGAGGGCGCGGTAAGAGCGGCATTAGAAGTTGACGTCAAATTCTCCTTCACTGCATTACCGACGCACGCACTTTGTGAAACAGCAGGTAGCGGTGCAGCGCAAACAGAAGCACGAGAGCCCGACACAGTATGCTCAGCAACAACACGAGGACCGCCAACAGACGAAGATGACGATGAAGAGGAAGCAGTAAAATGAGTTTGACTAGCAATAGTAGTCACATTATTGTTATTATTGTTTCTGACATTACCAGTAGGAACTGGGTTTTGTTTGTAGACACTAGCAGAGACCATACTCTGCAGAGTTTTTAATTCCCGTGCTAACTAGGAAAGCGCAGCCTCTTTATCACTAACGATAGATTTCAATGACCGAATCTCTTGATGGAGATCATCAGTTTTTTTTCAATAGAATCTCCCTATCTTCAAACAAAGCATTCACTACCGAGAGTATGCGAGAGTTATCTGCTCTTAGAGCGACAATTTCATTAGCCACTGAATGCAATGTAGTTTGTTGCTTATTATTATGCGAGATTAGGCGTTCAGTTTCTTTGTTTTTTGCCTCTAGCGGAGGAGCAGATAACGGTGGTGAGCGAATAGAAGCGCGACGATCAACCGCACACGATTTACAAAAGAAAGGCTTCTCCGAGACTAGCAAAAAATCGAGATCTGCTTGTAAGAGACCAACACAGTTAATAAGGAAAAGCTCTGTACACTTCGCACAGATAATTTTCTGTTGAGCACGGTCCACCTTTTGTCCACAACAACACGGCATTTTTAGTTCGACTTAAAATTATTGCATATAGAAAATTAAATTTTTTATTTAATTTAATTGTTTATTTAATTTATTTTGTTTTATTTTTGAAAATTGTTGAACTGTTGGACTATAATTAATCAACTTCGTCAATCAGACTTTGACTAAGTAACTGCTATTAATTGCTTTTCAATTGCGAGAGACGGTCGAGCGAAAACACGTCCGATCCACTTGCACTCTGACGACCTTCCTTATTTGTAAAAGTGCAATTTAGTGGCACTTTTTTCCTCGGCGGTCTTCTGCATTTGTATCCATTTTGGGCACAATTTGCGCTCTAAAACGCTCAACACTTCGGAAAGCACTTCTAAAAATGAAGATTGCGCCAACCCAATGTCGAAGTCTTTGCCCACTCCAGTTTGGTAGCTGCCTTCAGCGAAGAACCGTAACGAAGCGCATAACTTTATAGTTGGCGTTACAGCAAAATGTTTTCGTGTTGGCGGCAAAGGTTCTGTGAGCACTTCCAGCAAATATTTGAATGCGGGTTTGTTGACGCGAAAGTATTTTACAAATCTAAAGCAAATAATCAAATAGTATATTTGTTCTGAAATTTTAGATGTTAATACGTACAGCGTAGCTGGTAGTTCCAAAGGATTGGATTTGTCTCATATATTCCTTCGCACTAATCTCACTTCTTTTTTTTGCGCTGAGATTTCTTCTTCAGCCGCTATAATAAACACTGCTCGGAACATTTTTCCAATTTTACTTAAATTATTTTTTCCGTTGACTGTCAAAATATGAATTCCGAAAGCTGAGTTTTTTCTCAAAACTTGGTAGCATTTTTTTCGATTGGAAACATTTTCCGATGGAAATTCACGATAGAGGAACTCCCTTCGGGGGAAGAGAAATATTTCCATGGAAAAAATTTTCCCCCGAGATTGCCGATAGGGCTGATTGTAAAACGATATAATTTCGGATAATTTTTTTTCACCCACATTCCCTGGTTATAATAAAAAATGTGCTCAAAGGGGCATCTTTCGCGAAAAGCCGGCAATTTTTTACTTAGTGTGCCCTTTTCATAGGACGTACTTAGCAGTTGTCGCTAAGCCCACTTTTCTCATGTATGTCTCATGGGTTTAAGGAGCTTCATTCTTCATCACAAGCTTTACGTTCCTGGCTTGTGGTTTTGTCACCGACAGAACGAAAAATTGGTCTGCCTGTTCTGTAACTCTAGAGATTATCAAGAGATTCCCCATTCGACTTATTAACACCACTCAAAATTAAAATACCAAAATATGCCTGAATATCACCAACGCTGATCCATGCACTGTCAAAAACTCGCAAACCTTCAGCATTAGTTTTATCAGTTATTATCTTTAACATTGGTCTTCATTGGCATCTTGTATTGCAGACACACGACTTCAAGCATAACGAGTTATACCAACTTTAGTTGAAACAAAGGTTTTGCCTTTAAAAACAGTTGACAACTTTTATTCCAAAGACGTAATTTTTTTTATGTGTTGCGTTAAATTTCCATACAATTTGTATATGGGAGAAATTTCACCCGAACGTCACCCACGTAACTTTTTTTATAATCACCGTTATAATGAAATTGTCAATTTGTTGTAGATAATTTCGAAAACTTATATTGGTTTGCTACAAGTACAAGAAACCTTAATCATTTTGATAAATATAAAGGAATGTTATAACATCCCAAAATTTAAAATGGGTGAAAAATCACCCGAACGTCGGATTAGGGTTAAAAGAACGCATTAGCCATAACTCATAATATTCATCGAATATTGGCGCCAATGAAATTATGCTTGCAATTCATAATACTCAAATTAATTTTTTTAAACAAAACTTAATATAACAAACCTGCATTAAATAAGCATTGAATTGATTGGTTGTATGAAAATCAAAATATAGGGTTTTTCATTTCGAACCGAAAACTTTGACAGCCCTGCGTTCGACAGCTGCAGCTGTCATCTGTCGTTGCATTGTGTTAATATTGTAGTTTAGTGTTTGCCATTTATGAAAATGGACCGATTTAGCATCGCTCATCGTGAAAATTTGAGCACCACTTTTCGCGCACTAAGGAAGGATTTCGGACGTCACGGATGGCCTGTTTTGTCAACAATTTCGGGTTTATTGGCGAAATTCGAACGAACTAGTTCTGTACAAGATGTACAGAGGTCAATACGTAATCGCCCTGCTCGTTCGGCCCGGCTCGGCTCGTTCTTCGAAAATGACGAAGGACAGACCGTTACCGTCAATTCTGAACGTTATGGCCGTATGACAACCGAGTATTTCTGGCCAGCGATCGAAGATATGGATGTGGAGGAGATGTGGTTTCAACAGGACGGCGCTATATGCCACACAACACGACCGAACATGACAGAATTGCGAACCAGGTTCGATGAACGCATAATTTCGCGTTTTGGTGATGCCAATTGGCCGTCAAGATCGTGCGATCTGAACCCTTTGGACTTTTTTCTTTGGGGCTACGCGAAAAACCAAGTCTATGCAGACAATCCGCAGACTCTAGAGCATTTGAGGGACAACTTACGTGCAGTTCTTGGCGCCTTACAGCCTGCTATATGTAAAAAAGTCATCGAAAATTACCTAAAAAGAATCGAGGTGTGCCAGGCTGCTCGTGGCGGTAATTTGAATGATGTCATATTCCATTACTAATGGCACAAACCAAATATTATTTTGGTAATAAAGTTTCATCAAAATTCAAATTTTAATTGATTTTTTTTCTTTATTTACTTTTTCGGCTCATGATGAAAAACCCTATATTTTGATATTTCGGTCGTGTTGTGTGAGCGGTCGCAACGTGTATGGGCATGTTGTACAATTTCGTGCAACTTTCTGATTTCATTCGTATTTTAGCTTTTGTGCGTTGCGAACGAAATGGACGAGCGCAACGAAAACTGGAGCGATTTTATCGAAGCTTATCGAAATTTGCCGGAACTATGGAACAGCAAATGTGGAAAATACAAAAATTAAAGTTTTCGTCATACCGCATATGAAAAACTGGGTCCGATGACAGTTATGTCACCAGCCTATGGTACTTAGATTTGTTTGAATTTCTAAAGGATTTAGAAAGGCCAGTGGAAGGTCGTTCGAGCTTGTGTTCGGACGATGAATTGGAAAATATTTCCACGGACACTGCGTTTGAATTTCCAATGCTTTCTTCCTCTTCTATAATTTCATTGATGATCAGAAGCGCAATTATTTTGTTTGTCATTTCGTCTGCACTCAACAAAATTTATGAGAAAAATGAAGTTGGGCGAACGAGTTGTGTCGGAAATCGCAACGTCCTAACGACCCACCTGTCGCACGACCAGATTGTAACGTGTATGAGCCGCTTTATAGCTGACTGTAAAAAGTACAATTTTTAAATATCAATAAAATATTTTAGATATTGTGCCTACTATTTTTTAACAGACGCCTTGAGTATATTTTTCAAACAGAATAGTGAGAGAATAGTGGCCTGCATTATATTAATAATAATAATAATTGACTGGCAGGACAGCCCGATTACGAGACTAAGGCGTAGCAACCCGCAAGCATCCGTGTTGTGCGTGCGAATTTGCACAAGGTTGGAAGGGACCTACAGTTTTATGCCGATTCCGAACGGCGAGTTGGGAGCTTTTTCATAGGCAATTTTTACTCTCAGAGGTTTGCCATTTCCTGCTGAAAGGACAGCCGCCGAAAGAAAAATTGTTTTTCTTTTTTTCAGTGTTAGCAGCAACGGAGTCTTAAACCTGGGTTCGAGCGTCGCATTTGACTCGCGGCCGAACGCACTAGCCAGCTGAGCTACGGCGGCTGCATTATATAGAATACTTAATAATTTTTGCTGATCATACCTTTATGTTGGAAGTGATAAAGTATAACGGCTTGAGTCGGTTGCACCGTCATCTCGATAATCCGTTCACCAACTTCGATAACAATATCTACTCGCCCTGTAACAGTACGCCAGTTTAAAGTACGATTTCCCTTGTAAGCCTCGTATGCTCTTGTGTATTTATCAAATTCGTTTGCAATTTCTTCTGGCAATTCCAAATTCTCCTTATTAAATGAAGGCCAAAATTGTGCTGAGATAATTAGAGCTGAAATGTCAAAAAGCTTACCTAAAAGTATAAATTAAATAATACAACAGCATTCACATCAATATAATCACGCTTACTATCTTTGAATTTTGCATCGCTTGCAATGTGAACATTAATTCGTTTGGAATCAGCAACATCCTTCAACATTACTTCACAACTGTGAAGTAAAGTATCGCCAAATCGAAGTTTCAACAATTCAAGATTACGAATTTCTTTATCTGGACAAAAATCTAGCTGAGTGAGCAAACGGTCTGCCATTAAATTGCGATATTCATTCATAAATAACTCTTTGCTGCCATAAATGTCAACGACCATAGAAATAATATCAGCTGTTCGATTCATATTAGCAGCTTGCGTTCGGATGCTTTGTTCTAGTCCAAACGGATCCGGCGTCCAGTTTTCCCAATTTATCAATTCTACACGTTTTGCCGATTTGACATTTTCTTTTAGTGTTTCTCCTTTTGCTAATTCTTCAGTAAGATCAGTTGGGCCTTCTTCCGTAAGACCAGTTACTACACGACGTACAGTATCACTGCGTTTACGAAGATACTCTTTCATTGGTGCAGTAACTGTTTCTAATATTATTCCACTGTTATCTAAATATCTAATTGCTTTGATGGCAGCTATATATCCCGTAAGAATATCCATCGTATTTACACCTGGATGTAATACTCGTACTTTTATTGAACTTGTAAGTGACTTGATAAGATGTTTTCTCATATCAATTTTTTCCATGCAAACCTTTAAATCATCTATAGCAGGAATAGAGTCAGGAAAATCTAAAAATAAAATTAATCTAAAATTAAAATTATTATTCATAGTATACATTTCGAAATCGCTCCCAAAACATAGGTTTAAAATGTAAAGCATAAATTATACCATAATGGCCGATTATTTACGAATTGTTTAAAAAATTGTCCGAAGCATAGTATTATAATCAAGAAATCTAATAAAAGAAAGAACCTCCTAATTGTGCGTCTATTGTGATTTACAAATTTTGTCAAAATTGACATTTAATACGCTTCAAATTGTGTATGACAAATCAAATTCAACTTATGTGACATATGTAGTTGTACCTATTGTAATATAAGTATTTTGAATTCATCTATGAATTATTTCTCTATTTGCTTTGTTACGATTTTGTTTGAATGAAAACGCAAATGTGATTGAAGGTTTTCTCAACTGACAAATATCAGTATCAAAATTCACTTAGGGCCGTTTTCTCAACTAACCGATAAAGTGACCTTTAGTTGTCGGGCCAATAAGTTATTCCTCACTTTAAAGTGCCCGATAACTATTTCCGTTTTCTCAACTGCCTGATAAATATAAATTTAACAAGTCTGAGTTTTTGGCAACTCTGGTCTACGATGGGCAGCACTTGGCGGCGCAATCAGCTGTTTTTAAAAAATTATAATTATTTTTGAAGGAAAAAAAATTTTGCCTGCCAAAATCTTGCTGATGCTTTTACTGCCAAAACGGGCGTGTCGCGACGTTCGAAATCATTGAGGGACAGGTTCGACAGCTTCAATCGCAAGTCCAAGCTGGAACTTGCAGCGGAGAAGAGCGAGACGTATCGCACAGGTGGTGGCCCAGCAGCGATTGAAAATGTCAGCAGTGCAAAGCAGTGAAATAGTCCAATCGGCTGTTATATGTTCTATTTGCCGTATTTTGCGACTCCGTACCTTCAAAAGCATCTTCCAGTGCATGAATATAAAAAACATGCCTATTTTCCATACCGAAAGATCTCAAATTCAAATTTCATTTCAAATTATAATTTCATAACCAGCTGTTTTTTGTTTGTAAACAAACATATGCATGTACTTGGCACCACTTCCACTTACAGTTCACTTTAAAGTTTAACAGGCACTCAATCTGACCGGTAAGTTTTATCGGGAGGATGGCTTAACAAGCGGTTGAGAAAACGAAAATGCGTTTATTGGCCCGATAAAGTGAACTTTAAAGTTAAAGGTAAGTTGAGAAAACGGCCCTTAACCCATTTTCGGCCGCTGCTCGATTTTTCGACCAGCCACTTTGAAGGAGAGTAGCTCTGCACTTAGACATTATATCTGTGAACTTTTGATGCATAAAATAGCTTTGGTCTTTTGGTAACCCCTCGAAGTAATAATTTTTTTTAAAAAAGATAAATTTAGAGATGCTGGCGAAGGCACGAAAAAAATAATTTTTTTAGTCATATTTTGAATATTCTGAAAAATATATAACCTTTTCAAATTATTGATTTATTATTGATTATTTACGAAGCCTAAAGACCAAATTACCACAATCAATTGATATCCATAAGATTATAAAAATATTTTTACCTCTCAGCACCGCGTACTTTTCAGTGGTCGAAAAATCGACCATTGGCCAGAAGTCGTCATGTATGTACATATGTATGCCAACAATTGTTTGTTTTCATGCTTGATTATGATTTGACCAAAATTATATACATATATATTTGTTTTTATTTGAAATTAAATTTGTATTAATTTATAAAAAAAATAATTAAAAAAAAAAAACACAAAAAAAATCCAAAAATATTCTTGATTAGGGTCCTAAATGTAAGTCCTTAAAAGGAATTAAAAACATATTGGCTATTTCTGGTAGCGGCCGAAAATGGGTTAAGCTGCGTGTACACTGTAGAGAAATTTCGTTAGAGCTCTATCTACTCTCGAACTCTCGTCTATCAAATGTGTTTACACTATAGAGGATCTCTACTAGAGATTTGACTCTACGTAGAGTTTGATGAACTCTATACGTCGATGAACTCTATTCGACGTATACACTATGACAATTTTTTCTCTCGCCTAGACTCTAGAGCAAAATTGTAGGAAAAATTTTTTAATTCTTGCGAACGAAATTCGGAAAAATGAGTGCGCGCCAGAAGCAAGCAGCAGCTGCGGTTATCGTTTACTTAAAAAATAATTCCAAAAAAAAGAATCGGGAATGTTGGGTGCGAAATTGGATCGCGAAACGGCAAAGTGCGGGTGTTTATCGGGAGCTACTTGATGAATTAAAAAGTAGTGATGCAGCGGCGTACGCCAATTTTTTGCGAATGTCATCCACAAATTTTGAAGCATTGCTACAAATAGTGGCCCCGGTAATCGCAAAAAAAAGACACACATTTGCGCAAAGCGATTCTTGCAGGAGAAAGGTTGGCAGTGACCTTGCGATTTCTTGCTACAGGTAAATACATACATAGTACATATTTTTGAAACATTTATATATTTAATGCGTTATGCACATTTTGTAGGGGACAGTTACCATTCGCTTATGTACCTCTTCCGCATACCCGTTTGCACAATTGCCAAAATAATACTAGAAGTGTGTGACGCTATTTACCATGGATTGAAGAACAAATATTTGAAGATAAATCCGTGAGACTTAAGTTATAGAGAGATTAGAAATTCCATATTTTTGCAAAAGAAGTAATTACAAATGGAGGATATTAACTTTGAAGCTTCATTACACCTTTTCGAATTGTAAATAAAAAAAAATTGCATCTGCTACGGTTTTGTTGTCATAACAATCTATTGCATATAGATATATATGTATTTTAAACCATATTTGAAAGTATAGTAAGTACATATATTAACAATTTCAACGATTAATCAATAAGATTTTGAAATTCTTCCTCAATTAAAGAATTACAATTACATATTTGAAAGTATAGTAAGTACATATATTAACAATTTCAACGATTAATCAATAAGATTTTGAAATTCTTCCTCAATTAAAGAAGGTGCCGACGGTATTTGTAAAACAATTACATCGTCAGGCTCTTCTTCTAATTCCACAATTGCTCTTTGAATTAGTAGCTTTAAGCGCTTGCGCTTGCTCTCGTTCATGTTGCGCATTTGGTCGGCCACATAATCACCAAATATTTGGTGTGAGTCAGCGGGAGTGTTCAATATCTTCAATGCGTTATTTAAAAGTTGATCATTTTCCACGTTGGCCTTAGATGTTTTTCTATATGATCCTTTTGGCATATCTAGGCTTTCCGTAGTGGAATTATCTCCGCTTACATCCACAAACCCATCCTCGATTTCCTACAAATAATAAAAATGTAATTTTACTTAGGTGCCGAACACTGACGAAGAATGGATGCAACATGCCGATGCATTCAAAAAAAATGGAACTTCCCGAATTGTTTAAGCGCTCTAGACGGAAAACATGTTACCATGTTTGCACCACCGAATAGCGGAAGCATGTTTGTTCCATATGTGGTAGTGGCAGATGATGCGTTTGCTTTGAAGCCGTATATAATGAAACCATTTCCGTTCCGTAACTTGAGTGGTCCTGAACGCATTTTTAACTATAGGCTCTCTAGAGGCGAGACGAGTTGTGGAAAACCTTTTTGGGGTAATGTCCGTCCGATTTTGTGTACTGTTGAAACCAATTCATTTAGATGAAGAAAAATCAACGAAAATCGTTCTAGCAGTCGGAGCTTTACATAACTTTTTAATGACCAAATCAAGTAATTACGCAACGGGCAGCGATTTTGATCGCGAAGTAGATGGTGAAATTATTCGAGGTAGTTGGCGAAACGAAGTCAATGAAGAAATACCGCCAATGCACAGAGAAAACCATGGGAATACTTCCGAAGATGCAAAATGTGTTCAAAATATTTTTAAAGAATATTTCTTGAGCTTAGAAGGGGAAATTCCATGGCAATACGCGCGTATTTAGACTCTTTGTTTATATGCCATATTTTTGTTACATATGTGTATATGCATTTAAATAAATAAAATAAATTACTTGTACCGTACAAATGTGTATGGGTACACAATACAAGTGTAAATATTTACTCACTAAATTTGAAATCGTGTTACAGGACTGCCCAGCTTTTGATAAAAAATGCAATGCAGTGAAAAACTCCCAACGGGAAACATACAACTCGCCAGAACCAGATCCACTTTTCTTTTGTTTCATTTTTCTTATTTCGCCGTTATATTGGCACCGCAGATTGTGCCACTTTGCGGCCCTTCTTTTACGCCAATGTTCAATTTTTCGGCAATTTCCAACTGTAACTTCTATTTGTGATTGCTATGTATATGATAAGTAAAGTCTTTGTTATTCATGTAATGTAATGGGCCTGGACGGACTCACCGGTTTGCGTAGAGTGAACTAGAGCTGTCCCATAAGTCAGTACTTGACTCGTACATGGAGATCAGATTAAACGTTTTCTCCTTTGTCCAGATCCCGCTGTTATTGTCGGTCCGTTGCTTCTTCGGCGCTGATGCCATTGCGTTATTTATTATTTTTTTTTTGTGGATATTTCTACGCTCAGGAAAACTTTTGGAATTTTTCAGTTTAAATGACGTTTTCAAAAACATTCAAAAATCGTGAAATTCTCTACTATGCATTCATATAATCAAAAAAATCTGCATGCGAGAGTTCTAAACTCTATTGAACGTGTTCAATAGAGCTAGAGCTCTCGTAAAGCCAATGAAAAAAGTGTCTACACTACGAAAAACTCTCGACTAAAAAATCTCGGGTAGAGACTGTGACGAGCTCTCGTGAAGAGCTCTACTGAGTGTCTAGACTTCTCTAGGCGAGATTTTTCTCTAGCTCTCCGTATTTTTCTCTACAGTGTACACGTAGCTTTAGAGATATGCATAAACAAACTTTTGTTTGCTCAGACATTATTGAACTTGGGAAAATGTAAGAAAATGGTTCATGCTTTTGGAACAAAATTTTAAGGCACAATTCTTGTTTTGCCTTTTATTATAAAAAATCCTCAAATTCATCTATCCCTATCCTTACAAATAGGATTCAATACATGGTATACAAATATGTAGCTTTGTAGTTTGCACATACAAAAGTTTAAAAAAGTACATCCTGATTTCATTTTGATATTCTCTTATTTTCTTATTGATTAATAAGTATATTGGACCGCGAGTCTATTTCAAAGTCTGATTCACACCAAGAACCCATGTTGCTATGCTATGGAATGATTACGAAAGACGTGTGCTGGCTATACGAGATTCGTATACACAGTTTGAACATTTGCTGCGTCACACAGTTTTATCTTAAGGGTCGTGGGTTTGAATCTCGACTCAGGTTACCCCAAATATCTGTCTTGTTTACACCAGGGTCTTTCAAGCAGAATTATATGCTATCAGGCACTGTGTGCAAATTAACCTCGAACTTGCGTACAGGGAGCAGAACATAGTTATTTGTTCAGACAGTTAAGCAGCCATCAAAGCACTAGTCTCATATGAGATAACCTTAGGGTTAGTGCTGGAATGCATAGCATGCATGCATGTATTGAACATTGGGCATGCACTTACTTACATACTTAACTGGCCATAACAACCCGTTACCAGGTTACGGCCTGCCGCACAGTGTCGCGAGTCCATAGTAGCGAGGGACAAAAATAGAAGGAATAGTCGTACGACAATAAAATTTTGTACATATGATTTTGTTATAAAGAGTTAATACGCCAAAAATTACTTCAATCGCCCCACGGACACGCCCACCTCCCATACAACCCAAATACTAAGTTGACAGTATCTCGGAAACTTTAAAAGATATACTGATGAAATTTAGTACAGCAACTCATATCATCAATATAAAGGTATGTACTAAAAATCAACCTTTCGATCAACCTACAAATACGCTTGTCATAAAAAAAGGGAAATATTGAAAAAACTACGAATATCTGTGCATACTTATAAGTAATTTCAAACCCAAATAAAAAATAATAACACCTCTTATTAAACTCAGTAGAGCATATATTTCCATTAAAATTACAGTTTGTTAATTTGTACTGCTAGGATAATCGGTTTTCGATCATGAATTACACTGAGCAACAGCCAAAATTTTTCCGAGTTCTAGTAAACCTTTCCTAAAGGATTTTTGGACGCTGATCACAACTGCGTACTTAGTTTTTTGATTGTTTGAGCGGTTTGTAAGTTATTGGTGGTTTTTGCTAGGAGGTGTTTTCCACGATTTTTTTTTGAATTTTTATTGCATTTATAATATGTTGAAAAACACGATAATTTTTTTATGACACAATAACGAATCCTCAAGCTATAATTTTGACCATAGTCGATTTCGATTGGTCAAGGGTTAACACGGCTATGGCTCTTCAAAGTTCAATTCGCGAATTTTTTATAAAAATTCATTTAAATTCGGGGTTGCAATTTTCAACTAGGAGTTAGTGTGCAATGTATAGTGTAAGGTTGTAACTTAAACTTATAGAACCGATTTTTTGTGTTGCATGTGCCATTCTCGGCCTATACTCATTAGAGTGTAAATGCGACTTCACCTTCTGAACACGTGTTTGTATTGAAATCTCCTAATGCTCTTCGCGTCATTGACGAAAGTATCTAAAGTATTTTCGCAAGCGTCAATATTTGTCTTTACAAGGGCATTAACAAAATTTGAATTGGTTCATTACTGTAGGAGCTATACTAAAAAGAGTTGCAACACACAAGTAAAAATTTCAACCATACACACTAAGCAAACTACTTGCTGTTTTTCCATATTTTATTGCGACATATTTTTAGGGCATAAAAAAAAATGCGAAGGCTTGAAAACTGTATGAATTAGGGCATTTGATGAATGTGAGCATTTTCATACTGCTGCCTAAAATTGTGCTCCGATATTATAGCTCAAAAGTAAATCCTTGCTTTTTTTGCTGAATTTATGAATGGAGAACTTACATATTTGAACATATGTATACTCTACTACAAACATCGTATTTCAAAAACGTCTTTTTTAATTGAAAGCCTAAACATTCTTCTTTCACTGTATGACTATATATTTTTTGGAAGCAAAATTCTTTTGTGTATTCGCAATCTTCCCTGTAAGAAATCGGACTGGTCCAAGTGTAGTTTTTCAACTGGTCGCTTGACAGTCATATATGACCTCAGAACCGACTCGTTTTCTTGGAGCAAACTCACCCTTTTAACATGGCGGTGTCCTAGGCGACGGTCAATTGTCCCCGTCTGCATCCATTTGCAACTAGTCCAAGGTTAGTTCGAAGTAAACCAGTTTTCAAACCAGTTGCAAAGCGACTAGTTTATTCTGGATTAGTTTTCTAACCACTCGATTTTTATGGGGAAAATAAAACAGTGCATTTTTTTAATAATTATTTTATTTTAAAAATATTTAAAAATAAAAACGAAAAATCATCGCTAATAAAAAAAAATGTTTGGTGCATTTAAAGATGAACCAAGATGAACTTCGACTTGTTGACACACTTCTGCCGGAACTGTTTGGGGGACTTCGCCTGCAATTAATAAATAAATAAATAAATTGAGGAATAATTTCTTAAATAAATAAGTAAATATATTAATACATACCTTTAAGCTACCGCTGCAATTCGTTGCTCAACCACGCAAAATTCTAACTGAAATCATTCAAGACAAAACGTGCAAATCGAGCAAACTTCGTGTCATAGAAACAGAAAGTTCGAAAAATGCAAACATTTCTACGTTGTTGTTGTAGCAGAACAATCGCAAGATCAGCCTTAACAGTATTTTTTTGCTTCTCTCACCTCTGTTTCGTTTTTCTCATCTTCATGTCTCTTCTCGCCTATGAACGCGCACACAGAACGTGAACGATTAGACGCGAACTGACTGACTTCTGCATCCGCTGACAGTCACTTGGACAACTGGTTGTCAAATTGACTTACAAAAAACCAGTTGAAAGACCAATGAATTTTGGGTACCAGTTGTCTCAGGTCCGACAGGGTTGCAAAGTAACTGAAAATTTGACTTTGCAAATGAAAAGCTCTTACAAATTTGAACCGATTTTAATGTTTTAAATTTTAAATACATAGTTAGAGTATTGTTAATCTATGTTAAAAAAATGGCATTTACGACTTCAGGTTTGTAGGAGCTACATGCATGTAATGGTCAAAAAACATGTAAAACACCCTCCAAGGAAAACCATCAATATTTCCTAAGCCGCTCAAACAATCAAAAAACTAAGTACGCAGTTGTGATCAGCGTCCAAAAATCCTTTAGAAAAGTATAGTTTGAGTTTAGAAAAAAAAAGTCGATTTTGTTGCTCTGTGTTATTGGAAATTAAACCCTCTACATCTATTTTTGACAAAGTTTAAAAACTCCTTTCTTCAACTTCCTCAGATATTATATATTGCAGTATATCAGAGTTTCGGTTTTCATATTTAACTTTAATTTTCCTATTAACTGCTATTATTGGTTCTGAAGACATTAACAAGTTTTGCTTCTTTTCGAAAGTTGCCTTGATTCAATGGCAAGCCACCCAGTATTACCGAAGCCTTCCATCGAATCTACCTTTTTTTGTAATTTTTCTAAATCAAGTGGTGTTTGCATATTATTAAAAACAAAAATTTATAGCTCAAGCGGAGCGCAGCAGTGGTCGCTATGTTTTCCTGCCAACCACTGACTGCATACGGTACTGAAAATGCTAAATTTCTTAAAAACGTGCAAGTTTGTGCAGCTAAAGTCCATGGTTTCTTTTAATACATACTTTCAGCTATATCAAACTGTAGAATCTCGAAGTAGTAAGAAGTAGTTTTTTTAAGTTTATCTAAAGTTTGATGACACTGCCCTTTTATTCCTACGAATTGACGTTTCTTCAAGTAGCGGTACAAGGAATATGGAAAGCAAAACAAAAGAGGGAAAGCTTCCACAGAGTTGCAAAAATAGTATATTTATAGAATATATTTAGGGGTAAGTGGGGTAAAGTGGGAAATGGCACTTCCCGGGCAAACGATTAAAGTACAGATGTCATGCGCTACTGACATCTGTTAGTTACGACCGTAAGCGAATCTTCATGGTATACCAACGCGTGCAGAAATGTTTTCGTGCTCTCTGACAATTGTCAAAGTTTTCAAGTGATTTCGAAATTTCTTTCTCCTAAGTTGGCACATTGATTTGTTTACTGTTTTTCGAGATCAACCGATTGTAAGTACACTCAAAGTATTCTTTATAGTCTTAATTTTAATAATGCAAAAGAATTTCGTGTCGTTTATACATTGTCAAGAAATGACACTCATATTTTGGCAAAATGTGGTGTCGGGGTAAAGTGGGAAACTTTCTTTGGGGTAAAGTAGGAAATGTCAAAAATAGCTAATGAGGCGTTATTTTGCATCCAAATATTGTTAATTCATCGTTAATGATTAAAAAAAAGTGTTGTGAACTTATTTATGCTCCTCTAACCTCAAAACCCCCACTTCGTCTCGGTTTCATCAGTTATCGGAACATAAAATATCGTACGCACGGCGTGAAAACGAGATTGTCTAACAATTAGCAAATTGAATTCTAATGCTTTAAATATCGCGTTTAACAATCACAAGAGGAGAGTGCGAGCTATGAAACTTGAAAAGAGGAAGAGCACAAAAAAAAATACCGATAAAGAAAACAACAGCAGCAAAGAAAAAACCACAAACAAAGAAAGGATCAAAAAAGAAACAAGAAAGTTCTAGCTCTGATGAAGATCGTGATTTTTGCACTATTTGTCTGCAACTCATGCCTGAAATCATGACCAGGAACAATACGATCACATGTAACAAAAAGGATTGTCAACGATCATTTCATCTGAAATGCGTCAACCCAACTACTAGCTTCTACCATTGCCGAGAGTGTGACTCGGACTTAGATACTTCTTCCGAGAACGACGAATAAGTCACAATTTTACCAATTTTTTTTTTATTTTTTCATTATTTTTTTTTATTGCGAACATTTTGTATTTTTCATATTGATTCTTCAGATGTATTCTTCGAACCTTCAACAAATTAAAATAAAAATTTGATAAATTTTCTACAAGATTTGTGTTCAGTTTATAAAGTTTTGTAATGGTTCCCACTTTACCCCACAACTTTTAAATTTGGTCATTTTGAACATGATCAGTCGAAGCTCGGTAACTCTTAGAAAAATCATTATTTCCGGTTCGTTGCTGTGACAAAAACATAGCTTATTTGATTCCCTTTACTATAGGAAGTTTAAACATGAAAAAATAATTAGTTCTGTTCACTTAACGGAGCTCCAAAAAAAGTTTCCCACTTTACCCCACTTACCCCTACTTAACATAAGGTTCCATGGGAAATTTTTCAATAAGAGACCTCGAACTTACATGCAACAAATTGCAATAATTTCTACCCAAGTCACCAACCTTCACAAAGTGCAAGTTTGGTGGCCTGACATGAATTGATGTTTTTAAAATTCGTTTCACATTTTAGTAAATTAAGGTATTTACTTCAGTACTACAAACTTATTTTTCTACATTTACGACATTCATTTTTTTATTTTTGTCCCTACTCGCGACACTGTGTGCCGCAAAAGCTTTCTCCAGGCACCTCTGCTTTGCGCGCTCCTCCTCTAGTGGTTACCCCAAGAGAAGACAGAGCCTGTTCGGTCCTTCCACCGGAGACACGGCCTTCCTCTTCGCCGTCGACCTCCAACTTCCACATCGAACACCTTTTTCGCCGGAGTTTCCGTAGCCGCTGGATGTTAATTCGCTGTGCTACGCCCATATCTTTATACAGCTCATTGTTGGTTCGTAAACGATAGTCGTCGCCAATACGAACAGGGCCGAAGATTTTGCGAAGTACCTTCCTCTCGAACACCCCAAGGGCCGCTGTGTCGTTATGCGACAGTACCCATGCTTCTGCGCCATAGAAGAGCACAATAAGCGTCCTATAGAGTGCAAGTTTTGTCGGTCGCGAAAGGTCTCTGCTACTCAGTTGCCTACCAAGACCGTAGTAGCACCTGTTGGCAAGAGTAATCCTTCGCTTTATCTCCAGACTGACATCATTGCTGCTGTTTATAGCGGTGCCAAGGTAAACAAATTCCTTGACAACTACAAAAGTATACCTGTCGGCCTCGACGTGAGACCCTAGCGCGGCGAGTCCCTGCGTGTAGAAAGCATATACTTCGTCTTGCTCTCATTTACCACCAGACCCATTTTGGCAGATTGCCGCAAAGGCAGCGGTGAAATCTCGCTTGTTACGTCCGATGACGTCAATTTCATCGACGTAGGCAAGGAGAGATGGAGACATTTGTCGAAGATTGTGACATTACGATGTACACCGGCCCTGCGCAGAACATTCTCCATGGTGAAGTTGAAGAGGTCGCATGACAAAGGATCGCCCTGTCTGAAGCGTCGAGCGGTATCAAATGGGTCGGAGAGGTCACTTCCAACCTTGACGGAGCTGCGTGTATTTTTCAACGTCGCTCTGCAAAGTCTCACGAGCTTTGCAGGGATACCAAGTTCAAACAATGCGGCATACAGGCGATCCCTTATCGGGCTATCGAATGCTGCCTTGTAATCGATAAAGGGTAATGTAATGTAATGTAATCGATAATGGGCATACACAACTTAAAATTTAAAAAAAATTTAAAATTCTCTGGGTCCCAAGGTAAATATGATATGATCCCCTCATTTTTAAATTAAATAAAGCAAAACTCATGTTTTAGTTGTTTAGGTAGATCCAAGTTTCGGGGGTTTTTCAAATTGTAATCACATTCGTAACACCAGACCATACCTTTTATTTTTAATTTAGACGTACTTCATTAAGATATCCTTGCATAAATAATAATAAATTATAAAGTTGGTGAATCAAAAATGATTTTCTAATCAAAAATACCCGGATTTCTTAAATAAAACGAAAACAATTATTCGTCAAACGAATTTGAATCAGAAATTTGGTGTTCTGCATTCCGAATTGAAATCGGAAAGCAGCAAAACGAAAACAAACAACGAAAATGTAAGTAAATAAATTAAATATCGTGTTAAATAAAACTAATAAATTAATTTTTAATCAGGGGAAAGCATAAAACTGCTGACCAGAGCAAATTCTCTTGGATTTTATGGAGGAGAATGCGGACATCGCGAAAGGATTCTGCAAAGGCGACAAAGTCGAAATTGAAAATAAGTGGAAGCATTTAACGCAGGCGCTGAATGCGCAAGGACCACCAACAAAATGTGTAACGGAATGGAAAAAGGTGAAAAGTAAATTAAATTAAATCAATTAATTTTGTAATATTTTCTTTAATCATAACCCTGGGCTGATTGGAAAAGTGAGGTAAGAAGGAAGCTGGCGCATAATAGAAGAGAAGCTTCTATGGCAGCGGTGGATCTTTTAAGAAGCACACACTTTCCGAAATGGAAGAGGCAGTTACAATCGGATTGCTGTGGTCTCGCAAAATTTTGCGCTTCACTTTTTCAACGGCGGACTGCTCGTTCTCAAGCAATACTGCCAATAAAATAACCGAACTCAATTAATAAAATAAAAAGTCTCCCAAAATTTTACAATTGACTTTTTCATTTGAACATTTCAAGCAAACAGCTGATTGAAGGTTTGTTTAGTTTGCTAACAATCGGATTCGAAATAAACTTCAAATTTGACAATTCCGGTCGGATTGCAGAACACCTCTTCAAATCGGAATCGGATTTCATTTCGATTCGAATCCGATTCGGATTCTGGAACAGGGCTGTATATGTCAAATTTAATATTCAAAGCGTCACATATCGAGATAAGATTGGATGTTAAAAAACGACGAACTTTTTTAAATTGCGGCATCTCAGACGCAGCCTAAAAGAAAAAAGACCAACAAATGTTAAAAAGAAAAATTAAAAAATCACCACTTAAAAGCAAACCACGAGCACTACGACTCGCCTGCACCCAGTAGCCAAAGCACCACCACGACCCGCACATTTAGTCTATACGAACCACGCAAATCGTGCACACGCACTTTTAACGCACTTTTAAAACACACCACCACGCTTGACCCCATTACTATTTTTAATTCTTAAAGTATTTTTATGATACGTAACTACATAAACTGAAAGCCGTAAAGTTACAGCCCTATAGCTAAAATGAAGAGTAGTCGAAAAATTGTATTTCTCATTTGTCAATTTTCTTCTTATGTCTTTTTGAAACTACCTGTATTTTTTTTATCATGGATCGCCTCCAGCTCCTTCTGCGAATTCTCCTTTATTGCTTTAGACATTTTGTTAGAAATACAAAATTTCAAACAAACTCTTTACTCATTTCACTGACTTGTTTACAAAGCTATCACGCACAAGTTCCCGACAGATGCTGCTCAAACAGGTATTTTAGCATCAGGTGACAGATGTACCAACTCAGATAAAAGGAAGATTTTGATAATATCTCAAACGCGGTTTGTTTAATATTCAGGGTATTTTTTGATCAGAAGGTATTTCTCGAAATGAATTTTTCATACTCTGATCTTGTTGTAAACTTTGTTTTATAATCTGACTTTGTTTTAAACTGAAAACAAAGTCAAGTCACAAAATAATGGTTGGAATAGTGCTTCTATCAAGTTTGTGTTCATTTGTTATTTATTGTCTTTTTTTCATAGAAGTTAATGTCCACAAATAATAAAAGAGGTTTTATTCACATCTTTTTATGAGGGAGTTGTTAGGTGATGAAGTCGACGCAAATGAGATGGATCAACGTGCAGCATTAACCAAAAGGCTCAGATCTAAATCTGCTTACATTTAAATAGCAGGGCCTGGTTTTGCATGCGTGAAATTTACGATTTCATTGAAATAATCTTTACTCGCTTCAAAATACCATCTAACGTTGAGTCATAATTCTTTACATACATATCTAATTAATTTTTCCTCGTCTCATGTTGATTTTGTATCACTAAAAAACATGGCTTACTTAACTGGTCATAACAACCCGTTACCGGGTTACAGCCTGCCACAAAAGCTCTCTCCCTCGCACTTCTGCTTATCCAGTTTGCCACACCAAGTGATGATAGGTCGTCCTCAACTTGGTCCTTCCACCGGAGACACAGTCTCCCTCTTCGCCATCAACCTTCAACTATAGTTTCAATTATGTCAGTTTCGCCGGAGCTTCATTGTCCATACGGCAGACATGGCCAAGCCAGCGTAGCCGCTGGATGTTAACTCGGTGTGCTACGTCCATATCCTTAAACAGCTCATATGGCTCGTTGTTCTTTCGTATTTGCTAGTACGAATAGGGCCGAAGATTTTACGAAGCACCTTTCTCTCGTACACTCCAATATAATACAATTACAGAAATATAACTTTTTAATTTTGACGTGCTGCTCAATCGTGTAATTTGCCAGGGTCAAAAATAAACAATTATTGAATTATAAACAACAAATTTTACAGACACCGCCAAAATAACATGGCCACCACAGCCTGCCAACATCAACTCGTCCCTATTGGGAAATGCCGTTCTTAGCGGTTTTAAACTGGCTACTTAGATAGATAAGGAGGAAGATGTATTATCGCTCTCCCTATTCTGTTTACCAAATCTAAATAGTTTGTCAAAGATTGGACGATTTTGAATTGTCAACCGTAGCCAGCACTTTTTATTGTCATCTAAACCTAACATACTCCCTCTTGCAAAGTGTTGAAAATTTGGTATCTCAATGCAGTATATGCATAAAATATATAATAAGTTCAAATTAAATACTTACCGATTATTACACTAAAAAACTGCTCAATTATACTGTGCGCTATATTTTCGTACAAGAAGTATGTTAACTTCACCTTAAAGGCTTGAATAATATTAACAGTTTTTAGATCACTTTCCAGCACTTGCGAATTTCCGTGGTTAAAAATGCGTCTTAACCAATTAATTACAATTTCATCCAGCCACTGAAAAATATTTAGATGGGTTTTATTATAGAATCAAAAAGACAAAATATAATCTATACTGTAATATCGGGTGTTTTTATTAGAGGCGGAATACTTTAAATTGGAAACATTGTTTTCTGTGACGCCGATTTAAAAGTTCTCGGTTGCTCGCCGTCACTGTGCCGTTGCGAAGCAGTATTGGAATATTAGAGAACTCTTCTGAGTGAGCTCGTCAAGTACGGTCGTGTTTCGCCATTGCTAATCATAATGGTCAATTGTGCAAAGTGCAAGCTGCACTGCTCTTCTACGGACTCGGTGCCGTGTGGCACCTGTCTGTCTAAGTGGCATTTCAAATGTGCCAAGATCAGCGATTTAGCCGAGTTACTAAAAACTAAACACAATTTAATTTTCGGATGTGATTCCTGCATCTCCGCTCCTCGCCCAACTTGTCTTTCCATTGTGCCGTTATTGCTGGACAAGTTGAGTGAATTACGAGGCCTCTGCGATTCTTTCATAAAGGTGCACTCTGAGCACTTGAGTGTGGACAAACCGACATCGGGTTCATCGACGACCTCGAAGGCCGACCCAGTTGTCACTCGCGCCCGCGCTAAAGCGGCTGACTCCCTTACGCTCATGCCTAAGGTGCCTTCTTGCTCACCGCTGCCAACAAAAGTCGCAAGTAAATCGTTGCGCTCTCAATCGCATTCTATCATTGTTCCTGCTGTTGCTTCACATGCTGCTTCGTCGCTCCGCTTGCAGAGTTCTGCACAAACTTTGTCTGTGAATGCTGCTGTTGCTGATTACGCCTGTTGCTGTTCTTCGCCGGTTGCTGTACATGTATCTGCGCCGCCTGATGCTGAGGAGTGCACGCCGCCTGCTGCTGCTGAGGCGTCTCTGCCTGCTTCGTCTTCTACTAGTGCGCAGCTCGCCATGGGTTGCTCTGCGCCGGCCGCTGTTTTTGATTGTGCAGATGCGTCACCCGCCGCTGTCGATCTTACGTCGACTGCCGTCTGTGCAACTGCGCGGCCCACCGATGTTGATGACCTACGCTGCTCAAAGCCGTCGTGCTCTTCGTATGCTGCCCTGCCTGCTGCTAATGCTCATTCGCCCACTGCTGGACCTCCTGCTAGTGGTTCACTGTCGGTGTCAACAAACGCTCAAAGTCGAAAGTTGTGGTTGTCGGCTCGAAGGCGAACTCGGGCCTAGATGTCGCTGTGAGTAAAAAATGGTTGCATCTATCATCCTTCCGACCTGTGGTATCAGAGGAGGACCTTCTGAACTATATCGCTAACAGTGCCGGCATCGATAAGCAGCATATTGCGTGCTTTAAGCTTATTCATTTATTTATTTATTTATTTAAGTCAAACATGAATAAACAATTCTTACAGACTAGTAACAATAAATATTTAGAAAGTTCATTTAAAAGATTCAGCAAAATTTCTTAAAACTAAGCTTTAAGGAAGCGCGAGATCGAGTTCGGGGATAGTATTTAAATTGCATAGAGCTCTAGCAATTGGTGCATTTTTAATGTAATCGAATTTGCAGAGCCCAACATTAAAATAACTAAAATGCCTGAGTGTGCGAGACGGTACAGTGAATGAAATCCTTTGCAACAGCTCGGGACAGTCGACAGCTCCGTTTATGACACCGAATATGAACGAGCAAGACAAATAGGAACGCCTGCCTTCCAGTGATTTAAGGTTAAGAAGCAAACAGCGGGAACTATAAGAAGGGATGGTTAGGTTAGGTTGAGGTGGCTGCCTCTGTATGAGACACACTTAGGCCTCTTAATGGGCCCGTTGTGATACCACAGATTCCACCCGTTTGAAATGCGTATGCAACACTGTTTTTTTCAACATGTGATACACCACACATTTCAAACGGATGGGGAAAGGGAGGGGAGCGGACCTACAGTTTAACGCCGAATCCGAACGGCGATGGGCAGTTTTTCTTTCACACTTGGATGTTTTGCCATTGCCTGCCAAGAGCGCACTTGTGCGATTCTTGTAATTCTCATTCCCTTCATGTGGATAGCGACAGAAGTAGATGAGTGTTTTTTCCAGCCCAAGCCAGGAATCGAACCCTGGGCGCTCGGTATGAGAAGCCAGCGCGCTACCCGCTGAGCTATCGAGGCCGAAGGGATAGGATCATAAAAATTGAGGGAACGAAGGGCGAAACGTAAGAAAACTTTTTGTACACGTTCAATACGGTTAATGTGGGAAGCATGATAAGGACGCCAAATAAACGAGGCATATTCAAGGTTAGACCGAACATACGAGGAGTAAAGTGATTTAAGAGTATATGGGTCAGAGAAAGATGAACAGTGACGACGAATAAATGCTAACATGGAATATGCTTTGGAGACGACGAAGTTGATGTGGGAAGAAAAGGACAACTTCGAATCGAAGAATAGACCAAGGTCCTTAAGCTCTTTCATCATGCTAAGAGTGGAACCAGAAATATTAAAAGACCTGTACGCAGGGTTATCCTTCCTGGAGAATAACACATGAAAACATTTTTTGATGTTTAGAAACAGACGATTCTGTTCACACCACCCTTGAAGATTATCAAGGTCCGATTGCAGTGCAACAGAATCAGAGGGTGACCTTCTGATCATAAATCTTGAGATCCTTAGCGTACAGAAGAAACTTAGCTGAAAGAAAGCAAGAGCCAATGTCATTAATGAACAGGACGAAGAGCAGTGGTCCCAAGATACTGCCTTGGGGGACTCCAGAAGAGGCCACAAAAGGCATGGAAGGAATGTTGTCAATTACAACGGTCCAACATCTATTCGATAAGTAGGACCCGACCCACTTAAGAAAAGACGAGTGGATACCAAGGCGTTCAAGCTTAGAAACCAGGATTCTGTGCGAAACTCTATCAAAGGCCTTGGCGAAGTCTGTATAGATGGCATCCACTTCATGGCCTTCCTTAAAGGCCGCAAGACAATCCTCAGTAAAAACTGCTAAATTAGAAACGGTAGATCTGCCACTTACGAACCCGTGCTGATTAGGGCAAATCAGATTGCGTACTACAGGGACAAGTTTTTCCTTGACAATTCCCTCAAAGAGTTTAGAGACTGTAGTGAGCTTGGAGATAGGTCTGTAATTCGAGACGTCATTTTTATTGCCACTTTTATAAATTAGAGTAATGGTAGCTTTCTTCCAAGCTTCAATGAAAACCCCTGAAGCAAGCGATTTGTTAAAAATATGCAGTAATGGCTCAATGAGGGAGGAGCAATGTTTAAAGAGGATAGCCGAAAAGCCATCTGCATCAGTTTGGGAGGAAGATTTCAAACTCATGATGCCATTTTTAATATCGTCGTAAGACAATGTTAAAGACCCCAGAGAAAGAAAGGAATTACAAGAAAGTGGACTGTCCAGAATAACATCAGCGTCACAAACGAAGTTGGAGCTGAAGAACTCAGCAAAAAGATTTGCAGCTTCTTCAGCAGAGCCGGCGATTTTATTATTTAGGAAAAGAGAATTTGGAATACTGGATGTCGATTTTTTTTTGATGAAACTCCAGAAGGCTTTTGGGTTATTTTTAATGTTAGATTCATACTTATTAATATAGCTTTTGTAAAGTGACTTATCAAGACAATTAAACTTTTTCAAGTAGTATTGATAGGTTATGAAGTAATGGGAACTTTTGGTTGACATGTATTTCTTATAGAACTTATTTTTTAGATTTTTAAGATGTTTCAATTCTTTTGTGTACCACGGCAGTTTATAGACTTGTTTACGATGAGTGGGAATAGTCTGAAGGCAAATTTCAAATACTTTTGTTTTAAAAATATCAAAGCAGGTAGCCGCATCTAAGTTAGAGAACAAGTCAACCCAGTTCAGGCTAAATAAGCAATCGTTAACAGCGCGGAAATCACAGCGGTTGTAATTAAAACTAACATTACAACTTTTAGGCTTGATATTCAAAAATTCATAAAACTCTATGTCAATAGTTAGCGGAATATTATGCATGCAAGCGGGAGAAATAGGATTAAAACATTCTGCAAGCTTACAATTAATATTGCTTGATACAAAAACTAAGTCTAGGATACGATTTAATTTATTTGTTATGCCGTTGATTTGAGATAAGTCGATATTTAGGAAATTATCAATAAGATATAGCTCAGAGGCACTGCTGACATTTGCGGGCGTTAGAGTGCAGGAGTTGCTCAGATTCGACCAAGAGATATTGTTTAAGTTGAAATCACCAAGGACGCAAAGCTGATCACTACCAAACTTATTGTACAGTGAACAGATATTGTTAACATGGGATTGATAAAGAGAATCGTTGCTGTTCGGTGGAATATAAGACGCGCACACCAGAAGTGCGGACGACGAACCTTGCACACGCACACGTAGTTGGTCCAGGAGAGAGTCATCATTTGGAAGTAAGATGAGCGATGATCGAAGCTTGCGGCTGACAGCAATTAAGACTCCTCCACCTCTGGTACAAAGAGTCTTAATAGCATCTCGGTCCTTGCGATAGACATCGTATAGATTTGAATCAAAATATTCTGAATCAAAGAAATTTGAATTCAGCCAGGTCTCGACAATGACGAATATATCATATTCCAACAGGGAACTAAGCCGACGTATAGTGTCCGCCTTAGTTCTCATTCCCGATACATTGTGAAAGTAGATACGAATAGATTTAGGATTGGAACTTTCAGCAACAGCTAGGCTGGCTTTGGGTGAGCTACTTGTTTTTGAAAAAACCGGAAAGGACGAACCGTGACACTGGCGGGCCATAACTCAGCCGCCAATAACTTTGCAAACAATTGATCCGACACCCCAAGTTTGAAATTAACGCGTTTAAGAGATTCAGTTGGGGTATCGTTTTTCACAAGTCTGTAGCAAGTTAATAACTTCTTGTCAATGGCAGCATGTTTCGCAACATAATCAACGATGTTATCAGGCGTGACAGATGGCTGGAACGATGACAAATGCAACCATCGAAAGCGAACAGCCACATCGAGCTCCATACTATCATTAGATCCAACAACACGTAATTGCTTTCTATTGTTCCTGTTCTTCGCAACTGTAATCCAGTCGGAGTTTCGAGGAGACAATGAGTCCCGCGTTGGAGCGTTATGCCCAAGAGTAGCAGGCTCACCCGAATGTTGCGTGGATTGGCCTTGAGACATAGGCGAGGTCAACTGAAGAGAGAGCGACGCCATATCTGGCGGCGCCGGTGGAGCAGATGTCAAAGCAGCGATCGGGCGCAGTGCAACACTCGGAGAAGCGGCAGAAACACCGGGGTTGGCAACATTCCGAACAGTAGGACTAGGAGCGCGCAGCATGTCAGCTTTCGGAGCGTAAGAAGCAGCAACAGCGGAGTAAGCAACAGCAACCGCAGCAGTGGGATTGCATGGCGTAGATAGCGTGTGAGAGCCAGCATCAGCCGGGCTGGCAACAGCAACATCAGATTGGGCGAGAGAAATACCGTTAGCAACATCAGCTGAGTTCGCAGCAACATCAGTAGGAACGTTGTTGGTACACTGAATAGGCAGCAAAGCAGATATGAGTATTTTGAGCTCCTTAACTTCGGCAATCAAAGCAGCAACAACTGCATGCCAATTTGAATTTATGCAGGTATCGCAATTAAAAGCTATATTAGCATTGTTTTGGATCACGTCAAGTACACGCGGGTCCAAACTACTGCAACACGATTTATGAAAGACTGACTTGCAAAGCGCACAGGAAAGGCAGTCTTTGGCAACCGATTTGGAGCACAAAGCGCAACGAGACCGAAGAGACATTATGACCGTCACGATACGCAGTCAAACGCTGACTTTCTTGATAAGGAGGAGCTTTGACTGATACACTCAAACGAGTTAATTTCAAAGTTGGAGTCTCGGCTTCTGTTTATGCGAAGCTTCTCATTCCTTCCGTCTGGCCAGCTGAAGTCAAAGTACGGCCATTTCGTTTTTTTTCAAAAGCCCGCCCAGCAGCCAACGGGCGTATAACCGCCGGCCGGGCTATCTCTGCTAATAATAAGTGCCTTAAAATATATTTTCAAAATGTTTCTGGTCTTCGTACTAAATCGCAAAATATTCGTGCTGTTAGCTCGCATTTGGAATATGATGCCTTTGTTTTGATTGAGACTTGGCTGAATTCAGACTTTTTCAGTGAAGAATTTTTTGACCCAAATCTGTATACTGTCTTTCGCAAAGACAGAGACGCTGCCAAAACTGGCTGTGTGAGAGGGGCGGTGTACTAATTGCAGTTCGGCTACTCTCCGCGCGTCACTATGTGCACTTCAAAATGATGACTCGCTTCTCGACCAGCTGTGCTTAAAGGTTACGGGCTCTTCTGGCTCTTTGCTTTTGTGCGTCTCCTAAATACCGCCTAATAGCAATGAATCTCTGTACAAGGCTCATGTTGATAATATTCATGAGCTATACCTAAGATCTAATGGTGACAATAATCTCTGCGTTCTAGGTGACTTCAACTTACTACTGTGTACAAAGAATACCCGGAATTCGATTTCTTCGATTATCGTGGTGTTGTGCATTATGAGTTCCTTCCGCCGGGCCAAACTGTCAACAAGGAATATTACTTGAGCGTTATGCGTCGTTTGCGTGAAGCTATTCGCAAAAAGAGGCCGGATTTATGGAGAGACAACTCTTGGTTTTTGCATCACGATAATGCACCATCTCACACGGCATTGGTTCTTCGTGAGCATTTCGCCAACTCATATCGTTCCACAGCCACCGTATTCGCCTGATTTAGCTCCTTGTGACTTCTGGCTATTCTCCAAACTCAAAAGACCACTTCGAGGACACCGTTTTGAATCGATTGAAGAGATTCAACGTGAATCGCCGCGCGCATTGAAGGCCATACCGGAAGGTGACTATTTGGCATGCTTCGAATATTGGAAAGTCCGTTGGCATAAGTGCATTGCATCGGGGGGGACTACTTTGAAGGCGATGAAATTGATTTGGAAGAATAAATAAAGATTTTTTGAACTATAAACAAATTCCGGGTATTCTTTGTACACAGTAGTAAGCAAAGTTACCTGGTCTTTTATGGCAGATGACTCTTTTCTCACGCCCTGCAATGTTAGTAGTGCTATTGAAATCTATGTAATCGACTCCCTTCTGAGCCTTGATCTACAACAAATCAATGGTGTTGTCAACAAACTTAACCGTATCTTAGATCTTGTCTTTATTAATAATAATCTAAACTTTTCGCTATCTGAATGCGCTTTCCCAATCTCTCCATTGGGTTTGCATCATGTCGCTTTAGTAATTTCACTCGAATTTTATGAGTTTCGTTCCGATACCTCAGTTAGCCAATCTCTTGGTTATAACTTTAACTTGTGTAACTTTAACCTCCTTGACCGACTCTTCTCGGAAATCAATTGGGATCCCTTATTTTCTTCCGCTGACGTTTCTAATTGTTTCAATGAATTTAAATTAAAAATAGCGGACATTTGTCGGACAAACATTCCCTTGCTTCCTAAGAAAGTGCATAAATTTCCTTGGTTCACTCCTCGTTGAAAAAGATTGAAAAATTTGCGGAACAAGTTCCACAAAATGTTTAAAACTACGTGTTCATACTCTCACAATCAAAAATTTGTATTTTATAAGAGTTCAATACTCTTAATAGCCGTCTTTACAGGAATTACATCTCAACTTTCGAGGCGAACATCAAGTCTAACCCTAAAGCTTTTTGGCGATTTATTAAATCCAAAAAAGTGAACTCTAGTATTCCCTCTGCACTGTCCTACAACGGCACTAGTGCAAAATCTTCCCTTGAAGCAGTTAATCTTTTTGCTCAGTTTTTTAAATCTAACTTCCTCCCTGTAGATCCACTCCAATCCGGAGCGCCGATTTATGCTCGAGATACTTTTCTTGACTTTGGTGCTTTGACCTTAAGTACAGAGGTATGCTGCGTGGTATTTCTTCACTAAAGGCTTCTTCTCAAACAGATGTGGATGGTCTGTCTGCCCTTCTGCTAAAAAAGTGCTCCTTTTCGCTGGCATATCCTTTGAAACGCTTGTTTAATAAATCCCTTTCTACGGGTGTTTTTATTAACGCGTGGAAGGTTGCATTTATCACGCCAATTTTTAAATCTGGGAATAAGAATGATGTTAATAACTACAGGCCTATCTCCAAATTGTCAAGTATTTCTAAACTGTTTGAATGCATTGTTAAGGAGAAGGTATATTCCGCAGTTAAAAGTCTGATTTGTCTCAATCAGCATAGCTTTGTTCCTGGTCGCTCGACCGTTTCTAATCTCGCGACCTTGACGCATGACTGTATCTCCGCCTTTAACGCCGGATTTCAAGTTGATACCGTTTACACGGATTTCTCAAAGGCATTTGACAGAGTATCTCATCGCATTCTGGTTCTTAAACTAGCCCAGCTTGGGTTCCACTCCATCTTCCTCGAATGGATCCGATCTTATCTTAGCAATAGGCAATAGGCAAATAGGCATTGTTGCTGTTGATGGCTTTCACTGTGAGCCATTCACTGCTACTTCCGGGGTTCCCCAGGGCAGCATCCTTGGTCCTCTGTTCATTGTACTCTTTATCAATGATATTAGTAGCTGCTTTTCCAAGAGTAAGTTCCTGCTTTATGCGGATGATCTAAAAATTTACACTGCTGTCCGCAGTCCTTGCGATGCTGACGATCTACAGTCTGATTTGGACAACGTCAACCTGTGGTGCAATAGAAACCAGCTCTCATTAAACCTAAAAAAGTGCTTCTATATGACGTTCTGTAAATCGTCAGCTTTTATCCAGTCGTCATATCATATTGCTAGTACGCCTCTCGAGAGGCTAAGCGTCTTCACAGACCTTGGTGTAATCTTTGACCCCAAGTTGTCGTTTGTTAATCATGTGAGCTTCATTATCTCTAAATCCTATTCTTTGCTAGCATTTCTCCGTCGTAATAGTTTCGAATTCTTTGATACCTACACGCTCAAGCTCCTGTACACTTCTTTTGTTAGATCTCGTCTAGAGTATGCGTCTTTTGTCTGGAATCCATATTATTCTTCTCATTGTAATCGTATTGAACGAATTCAAAAAAACTTCTTGAATTTTGGCCTTCGCTCTCTAAAGTTTTCCAATCCCATTCCTCCGTATCTATCGCGTTGCTCTCTCACAAACCTTAAATCTCTTGAGAGTAGAAGAACTATCCTCTCTTTGGTGTTCGGCCATGAGGTTATTAGTGGTTCTGTTGATTGTCCTTACCTCCTGAGTCTAATTAACTTCAATGTTCCTTCTCGTGTCCTCCGTCACTACGACTTATTTGTCATATCTTCCTGCAGGTCTAATTACGTCTTGAATGCCCCTTTGGTGAGAGCGCTTTCCGAATTTAACAAGATCTGTGGTTCTCTTAACCTCGATCTTTCCATTTCCAAACAAGAATTAGAATCACGTGTGAATTGCTTTTATAAATAATGTCATTCCTATTGTTATTCTATTCTTAAGTTCTATTCCTATTGTTATTCTATTTTTAAGTTCTTATATTGTTGTTTGCTTAGTCTGTAAGTTCATTTACTGTAGACTTGAAATAAATTAAATGAAAAATGAATTGCGCTCCGATCATGGCATACTTTTGGGGCAATGGTAATTTCGATGGAACAATCGCAGAGACGAGTCACGGTGATACTGGGATGTTCGAGAATAACTCGGGGCGATACTGGGATGTTCGAGAACGAGTTGCGCTGCAAGCAAACAGATATAAATGGCATCAGGATACAGCGCAGAGGGAAAAGCTTGGTTTTGGTAGTGCAATGAGTAACAAGTGTAGAAACAGATGCTTTTGCTCCGCCAGAGTTAGTCTCTATACCGGTGAGGTACTGTGAGCAGAAGAAGCTGCCTCTTGTACTAGGATGTGATGCCAACGCACACAGCGAAGCCTGGGGAAGCAGCGACACAAACCAAAGGGGTGAGTACCTTCTTGAGTTCATTATCAGTAGTAAACTAGATGTTTGTAACCAGTGCGAGAGAGGAGGTCCTAGATATTTCCATAGGAAATACTCTAAGCTCCGGACTGGTTGGAAACTGGAGGGTATCCAGTGAACCCTCAATGTCGGACCATAGAATTATAAGGTTCGACATGGTGGGTGAGGCTTCGACCAGGAGCATTCTAAGAAATCCCAGAAAGACAGACTGGGATAAGTTTCATGAGACACTTAGTGCAAACTCCACCAATCTGGGGGAGCGGACAAAACCAGGAACTCATTGGAGCTGGAAGCAGCAGTAGCGTGCTTCAATAAGACGATTATTGACGCATACAAAACTAGCTGTCCTGTTAGTAAGGTAGAATCTTCCAGGGATGTACCCTGGTGGAATAGGGACCTCAGTATACTGCGAAGTAAGGTTCGCAGGCTTTTCAACCAGGCTAAACGTACCGGGAGTTGGTCCGAGTATACCAAGACCCAATACAATAAGGAGATCAGGGAATGCAAGCGCAGGAATTTTAGAAATTTCTGTGAAAATATAGAACAAACCTCAGAAGCATCTAGACTCTATAAGGTTATGGCAAAAGGCCACAGTCTGTCCTCTACTAGCCTCAGGAAGAGCAACGGGGAGTTTACTGAGAGTGAGGAGAAGGCAAAGCTACTCCTGGATACTCACCTCCCGGGGTCTGTTGCTTGGAGTGAAACGGGGCAGGCTGAGGTGCTTTGCAGAATCTCTAGAAGAGATTGGTTAGTGGCAAAGGAAATCTGCACGGAGAGATTGCGGTGGGCGGTGTGCACCTTCAAACCACTTAAGTCTCCTGGATCCGATGGCATTTCCGGCCCTACTACAGAAGGGGATGAACGTCATCAAACGTAATCTCCTGAGAATAGATAGAGACAGTCTGTCGCTGGGACATATACCAGAAGCCTGGAGGAGGGTAAAAGTGGTCTTTTTACCGAAGGTCGGGAAAAAGGATCCCCTTCGCCCGAAATCCTTCAGACCAATTTGCCTGACCTCGTTCTTACTAAAGACTCTGGAGAAAATTGTAGATAGCTATGTAAGGACGACAGCCCTAATAGACAAACCCTTACACACCTGTCAGCACGCATACAGAGCAGGACGATCTACCGAAACTGCCCTGTACCAGCTGACAAGTGAGATACAGGAGAGTCTAAACGAGAAGGAGATGGCACTTTGTGCCTTCCTGGATATCGAGGGACTTTTGACAATACCTTTCATATAATCATAAACAGCGCCTTATCCAACAGGGGGTTGACCGATACCCTGAAATGCTGGATAAACAGCACGCTCGCTACTAAGGTAGAGATAGAGGTAGAGGCTGTTATATAGCCTCGTGGTGGATGGCCTCCCACAGGAGCTGTATAACTCTGGGCTAACGGTACAGGGTTATGCAGATGATGTCGTAATCGTATGCAGGGGAAAATTTGAAGATACCCTGCAGGATAGGATAACCCTAGGGCTAAGGTTAACCAAGAAATGCTGCGTGCAGGTGGGGCTGAATATAAATCCGGCTAAAACCACTATCGTACCCTTTACAAGAAAGTACAAACTTGACGCTCTTAGACCAATCCGTTTGGATGGAATAGAGATAGAGTTTCGGAAGGAGGTGAAATATCTAGGTATTATACTAGATCAGAAAATCCACTGGAAGTGACACATTTACGAAACGATTAAAAAGGCCACCAGGGTCCTGATGACCTGTAGGTCCATAGCAGGTAAAAGCTGGGGCTGTACACCAGCCATACTGAGATGGATCTATACGACGATCGTGAGGCCTATGATAACGTATGGGTCAGCGGTCTGGGTTAGTAGAACCAGCCAGCTGACCACCCTCAGGGCGCTCAGTAAGCTCCAAAGACTTGCATGTGTGTGCATAACAGGGGCTATGAGAACGTGTCCGACAGCACCCATGGAGGTTCTTCTTGAACTTACCGTTACCGTTTTCCCTGATCTTGGCGAGGGATTTCTCGTCAATCACCAGGTTCCACAGCACACCCTTGCCCTCCTCCTTGGAAGTAACAACTTTCCAAAGGTTCGTGTAGATCCCAGCATTTTGCGCTTGTAGCAGCGCAAAAAGCTTGCTGGGTTCTTGTCCAGCGCTCCTGAGAAGGAATAAAGTGGCGTGGTGTGTCTTGGGGACATCATCGCCAAGGCACACACGAAGCCCTACACCTTTCCAATCTTCCAGCTTCGGAACTACCTGCTGAAGCCAGTCTGCAGTACCTTGGTTACTGCAGTCTAGAAGCAGGTGTCCCGGCCGGAAGTGAATGCCACTGCACACTAGTGGGGTGGCCCACCCTTTCGCTATCTCCCCCACGATAGCCTCCTCGAGAAAAGAGAGCTCCTCCTTACTCAGTGTCTTTTGGGGATATTCCGTAGGCAGGACCGCTACTCGAATGGCCTCAGGTGTTCTGAGGACACTCGAGTAGGTCGCGCCCATCATTGGATTATCCCCAGACTGATTGCTATATTGGGCTTGCCCATCCTACGTCAGTCATCCGTAGGATAGCCCTCTTCGCCTGGGTTTGTATATGTAAGTGAAAAGGTGTAAGTTCAAGAAGAACCTCCATGGGTGCTGTCGGACACGTTCTCATAGCCCCTGTTATGCACACACATGCAAGTCTTTGGAGCTTACTGAGCGCCCTGAGGGTGGTCAGCTGTCAGACGAAATTTCGATAACGACGCTGCTGGAGATGGACGTTGATGCCTCTCCTAAATTCTAACCTTCGGGGCATGAAGGTTGTTCAAATCAACCTTCATCACGCGAAGGCGGCATCGGCCGTCCTAGCGCATAAGTTCACCCGAGACCACATCGGAGCGGCGCTAGTTCAGAAGCCCTGGTGCTATAACGGAAGAGTCTGCGGACTGAACTCGCAACATACCAGGGTAATTTATGATACAAGGCCTAAGATACCTCGTGCCTGCATCATTATTGAGAAAAATACTAACTATATTTGTATTTCAGAGCACATGGCCAGGGATTTAGTAGCAGTGGCGTTGACGATTCAGACCGAGGGTCGTGACCTCGAGGTCGTCCTGGCGTCAACTTACTTTCCGGGCGAGGACATGACGGTGCCCCCCCCCCCCTCCCCACGAAGTGCTGGGCCTAGTGGAGCACTGCAGGGCAAATTACCTGCCGCTCCTTATAGGAGGCGACATGAACGCCCACCACACCATCTGGGGCAGCACCGATGACAACACCAGGTGTGAGTACCTGCTTGAATATATATTAGCCACTAACCTAGTCGTATTTAACACGGGATCTTCCCCGACATTCGTCACTAGGGTTAGGCAGGAGGTCATTGATCGTACCATAGGTAATAGTAGAATCAGTGACTATATGTCTGAATGGAGAGTGTCTAGCGAACCCTCCTTATCAGACCATAGGATGATTGAATTTAAGTTAGCAGGTGACAAACCAAACCAACCAAAAACCCCAGGAAAACCGACTGTGAAAAATACACCAATCTGCTAGTAGAGGATAGACGCTTGCTTGAAATTCGAAGTAGGATGCGGCATCCCTTAGAAGTCGAGCAAGCGGTTGAAATCCTTAACAAGGGAGTAATGAATGCATACCATTCAAGATGCCCGGACAGTAGGGAGTCCAGGAAAAAATTCATACCGTGGTGGAATAACACCCTGGAAAAACTGAGAACTGAAACGCGAAGACTCTTCAATAGGGCAAAGTGGACCGTTGAATGGGGGGAATACACCGCGTCACTCACCAAGTACACAAAGGAAGTACGCAAAGCGAAAAGGGCTAGTTTCCAGACGTTTTGCGAAGAAATTTCCTCCACTCCTCAGGCAGCGAGGCTTCATAAAGCGCTCGCGAAGAGGGGAACGGAGAACAAGATGGCACTCAAACTCTCGGATGGTAACTATACGCGAAATGAAGAGCAACGGGCTCTAGCTCTTCTAGGTGCCCATTTCCCCGGCGCAATCATACAAAACGCGCCGGCCGAGTGCACAATATACCATCCGAACAGAAGGGACTGGGAGCTGCCAGATGAAGTCATCTCCCAGGCAAAGATTGTTTGGGCCCTGAACACCTTTCAACCCTTCAAATCGCCAGGCTTAGACGGGATCCTCCCTGTTTTCTTCCAAAAAAGCAAATGGGTCCTGCTAAGGCAGTTAACTGGTATCATGAGGAGCTGTCTAGCAACAGGATACATCCCCGTTAGCTGGAGAAGTGCCCTGGTAGTTTTTATACCGAAGATTGGAAGAAAGGACTATACAGAGCCGAAGTCGAAGTCGTTTAGACCAATCAGTTTAACATCCTTCGTCATGAAGACCATGGAGAAGGTGTTAGATCAGTACATTAGAACCGTGACACTCAAGAGACAACCTCTGCATGCTAAACAGCATGCGTATAGGGCAGCCAGATCGACAGAGACTGCCCTATTCCAGCTCACGAGTTTAATGCAGGATGCTCTTAAAAACAAAGAGATAGTGCTGTGCGCCTTCCTGGATATCGAAGGAGCCTTCGATAATACCTCTCATGAGGCGATAGAGAGGGCGCTCAGCAGAAGAGGGGTAGAAACCACCCTAAGCCGCTGGATAAGAGCCATGCTCTCCACCAGATCGGCAGTAACGAAAGTGGGCAAGACCACTAGGAATGTGCTCACTAGCAGAGGTTGCCCACAACGCGGGGTACTGTCACCGCTACTGTAGAGCCTTGTGGTAGACGAGCTCCTTGAACTTCTGTCAAGCAATGGCATAAATTGTCAAGGCTATGCTGATGACATATTCATTATTGCCAGAGGATGGTTTGAGGACACTCTCTGTAGTATAATCCAGAGAGAATTAAAACTAACGCAGGAATGGTGCGTCCGGGTAGGTCTTAAGATAAACCATGACAAAACCTCCGTAGTACCATTTACTTGGAAAAGAAAACTGCCACACATGCGTACAATACGCTTGCACGGTAAGAGTATAGCATACAAAACAGAGGTGAAGTACCTAGGCGTGACACTAGACTCAAAGTTACTCTGGAACAAACACGCTGAGGCAGTTATTAGTAAAGCAACGAGTGCAATCATGGTGTACAGATCTTTAGCAGGCAGGAATTGGGGATGTAGACCAAGCATACTGAAATGGATGTACACCATGATAGTGAGACCAATACTCACGTATGCAGCAGTAGCCTGGGCCCCAAGAGCCAAGCTCACGACTGTGAGGAAGCGGCTCGAAAAGGTCCAACGACTTGCGTGCACGTGTATTACAGGTGCTATGAGGACCTGTCCCACGGTGGCACTGGAGCTGATAACACAGCACAACAAAAAAACACTTTTTTTCTGTTGCATGGAGTTTTTCTACTGTTTCTTACTAATTTGGGTGTGCTGATTTCGAATCTATCTTCAGATTTTTTCTAGCAGCTCTAGTTAGTGAGATATAGGTACCGTGTCATTTTTTCAGTTTTTCCTCTACTTTTTCCATATTTTTGATCGTAATTTCTAAACCAAAAAACCGGTTGACATGATTTTCATTTTAAGGCGTTTTCTTTGATGGTGAAAAACATACACATTTTTTGTAAATCAATTAACGAGTTAGGTGTATAATGGCCAAATTATTTGGCGGAATACACATTCGCATCGAAATAATAGCTAAAATGTACCATAGCCATTTTCATCTGTTTTCATACTATTTCCTTAAAAAATTAGGGGCCTCAAAATATGCTCTTTTATATGTTTCATTTATAGTCTGAAATACAAGCAAAAACACAACAAGATTTTGAATTGCTCGAAACAAAAAAAATTAAAAACTTTGCATATTTTGAGGCTCCTAATTTTTTAAGGAAATAGTATGAAAAAAGATGAAAATGGCTATGGTACATTTTTGCTATTATTTCGATGCGAATGTGTATTCCGCCAAATAATTTGGCTGTGTTGTATTGCTTGATGTTTCTTCTTAAGATATTCATATACTTCGTAACTTGATTTATGAAACATCTGTACAATTTTCGCCATCAGAAAAAACGCCTTGAAATTCAATATGTTCCTACTTTGAAACCTTATTACAACGCCAATTTAGAACGCATAAAATTAATTAATGTCAGAAAAGATGGCGTGAGATTTTGTTAGTCCAACTATATAAAAATCATGTCGATAGGATTATTGGTTCAGAAATTACAGTCGAAAACGAGAAAAAAGCCGAGGAAAATTCGAAAAAGTGACACGCCCATTTTTTGCGAAAACTAGAGCTGTTACATAAAAACGGAGTATGGTTTTGAAAACAGCGTGGAAAAACAATTCAGATTCATTTAAAAAACTACATGCAACAGATATGCTGTTGTGCAGTGTAATCAATATATCACCATTGCACATAGCAATTGAAATGGCGGCCAAGCGCACTGTCCTTGGGCTGGCCAGAACCAGTAAAGGGGGATCACATTCTAAGTCGCAGAGACTTAGACGTGCTATCTGTTAGTAACCTCTATGTATTGTATCCAATGGAACTACGAGAAAAACTTCGTAGTATATATGAGTAACAAAGTGGACTGGGAAGCACACCAGTCCCATTTCAAACCACATACTATTACGTGGTTCACAGACGGCTCCAGAACGCACAAGGGAACAAGGGCGGGGGTATTTGGACCTCGCTTCAAGCACTATGAGCCCATGGGGAATATACCCAGCATATTTCAAGCAGAGTTATATGCCATCAGGCTCTGTGTGCAGATTAACCTCGAACGTTTGTACAGGGGACATAGTAATTTGTTCTGGCAGTCAAGCAGCCATCAAAGCACTAATCTCGTATGAGATTACCTCAGGGTTGGTGCTGGAATGCATAGAAGCATTGAATAACCTGGGTACATATAACCAGGTTAAAATCCTCTGGGTTCCAGGACACAGAGGAATAGAGGGGAATGAGGAGGCTGATAGTCTTGCTAGAACTCGGGCAGTTACGATCCCCCTTGTACCAGAACCTGTCATTGGGCTGGGCAAAAGCACTCTAGCAGAGTCACTAAGACTTGAGGAAAGAACCAGGAACTCAGAACACTGGTCAAATGCCACAGGTCTTAGGCAATCGAAAATCTTCATCAAAGGTTACAACTCCAGATGAAGTGAAGAATGCCTCAGACTGGGGAAAACCCAGCTTAGACTGGTCACCGGACACTGCAGGATGAGAAAACACATACACACAATCGGGTTAGAACAGGTATGCGTCTACAGACTCTGCGAAACAGCGGAGGAGGCTCCTGAGCACGTCATACTGCACTGCGATGAGGTATGCCGCAGTAGGAGACAGCACCTGGGCCAGTACTGGCTTACAGAAGAGAACGTCAAACACCTTCTCCCACGTGAGTTACTAAGCTTCATTAGGTCGGTGGGATTGGGGGACGTTCTCTAAAGTTGTAGGGGGCACAATAGATCAACTTTGGTCTCAGTGCACATTTCCCCTTTCAAATCTATCTATCTATCTAGTAATAAAACAAGCTGGGTTGGTATATCAGAGACATATCTGATAGATCAGTACATGATTTTCTGGTACACAGATGGCTCCCTAACGGAGGTAGGAATCGAAGAACCTACAGGAAAGCAGGCCACCATTTTCTAGGCAAAAATATACGCCCTTGAAAGGTGCGCTCACAAAAATCTGGTGAGGAAATACCGGAACCGGAAGATCGCGATCCTGTCGGATAGCCAAGCGGCAAACAAGGCATTAAGATCTTACCAGGTATCCTCGAAACTGGTGTCGGAATGGCTGGAGAAGCCGGTATTGATGGGATCGAGCAGGCCGACAAGCTTGCAACAAGGAGAGCCCTTCTGTGGTCTAGGCAAAGGAGCCCTATCTATCCTTTCCAGGAAAATCAGAAAATTAACCAGGCTTTGAACATTCAAACATGGTTATTGGATATCACAACAAGGTTCAAGGAATGTATGAGTCTCTCAAAGAATAATCTAAGGATTATCACAGGTATATTGACAGGGCATTGTAGATTGAACTATCATCTTACTCAACTAGGTATCAGGGTGAACGAACTCTGTAGGTTCTGTTTGCAGGAAACTGCAATACACATACTAGGCATTTGCCCTGCGCTAATGCACAAACGGAAAAAGCATCTGGGTGATTTTATTATACCAGGTTCGGACTGGGTTTCCAGAGGCTTAGGAAATATACTAAGACTTCTCTTGGGTACTGGACTCACCCACGAACTGTGAAGTCCACGAAGGGAGCACAATAGATCTCTTAGGTCGAAGTGCACTTTCCCTGCCAATAATAATAATCGACTCGGACCACTAACTTATTGCAGCCAAGCTACGTATTAGACATCTGCATCGAGTAACTATTTATTGCACATGTGAAGTTTGCTGTTGGATACGTATACTTCACTTACTCGATCGCCACGGCGCGCCGTCGGGTATGTACATTACTCTTACTCGCTCTCTTGCTCACGAGTAGAGAAGAGAAGGGAAGCACAGCACTTCGGATAACAACGTGAAGGAAGCCGCAAAAAAGTGGTAGCCGAAAAATCGGAACATGTTAGCAAAACTTCCCTGAGTATGAGGTACCTTTCTGCGGTACCTCGAGTATTTTTGCAACTTCAAGGTCAACGGTAGACCAGATATTGGTGCTAATGGCGTGGTTAGAGTTTGAATATTTTTGTTATGAAAACTTGTTGTTAAACTCTTTAAATAATAAAAATAAATAATTAAATATTTATAAGTATTTATTTAAATCTATATGTATAAAAAACTTAACATTTTGTGTGTAGCAAGTGTTCTCGAAATCGGTTCATTCTTTTGGCAAAATTGTTGTTGTGTGTGATAGTAGATGTCAATACAGTGGTTTATAGCTATATAGTATATCATGTTTGTACGGCAGGTGAGCGTGGCGTTGAGCAAGGGGCGTAGCAAATATTTTTGACCCACACTATCCGCATAATTGGAACTCTAAGTCGCCTACCATTTAGTCATATCTTTCGACAGAGGGAATGGGGCGGGTATTTAACAAGGGGGCACATTTTTTATGACCCAATATTTACGCAGTACTGTAAGTCCACATCAATGAAACTTGGTACGAACTTTCCACTTAGTAGCACAATGAAGCTGAAGCTACAAACATGAAATTTGAACTGTAGGTACATCTTGAAGAATGAACCTCCGCTTTTTATAAATTTGGGGTCTAAATGGGCTGTTGGGGGACGACAAGAGTTTTTGTCGCCCACGAATTTGCAAGCGAAAACTGCTTAAATGAGAAAACACGATGCGATTCGATCAAATGGTTGACAACGAATGAATCTTTATTTGGCCGTAGGGCAAATGAAAGGTATACAAACAAAAGAAAGTAACTGTACAATTCCAATGACTAAAGGCTTGATTAGGCCGAGAGAATCTGGATGGCGAGCAAAAGCGACGAGTTGTTCAAACGTATTTTGACACGTGGCGAGTTAGTTCGGTTTTACAATGCACAAAATGAACTAAGCAACTCGCGCAATTAAACTCAACCGAGCGAACAGTGGTGTGTGACACATTCCGCATGTGACGAGCGATTCAGCGAATCGCTGCGAAAAGAAGAAAAATATAACGGTAAAGTAGTACTCGGCCTAGTAAACAAAATGTGATTCTAGTGACTCTCTCGCCACTCTACTCGGTCACTGACTTAATCAACAACTCGCCTTAGGCTAAAAACATAGTGGAGCGGCGAGCAAAGCGAAGAGCAAAGCGGCGAGCAAAGCGACGAAAACAAATCAACGCTTTTGAATCGAAGCGCACATAGTCACGAGCAAAGCGAAGAAAGCTGAAAAGAGCAAAGCGACGAGTTCAAAATATTTTGTTTTCATCGCTTTGCTCGCCGCTCCACTATGTTTTTAGCCTTACTGTTTAGACGAAACGACTACTCGATCGAGTTGCTGTCTCGTCACTCTACTCGTTACGTGTAATAAAGCCTTAAGAGAGTAAGAGAATATGCAAGTAAATAATGAAGCATAACGTTATTGTATACTAGCTGGGCCTCGCGGCTTTGCACGCGCGCTCATGTTTACCCCGATACAAATTGTTAACCCATTGTTGACCCGTCAGTTTTTGATTAAAAAAAACAACATGTGCCTTTGTTTTTAGGAAAAGTTTAAAGTAAAAAGTCCCATTAAATCATGTGTTTTCACATTTAACCCTTGATTTACCACGGTAGATTACGATTTTCAAAAAAATGAAACGCACGTTTTAATTATTTCCCGTTTGAAGTGCTCTTGCTAAGTTTGAAGTCAAAAGGCCCAATAAATCTTTTTTCTCCATACAAACTGTTAACCCATTGTTGACCCGTTAGATTTTGATTTTCAAAAAAGGGGAAAACACGTGACCCCGTCCGGTTTTAATATTCAGAAAAATGAAAAACACGTATCGAGTTATTTTACATATGAAGTACTTTCACCAAGTTTGAAGTCAAAAGGCTCAACAAAATTGGTTTCTCCATACATACTTTTTCATTGATCCAGTTAGATTTCGATTTTGAAAATAATGAGAAATACCTATCTAATTTTTATTTTTGAAGTCAATAGGCCCATTTCCATACACAAACCTCAACCCATTGTTGGCCAGGTGAAATTTTGATGTTCGAAAAATTATAAAATACCTGTCGAATTATTTTTGATTTAGAGTATTTTCAAGAAGTTTGAAATCAATATGTCTATTAAATCACGTTTCTTCATATAACACCTTAACACATGTTTGTCCCTTTAGACCCCGAATTTCAAAAAATCCCTACATGATGTACCTACAGTTCAAATTTCATGTTTGTAGCTTCAGCGGTTTGGGCAGTGCAAACAATCTATATATATAAAAATGGAGGCGGTACCACGCCCCCTTGTCCAATGCTCACAACTTTCTTTAAGTCGAATTGTGCTACTAAGCGGAAACTTCATACCAAGTTTCATTGATGTGAACTTACAGTACTGCGTAAATGTTGGCTCATAAAAAATCTGTCGAAAGATATGACTAAATGGTAGGTTTCATAAGTTTCATTGATTTGCGACTAACAGTTAAAAAATCATGCGGATAGTTTGGGTCAAACAAATGTGCCACGCCCCTTGTCCAACGCTCATCAAGTTTTAACAGTAGAATGACACTTCTATGATACGACGGTACACCAAATTTCAATGGTGTGCGACTTACAATTCCGAAGCTATTCCATATTAAAAATTTAGTTGTATGGGCGGTGCCACGCCCCCTTGTGTAACAACCCTTCCCATTGCCTCTGCCGAAATATATAACTAAATAGTAAGTTCGTACCAAATTTTATTGTTGTATGACTTATGGTTCCAAAGTTATTGTCTAAAAATGTATGCTGGTGGTGCTACGCCCTGTTTTCCCGTCTTTCCTCTTTTCCTAAACCTTCGCGTAGCAGTTATGAGCAAACCTGCCGAAGGAAGTATCCAATTTAGTCCAGTCGTTTTCAAGTTTTAAGCATCCGAACGGACCAAGATTCATTCTTATATACATATATAGATAAACGTTCTAAACCACGCTTTCCGTAAGGAAAGGCTGAATTGTTTGATATCCATATCGTCTTTCAAACAAATACTATAACTGAATTATTATAGCGTGGCGAGAAGGCGTATCAGGTGGGCGTGGTCAATCTTATATATCCTATGTTAACGTCAATTAAACACGGAATCATTTGATATTAAGACTGATTTACAGACATACCGTAGCTTCGTTTTGTTAGTTTAGTGGGCGTGGCCGATTATATTATAGCCTATGTTTGCCGCAATGACACGTTGAATCGTTTGATACCCATATTGCCTTACAAAAGCATACCATAGATTAGTTTTGTTACCATAGTGGGCGTAAGGGGGCGTGGTCATTCTCATATAGCCTATGTACCATTCCCCCAGATCAAATAATGTTTGGTGCTTATTTCATCTAAATCGGTTCAGTGGTTTTTGCCTGATTGTGGCTCAAAAAAGCAACGTCACACTTGTTTTTATATAATAGTATAGATAACCATAACATAATTAGCATTGATATAAGCACAGAATGAACAGTATACAGAAGGCGCATCTGAAATAATTTTGCGATTTCATTTAAGACGCGGGCGGGAAGCAGCAAAGATGAGGAAAATGTATATGGAACCGAGAGAGTAAGCGCAAGCGAGCGGAGAGCTGCTTTGCGATCCTCTCTTGCATTCTCGGATTCATTCCACGGATTGGTTTATTCTCATTTCGACAACAACACGCAATGTTGTTGTTTTCCGCAGCAAGCCAGCTTGGCTTTACTCGGGTACTTTGAAATGGTGGTTGTTTTGGCAAAGCGATCGCCAGTCACTTTTTCCTATGCAAATTTTGCCTGTCCGCTTCTTGTTCTTGTTTGTAAAAAAGCAAGCGCAGAGCGAGCACGAGCCGGCGAATTTGTTTACTGTCATTATCAATTGAATCTTCGAGCTGAATGGTCGTTTTTTGTTCATGCTGCGCTTAGATTAATTGATATTAAATTTTGCCAATATTTAGACGTGGTTGATCCAAAATAAAAAATTGTACAAATATATTTACAAGGCTAGTTCCAAGTATAATTAATTGTCTAAATTTTGACGTGGTTGATTCCAATTTTGAATTTTTTGCTATTTTTTGTCGTGGTTTATCCAAATTAAAAATTTGTAGATATTTTGACGTAGTTGATCCTTTCTGGCCATTATATTACCTTTGATTTGGCATATTCATTGACTTTACTAGTATACGAAAAATGGATCCGGCTCCGAGTAAAAATTTACCACCCCGGGTGGGTAAAAATTTAATAGTCAGGGCTTCAATGCTGCATAACAAGTTGCCGAAAATCTAGACGGATGATAAAAAACTTAAAATGTTTACATTTCCGCCCTATGACTCAGTCATGGGCCAAATTTAGCGAGAAAAATGTAGCATTAAAACTAAAGAATACACCAAACCATTATTTATATGCGTTAATCACTTCTCAAGTTCTGACATTGGGAAAAAATATTTAAAATCTGGAGCAGTTCCTCTATTTAATTTGGAAAATGTTGAAGAAACTTATGAGTTTTCAGAGCCCGGTTGTTCAACTAAAAAGAGACGAAAAAGTGAGTCCGTAGATGGGTATTGTAATAATTGCGAATCATATGCTAAATCCGTAAATTTTTACAGGAAGAAGTATTACAACATTTTGGCAAATACAGAAACATTAAAAAACAGAAGAAATTACCAAAAAAGTCAGATGTGCTCCAACATATCGACTCTTATAATAACGTGAGCAAAGAATCAAAGGTATTTTGTAAGCTTCTTCTTAGTTCCCGTCCTAAAGAATATACGGAAGATGTAAAAGATTTGGCTCAAAATATTTATTATGTCTCGCAGTCGACATATCAATTTTGCCACATATCTCGACTGTTAATCGATGGGCCTTGTTAAGTTCCTTCAGCCAGGTTTTAAGAACTCTGCTTTTGAGGTTATAAGAAAACGGTGCTTGGATTTGACCCAGAGCGAAAAAAACAACATGATTCAATTAATGGATGAAATGGCAATTAGAAAGGAATTACGATATAATCCTAAATTAGATTTGGTTGATGGGTATGAAGAAAATGGGGTTGAAAGGACAAGCCAAATAGGAAAACCATTATGTGTTTTTATGGTCAAATCAATGTTTTCTAACTGGTCATTGGTACTAAATTACTTTGTTTCCAAAAAACGGACTTTCTGCAAATATGTTAAAAAATATAATTCTGGAAAATTTAAAAATCCTTAATAGTTTTGGCATCACAGTAAAAGTTATAACTTGTCACCAAGGGTCTTCCAATAAGAAGTGCTTTTCGGATATGGGTGTAACTTTGGAAACGCCTTTTTTCATGTATAATGATGGAAAAGTGTTCTGTATATATGATTTCCCGCAACCGGCTCAAATGCGACTTAGCTACACCAAATGGAATTGCAAGTTTTAGGGTAGTTCAGGAACTATTTGAAATGGAACTTAAATCAACAACAAAAATGTGTCCTAAACTAACCAGCCAATACATTTTCCCAAATTCTTTCGAGAAAATGAAAGTAAAACTGGCAACCCAAATTTTCAGCAGGACTGTTCAAGCTGCTATTAGGACAACTGCTGAAACTACAGGTTTCAAAAGTTGCTCTATAGAATTGGCTTTATCTACGGCCAGCTTTATAGAAAATATTGACAAAATATATGATTGATTAAACAGTGGATCGTTATATTCCAAAAATTTTTACAGATCTGCGATTCAACTCAACAGCTTATCACATGAGTACATAAAATTCTTCCTTAAATACCTGGATGAAATCTCATTTGTTTACAAAAAGAAAAAAGTATTTTTTCTAGATGGGATGAAACTTACTCTAAAAGCTGTTTTGCTATTAGTAGACGAGCTTTTTGAGAAAAAATCCGAAATTTTGTTTTTGATGACAAGGACATTAAACCAAGACAAACTTGAAAATATGTTTTCTATACTACGACAAAAAGGTGGTAATAATATAAATCCATCAGTGGCTGATATTCATAATATATTAGCACGCTTAATGGCCGCCAAAATTGTACAATTGAGTTCCCACAGCAATTGTGAAGAATTAAATGATACTACGTTTGAAACGCTTTCTAATATCGTATTAAATCTCGACTCAGCTCCTGAACATAACGAAGAAACTAGTCAAACCGATGATTTCGAAGTGGATAATAATGCAGCCATCCTTGCCGATTTCATATTATATGATAATTTTCAGAACTGTTCTGAATTTACCATTGATTTAGCGTCTTTAAGATATTTTTTGGGTTATGTTGTTTACAAAATACTTCCCAAAATAAACTGTGAAACATGTGCAGGTGAATTGAGAAAAGAAGATGAGGTACTAACAGTTCCTAGTGAACTTTTCATATTTCACAAAAACTTTAACTCTCTCATAGATTTCGGCAATCTTATTAGTCCATCGTAAATTCTATTAGAGATAAGCAAAGTACACATTTCAATTTTCCGCAGCATTTTTGAAAAACAGCCACAAATTGTAGGCATACAAAATTTAATAAAAGTTAAATGTCAAAATGCTACACCACAATGGTTTTCCACATGTCCTGATCATAAAAACACAATTTTGGATTTTATGATCTTAGTTCTTCTCAGGAAACATTGTTCATGGGCCTCAGAAAAGAAAAATGTAACTAAACCCCCAAAACTTAAAATCCTAAAAACTCTGGTTATTTTGACCAAACTTATTCCCACAATTGGCGGTTTTTTTTTTTAGTATTGTGAGTCGCTGAGCTCCTTACAGAAATCAGCCAAAGCAAACATTTATTCTAACTTCAGTTGTTAGCCAGCAACAACAACAACCACAGGCTGTCGCCTTTCCCCTGTACGCGTTTCCTCCATCACCATGCATGCGGCACGTCGCTTTGTTGGCCAACAACAACAACCACATATATGGTGCGTTACTGTTTTGTACACCGGCATACGATCAATACTTTTATCTTACACATTTCAATTTTCCGCAGCATTTTTTAAAAACAGCCACAAATTGTAGGCATATAAAATTTAATAAAAATTAAATGTCAAAAAGCTACACCACAATGGTTTTCCACATGTCCTGATCATAAAAACACAATTTTGGATTTTATGATCTTAGTTCTTCTCAGGAAGCATTGTTCATGGGCCTCAGAAAAGAAAAATGTAACTAAACCCCGAAAACTTAAAATCCTAAAATCATAAAAATTCTGGTTATTTTGACCAAACTTATTCCCACAATTGGCGGTTTTTTTTTTTTTAGTATTGTGAGTCGCTGAGCTCCTTACAGAAATCAGCCAAAGCAAAAATTTATTCTAACTTCAGTTGTTAGCCAGCAACAACAACAACCACAGGCTGTCGCCTTTCCCCTGTACGCGTTTCCTCCATCACCATGCATGCGGTACGTCGCTTTGTTGGCCAACAACAACCACATATATGGTGCGTTACTGTTTTGTACACCGGCATGCGATCAATACTTTTATCTGTTTGCTCTCCGAACATTTGATTTTTCGCTCTCACAGCTTCTCATTCTACACTCTCGCGCTCTGTGCGTTCTCGTCCCCTTTACTTCTTCCCCCCGCATCAACAAACGGGTCCTACCGCTGGAACCCGCAAAGAAAATTCTCTTTACACCAGATGCGCATTCTGTATATTGTTTGTTCTGTGATATAAGTATAAGAGTAAATATGAGCGAGCGAATATGAATATTGAAAATGAGTGAATGTCAGCTTAGATACGGGTCTAAGTAATGTGAACAATAAAATATAACTTTCTGGAGAACAGGTCTCTGGACAGGGGCAAAACATGGGTGTTGTATGAAGAAACGTGAATTAATACACGTATTGATTTCGAACTTCCTGAAAATATTCGAAATCAACAATAATTCGACACGTATTTTATAATTTTTCGAAATTTAACGGGGTCAACAATGTGTTTAATCAAAAACTGACAGGGTCAACAATGGGTTGAGAATTTGTTTTGGGGGAAACATGTGAGCGCGTGCAAAGCCGCGGGGCTAAGCTAGTCTTTATATATAAATAATAAGAGTATATATGTATCTGAACCGAATGAAAAAATTTTTGTGCTTCTGGACATATAGCCACTCTATATACTGGTGAGACACTTTTTTTAATCGGTTTAGAAACGGCGGAGTAAATAGAAGTATAAAGAAAGCGTATAAATATATACATATTGCAACGATGAGGCACTATGTGCTGTGCATTAATGCTTTTCCAAGCATACTAGGCATGCACTTTGGAGTACGCCAAACTTGCTATAATTCCGTTATGGCGAGGATGGTTCGCGAAAGGTGATGAGCTGTGCTAGAACAATCGAGATAGAGAGTACAACTAGAATGTGCAAGAAACTTCGGCGCGATAAGAAAACCAGTATAAAAGCAGCAGTGTGCAGCGCAGAGAGACAAGTCTGATTTGAACAAGCAAAGTAGTAACAAGTGTAGATACAAGCAAAGTGTAAATCTGTAAATAAAGTGATTGTTGATTTTTGACTGCGTTTGCGCTGAATAAATGAAGTTGTTTTATTTTCAAGCACAATCCAAAACGAACTTAGAGAAGTCATTTTCGTAACATTTGGTGTCAGAAGTGGGATTGTGCTACTGAAAATAAACAAAAAGTAAATAAAATTATAAAAACGCAGACATGGTCAAACTCGAGCTGCTGAAGGTGGACCAGCTGAAGGAGCTGGCTGCCTGGAATTTGCCGACTGCTGGCGGAAAGGTGTAGTTGCAGCTGCGCTTGCAAGAGGCGTGTGAATCACGAGGCATCGATTGGGCTGCACACGAGTTCGGAACGCAGGAGCAAGAGGCCTCGGCCAAGGTGGAGGAATCACCTGCTGGTGCTGCGTCGATGCAAAATACGGCTGCGGCGGCTGCGCCACCACAAGCCAGCTAATAGTCGCAATGAAAGGCATGCTCGAGGCTTCCAACCAGAAAATGGAAACTACAAATCGAGAAATGGCAGCGAAACTGGAAACTGCGAATCAGGAAACTTCGGCAAAAGTCGAAACCACAAATCAAGAAATAGCTAAAATGGAAACGGCGAACCGAGAAATGTCAGAAAAACTTGAAAATGCAAATCGGGAGTTGTCCAGCAACCTTCAGGAAAATTCTGCGCGCTTGGAGCAGAAGGTGGAGGAAATTTCAGACAGGATTAATGTGAAAGTCGAGCACCTGGAGACGCGAGTACAACATTTAGACAAACGAGTTGAAACTCTGGAGGATTCGGTGAACAGAAAGATAGACGAACGACTTAGAGAGGTACAGCTACGAGAATGTTTGCCGCCGGTTCCGGAAAGTTTTGCCACCCGAACAGAAGTGCCTACTTATGATGGTGTTACGCCGTTCGATACATTTAAACTGCAATTCGACTTGGCTGCGTTGGAAAATCAGTGGACCGATATCAGGAAAGGTCGCAGATTGGCACTGGCGCTAAAAGGTCCTGCGGCTGAGGTAATTAAATCGGTTCCAGAATGTGAAAGAAGCGATTACGAGGCCATCATGAGAGCGTTGGCAGCGAAGTACAGTAACGAGCACAACAGAACGCTGTACTATTGTGAGCTGAAGAACCGCAGGCAAAGAGCCAACGAGGCGCTGCAGACATATGCAGCAGATATTGAGCGGCTCGCACAGTTGTGCTACCCGTCTTCCGGCGCTGATGATCCCAAGAGGATGAAGATTGAGGCTTTTATTGAAGGTCTTAATGATCCGGAGACACGTCGCAGTGTGTTGATGATGGGCAAGCCGACATTCAAGGAGACGGTGACCAGCGCGATGACATATGAGGCGACATGGATCGGGGGCACTCGGTATGCACCTGCAAGAATACGCCAAATCCAGCCGGACAGCGACATTCCGATCCAGGCCATAAGCTCTGAGACACCGGTCAGGCCACGGGTGGTCTCCTCTAAAGTTGTTTGCTGGGGATGTGGCAAGCAGGGTCACATAGCGCGAGACTGCCGTCAACGGAAGAGGCGCTCCCGTTCTCGATCGCAATCGAGCTGATCCCCACAACCTGCTGCCCCACCGTCCTTGTCTCGCAGTTGAAACGACAACCCAGCAGCTTGACGATTGAAGGAAAGATAGATGGAAAGTTGTCCGTGGTAACACTGGATACTGGAGCGTCATATTCGATCATAAAAAGGAAGCTTCTGAGGAATTGGGAACCATTGCATGGCATACAACTGAGGACTGCGACTGGCGAGCGTGAAGAGGAAAAGTTACGAAAACGATTGCTATTGGCACCAGCAGCCTGGAACACGAGTTCAAGGAAGTAAAAAAAGCGGTTCTAACATGGACGCTATACCGCAGGAGAACCAGTGGAGCAGCGAATTGACAGCCGAACAGAAACAGAAGGCGCGGTCACTCCTGCAGCACTATGGGTCAATATTTGCATCAGAAGCGGGCGGAAGAACAGCCATAGTGAAGCACAACATCGACACCGGAAGTGCGAAACCAATCCGCCAACCGCCAAGACGAGTTCCTCTGGCCAAGAGGGAAGAGGTCGCAACTTTAATCGAAAACATGCGTAAAGAAAAGGTCATAGAGCCTTCGTCAGGCCCTTGGTGTTCGCCGGTCGTGCTAGTCAAGAAAAAGGATGGCAGTACCCGGTTTTGTGTGGACTATCGGAAGCTCAATGACGTAACCAAAAAGGACAGTTATCCATTACCTCGAATCGCTGACACCCTGGACACACTGTCAGGCACACAGTGGTTTTCCACGCTCGACTTACGCAGCGGCTATTGGCAGGTGGAGCTTGCAGACAAGGACAAGGAAAAAACGGCTTTCAGTGTAGGCGATGGTTTATGGCAGTTCACCGTCATGCAACGCACCAGCGACATTCGAGCGGCTAATGGAACGTGTGCTAAAAGGACTACATTAGCGGACGTGTCTGGTATACCTCGACGACATAATCGTGATGGGCAAAAGCTTCGACGACCACCTGGAAAAGCTGAAGGAGGTCTTTGAGCGAATACAAAAAGCCGGGCTTAAACTCAACCCAAAGAAGTGCTCGCTGTTTCAAAAGGAGGTCAAGTATATGGGTCATACGGTTTCCGCTCGCGGAGTACATACGGATGAAGGCAAAATCACGGCGGTGAAGGAGTGGCCCCGACCACGCAATCTACACGAACTCCGCAGTTTCCTGGGCCTGTGCACATACTACCGAAGATTCGTTCCTGGATTTGCGAACATAGCTGGCAGCTTGCACAAACTGACGAAAAAGAATCAAGCCTTCGCGTGGGGAGAAGAGCAGGAGCGAGGATACGGATCTCGCAAAAATCATCAAAGGCAGAGCGCAGAGAGTACAGCCGGACTGGAAGGAAGGTTTGTCTCCACAAATTCAAACATCAGGGGAAGGACCGTACAAAGTCGTGACAAAAATTAATGACGAGGTGGACAGGGTTCAACGCTGCGGCAACAGAAACGCCAGGTTGAAAGTAGTCCATTTGGAGCGTCTGGCGTCTTACTTCGGCGGAGCCTCGGCACTTGTTCGGGACGAACAAGTCTAAGTGGTGGGCAGTGTAGCGATGAGGCAATCTGTTGCTGTGCTATGCATGAATGCTTTTACGGGCATACTTTTAGGCATACACTTTGGCTTGCTATAATTCCGATATGGCAAGGATGGTTCGCGATGATAATGGGCTGTGCGAGAACGATCGAGAGTCCAACTAGAATATGCAAGAACAATCGGCGTGATACGCAAACAACTATAAAAGGCAGCAGTGTGCAGCGCAGAGGGTCGAGTCTGATTCGAGCAAGCAAAGAGGAAACATGCAATAGTAGTAGTGTAAAGACAAACAAGTGTAAATTTGTAAATAAAGTGATTGCTGGTATTGGAATGCGTTTTGCGCTGAATAATTAAAGTTGTTTATTTTTCAAGCACAATCCAAAACGAACTTAGAGAAGTCATTTTCGTAAGAGTATATACCTTAAGGTCATTTACATATAAAAGATATCTTGGGGGACACCAGAAGTAGCAACAACAGATTTGAACGAGGTGCCGTCAACCGTGACAACATATTGCCGATTCATAAGACATGGGACTTTTCTAAAACGCCTCTTGCTTTGTATTCAAACAAAGGAACTTTTTCCTATACGCAGCCCGGCAAACTTTGGCGATGTACTGTGTTCCTTAAAGTATCGTTGATGTTTTCGATACGCAAAAAAAATGCAATCAGTGTATCAGTAAAAAAGTTGATGCAAAGCATATGTCTACTAATTATTAATTTGTTATTAATTAATCTGAGTAACCTACTGCTGATTTCATTTAATTTAAAATAAAATCACAAAACATAAGATTTTAGATTATTTGGTGCAAATAACCCAGCAGCTTGCCGATTTCCTCCTGTGTCCACCTTTTGTTAGACCGCTTCCTTCTTAATTTTTTTGGTGTTCATTTCTCTGTAAATATATAGTCTCATAATACTTACTAATTTTTACATAAATATTAACTGACCAAATTTCAGTTTTTGTTTCGAATTTCACATTTCAATTTTGACAGAAGTGATTAGCTGTTTAAAATACAAACGCAATTTCGCACCTATGCTGTGGGTTTTCGATATCGGATTTTTTCAATAAAGTTCCATTTCCAAACCCATGTATTTTGTTTTTGTTTATGAGCACGGTGCAAATGAACTTTGCATATACGAAATATGCATATGCAAGACCGTTTGCACTGGATTCTGAATACCCTTAGTATTTTAACCGTATTACTACATTGTATATAGACGTTTTGGAAAACGCCCATGATTTCATCCATTGAAGAAATGAAGAATGAAACCCCAGGCAAGCCAGTTTTGAAAGCAAAATAGAATGGCACGCTCTATTGTACGCTTTGGCAAAGTCAGTGTAGATTGTGTCGACTTGGGTTCCATTCTGGAAGGGGGAAAACAGCCTTCAGCCAAAACCGCTAGAGTAGAAACAGTAGATCTGTCTCTTACGAAGCCATGCTGCTTCGGGCAAATTCAATTTCGGACAACAAATTTTAATTTGTCGTTAATGACAAATAGTAGACAAATTCAAATAGTTTTAAAACCGAGGAAACTTTAGAAATATGCATATAGTGCGACACAATACTTTTGTTGCCATTTTTGAAAATTGAAGTTATTGAGGAACTGTATTTTTTAAACCAAAATTAGTGAAAGCGCGTCCATATCTGTGTCGGTAGACACTTTGAGTGCGGCAATACCTCTTTCTATACAATCTGCTGTAATGCTGGTAGTTATTATTTAAAAGAAGAAATACTTTTGGAAGCCCTTATTGTATTTTCTGTAATATTTATTTTTCCAAGTTTTTAGAAGTTCCAGTTCTTTAGTAACTCACGCCAGGGTCGTAACCAGAACTTTATCGAAACCCTCACCAATTGAAGCAGATATTCAACAAACTACATCAAAGCACAAATAGCGCAATCAAATCATAGACACAGCATCAGCATTTGTTGTACTAACCCCCATCAAACATCAACACTCCACACCTCCCTGGAAAATCGAAAGAAGCTCAGCGACATTAGCCTAGCGCTCTTTAAAAAAGACAATACACCAAACTAAGCCTTTCGACAACAATTCATCAACAAGAAAACTACATTAACGGCCGACGGCTGGTCTATCTAACAAACGAGTCAAAAAAGTCAATACTACTGATCTGATATAGAACACCTAACCTTTCCTTACCTTTTGAATTTTTCCAAAGCCGTTGACTCTGTAAACCACACGATACTCTGCAGCAAGCTCGAGTTGAACTTTGATTTTTGTCACTTGGCGGTCCGTGTATTGTATAGTTACATCGATGGTAGGTCTCAACGAATTAGGGTGGAAAAAATGTTGTCTGAATTTAGTATTGGCTAAATGACTGCTGTATTTAGTGATCTGCCGATCTGTTCGCAATTCTCATCCTTTCTTTTCGTTTTGTACTTATGTTCCCCCAATTTGCGCTCCTCGGTTTCTGCCGTTTGTCTCGTTCAGAGTTTATAGCACCTACACTTTGTTTCAAAGCTATAAAGACACTAATTTTTTTCGTTATTTGGAGAAATTTTAGAATGTTTACTGAAAACAGTGATGTGGTTTTTATCCTATGAAGTCAACATAAAAAATAGCAGCAACAACTCTTTTGTGGTAACGGTACATTTTGAGGGAAAAATGTAAAGAAATGCTGTTTCAAGGCCATGCCATGCATTCAAAAGACTTAAACACCAGAGACGATTAGAACATGTTCAGAAGCATAATCTCTGCGTAAATTATCTTGCTACCACTTACATTATTAAAGATTGTACAAGCAACTTTACGTGCGTATACTGTCAGAAGGAGCACTCTAATTTTCTCAATCGGTCATAGATGACCACTTCTCAATACGTACGTCAATAGAAAAGGAAAGCCAACAAGTACAAGGAGGGTGTTTACGTTATGATCAAGACTTTCGACTCGCATGCAGACTTTTCTAGAAAATTAATATTAAAGTTCAAAGGCCCATATCGAATTGCAAATATTTTGCGAAACGACAGATGTTTGCTGGAAGATGTAGAAGGTTTTTAGCAGTCGCACACACCATACAAAGGTGTATGGGCGATAGGTAATATTCGCCCTTGGTTCACAAGATGCGAGAGGTTACATGATAATAGTTTTCCTTGTGATAGTACGAATTAACGTGTATAAAGATCAGGTGAGAGACCTGGAGATCGGTCAGGATGGCCGATTTGTTGTAGTAGTGTTAAGCTTAGCTGTAAGTGACACCTTGTATAAATATTAAAAGTAGTAGCGCTAAGCATAGCTGTAAGAGACACCTTGTATAAACAAACTAGCTTTGCCCCGCGGCTTTGCACGCGCGCTCATGTTTACCCCGATACAAATTCTAAACCCATTGTTAACCCCGTCAGTTTTTGATTAAAAAAACATGTGCCTTATTATCTTTGTTTTTAAGTGTTTTCAAACATTTTGAAATTAAAAGGCCCATTAATTTATGTGTTTTCACATTTACTCTAAACGAATTCTTAACCCTTGGTTTACCACGGCAGCTTTCGATTTTCAAAATAATTAAAAACACGTTTTAATTATTTTAATTATTTCCCGACTGAAGTGCTTTTACTATGTTTGAAGTCAAAAGGCCCAATAAATCTTGTTTCTCCATACAAACTGAGAACCTATTGTTGACCCGTTAGATTTTGATTTTCAAAAAAGTGAAAAACGCGTGTCAAATTATTTCTCACTAAGAGTACTCTCACCAAGTTTGCATACAAACTTTAACCCGTCGTTAAGCCCGCCCAAATTTAATATTCGGAAAAATGACACGTATCGAGTTATTTTAGATTTGAAGTACTTTCGTCAAGTTTGAAGTCAAAAGGCTTACAAAAAATCGTTTCTCCATACATACTTTTAACCCGTCGTTGATCCAGTTAGATTTCGATTTTAAAAATAATAAGAAACACGTGCCAAATTTTTGTATTTCAATTATTTTTGCAATTTTTAAAGTCAATAGGCCCATCGGTTCGTGTTTTTTGTTTCGGTGTATTTCCGTAAACAAACCCTAACCCATTGTTGGCCAAGTTAAATTTTGATATTCGAAAAATTATAAAATACGTGTGGAATTATTTTTGATTGAGAGTATTTTCAGCAATCAATATGTCTATTAAATCACGTTTCTTCCCACAAACTTAACACATATTTTGCCCCTTTAGACCCCGAATTTCAAAAAATTCCGTCTTAGCGGAAGTTCATTCTTCAAGAAGTATCTACAGTTCAAATTTCATGTTTGTAGCTTCAGCGGTTTGGGCTGGGCGATGATAAATCAATCAATCAATCAGTCAGTCAGGACAAACAGTCTATGTATATAAAAATGGAGGCGCCTCCTTGCCCAATGCTCACACCTTTCTTCTAGTCGAATTGTGCTACTAAGTGGAAAGTTCGTACGTAAAGTTTCATTGATGTGCGACTTACAGTACTGCGTACATTTTGGGTCATAAAAAATGTGCCACGCCCCTTGTCCAACGCCGATCAAATCTCATCAGTAGGATGACACATCTATGAAACGGTGGTACACCAACTTTCAATGCTGTGCTAAGGATTCCAAAGCTATTCCATATAAAAGAATTTAGTTCTACGGGCGGAGCCACGCCCCTTGTTAAATACCCGCCCCATTCCCTCTGCCGAAAGATATGACTAAATGGTAGGTTCATACCAAGTTTCATTGATGTGCGACTTATAGTTCTGCTGAAATGTTGGGTCGTAAAAAATGTGCCACGCCCATTGTCCAACGCCCATCAAATCTCACCAGTAGAATGACACATCTATAAAACGAGGGTACACAAAATGTCAATGCTGTGCGACTTACAATTCCGAAGCTATTCCATATTAAAAATTTAGTTGTATGGGCGGTGCCATGCCCCCTTGTGTAACAACCCTTCCCATTGCCTCTGCCGAAATATATAACTAAATAGTAAGTTCGTACCAAATTTAATTGTTGTATGACTTATGGTTCCAAAGTTATTGTCTAAAAATGTATGCTGTTGGTGCCACGCCCCGTTTTCCCGACTTTTCTTTTTTCCTAAACCTTTGCGTAGCAATTACGAACAACCCCGCCGAAGAAAGTATCCAATTGGGTCCAGTCGTTTTCAAGTTTTAAGCAGCCGAACGAATCAAGATTAATTTTTATATATATAGATATAGATAGCATAGCTTTAAACATTGAAGTGTAACAAAGCAAGTATTGAACTGTAAAAAATCAAACATTGAACTGTAACTATTGATGAGCAAAAGGGCGATTTTCAAATCACAGTGTGATTTGCGATTGTGATGTGAAAATCGCTGTGATTGAAAACTGTGATTTTGAATCACTGTGATTTTGAATCACAGTTTTATTGCAAGAACTTATCTATCGCACGCGGCAGCTCACGGACTTGTATGAATGCGAAAAAATGAACATTGGTTTTCCATTCAAATGTTAGCCGGAAGAAAGTGTCTAATATTAAGGAAGTTACACATCCAGTTCTAAGCAGTTTACGTCCAAAAAAATTTGACTTTATGACTTTATGTCGCTACGCTATATATGAGCAACTGTACATACAAATTTCATTTTGATGATGGGGTTGTAATTCGTGGTGGAAACGAAATAGGAATATCAGCTGTTTCTTGCTTGCGAAAATTTCCGCGACTGGAAGTTGGGCCATAGAATTTTCTTTTATATTAAAATCTGTGCCGGAAGCAGATTATATGTTATTTTTCAAACTTATGAGAAAAGGTAAAGAGGTTATCATCATTAAATGTTAGCCGTTGTTGCTTGTATTGTTACAATTCTGCATTCTTCCGACGGCTTTTCTCATACAATTTTCATGCTGCCAATGTGCAAAAGATATGCTGGATGGAGACATGCGTGCAAACGAAAAAGATATACATACATAGTCTCTCAAAGCGATATCCACCATTTGCGTGTAGTGGAAAAGGGAGCACAAGAAAACGTAATAAATGTTAGCAACATTGTCACAGAGCAGAGAAACGAGTGCTGAAATCGCTGTATGTGTAGGTGCGTTTCGTTTCTCATTTGCTCACAGCGATTTTCGTAAAACAATGATTTGGAAAACAGTGATTTACATAGGTTGTTACATAGGTTGTGTAACAACCCTTCCCATTGCCTCTGCCGAAATATATAACTAAATAGTAAGTTCGTACCAAATTTAATTGTTGTATGACTTATGGTTCCAAAGTTATTGTCTAAAAATGTATGCTGTTGGTGCCACGCCCCGTTTTCCCGACTTTTCTTTTTTCCTAAACCTTTGCGTAGCAATTACGAACAACCCCGCCGAAGAAAGTATCCAATTGGGTCCAGTCGTTTTCAAGTTTTAAGCAGCCGAACGAATCAAGATTAATTTTTATATATATAGATATAGATAGCATAGCTTTAAACATTGAAGTGTAACAAAGCAAGTATTGAACTGTAAAAAATCAAACATTGAACTGTAACTATTGATGAGCAAAAGGGCGATTTTCAAATCACAGTGTGATTTGCGATTGTGATGTGAAAATCGCTGTGATTGAAAACTGTGATTTTGAATCACAGTTTTATTGCAAGAACTTATCTATCGCACGCGGCAGCTCACGGACTTGTATGAATGCGAAAAAATGAACATTGGTTTTCCATTCAAATGTTAGCCGGAAGAAAGTGTCTAATATTAAGGAAGTTACACATCCAGTTCTAAGCAGTTTACGTCCAAAAAAATTTGACTTTATGACTTTATGTCGCTACGCTATATATGAGCAACTGTACATACAAATTTCATTTTGATGATGGGGTTGTAATTCGTGGTGGAAACGAAATAGGAATATCAGCTGTTTCTTGCTTGCGAAAATTTCCGCGACTGGAAGTTGGGCCATAGAATTTTTTTATATTAAAATCTGTGCCGGAAGCAGATTATATGTTATTTTTCAAACTTAAAAAACTTAAAATGAATTTTTTTTTCATAAAAAAAAAATTTTTTTTTTATGAGAAAAAGTAAAGAGGTTATCATCATTAAATGTTAGCCGTTGTTGCTTGTATTGTTACAATTCTGCATTCTTCCGACGGCTTTTCTCATACAATTTTCATGCTGCCAATGTGCAAAAGATATGCTGGATGGAGACATGCGTGCAAACGAAAAAGATATACATACATAGTCTCTCAAAGCGATATCCACCATTTGCGTGTAGTGGAAAAGGGAGCACTAGAAAACGTAATAAATGTTAGCAACATTGTCACAGAGCAGAGAAACGAGTGCTGAAATCGCTGTATGTGTAGGTGCGTTTCGTTTCTCATTTGTTCACAGCGATTTTTGTAAAACAATGATTTGGAAAACAGTGATTTACAATCGCTGTTTTCGTTGCCAGTCAATCACAGTGTGACACTGTGAATACAAAATCACAGTGCAAAAATCACCGGTTGCGATTTTTTACTCAACACTAACTGTAACTGTAAAGAAGCATTAATCATTAATAAAGTGACACTCGTCCAGGCCAGGGATGTAACGCAGGTCGCCTCCTCGTGGTGCATCCTGGGTTACGCTAAATGACCTGCCTGACCCCCCCCCCCACGATATACGTACCGTTTTGGCACGACCCTGTTTTCGTCTCCTGACCACTCTTGACTTCTTTTTGGACATTGTCGCCTTGGGCTGGTGGTCGTGGTATTCTGTTACCTGAGTACACTGGAGTGACACCCAGTGGAAATGGCTTTCAGGCTAATGCCACGACTGCCTCCGTCCCGTTAAAACCCTGGCAGGCCTCGTGGTACGTTCAATGCCCGTCGCCATTAAGTTGGCGGCGTAGGCGTCAGTTGAGTTTACTTATGACTTGCACTGGATCTGGCTCTGAGCGGCTGACCCCATAAGGGCAGCTGCCAACCCTTCGCATGGCCTCACTGCTTGCAAAGATAACCATGGGATCCTATAGTGACTACGCATTCGGGCGGCGATAGCGACCACGAGTGGGGACCCAACAGACATGAGTTCTTCAAAACCCTCAACCCAAACTGCGCCCAACCCACAGGGGACGAGCGCGCCTATCCTGAAAGGGAGGCGCACGACCGCCCCCCAGGGGACGCGCCCGCATATTCCACGTGTGGAGCGGAAACCCGCCACTGCTGCTAGGGCTCCTATAGCTAGGCAGCAGCAGGTTGGTTCACAGAATCCCTCTTCTTCGGGCAGCGCGACCGCTGCCAGGCAAAAACTGCCGGGCGGCCGTGTCCTGCCTCAAAAGCCCGTTGTTACTCAGGGCGGCCGGCCTTTGGTGAATGAACCGGTTCAGCCTGTCCCTGCAGCCCCTCGTAGCGCCGCCTCCACTTCAGGCGCTGGCTCTAAAGTCGCCCCCTCTACACGGGCCTACAGGACCAGGAAAACAGCCCACAAGGTCCTGCAGAGGCTAGAGAAGATCCCTCCGAGTGAACTCACGGAGAGGGACAAAGCCTCCTTAGAGTGGGCGAGGCGAAATATTACTACTAAAAACACCTCGCCTCAAGCCCTTGAGTTAGCCTCCAAGCGACAGAGGTTGCAGGAGCAGCAACAGCCTGCGCAAACGGCTCAGGCCTGTAAGAAACCGCGACTAGCGGCTCCGACATCTGGTCGGACCTTTAGCGAGATTGCCAAGGGCAGTCTGGTGATGGCTATCGTTGACGCCAACAATACGGAGGAGCTATCTCGGCTGAGAAATGGCGGACAGTCAGGTCGGCCCTACTGTCCGTCTACGATGACGTCCTTGCCGCGAATCCGGGTTTACCCCCCAAGTGCAGGGACGCAGGCTGGCACCAGGGCCACGTCAAGCTGATGGCTTGTGCCGACCAACGCTCTGCGGACCTGTTCCGCATGGCGGTTGGAAGGCTGGGCGAAGTGTGGCCTGGTGCCAGTCTGCGTGCGGTGCCCCGGGATGAAATCCCTAGCAGACCGCGCGCCAAAACCTGGTTTCCGGCAGCACCATCAGACCCGGCGGCCATCCTTCGCTATCTCCAGATAGGTAACCCTGAGCTCCCCACCCACAACTGGAAGGTGGTGTGGGTCAGCGAACCGCGGGGCTCTCTGAGGGAGGCCTTAGTCTTCCTAAACAAGGAATCCCTCCAGCCACTTGCTACTACCGGGGGCGTAGTTAGCTATGGTTTCGACTCCGTCACACTGCGGGTGTACCGAGGTGACCAGTCCTCCTCCTGCCAGCAGAACCTACCAGGTACAACACCGGGGCCTTCTGCTGTGCCCCCCGTCCGCGACTCCGTTTCCGAGGATGGTGCCGACAGCGTCGTCTCCGCCTCGGAACTAATCGGGGACTTCTTCGAGGGTCTTGAAGTGAGGACCGAAGGAGACCCCTAGGACGATAATATTTCGCTGTCCGACCTGGACGATATATTCACCGGGAAGGAGGACGGCGACATCACGGTGGTCGACGCTCCTAGAGATGGTGGGGATACTTCAGATTAATCTCCACCACTCTAAGGCGGCCTCGGCTGCCCTTCTCCTCCGTCTGTCATCTAGCAGGGAGGACTTTGTGCTCGTCCAAGAGCCATGGATCTTCGAGGATCGGGTTCGAGGGCTCAGCCTCAATGGATACAGAACTGTATCCCACCATGGCGCAGGTAAAATCAGGGCCTGCACCCTCGTAAAGGACTCTATTAATGTCTCTCTTCTCCCTAGGTTCTGCGACGGGGACTGCGTGGTCATAGCCGCTGAGCTGCAATACCAGGTCCACTGGATTGTGTCCAGTTATATGGCGCACGACCACGGGCCCACACCTCCTTACGGGCCACTGCGGGAGATTGTTGCAGCAGCCAACGCACGGGGCATTCCGCTGATCGTCGGGGCGGACGCTAACGCCCACCATGACACCTGGGGTAGCAGCGACCTAAACGAACGGGGTGAGTCGCTCTTTCAATTCATACTAGATAATAACCTAGGTATAGTAAATAGAGCGAGGGAACCGACGTTCCTTACCGCTACTCGGAGGGAGGTCCTGGACGTCACTCTGACCAATGCGCTCTCTGGGCACCTGGTCAGGGACTGGCGCGTTCTGGAGGAGTGCTCCTTCTCCGATCACCGGTACATCAGCTTCCGTCTGGACCTGAGTATACCGGCCAGGCCCCCCTTCCGCAACAAACGTAGGACGATTTGGGAGATTTTCTGTTCGATCCTATCTTCTAATCTTAACGCATCTCCTCCGCGTCTCTTGTGTCCAGGGGACATTGAGACCGCGGTGGCAACTCTTACCAATTCGCTTAGTCGTGCTTCATCTGCCGCTTGCAAGCCTAGGGTCCACCGGGGAAGACCAAAGCCACCCTGGTGGAACGCCACAATTGCTAGCTTGCGGCGCGCATGCAGGCGCTCTTTCAACGCGGCCAAGAGGTATAATACCTGGGACGCATACAGATCCGACCTTAGAGCTTTTAAGCACGAGGTCAAGAGGGCAAAGAGGGAATCATGGGAGTCCTTCTGCGGCGGTATCGAAAAAGTCTCGGACATCGGCCGTCTTCGCAGGATTCTCAGTAACTCTCCATCTATTCCCACCACCATCCAGAAGGCAAACGGTGTCTGGACGGAGTCCAGTGGGGAAACCCTGGAGGTGTTAGGAGACGTGCACTTTCCGGGGAGTACCCCCACCTCCGCTGAACCGGTAGTTCCGGAGAAACCACGTTCCTGGTCCTTAACGGACGTCCGCATCGATAGCACCATGGTCACGTGGGCCATTAACTCCTTCGAGCCTTATAAATCCCCGGGACCGGACGGCGTCATTCCAGCTGAGCTACAGCAAAGCGCGGAATTGACGGTGCCGGAATTGACGGAGGCAGTGGTTGAGCCTATCCTTCTCTATGGTGCTGTTGTCTGGTGGCCTGCGGCAGCCAGCCGAGTCAACCTGAAGCAGCTCGATAGAGTCAGGAGACTTGCTGCCACTCTCATAACTGGAGCCATTCGTTCTACGCCTAATAAGGCGCTTTTCGCTATCCTTAATTGGATCCCCTCAAGTCTTCTAGTTAGGCAGTCCGCCAAGATTGCCGCTGTACGGCTAAATGCCATATGCAGTTGGATACGAGCGGACCTGGGCCACACTAGAATACTAGGGTTGGACCTTCCAACCCCGACGAATATCGACTATATAATCCTTCCCCCTAGCTTTGAGCGTAAGTTCACTATAGGGATCCCCAGCAGGAGCGACTGGACGGAAGGCCGTCGCCCGCTGCCAAACGTTATCGGATGGGAGGGTTGGATGTGGGGTTTTCTGTGATCAATTAGGGGCCAGTATTACTGCTCGTCTCCCTGACCACTGTAGCGTCTTCCAAGCGGAGACCATGGCTATACTGCTAGCAGTGGGTCGGTTGCAATCGCAACCCTCTCTTCCCTCGGCTATATGTATTTTCTCAGATAGCCAGGCAGCAATAAAATCTTTGATAGGTACATATACCTCTTCTAAACTGGTTGCAGAGTGCAGAGCAGCTCTGAATGACATAGCGGAGCATGCCAGGGTTCACCTGAGTTGGGTCCCGGGGCATAGCGGAATCGCTGGCAACTGTGTGGCAGACGAGTTGGCCAGAAAAGGCACTCTGCTTCCAGCTCCTACTACGCTGTGTAGCACCCCCCTTGCGACCGTCAAATTGATGGTCAGGCAGGCCTATTCCCGCCTGGCTAACCGACTCTGGGCGGAGGAGAACCTATGTAGGATCTCCAAAGTAACCTGGCCGTCGCTTAACCAAGGCAGAACACGCGAATTACTCCGACTAAATCGGAATTCCATTTATTCCACAGTTTCTGTGCTAACGGGTCACTGGACGATCGGCGCACACGCCAGGAGACTCGGTCTTCCCTTTAATGACTTCTGCCGCAGTTGTGATGATGCGAGCGAGGAGGAGAGCGTCGAGCACCTGATGTGCCACTGCCCAGCACTAGCGAGGAGACGTCTCCGGGTGCTGGGTGCGCCGTTCTTCAGCAGCTTGGCCGACCTTACAGGACCCAGCATCGGCCGCATCGCCCGATTCATTGTGGAATCGGGATGGCTCCTGCCTAACACCCGGGGGGGTGTGCAAGACTGAAGGGCAGCCACGTCCTTCACGTGGTACCACAACGGGCCGCAACGTGGCCTACGTGAGCTCTTTAAGCTGCCACCCTAACCTAACCTAACCTATCATCATTAACTGTTAGCCGTTGTTGCTTGTATTGTTACATTTCTGCATTCTTCCGACGGCTTTTCTCATACAATTTTCATGCTGCCAATGTGCAAAAGATTTGCTGGATGGAGACATGCGTGCAAACGAAAAAGATATACATACATAGTCTCTCAAAGCGATATCCACCATTTGCGTGTAGTGGAAAAGGGAGCACTAGAAAACGTAATAAATGTTAGCAGCATTGTCACAGAGCAGAGAAACGAGTGCTGAAATCGCTGTATGTGTAGGTGCGTTTCGCTTCTCATTTGTTCACAGCGATTTTTGTAAAACAATGATTTGGAAAACAGTGATTTACAATCGCTGTTTTCGTTGCCAGTCAATCACAGTGTGACACTGTGAATACAAAATCACAGTGAAAAAATCACCGGTTGCGTTTTTTTACTCAACACTAACTGTAACTGTAAAGAAGCATTAATCATTAATAAAGTGACACTCGTCCAGGCCGGAATATTCGAAATATTTTTTTTCTAGGTTGGTATGACTGTCAGTGACATCTGTGCCAAATGTCACATCAAAAAAATCATTAGTGCTTAGTATACGCTTGTCTTTCTGAAGTACAAAAAGTACATTCGGCGATTTTTACAATGAGTGAAATTATTCAACAAAGAAGTTCCATTAAATTTTGTGTGCGGAATCACATTTCTGGTGCCGAAACGTTCAATAGCGAAGCTATTCGTAAAAAGAGGCTGGTATTATGGGCCGACAACTCTTGGTTTTTGCACCACGATAATGCACTGTTGCATACTGCATTGATGCTTCGTGAGTTTTTCGCCAAAAATGCAACCAATATCGTTCCACAACCACCGTATTCGCCTGATTTAGCTCCGTGTGACTGTCTGACTGGCTGTTCAGTAAACTCAACAATTGTGAAACATTTGTGAATAAAGTAACTACTAGTGGTGAACTGCCTAAAAGATTTTTAGTGTGTTTTATTTTTAGCGCACAATCAAGAGAAACGACCCACCGACCTAATGAAGCTTAGTAACTCACGGGGTTTAGGTGCCTGATGTTCTCTTTTGTAAGCCAGAATTGGCCCAGGTAGCGCATCCTGCAACGACATGCCGCATCGCAGTGTAATATAATCTGTTCGGTAGTCTCCTCTGCTGTTCCGCAGAGTCTACAGACGCTAAACTGTTCTAGCCCGATTGTATGCATATGATTTCTCAGTCTACAGTGCTCACGAGGTAAACGTTTGTTAGAAGTTTATGCAAATAAACATATGCTATTAGACACAGCAGTGGCACGCTCATTAGCACACCTTACCAATAGTAGCAAAAACATTATAAAACACAAGGTAGAAAATATTGATAAGAAACAATAATAATTTCATTTATTAAAATAAGCGTTTCATTGATATTATTTCGTATACACTTGCGGCTTTTATAACTCTGACATAGCCAGAGAATGTTTACCAAAAGGCGCTAACAGTTCTGGTCGCAATGTTTATGCCATATTGTGACACGCTGCCGCTGTGCAAAGCACTGAAATGCTTTTACTTGGCATGCTTTTAGGGGTATACTTTTAAGGGCATGATAATTTCGCTAGAACATTCGCAAAGATGACTCGCGATGATACTGGACATTTTGAGACCAATTAGAATGTGCGAGAATGATCTGTGCTACAAGCAAACAAGTATAAAAGGCAGTCGGGTACAGCGCAGAGGGAAGAGTTTGGTTTTAGCAAGCAAAGGTTCAACACGTGTCAGTGCAATAAGTAATAAGGGTAGAGACAGTAAGAGTGAAATTGTAAATAAAGCGTTTACGAATTGTAGTGGTTTTATTTTGAAACACAATCCAGGGAGACGAATACACCTGCAGAACTAATTTTCGTAACAATATTAATGCCACAATAATGTAGCAGGTGAGTAGGGCGTAGGGTAAGCATAAGTTATAGTAGGCATCATTGTAATTAGCTATAAGTCTGGCAAACCCATGTTAGCTTTAAGATGGAACACGAATGTAATAGCTATAAGTCTGGCAACCCCATGTTATCTTTAAGATGGAACACGAATGTAATAGAAGAGAAATAAAATGGCAGATCAAGTGCAGCAACCAAAGGAAGAGGACGTGTTTCGGTTTTGGCTACTACAGTTTTCAGAAGTGGGATACATTTCCCAAACTCGGGAAAACCACGTGAAGCGGAAAGTACGGAAGTAATTTTTTACCACCAAGTGAAATTGGAATTTCAAGGAATCAAAACACAAAAGCGTTGTGATTGAAGTTCCGAAGACAAAGAGAATTTCGCATGTACGTACATACGCGTACGTGCGCACGCCCAGTCGACAGTAAAGGCCACAGCGGTCGAGATTTGGAAAATAAACGAAGGCGCAGGTTTATGCTGTTGAATTGAAGCTGTTGAGCGAATATTTGGCATTCAAGGTCAGCAGGAATAACAGTTAGTCGCCAAGTCGGCCAGTTGTAACGGGAGACCAAGCCGGACAGTCATAACGAGAAAGAAAACAACGACAAAGAGTGTACAGTTTGCAAGGTCAGAAAATAGTCAGGATTCAAAGTGAGTGTACAAAAGAAATAAGAAAGAGTGACAAAAGAAGTACCAAAAGAGAAAGATAGTTAAATACAAGTATGGAGAGTCCGATTAGTGAGGACGACTTTACCGCACGACAACTGCGTGCTTGGTTGTCTAAGTTAAATATGCCGGTGAGCGGTACGAAGGCGGTGTTAACAGCACGTTTGAATAACGTCGCACCGAAAGACAGAGGCGAGTGTCCAGCGGACAGCGACGAAAAGTGAAGCAACGGAACGGACGGCGGCGAAGGGGAAGACAACGAAGTAAGCAATAAGGCAAATGCTCGAGAGTTCGAGGCCATAAGGAAAGAGTTGGAGCTGATTAAAAGAGAAAAGGAGCTGCTGGCTAAGGAGAATGAAATGCTCAAAGAAGGGGTGAATAAACAAAAAGTAACTAGAGATACTGTTGGAGAACATGTTGCGAAGCCAATCGATGTTGCAGATACATGCCTCCGAGATAACATGTCACTAAACATGCTGAAAGATTTCATAAGTGAATTCGACGGCACTGGCAACACCGAAATTTGGGTCACTCAGTTAAAAAATATTGCAACGGCATACGAATTGAGTTACACCATGGTACGAGCATTGTTCGTAACTAAACTCAAAGGCAAAGCGCAAGCATGGCTATACGCGATGCCAAACTTTATAATGACGGACATCAACCTATTGGTCGAACAAATGGCAGAATTCTTCAACATGAAAGAAAATAAAATGACGTTGAGACGCAAATTTGAAGCCAGGAAGTGGCAGTACGGCGAAAGTTTCGCCCAGTTTTGTAGTGCAAAGGCGATCCTCGCAACCAGCCTCCAAATGGAAGAAGAGGAGTTGGTGGAGTACATTGTCGATGGGATCCCGGATCCACAACTAAGGCTGCAGGCCAACATACATTGTTTCACCACGAAGGCTCAATTGCTAAAGGCGTACGCGAAAGTAGAACTAAAGCGGAGAGCTGAAAACCAAGGAAAGAATGTGACAACAAAATCCGACGGTAAGGTCGACAGTCAGATTCGCTGCTTCAATTGCAACTCGTTCGGACATTACGCTGCTGGTTGTCGCAAGCCGAAGAGGGAGATGAGAGCCTGCTACGGGTGCTGTAGCCTCGAACACCAGGTAGCTGCTTGCCCGATGAGGTCGGGGAAACGTATGCAACACGTCGACGCCCTTAGCAGAAGCACCAATATATTAATCCTAGAAACAAATACATTCGAAGAAAACCTTCTAATTTGCCAAAATAGAGACCAAAAGGTAGAAAAGCTTAAGCAGGCGTTAGAAAAGTCAGAACACAAACTGTACGAGTTAAGAAATGGAGTTCTATATAGGAAAGTAGGAAGCGGCGGAGTGCTGGGACAAAATTCTGGGAGACGTAGAGTACGCATTAAATAATACTATTCACAGGACAATTAGTCAACACCCGAGTAAAATGTTATTTGGTATTAGACAGAGAGGAAAGGTAATAGACGAGTTAAAAGAAAACTTAGTAGAAGACGAACAAGGTATCCAAAAGAGAGACCTACAAAAAATAAGACCAAGTGCACGACAACACGAAGAAGAAGCACAAAAATATGATATAATGAAGCTTATGTAAATAAAAAACGCAAAAGACCGATTAAATTTTCGAAAGGAGACTACGTTATGATAAAAAATTTTGACTCACACACGGGCAGACCTAAAAAGTGCATCCCTAAGTTCAAGGGACCCTACAAAGTTTCGAAAGTTTTAAAGAATGATAGATATGTCTTGGACGACGTCAAAGGGTTTCAACAGTCTCAGATACCGTACATAGGAGTATGGGCAATAGGAAACATTCGGCCCTGGTTCAACGGTCGAAAGAATAAACCAACTACCCGCGAGGTCAGGGGACCTCAGGGTCAGGATGGCCGAGTTGTAGCAGGTGAGAAGGGCGTAGGGTAAACATAAGTTATAGTAGGTATCATTGTAATTAGCTATAAGTCTGGCAAACCCATGTTAGCTTTAAGATGGAACACGAATGTAATAGCTATAAGTCTGGCAACCCCATGTAATAGAAGAGAAATAAAATGGCAGATCAAGTGCAGCAACCAAAGGAAGAGGACGTGTTTCGGTTTTGGCTACTACAATAATAAAATTATTCTACACAATTCTACAACAATCTACTAATTCTACTACAATTATAAAATATAAAATTATTCGAAGAATACTTTTTACGAAGCGCGGGCGTGCTTATTGAAATGCCAACCGCAATGCTCCTATCTTAAAAACAATGTCTCAAAATGCGTACCAACAAAAATTAAATTGAATGATTTATTGATGATATTGAAATTCTAAATCAGTCAATAGATCGACTGATTTAGAATTTCAATAAACAAATTTCCAGCAAACAATTAAAAATTTGTTTGAAAAAAAACATTGCACGATGTAAACTTCTACTTCTTTTGATCGGTAAAAATGTGTGCTATTTAGCATGCCAACGCTGTAGTAACCAAAAGTGAGTGCAGGTAAAAAAACCATAAAATTCATGCGTAGTATGCGTTGTACGCATTGCGTACAAAGCCATCTTGCTAGTATTCTATAAAGTACAAAACAATAAATCGGAGTCATTGTATGACCCGAAGGTAACAGAAGGGTTAAAAATATCTCTTAAAACGTTATGCACAATTGTCATTTAAAAATTTGCAGATAGATTCGTCTGATGTTAAAGTTTTATTCCCGATCTCGAAAAAAAAACAAGGCGACGATAATTTGGGGACCATGGCAAGACATAAATTTTTTCAGACGACCAAACGCGCAGGGGATACCCCTATAAATGCGAGGCATTGCGCTGGTTCAGGAAGGACATATAGGTTATGAAAAAGGATGTTGGATGACGAATTTATGGACTCTTGCCTTGAACATATCGAGATCATAAGTGCTGGGGAAAAGACCATTCCACAATCGCACTGTAGGTGCCAGAAACGAACTTTCTCTGTAGTGCATAGTGCGCTGGAACATTGTTTCAACGTGGAATGCATGTGCGCCAGTGCTCAAACGAGTTGCCCGGGGGAATACCCGGAGCGATGGCTGCAAGCTGCTCATCTCCACTGAGCAATTACCTAAAAAGTAACGGTAACATAACACCACACATGCCACGTTTCGACGATGTTCCAAGAAGTTTATAGAGCTGGATGCCCTACTGTCCCCTATAAGCTTAATTGCACGGTTTTGCGCCTGGTCCAGGAGCGCCAAATAAGTTTTTGAAGCCCCCGCCCATAGGTGCGAGTTAAACTCCATTTTAGGTCGGATATAGATGGTGTATGTAAATAATGCGGAGATCGGACGGAGTGAAATATATTTTGCACCGCTTTAGGAAGCCGAGGCACTTGGCTGCTTCTTTTGACACGTAAAAAATATGATCATTCCAACGAAGATCGTTCTTAATAGACATGCCCAGAACATCAAGAGCTGCCGATTCCGCAATTCTTACCCTAACCATAACCAGGGATGTGTGGAGACTCGTTTGTGGGGTAAAAGGTTACATTGGGTCTTGCGAGGATTAAAATCGGCCTTGTTCGCTTGAGCCCACTTGAAGATTGTTTGTAAGTCGCTGTTGAGTGTGTTACTCATACGGAGTCGTTTTCTTTCGATGGGGCGCTTTGTGAAGGAGTATGAATGACAAATGGTGCTGTCATCCGCAAACGAGTAGATAGGACAACAGGTGGTTGATAAAGATAAGGTAAAGGGTTGGAGAAAAGACCGAACCCTGCGGCACTCCCGCAAGAACACTACGGTTCCATTTCTCGGTGAGGACCGCTACAAGGTCTCCCGTCGTTCGCTGTCTTCGAAAGATATATTGGCGGTCACTTAGCAGTCTATTGTGCTCCAGATAGTTCACAAGCTTAAAGTTTACAATGCTACCCATTGCTTTGGAAAGCACCGAACAAATTGCTATGGGTCGGTACTTCGCCGGAGTCTTGCCCTTTTGGGAACTGGTTGAACATTTGCTACTTTCCAACATGTCGAAAATACACCTGTAGTGTATGACATGTTGAAAACAGGGACCGGAAACAAAAGTTATTTATGAAGACTACATTTGAAAAAACTTATTATGAAGGAAAGGTCATACAACTAAATGAAATATACCAATACATTTCTTTTCGCACCGAGAATCAAACTTGGCAATAAACTTTTGATCTAAGTTTTATGGAAAAATTAAAAAATAAGAATTATTTTTTATTTATATTTAAAAAATCCTTTAATATATATTATATAAATATATATTTTATATATTATACATATATAATATATATGTTATATTATATATATATAGTCCAGAAATAACAGTATTCAGTCAGTGACTTTTATTTTTTGAGTCGCAATATAAAAGTCATTTTCATTAATTCATGCAAAAGTTATAATAATAAAATATGAATAAAAAATAAGTTATTTGTTGAGTTATTAAATAAAAATAAAAAAATAACTCTTAAACATTGATTTTTATAATAAAACTTATAACTGTTGCGGTCCCTGGTTGAAAAGTTTGCGTAATGGACAAGCCAGTGAGGTAGCGCACCTTTTCAAAACAAGGGATGGAATGCCATCCGGCCCTGAAGCCTTATTTACATCAAGATTTGCAAGCACTCGTTTAACTACCCGTGTGCGAAAAGAAGCATTTCTGGCATGGTGCGAGAAACGTTATCGACTACGGATAGTAGTTGATCGCTAGGGGGCAAAGAAGAATTCTCTGCGAAAATTTTAGCCTTTGTCAACCTAGTGATGATTTGATAATTGTTTTTTTTTCCTGAGGGTAGGCAGGAAGGCTAGAAGCCTTCCATAGCACTCAGTCCATTTTGAACCATTGTACTATACCCATGGAGAATAGGGAAAGAGAGGAGAGTGATATCTCATATTTCGCCCGTTTTGAAATGTGTATGCAACACTGTTTTTTCCAACATATATTACAGCACACATTTCAAGCGGATGAGGAAAGGGAGGGGACCTACAGTTAACGCCGAATCCGAACGGTGATTGGCAGTTTTTTTCACACTTGGAGGTTTTGCCATTGCCTGCCAAGAGCGCACTTTTGCGATTCTTGTAATTCTCATCTGCTTCATGTGGATAGCGATAGAAGTAGATAAACGTTTCACCAGCCCGAGCTAGGAATCGAACCTAGGGCCTCGGTATGAGAAGCCAGCGCGCTACCCGCTGGGCTATCGAGACCGACAAATCAATGATCATTGTTAAGGAGAGTTGGAATTGAAAATGTTTGTCTTAAAGAATGACCAAAAGTTCTTACTACCACGTTTGCATTGAAGAACTTTTATCCTCTGGCGCTGTTCGTGTAAAAACTTTTGGCGCCTTAGGCCGCAAACATAGTGGAGCGGCGAGCAAAGCGAAGAGCAAAGCGGCGAGCAAAGCGACTAAAACAAATACACCCATACCTCGCTTTGCGTCGTTTCGTTTTGCGTTGTTTCGAAGTTGCGTCGCTGCTGAATTAGTACTAACTTTCACTGTGCGTCGTTAGATTTTCGAAGTTGCGTTGTTTTGGGTTCGAGTCTTTAATTGTTTTTTTTTTAATTTTCTTTGTTTTTTCTAAAAGATGGCACGACTTTTGTTTCTAATTGCGCCATGCCATCAAAACTAGGGGATTCCCTTTCTAACTGAAAATCAACGCAAACATTGGACCAATTTTTTGTGAAAGAAAGCCGACTTACGACAACAGCCACTATGGACTCATTAGACAGTGATTAATTTTTATTTTGTTTTTATAAATTAATTGAATATTTTATTTTGTTTTAATTGAATTTCTTTTTTTTGTTTTTTTATGTATGTAATAAAATTTTATATTATTTTTGTTTTTTAAATGTTTACTTTGTTTAATTTTCTTTTTAAAAAGTTGTATTTTCGTAACCCTGGAACCTATCTTCGATCTTTACATAGTTTGCTATAGAAAATCATAATTCACTTTGCGTCGTTTCAGTTTGCGTCGTGTTTTTTTGGAACGTAACCACGACGCAAAGTGAGGTATGGGTGTACACGCTTTTGACGCAAAGCGCACATAGTGACGAGAAAAGCGAAAAGCGTGTATTTGTTTTCGTCGCTTTGCTCTTCGCTTTGCTCGCCGCTCCACTATGTTTGCGGCCTTAGGATGGCATTGCATCGATTTCTAGCCTGCTTACGCAACTGTTCAGTGGCGGCATTATTATTTGCCTGCCATGCTCTGAAAGCTTTCTCTTGGGACCTGATAGCAAGTCTGCATTTCTCATTAAACCAGAGATTGCCCTTAAATTTAATGCAAATTTTCTTTTTAAGGACAGAGGACCTCATTCTTAGGAATATTATTTCTTCAACCATTTTGGCTGCGGTATTTATGTTTCTATCTAGAAAATACAATATCCAATTAAAGTGGGCGAAAAATTCATTAAGTCCACTCCAGCTAGCTTTATCATACATCCACATTAGGCGCATTATGCTGGAAATATGCGTAGCAAGAAAAAAAATCGAATTTCGAGTGTACCTTGTGATCAAATAAGAACGGGAATTTAAAAACAAAACGCAAAATTTGAATTTTTAATAAATTTCTTTATTATCCCATTCACAATACTCTCCTCTTGCGTCAATACATGTATGGCTACGTTTGATCCAATTTTCCATACATTTTTTAAAGGCCGCCAAAAGTATGGCCTTCAGCTCACGCAGCGAATTCTCTTTTATGGCCTCTATGGTCTCAAAACGCGTTCCCCGCAATGGCAATTTGAGTTGGAGAAATAGAAAAAAGTCACACGGGGCCATGTCCGGACTGTATGGTGCGTGGCTGATGACATTGGTCGAATTATTGGCCAAAAATTCCGAAATAATCAAGGCGGTATGAGATGGCGCATTATCGTGGTGTAAAATCCATGAATCGGGCCTTTTTTATTAATGGCTTCACGCAAACGACGCATAACGCCTAAATAGTATTCTTTATTGACAGTTTGGCCCTCCGGAAGGAATTCGTAGTGCACCACACCACGAATATCGAAGAAAACCGTCAGCAAAACTTTGAATTTGGACCGACTTTGGCGCTCTCTCTTCGGTTTTGGCTCATTTTCGAAGCACCATTCGGGCGATTGTTGTTTCCCCATGTTTCGTCACCAGCAATGATGCGTTCGATGAATTTTGAGTCGCTGTCTGCGTTGAAAATCATCTCTTTGGCCACATCAACACGACGCTGTTTTTGAATGAAATTCAGCTTTTTTGGCACCAGCCGAAAAGCGACGCGTTTCATGCCCAAAATATCAGTTAAAATGTGTTCGGTTGATCCGAATGAGATGCTCAAAAACACAGCAGTCTCTCTAATCGATACACAACGATTTTCCAACACGATTTGCTTCACCGATTTGATTTTTTCTTCGGTAACAGACGTTGATGGCCGTCCAGGGATCTCATCGTGCTCTAGGCTCTCTCGGCCGCCTTTGAACCATTTATACCATTCGTATACTCGTGTTTCCGACATACACGCTTCACCATACGCCTTTTGTAACATATTCAACGAATCGGCACACGAAATTTCATTTTTAACACAAAATTTTAGGCACGCGCATTGTTCTAATTTTTTATCCACACACCAATTTTTCGTATAGACGCCAATCGAGTACTAATCTTACGATATGCGTCAAAATTTGACAGAACACCAATAAAAGTATTGCCAACGTTAAGAAAATAAAAATTTACCGATTGGATAAGCGCCGCAATTCAAAATTCCCGTTTTTGATCATAAGGTACCTAGCCCGTGAAATTTGAATATGTAACTGTTTCTAAAAATATCTTTATCTTTACACATTCGCCTTGCTGTTCTCCAAGCACGTTTGTTCCCACATGAGCATTCTACGTTTACATATTTCCATAATCTTCGATACGACTTACATTTTCAAGTTGCTTTAGGAAGCTTCTATCGAATATCCCGTGGCATGTGACACTAATATGCTGTTTAACGCATTTTTGGACCAACGACGTCAACGTTTGACCTGCAATGCCATCCAATAATCCCATTTGCTGAAGCTCTTTATTGCTTCGATTTATTAGATCATCCAAAGATAAGCAACAGCACTTGTCTGTAGATTGGTTGCAGCCATTGCATAGTGCACCTTTGGTTATTGTATCAATACCTGAAACTTAAAGCAATATATCACCAAAGTAAAAAAATTCGAGGCTTAAGTGCAGAATAGCGTACCCTCGTGAAAAAAATTAATAAGTATGCTTATACAAAGAAGTTTGGCTCCTGAGTCTAACAAACTAAAAATTTTGCCTAGGAAACGCCTACATTACGCCTACGCCTATTATTCTCAATTATGTCATATAGCACAAAATAATAATTTAAAAATGTATTTATTAGTATTTGTTTTATGAGTTATTCTTGTATTTAGTTTTTTTCTGTTATTTTATTCAAATAGCACGTGGCACGAGGTCAAAGTTCAAAACTTTTATCAAAATAACTCAGTCAATTTGCAATCGATTTATACAATATATATCAAACGAAAGGTCTTCTTCATACCTTTATTTTGATGTACCACATTATATACTTTATATGTACATATGAGTAAAAAATTATAAACAAAAAATTTTTTTTTCATATAAAATTTACAAAGCCCGATTTTTTCTTGTTTTTGTTTTTATATTTAAATTGAGTTAAAAGATTCTGTTTGCAATATTGAAATGGCGCTTATGAGGGTTAATGCTTAGGCGCTTTCTTTTGCAATCATAAGATTTGAATACAAAAGTACTGTAAGCACTTTACTGAACCTGATGCCTTAGTTACTCCCATGAGGGTTATTTTTCTATTTTTATTTTTTTTTTAATACAATTGAAGGCTTGTGGTGTCACGCAAAATATTCAATGCCACAATACCATAAAAGCAAAAAAGGTTTTAATGGCTATTTGGCGAAATTTAAGCTTTCAAAATAATGTAAAGCTAGAAATCTAGATCTTTTCACATCTTTTTTAATATGGCAGGTACTTTGTACAACCCCCTTCAGCCTTCATTGCCTGAAAATGATGACGAAGGGGATTATGAAATTTTTTTGCACGAAGAGTCGACTCAAAAAAAAGTAAAGCACGCATTGAAAAAAAAATAGAAATATTTTTATATTTCATTGAAATGAGAATTCTATGTTTTACGATGTTTTTCGAGAAAAAAAATCGGGTTTTGTAAATTTTATATAAAAAAAATATTGTTGGCTTATAATTTTTTTACTCGTACATATAAAGTATATAATGTGGTACATCAGAATAAAGGTATGAAAAAGACCTTTCGTTTGATACCCATATCGTATAAATCGATTGAAAATTGACTGAGCTATTTTGATACAAGTTTTGAACTTTGACCTCGTGCCACGCCTTTTGTAGGCTTTTCCCAGGCAAAATTTTTAGTTTGTTACATTCACAAAAAACAAGCTCTTCACAGCCAAATTTTCAATTTTTTTTCACGAGGGTACGCTATTCTGCACTTGTTCCAAATTCGATTCATTACCTACCAATACAAGAACTCGTTTTTGTGTGCATTTGCATATAAGTTTTGAAGGAAACGTAGTAAAAAGCATAAACTACATTGTTAAATTGCGTAGGTAGCTGCCCAAGTAAAACTTCGCGTAAGGCCCTTTTTAACTCGCATATTGAATGCAATTGTTTTTGCGTTGCCGCTTTCAATCGCTCTACTATAGTTGATAGTGCACAGAAATTTATCTGCAAATCCTCTACAGCTGTGGCAAAGTGTTGGCATATTTTATTTTGCAAATCCATAAATTCGCGAGAGTGAACATGCAAATCTTTAGCAGAAAGTAAGTGTAAGCTTTCTGAATCAAAATGTGACCAGAAATGTGGAGCTACTTGAAGTCTCAGAACTTTATATATCTCCGACCACACGATTTCGCAGAAACATTCCGATATACCAAGAAAATCCAATTCATCATTCACGTTTGTGGTTGTAAGTTCAACTTCGGCTCCCTTGAACTAGAGAATTGCTGTTAATTTTTACATATTACACAGAATTTACTCACATCTTCAGATAGAATGGGGAAAGCAGTTGCTATATTCGACCACAAGCGTTTAATATCAATCATATTTGTAAACTAAACCGTTCGCTTCTATATAAACTTTTTACGAAATGTGGCCAAAGTTGCCAGAAAATGTATTTTACCACAATACGTTCCACCAACAACATTACCCAAACAGCGTTGCCACTAGAAAAAACAATTTATAACCAGTAACAAAAATAAAAATAACCAATATGTAACAAAAATAACCAAAATGTTTATTCGACATAAACAAAATAAATAACTCATACATAAATTTCAAGATTTAAGGAATATTTAAAAGGCTTTTGGCACATATGTACCTTATGATCAAAAAAGAACGGGAATTAAAAAAACCCCAAAATTTCAATTTTAACAAATTTCTCTACTATCCCCTTCAAAATACTCTCCTCCTGCGTCAATACATGTATGCCAACGTTTGATCCAATTTTCCATACATTTTTTATAGGCCGCCAAAGGTATGATCAGCTCACGCAGCGAATTCTCTTTTATGGCCTTTGTGGTCTCAAAACGCGTACCCCGCAATGGCAATTTGAGTTTGGGAAAAAGAAAAAAGTCACCGATTTGATTTTTTTCTTCGGAAACAAGCGTTGATGGCCATCCAGGCTCGTGTTTTCGACATACACACTTCACCATATGCCTTTTGTAACATTTTCAACGAATTGGCACACCAAATTTCATTTTTAACACAAAATTTTAGGCATACGCGTTGTTCTAATTTTTCATCCATTATAAAAATCGCCACACAACTATTTTTCGACTTCTTCGTATAGACGCCAATCGAATACTAATCTTACGATATGCGTCAAAATTTGACAAAACCCCAAAAAAAATATTGCCAACGTTGAGAAAATAAAAATTTACCGATTGGATAAGCGCGGCAACTCAAAATGCAAGTTCCTTTTTGATCATAAGTTATGTATGTGAGAAGTAAAAATTTCAGTGAGCTGCAAAAATAGACAGGTGATATTATTTTATTTAGTTGTCAACGTCCGCGAACATGTTGTTGACTCTTTTTAAACCATAGTTATCGATTTAAACAATGTTGCTTGCTTTTTTACGAGAAACAGCAGTGGCTATAAGTTGAGTTTAAAAAAATAAAAATAACCATTTTTGGTTAGAAATAACCAAAACGGCAACGCTGTACCCAAACGATATAAACAAGGCAGTACCACCATGTTTGATCCCATTAGGTTATTTTTTAGAATATTGCATGCTGATACAAATGTATCATCTAGCACAATATTATTGGGAGTGGCAATAATATTGATATCGATTGATGGTAGCAACTCATAGCCACTGTTTCTCGTAAAAAAGTAAGGAACATTGTTTAACTCGATAACTATGTTTTAACAAGAGTCAACAACACGTTCGCGGACGTTGACAACTAATTAAAAATAATATCGCCTGTCTAAATTTGCAGCTCACTGAAATATTTACTTCACACATACATAACTTATGATCAAAAAGGAACTTGCATTTTGAGTTGCCGCGCTTATCCAATCGGTAAATTTTTATTTTCTCAACGTTGGCAATATTTTTTTTGGGGTTTTGTCAAATTTTGACGCATATCGTAAGATTAGTATTCGATTGGCGTCGATACGAAGAAGTCGAAAAATTGTTGTGTGGCGATGAAAAATTAGACCAACGCGCGTGCCTAAAATTTGGTGTTAAAAATTAACTTTCGTGTGCCGATTCGCTGAAAATGTAACAAAAGGCGTATGGTGAAGCGTGTATGTCGAAAACACGAGCATACGAATGGTATAAACGGTTCAAAGGCGGCCGAGAGAGCCTAAAGCACGATTAGATCCCTGGACGGCCATCAACGCCTGTTACCGAAGAAAAAATCAAATCGGCGAAGCAAATCGTGTTGGAAAATCGTTGTGTATCGATTAGAGAGATTGCTGTGTTGTTGAGCATCTCATTTGGATCAGCCGAACACATTTTAACTGATATTTTGGGCATGAATCGCGTCGCTTCTCGGCTGCTGCCAAAAAAGCTGAATTTCATTCAAAAGCGGCCTTTATTATTTCGGAATTTTTGGCCAAAAATTTTATCAATGTCATCAGCAGTCTAGACATGGCCCCGTGTGACTTTTTTCTTTTTCCCAATTTCAAATTGCCATTGCAGGGTACGCGTTTTGAGACCATAGAGGCCATAAAAGAGAATTCGGTGTGTGAGCTGATCATACCTTTGCACATTAGGTCAAATGACCACTTTTGCTGTGCGAAATTAATAACGGCTAAAATATTGTATTATTTGAAGCCAAAATCGTAGCAAAAGCAAAAGGAGGTATAATATTGCTACGATAAGGCACTCTGTGCTGTGCCGTACTCTACTATGCCTGAATGCTTTTCCAAGCATACTTTTAGGCATGCACTTTGGAGTACGGCCAGTTGGCTGTTATTCCGATATGGCGAGGATGGTTCGCGAAAGGTGATGAGCTGTGCTAGAACAGTCGAGATAGAAAGTACAACTGGAATGTGGGGCATTCCACGCGAAGCGGACAGGTAAAAAAACTCGATGTTTCCGATTTCTGTTGGCATGCAGTACTTCAAAGCCGATTATGGAGTCATAAAATTATATATTAAAATAATTAAACCACTGGATTTCTTACTTCATTTACTGGGCTTTTTAATTGTATTTTTGGAAAAGAAAAAACATTTTTTTTCGTAATAAAAAAACCAATTAATTTTTTTTCCTTGATTTTCACTAAGTTAGACCCCCCCTTGGGATGCAATGCAGGTCGCCTCCTCGTGGTGCATCCTGGGTTACGCTAAATGACCTGCCTGACCCCCCCCACGATATACGTATCGTTTTGGCACGACCCTGTTTTCGTCTCCTGACCACTCTTAACTTCTTTTTGGACATTGTCGCCTTGGGCTGGTGGTCGTGGTATTCTGTTACCTGAGTACACTGGAGTGACACCCAGTGGAAATGGCTTTCAGGCTAATGCCGCGACTGCCTCCGTCCCGTTAAAACCCTGGCAGGCCTCGTGGTACGTTCAATGCCCGTCGCCATTAAGTTGGTGGTGTAGGCGTCAGTTGAGTTTACTCCTGACTTGCACTGGATCTGGCTCTGAGCAGCTGACCCCATAAGGGCAGCTGCCAACCCTTCGCATGGCCTCACTGCTTGCAAAGATAACCATGGGATCCTATAGTGACTACGCATTCGGGCGGCGATAGCGGCCACGAGTGGGGACCCAACAAATATGAGTTCTTCGAAACCCTCAATTAAAACTTCGCCCAACCCACAGGGGACGCGCGCGCCTATCCTGAAAGGGAGGCGCACGACCGCCCCCCAGGGGACGCGCCCGCATATTCCACGTGTGGAGCGGAAACCCGCCACTGCTGCTAGGGCTCCTATAGCCAGGCAGCAGCAGGTTGGTCCACAAAATCCCTCTTCGGGCAGCGCGACCGCTTCCAGGCAAAAACTGCCGGGCGGCCGTGTCCTGCCTCAAAAGCCCGTTGTTGCTCAGGGCGGCCGGCCTTTGGTGAATGAACCGGTTCAGCCTGTCCCTGCAGCCCCTCGTAGCGCCGCCTCCACTTCAGGCGCTGGCTCTAAAGTCGCCCCCTCTACACGGACCTACAGGACCAGGAAAACAGCCCACAAGGTCCTGCAGAGGCTAGAGAAGATCCCTCCAAGTGAACTCACGGAGAGGGACAAAGCCTCCTTAGAGTGGGCGAGGCGAAACATTAACACTAAAAACACCTCGCCTCAAGCCCTTGAGTTAGCCTCCAAGCGACAGAGGTCGCAGGAGCAGCAACAGCCTGCGCAAACGGCTCAGGCCTGCAAGAAACCGCGACTAGCGGCTCCGACTCCGGCATCTGGTCGGACCTATAGCGAGATTGCCAAGGGCAGTCTGGTGATGGCTATCGTTGACGCCAACAATGCGGACGGAGCTATCTCGGCTGAGAAATGGCGGACAGTCAGGTCGGCCCTACTGTCCGTCTACGATGACGTCCTTGCCGCGAATCCGGGTTTACCCCCCAAGTGCAGGGACGCAGGCTGGCACCAGGGCCACGTCAAGCTGATGGCTTGTGCCGACCAACGCTCTGCGGACCTGTTCCGCATGGCGGTTGGAAGGCTGGGCGAAGTGTGGCCTGGTGCCAGTCTGCGTGCGGTGCCCCGGGATGAAATCCCTAGCAGACCGCGCGCCAAAACCTGGTTTCCGGCAGCACCATCAGACCCGGCGGCCATCCTTCGCTATCTCCAGATAGGTAACCCTGAGCTCCCCACCCACAACTGGAAGGTGGTGTGGGTCAGCGAACCGCGGGGCTCTCTGAGGGAGGCCTTAGTCTTCCTAAACAAGGAATCCCTCCAGCCACTTGCTACTACCGGGGGCGTAGTTAGCTATGGTTTCGACTCCGTCACACTGCGGGTGTACCGAGGTGACCAGTCCTCCTCCTGCCAGCAGAACCTACCAGGTACAACACCGGGGCCTTCTGCTGTGCCCCCCGTCCGCGACTCCGTTTCCGAGGATGGTGCCGACAGCGTCGTCTCCGCCTCGGAACTAATCGGGGACTTCTTCGAGGGTCTTGAAGTGAGGACCGAAGGAGACCCCTAGGACGATAATATTTCGCTGTCCGACCTGGACGATATATTCGCCGGGAAGGAGGACGGCGACATCACGGTGGTCGACGCTCCTAGAGATGGTGGGGATACTTCAGATTAATCTCCACCACTCTAAGGCGGCCTCGGCTGCCCTTCTCCTCCGTCTGTCATCTAGCAGGGAGGACTTTGTGCTCGTCCAAGAGCCATGGATCTTCGAGGATCGGGTTCGAGGGCTCAGCCTCAATGGATACAGAACTGTATCCCACCATGGCGCAGGTAAAATCAGGGCCTGCACCCTCGTAAAGGACTCTATTAATGTCTCTCTTCTCCCTAGGTTCTGCGACGGGGACTGCGTGGTCATAGCCGCTGAACTGCAGTGCCAGGTCCACTGGATTGTGTCCAGTTATATGGCGCACGACCACGGGCCCACACCTCCTTACGGGCCACTGCGGGAGATTGTTGCAGCAGCCAACGCACGGGGCATTCCGCTGATTGTCGGGGCGGACGCTAACGCCCACCATGACGCCTGGGGTAGCAGCGACCTAAATGAACGAGGTGAGTCGCTCTTTCAATTTATACTAGATGATAACCTAGGTTTAGTAAATAGAGGAAGGGAACCGACGTTCCTTACCGCTACTCGGAGGGAGGTCCTGGATGTCACCCTGACCAATGCGCTCTCTGGGCACCTGGTCAGGGACTGGCGCGTTCTGGAGGAGTGCTCCTTCTCCGATCACCGGTACATCAGCTTCCGTCTGGACCTGAGTATACCGGCCAGGCCCCCCTTCCGCAACAAACGTAGGACGAATTGGGAGATTTTCTGTTCGATCCTATCTTCCAATCTTAATGCATCTCCTCCGCGTCTCTTGTGTCCAGGGGACATTGAGACCGCGGTGGCAACTCTTACCAACTCGCTTAGTCGTGCTTCATCTGCCGCTTGCAAGCCTAGGGTTAACCGGGGAAAACCAACGCCACCCTGGTGGAACGCCACAATTGCTAGCTTGCGGCGCGCATGCAGGCGCTCTTTTAACGCGGCCAAGAGGTATAACACCTGGGACGCATACAGATCCGACCTTAGAGCCTTTAAGGACGAGGTCAGGAGGGCAAAGAAGGAATCATGGGAGTCCTACTGCGGCGGTATCGAAAAAGTCTCAGACATCGGCCGTCTCCGCAAGATTCTCAGTAACTCTCCATCTATTCCCACCACCATCCAGAAGGCAAACGGTGTCTGGACAGAGTCCAGTGGGGAAAGCCTGGAGGTGTTAGGTGACGCGCACTTTCCGGGGAGTACCCCCACCTCCGCTGAAGCGGTAGTTCCGGAGGAACCACGTTCCTGGTCCTTAACGGACGTCCGCATCGATGGCACCATGGTCACGTGGGCCATTAACTCCTTCGAGCCTTATAAATCCCCGGGACCGGACGGCGTCATTCCAGCTGAGCTACAGCAAAGCGCGGAATTGACGGTGCCATGGCTTGTTGCGATCTTCAAGGCATGTTTGGAATGGGGACACATCCCCCTCCCATGGCGGGAGGTGGATGTTGTCTTCATTCCCAAGGCCGGCAAGACCTCGCACGCCAAGGCCAAGGACTTCAGGCCAATAAGTCTGACATCTTTTCTCCTAAAGACCCTCGAGAGGATACTCGACGTCCATATTAGGAGCCTCATTGACCCAGTTCTTCTCTCGGATTCGCAACATGCCTACACAAGGGGCAGGTCAGTCGAATCCGCGCTGCACTCTCTGGTCGACTATATAGACAAGTCGCTAGCATTCAAGGAGTACACCCTAGTGTCTTTTATAGACATAGAGGGCGCATTTAACAATGTCTGCCCTCGAGCGATAGGGGTGGCTCTCTCTGAACTTGGCGTTGGTAGTAAACTGATAGATTTCATCAGCGCCCTTCTTACCAGCCGTTTCATAAACTCTACGTTAGGGACGGCACATATTCGCAGGTCAGTCACTAGGGGTACCCCTCAGGGGGGCGTTCTGTCGCCGCTCCTGTGGAATCTAACCCTGAACAGACTGCTTGTCAAGCTAGAGGCTGTTGGCTGCAGGGTCGTCGCCTATGCCGACGATGTTGCAATGACCATAGCTGGAAAATTTCCAAGTGTGCTCTCCGAGCGGATGAATCACTTCTTGGACATCCTCTCCTCATGGAGCAACTCCTGTGGCCTTACGGCCAACCCGGAAAAGACGGATCTTGTTCTCTTCACAAGGAAGTACAAGGTTCCGCCTTTCAGACTCCCCGCCCTGAATGGAACCCCGCTCAAATTGAGTAAGGAGGTAAAATACCTGGGGCTGATATTAGACTCTAGGCTCACCTGGAGCACTAACATTGCTGAAAGGGCAACAAGGGCCTCCAGGGCCATCTACTGCTGTAGACGGGCGGTGGGTGCCAGATGGGGGCTCCAGCCACGCGTCGTTTCCTGGCTTTATGAGGCAGTGGTTGCGCCTATCATTCTCTATGGTGCTGTTGTCTGGTGGCCTGCGGCAGCCAGCCGAGTCAACCTAAAGCAGCTCGATAGAGTCAGGAGACTTGCTGCCACTCTCATAACTGGAGCCATTCGCTCTACGCCTATTAAGGCGCTTTTCGCTATCCTTAATTGGATCCCCTCGAGTCTTCTAGTTAGGCAGTCCGCCAAGATTGCCGCTGTACGGCTAAATGCCATATGCAGTTGGACACGAGCGGACCTGGGCCACACTAGAATACTTGGGTTGGATCTTCCAACCCCTACGAACATCGACTATATAGTCCTTCCCCCTAGCTTTGAGCGTAAGTTCACTATAGGGATCCCCAGCAGGAGCGACTGGACGGAAGGCCGTCGCCCGCTGCAAAACGCTATCGAAATCTTCACGGACGGCTCTAAACTTGATAATAGGGTCGGATGTGGGGTTTTCTGTGATCAATTAGGGGCCAGTATCACTGCTCGGCTCCCTGACCACTGTAGCGTCTTCCAAGCGGAGACCATGGCTATACTGCTAGCAGTGGGCCGGTTGCAATCGCAACCCTCTCTTCCCTCGGCTATATGTATTTTCTCAGATAGCCAGGCAGCAATAAAATCTTTGATAGGTACATATACCTCTTCTAAACTGGTTGCAGAGTGCAGATCAGCTCTGAATGACATAGCGGAGCATGCCAGGGTTCACCTGAGTTGGGTCCCGGGGCATAGCGGAATCGCTGGCAACTGTGTGGCAGACGAGTTGGCCAGAAAAGGCACTCTGCTTCCAGCTCCTACTACGCTGTGTAGCACCCCCCTTGCGACCGTCAAATTGATGGTCAGGCAGGCCTATTCCCGCCTGGCTAACCGACTCTGGGCGGAGGAGAACCTATGTAGGATCTCCAAAGAAACCTGGCCGTCGCTTAACCAAAACAGAACACGCGAATTACTCCGACTAAATCGGAATTCCATTTATTCCACAGTTTCTGTGCTAACGGGACACTGGACGATCGGCGCACACGCCAGGAGACTCGGCCTTCCCTTTAACGACTTCTGCCGCAGTTGTAATGATGCGAGCGAGGAGGAGAGCGTCGAGCACCTGATGTGCCACTGCCCAGCACTAGCGAGGAGACGTCTCCGGGTGCTGGGTGCGCCGTTCTTCAGCAGCTTGGCCGACCTTTCAGGACCCAGCATCGGCCGCATCGCCCGATTCATTGTGGAATCGGGATGGCTCCTGCCTAACACCCAGGGGGGTGTGCAAGATTGAAGGGCAGCCACGTCCTTCACGTGGTACCACAACGGGCCGCAACGTGGCCTACGTGAGCTCTTTAAGCTGCCACCCTAACCTAACCTAACCTAGACCCCTTCGTTTTTTTTTATTTTTTTTATATAAATTGCTAATATTGTATAGAACATTGGTGCCAACTTTTATAATGGGCGTGAAAGTGGATTAGGAGCTAGACTGAAAATACTGCCGCGCCTGATGCCCGCCGCTTGTATGCGTTTAGTGAAACTGTGTGCTTGACGCCACCCTTCGGCAGTATTTTCAGTCTAGCTCCTAATCCACTTCCACGCCCATTATAAAAGTTGGCACCAATGTTCTATACAATATTAGCAATTTATATAAAAAAAATAAAAAAAACGAAATGGTCTAACTTAGTGAAAATCAAGGAAAAAAAATTAATTTGTTTTTTTATTACGAAATTTTTTTTTTTCTTTTCCAAAAATACAATTAAAAAGCTCAGTAAATGAAGTAAGAAATCCAGTGGTTTAATTATTTTAATATATAATTTTATGACACCATAATCGGCTTTGAAGTACTGCATGCCAACCGGTTGTCGAAAACTTCAACTACGTGGTACACGTATCAATAATACGTAGGTAGAACATACTCAAATATTACTGAAATCGGAAACATCGAGTTTTTTTACCTGTCCGCTCCGCGTGGAATGCCCCATGTGCAAGAAACTTCGGCGCGATAAGAAAACCAGTATAAAAACAGCAGTCTACAGCGCAAGGGGTCGAGTCTTAGTTGAGCAAGCAAAGTAGAAACACGTGTAGATACAAGCAAAGTGTAAATCTGTAAATAAAGTGATTGTTGGTTTCTGACTGCGTTTGCGCTGAGTAATTGAAGTTGTTTTATTTTCAAACACAATCAAAACGAACTTGGATTTTCGTAACATTTGGTGTCAGAAGTGGGATTGTGCTACTGAAAATAAAATTATAAAAACGCAGACATGGTTAAACTCGAGCTGCTGAAGGTGGACCAGCTGAAGAAGGAGATGGCTGTCTGGAATTTGCCGACTGCTGGCGGAAAGGTGGAGTTGCAGCTGCGCTTGCGAGAGGCATGTGAATCACGAGGCATCGATTTAACTGCGCACGAGTTCGGGACGCAGGAGCCAGAGGCGTCGGCCAAGGTGGAGGAATCGTCTGCGGGTGCGACGATGCAAAGTACAGCTGCAGCAGCTGCGCCACCACAAGCAATGGACATGAGCCAGCTTATGGTTGCAATGAGAGGCATGTTTCAGGAAACTTCTGCGAAAATTGAGAATGCAAATCAAGAAATGGCAACAAAACTCGAAACTAAGAATCTGGAAATTTCGGCAAAAGTCGACACTGCGGACCGAGATATGGCGGAAAATTCTGCGCGCATAGAGCAGAAGGTGGAGGAAATTTCCGATAGACTGAACGTGAAAGTTGCGCATCTCGAGACGCGAATGGACAATTGGGACAAACGAGTTGACGACCTGGGTGATTCCCTGCACCAGCGAGTGGACGACCTGGATGATTCCCTGCACAAACGAGTTGACAGTCTGAAGGAGCGGCTTAGAGAGGTACAGCCACGATAATGTTTGCCGCCGGTTCCGGAAAGTTTTGCCACCCGAACAGAAGTGCCTACTTATGATGGTGCTACGCCATTCGATACGTTCAAACTGCAATTCGACTTGGCTGGCTTAGAAAATCAGTGGACCGATATCAGGAAAGGTCGGAGATTGGCATTGGCGCTGAAAGGTCCTGCGGCTGAGGTAATGAAATCAGTTCCGGAATGTTCGACAAGTGATTACGAGGCCATCATGAGAGCGTTGGCAGCGAAGTACAGCAACGAGCACAACCATACGCTGTACTACTGTGAGCTGAAGAACCGCAGGCAAAGAGCCAACGAGGCACTGCAGACATATGCAGCGGACATTGAGCGGCTCGTACAGTTGTGCTACCTGTCCTTCGGCGCTGATGATCTCGAGAGGATGAAGATTGAGTCGTTTATTGAAGGTCTTCATGATCCGGAAACACGTCGCAGTGCGTTAATGATGGGCAAGCCGACATTTAAGGAGACGGTGACCAGCGCGATGACATATAGTATGAGGCGACATGGATTGGGAGCACTCGGATACGCCAAATTCAGTCGGACAACGACATTGCGATCCAGGCCACAAGCTCTGAGACACCGGGCAGGCCACGGGTGGTCTCCTCTAAAGTGGTTTGCTGGACATGTGGCAAGCAGGGTCACATAGCACGGGACTGCCGCCAACGAAAAAGGCGTTCCCGTTCTCGATCGCAATCGCCTGAAGCGAGGAATACTGACAATCGAGGCCCAGCCAACAAGCGCAGGGCTGAGAACGACGAGTCGTTAAACTAAAACGGGTCAGCCCCAAAGGGGCGTGAGCTGATCCCCACAACCTGCTGCCCCACCGTCCTTGTCTCGCAGTTGAAACGACAACCCAGCAGCTTGACGATTGAAGGAAAGATAGATGGAAAGTTGTTCGTGTTGACACTGGATACTGGAGCGTCATATTCGATCATAAAAAGGAAGCTTCTGAAGAACTGGGAACCACTGCATGGCATACAGCTGAGGACTGCGACTGGCGAGCGCGCGCCGGTAAAAGGGAAAGTAACAAAAACGATTGCCATCGGCACCAGCAGCCTGGAACATGAGTTCATCGTCGCGGATATAATGGACGACGTGATTATCGGCGTGGATTTCATGATTAGGCACGGTTTTACGCGGGACCTCAAAGAAAATGTGCTGAGGTATGCCAACGTTGAATTCCCCCTGCACACCGGCTATGAGCGAAGCGTGGCGGTAAGGAAAGTTGTCTCGTGTCAACATCAGAAGATACCAGCGAATTCCGAGGCGATTGTGTGGGCAAAGGTGGACGAGGACGATGGGACAAGTCGGCTGTGGGTTGTAGAAGCGCCAAAACAAGGATACGACAACATAATTATCGGACGTACATTATTGGAACCAAAAAATGGCAAAATACCAGTCAGGATACTCAACCCACTGAACACACCCAGATATGTCGGAAAAGATGCGGTCATTGGCGAGTGTAGAGAGGCTGAAGCAGTTGTCAATTGTGAAAGCAGTCCACCCGGAGGAAGTAAGAAAAGCGATTCTAACATGGACGCCATACCGCAGAACCAGTGGAGCAGCGAATTGACAGCCGAGCAGAACCAGAAGGCACGGTCACTCCTGCAGCACTATGGGTCAATATTTGCAACAGAAGCGGGCGGAAGAACAGCCATAGTGAAGCACAACATCGACACCGGAAGTGCGAAACCGATCCGCCAACCGCCAAGACAAGTTCCTCTGGCCAAGAGGGAAGAGGTCACAAATTTGATTGAAAACATGCATAAAGAAAAGGTCATAGAGCCTTCGTCAGGCCCTTGGTGTTCGCCGGTCGTGCTAGTCAAGAAAAAGGATGGCAGTACCCGATTTTGTGTGGACTATCGAAAGCTCAATGATGTGACAAAGAAGGACAGCTATCCACTACCTCGGATCGATGACACCCTGGACACACTGTCAGGCACACAGTGGTTTTCCACACTCAACTTACGCAGCGGCTATTGGCAGGTGGAGCTTGCAGACAAGGACAAGGAGAAAACGGCTTTTAGTGTTGGCGATGGTTTGTGGCAGTTCACCGTCATGCCGTTTGGACTCTGCAACGCACCAGCGACATTCGAGCGGCTAATGGAACATGTGCTAAAAGGGCTGCATTGGTGGACGTGTCTGGTATACCTCGACGATATAATCGTGATGGGCAAAAGCTCCGACGACCACCTGGAAAAGCTGAAGGAGGTATTTGGGCGAATACAAAACGCCGGCCTTAAACTCAACCCAAAGAAGTGCTCGCTGTTCCAAAAAGAGGTCAAGATCAGGGTCACACGGTTTCCGCTCGCGGAGTACATACGGATGAAGGCAAAATCACGGCGGTGAAGGAGTGGCCCCGACCACGCATTCTACACGAACTCCGCAGTTTCCTGGGCCTGTGCACATACTACCGAAGATTCGTTCCTGGATTTGCGAACATAGCTGGCAGCTTGCACAAACTGACAAAAAAGAATCAAGCCTTCGCGTGGGGCGAAGAGCAGGAGCAGGCTTTTGCACGACTGAAGGAAAAACTGTGCACTGCTCCAATTCGGGCCTTCCCCGTGCCGGGAGAGAGGTTTGTGCTGGATACAGATGCAAGTGGGCATAGTATTGGTGGTGTGCTATCACAGATAATAGATGGCCAAGAACAAGTGATAGCATTGTAAGGGAAAAGTCTTAGGTGTGTGTGTGTTGATAGTGTGAGTGGTCTATTGTTGGCGGACCTCGCCTCAAAGTGGATGGCTGTGTTGGAGCCTCAGTGAGCTTGCTGCAGAATAAAACACACGAGTTGTCTTTTGCACAAAAGCTAATCTTATTTTCCGAATTTGGTGTCTTAAATACTAAATTAAAAAAGTGTTATAGGGAGGGGCAATTCCAGTGCTCCTCCCTCTATTTCCAATGCATTCGCATCGCGCCAATCACAACGGTCAAATCTGACGACGCGGTACTTTCCCAAAGTGGGCCAGCGCACTGCGTTGACCTGCGGTAGGTCGGGTCGTGTTGCATGCGCGATCGGTGCAAGTGCCCACATGTGTTGTGACATGTGCCGCTTGTGCAAGTGCAGGCCACTTGAGTGACGCCAGCGTTCTTGTGCATGCGACATTTGACACTTGCAATGTAAACAAAGTGGCGCGCACACAGTGCGATGCAAGTCGGTCTTGCTGACTGGCTTGTGCGCTATTGTGTTGGCATTAGTGGTCACGCGGTACCACTACACCCTTACCCTTAAGCGAAAAATTATTCCTTGGAAAAATTTTTAGAATTTCGTCGGGGGGGCGGGCATTGGAATTGCTTTACAACGTGATAGTAGCTGTTATCAAATAAATTTACAATGTGATATTTATCTTATAAAACGAGTTTGATTTTTTTGTTTGTTTGTTTTTTTTTGTTTTGTATAGCGTATTGGTTATGTGGTTGATTTATGTTCTAATAATAACACTGTGCAAGTCCAAAATTTAGACATGGGGGGGACCTACTGGGTGAGTTTCCTATAGGTATACTGAGTTGAGATCCACCAGCCGTTTGGTAAGATTGGCTCTAGTTTATGAGAAATCCGACTTTGAAGTTTGGTAATTTTCGTCAAATTTGTCGATTGAGTAGGTCCTAAATCGTTCCGAATATCGCTTTACTGTCTTCGGCAAGTTTGTAGATATTTTAACGACCAACACATTTGCTTAAGACACCAATCCAAAAAAAATACATTTAAACTGTGTAATTGCGATATGTGCATTTTATTGCGCAGCGCAACGTGGCGTATGAGTGTCATTTAATTATAATTAACACTCATATAATTGACACTCATACGCCACGTTGCGCTGCGCTCAAAAATGCACATATCGCAATTACACAGTTTAAATGTATTTTTTTTGGATTGGTGTCTTAAGCAAATGTGTTGGTCGTTAAAATATCTACAAACTTGCCGAAGACAGTAAAGCGATATTCGGAACGATTTAGGACCTACTTAAGCGACATATTTGACGAAAATTACCAAACTTCAAAGTCGGATTTCTCATAAACTAGAGCCAATCTTACCAAACGGCTGGTGGATCTCAACTCAGTATACCTATAGAAAACTCACCCAGTAGGTCCCCCCATGTCTAAATTTTTGAGGGCAAATTTCACGCACAGTGTAATTGTATGTTTTCTTAAAATGTATTTTATTTTTGTAGTATTAGATTAATGTCTATATTTAGTCTTTGCATTTATTGTTTATCTCCTAAGAATATTTTAAGATTATTGTTATGTAATTCTTTGTGTTTTCCATTAATATCTATTACTGTATTTACTCCTTTCCTTTCAATTATTTTGTACGGTCCGTGGTATGGACTTTGTAGTTTCTTACGTGTCTCTAACTTTACATATACTAAATCTCCTACTTCTAAGTTTGTTACATTAATGTTGGTGTCGTATTTTAGTTTTATTTTATCTTTGGCTAATTCTATCATATTCCTAGCCTTATTTATTGATGTTCGTAACCTAATTTTTAATTCGTTTGCATAGTTTTCAATGTCATAAGTTTTTTCATTTCTGTTTATTTTGTCACTTGGCAATTGTGGCAACTTACCAAACACTAGCTCATACGGTGAATATAGGGATTCGACATGTGGTGTCGTGTTGTACGCGAATGTGTAGTACGGTACCCACTTGTCCCATTCATAATCGTTCGTAAAAGCAAGTAAGTATTCGTGTAAGGTTCTGTGGTTGCGTTCAAGTGCGCCAATTGTTTGGTGGTGGTAAGGCGTCGAAAAAATTTGTTGTGTGTCAAGTAACTTGCATATGTTGTGCATTAGCTCGTTTGTAAATTCGGTGCCTCTGTCTGATTTCAACGTGTTGAAGCAACCGTACTTGAGTATGAATTGTTCTACTAGTGTTTTTGCTGTTGTTTTTGCGTCTTTTGTTTCTATTGGGTGTGCTATGACGAATTTCGTAAGGTCACATTGCATTGTCAGTATGTATCGGTATCCGTTTGATATACGTAACGGTGCGATTGTGTCGATTGTTATTGTTTCAAAGCTTGTTGCTGGTGTGTCTGTTTTAGTCAGTGCTTCTTTTGTGTGTCTCGTTATTTTGTTTGCTGTGCATTTCGAACAGTTGTTTACAAACTCTTTAACCATTTGTCTCATATTTTTCCACACGTATCTTTGTTTTAGTTTTAGTATGGTTTTTCTTATACCCAAGTGTCCGGCTGTGCATGGGTTATGGAATTTGTCAATCAGTTTATACTGTTGTATTGGGCTTAATATTTGGAGTGGAGTGTCGTAAATTAGTATTTTTATGGGCGAGTATTTGTTTACGTGTAGTTCATTATACTTTTTTTTGAACTCATTCATTTCAATATTTTCAAATTTAAAGTTTTGTCTGCAAACGGCTAGCTCCTTTATATGCAGCTTCCTTAGTGAACTATGTAGCTTCTCCAACATTGGATCTAGTTCCAAAGGGTCATCACTACAAGTCACGTGCACTTCATTCTTACATATTTTGATCGTCGGCCGACGCTTTTCAATAATAAAATTCAATCTTTTCATATTCTTCACGTCAGTCATAGAGGTACATTCCCAAATGTGGAGTTGCGCAGGCTCCTTTGTAGATATGTCCGTACTGTTGATGCGTGTATTTATTTCTTTCTCCTTATTTTGCCCTTTTTCAAATTTTTCTTGTGTTCCTATTTTTGTTGTCTTACTTCGTGTTATAGCTAATACTTCTTGTGTTGGTATCATTGCTTTTAAGTCGTCACTGTCTAGCTTGATGCGTGATAGTGCATCTGCGTTCGTATTAATTTTGCCTTGTTTGTAGATGATTTCGAAATCATAATCGGATAAATCTAGTCTAATTCTAGTCATTTTCGACGATGGGTTTTTATGGGAAAATAGTGAAACTAGTGGTCTATGGTCAGTTACTACAATGAATTTTCTACCGTAGAGATATGATCTGAAATAATTTATTCCCCAGTGTATTGCTAAGAGTTCTTTTTCTATAATTGGTTTATTTATAACGTGTTTCTGTAGTGACTTGCTTGCGTAAGAGATTGGTAAGTCATGTCCTATTTCACCTTGTGATGGTACTGCACCGAGTGCAAAGTCTGAGGCATCTGTTGTTAGTATGAAGGGTTTGTTAAAGTCTGGATATTGTACTACAGGTGGATTGACTAATTTTTCTTTTAAATTTTTAAAGGCTCGTTCGCACTCGTCTGACCAAATGAAAGGTGTCCCTTTCTTGAGTAGAGAGTTTAAACATTTAACGATATTTGCAAAGTCGGGTATGAAACGTCTGTAATAATTGCAGAAGGCAATGAATCTTCGTACGTCATCTGCGTTTTTTGGCGTGGGGTATTTCATAACTGCTTCGCATTTGGTTGGATCTGTCTTAACGCCTTTGTTGGTGATTAAATGGCCTAAATAAATAACTTCTGGTCTAAGAAAGTGGCATTTACTTGCGTTTAGCTTCAGGTTGTATTGTTGTAATCGGTCAAATACTTTGATTAAGTTTGCGTTGTGATGCTTCAGTGAGCATCCAAATACAATAATGTCATCAACGTATAAGAATGCTTCTGAGCTTAATCCGCTGAGAGCAGGCCCGTGCGCAGAATTCGTTTATGGGGGGGGTTTTGACATATGTGTATCATGTAATGAGTGTGACATAAAAATAAATTGTTTTTTCGTTATCAGCAATTTTCTAAAAATATAACTGAAAAGTCAATATCATATTGAAATAAAAAACGTATCAATGATAATGCTCCGAATAAAAATCAACGAAACCTTCACAATGTTCTAATTGCAGTTGTGAATCGTGCCCGCCCTAGAAATTCAAATCGATTTTCTGATATAAAATGACCTATTATATAAATTAAAATATACCTGTCCTGCTTCCGTTTCTTGCTTGCATGCTTTTTTTTCTGCAGATCCGGCCTGAGTTTGAACCGTTGGAAGTTTATCTTAATTACATTCACCCACGTCCTATCAATAAACAAAAGGTATCATCAATACTATAAACTGTAGCACAATAACCTGCAAATCCTTGCTGTGATTGATATTCTACTGAAATCAACAGCATTCGATACTTACATTTTTGTGTTCAATCCGCGGTTTTTTACACAAAAAGCGACGAATGTCCATGGTAAAAAATATGAGGATCGAAAATCAATCAATAGGTCTGTTTGGCCCGATTTCCAGTAAAAATTATCCAGTAAAAAATATCAGGAGAGTAAGCGAGCTTACGCTCCCAAAAATGAAACTATCCAAAAAAGTGAACAAACAGCAATTTGTAAGAATTTGCAAGTTTTAACTCTTGGGTACACCACTGGGACTTGGCCCGCTCACAATACACAGTAAAAAGGGTGTAAACAGGAGGGTTAAAGAACGAAATAGCTGATCTAAAAGTTTCATTTGAGGTTTGAAGCGGTAGGGAAAATTCAGTTCAAATAGAGATTTAATGCAAAAGGCAAATGGTTCGTTGGGCTCAATCTGCGAATCTTCTCTTCCAGCTGCAGCAAGTAAAGCTGAGCGAGACGGTTGTGGGTCAGCAGACTCGCGAACGCACAAATTCTTTGCTGGTTCCATTTGCCTGCAAATTTTTGCAAACATTTTTTGTCTTTGCAGTCGATCATATGGCAGCCAGTCATATGTTTTTCTTGTTCTTCTTCTTACTAGCAAAAAGTTACTGGACAAAATTTCTCCAGTAAAAACTTGCAAGTTCTCACGAAATGAACTGTCACTTTACGCTCTCAATTTCTCTCTCGTTACTGGAGATTTGGCGTCAACAAGCAGGATCCAGTAAAAATTTGTACAAATTTGAACAAATTCGTACAAATTATTCTCTGCCAAACAGACCTATTCTCTGCCAAACAGACCTAATGTCAACAAATGTCCGCACAGCTCGAACAGCTGACTAGTCAGTTCGAGTCAGTTGTATCAAAGAAAATAAACATACAGAATGCGCATGTCATACAAGCAAGCGGCGCTTTCACTTCATGTGTGTTTGTTGGTAGCGTGTGCTTCAGTTCGCACAGTCAATGAGCGTAAACTGAAGCGCTTGCTCTCCTGCTGGCACCGCTCATTCCCTTTTGTGGCTTCCCCCCTCTCTATGAAGCTCGCAAACAAAAATTTGAATTTTTGAGCTCAGATGCGCCTTCTATACATTTCATATTCTTTGGTTGTATCGATACTATCGATGGTTGCATTCACAATGACACTGATAATAGGAGGTAAAAAAGGCGGGAAAATTCAAAAAAAACGTGCACAAGATCGAGAAAGTTGAGAATGTCGAAACAAAAATTGACAACAAAATATTTATTATCAAGTCGGTTTGACTTTCGTAGAATTAGGACTATTGCTAGTGGAAAATTATGTGGAAAAATTCTCGATGGGGGGGGTTAGAACCCCCAAAACCCCCCCTGCGCACGGGCCTGGCTGAGAGCTATTGTTAACATTCTTTGGAAACTATTGGAGGATATTTTAAGTCCAAAAGGGAGTCTTTTAAATTGATAGTGTCCATCTTGAGTTGAGAATGCTGTGGGTGGTCTTGAACTTGGTGCTAATGGGATTTGGTGAAAAGAACTGGTCATGTCCAAAGTTGAAAAGTATTTTGCTCTTCCTAGGACGTTTAGAACGTCTTCTAGTCGTGTGAGCGGAAATTTGTCGTTAATTATTTTGTCATTGAGTTTTCTGTAGTCCACAACTAGTCGCCATTTCTTTGTGTTATCATCACTCTTTTTCGGTACTAGTAGCAAAGGTGCATTATAGGGGCTTGTTGAAGGTTCTATTATGTCACTGTCTATTAGTTTCTGTACCTGTTGTTTTATCTCTTCTTGTTGTGTTTGTGGTAGCCTGTAATTCTTTATATAAACTGGTGTTGTATTTTCTAGATTTAGGTGCTGTTCATAAAAATTGTTTGTAGTGAGTTCTTCTCCTTCCAAATGAAATATTGATTGGTACCGTCTAAAAATGTCTATTAGTTCTTGTTTAATTTGTGGGTCAAAAGTGTCTAGCTTTAGCGTGGCTATGAGTTTTTTAAATCTGCTATTGTTTGTGCATTCATTTTAGTGTTGTGTTAATATTGTGTAATTTGACAGTTTTTCTATTTGTGGTTCTATGTCTTTTATTGCGATTGTTTTGTTTGTTGTGTTAATAATTTTGATGTGACAGTTGCCTTTTGCTGGTGCAATGGAGTTGGCTAAGAATACTCCGTTTGTGAGTTCTTTATTTAAAATGACGGTGTCTTCTTCTAGGCTTAAGTTAAACGGTACTATGACTTCACATCTGGGTGGAATTGTGTGTGTTTTGTTGTGTGGGGTTTTTGTTGTAATGGGGAATACGTGTTCAATTTCGTTTATAATAATTGTTAAAGTGAGGGTTTCGTAATCTACTTTACACATGTATTTGAGTAGAAAATCTCTTCCTAAAATTCCATCTGTGGTAATTGGAAAATCGTCGTTGACCATTTGAAAAGTTAGTTCGGTTTTTGCGTCTCTTAAGGGAAATGTCAGTGTAAATGTTCCTAGTGAGTTGATTTCTTCAGGTGATATTCCTGTTAATTTGCATTTGTTTTCTGTATTAATGTCGAAACTGTCGTCGTTGTTTACTTTGCAAATTGATACGTCTGCTCCGGTGTCAATGAGAAATGTCATGGGTTTACAAAATTGACTGCATTTGAATGTGACATAATTGGTTAAGTTGTCTGTTATTAAATATATTCGTTTATTGTTTGTTCTTCCTCCCCCGGAGGAGTCGATTTCTGTTCCTCCGGGTCGCCCTCGTTTCCCTGTAAGTAATTTATTCGAGTTGGGCGATCTTGTCGGTTATTATTATTATTTTGGTAAGCATTTCGATTGCTGTTGGTATATGACCGTGAATTGTTTCTGTTGCTTTGGTTGTTGTTTTGGTAGTATTGGTTTCTGTCGTTCTGGTTCCGATTTTGGTTCGGTTGGTAGTAATTTGAGTTGTTCACATACCCGTTTCGCTGCTGGTTATTGGCATTACGGAAATTGTTTTTGGTTCATGTTTCTGTTTTGGTAAACGTTTCTGTTTTGGTTGTCGTTTCTGTTTTGGTTGTGGTTTCTGTTAGAATTATTCTGACTTCTATAGTTGTTCGAGTTGTTTGAGTTTCTCTAATTTTGCTGATTATTGTAGTAATTTCTGTTGTTGCCGTTGTAGGTGCTGTTTCTGCTTAGAAACATTATACTTGCTCGGCTCTGTTGGTTGTCTTTTTCTAATTCGAGTGCAAGCTCAGCTGCTTGTTGGAAGGTTTTTGGCATTGCTGCGAAGAATGTTTGTTTGTAACTTTCATTGAGACCATTCTTGAAGACCGTTAAGCTGTATTGGTCATTCATTTTTCTAATCAGTGTTTTTTCTACTTGAGTAGTACTTCCTGCTTGTGTTATTTGCAAGTCATTGAGTTCGGCTATTAGATTTAAAATTTTGTCTTTATATGTTGTAATGCTTGTGTTTCTTTGTTGGAAACATGACAGTTTGTTCTGTAACTGTGCTACCGTTGTCGTGGTCTTGTATCTGTCTTTTAGTGTTTCTGTAAGTTGTTGGAGAGTTTCTGGGACTTTGCTGTCCTTACTGTTGTGCTTAATTTCGCAAAGAAAATGAATTCTAATAATTCTGTTTGTCCAGTGTTGTCCAGTTTTTTGTGGATTAGCTCTGAAATTTTTATGAAAGTGTCCAATTCTTTATGGTTTCCCGTAAAGTTTGGTATGGCTTTCATGGCCGTTTCAATGTTAAATGATGCCATTGTTTGGCTGGTTTTGGTTGGTGTGTCTGGTCTTTCTTCTGTCTTTGTGTCAGCTTCTCGCAGCTGGTCTTGTAGCAGTCTGTTGATGGTCTCGTATGTGTTATTAAAGGATATTTTTATTCCAATTGTCGATGTGTCCTCTTTTTGGTTTGTTATGTGCTCTTCAAATTCTGTTTTGAGCTGGTTGATAATGTAAAGTTTCTGTAAGATGGTAGTTTTCGTGTATGTCCTGTTAGGTGTCTTCTTGATGTTTTTTAGTATATTCGTAAGATTTTCAAGGAGTCCGTCCATTTACTCTTTAGTTTTCAGCATGTTTATCATGCGGAAAATTTCTTCTTCAATTGTTGTTGGTTTTGTAATGTCTTCAATTGTCGGTGGTCTTGTCATCCCTATGTGTGCCCAGAGTTTGGTTAAGTAGTGTAGCTGTCTTTGTTGACTTATGTTGTCGTGTGTCAGCTCTATTTTGTTTGTTGAAACTTCTCTTGGGTATTGTCCTTTTTGTTTCCTATTAATTTTGTTGTAAATTCTTAGATCGGTTTATATAAGTTAACACCATGCACGCTGGTATCGACTTGGCCGCTACGTTTCCGCCGACAGACGATACCCAAAGTCAAGGTCAACGCAGTCAGTGCATTTTCACAAGTGAACGACACCTGTGAAAGGCGCACGCCCAAAAATGCTGACGACGCTAACACGACCATAGCAGCGCAGCAATGACGCAACAACGAGCAATGACCACAGCACACGCCTGAAAATGCTGACGACGCTAACGTGACCGTAGCAGCGCAGCAACGACGCAACAACGAGCAATGACCACAGCACACGCCCGAAAATGCTGACGATGCTAACGTGACCGTAGCAGCGCAGCGATGACCGTAGCAGCGCAGCGATGACAGTAGCAGCGCAGCAATGGATGCAACGTGACAAATTAGTATTTAAGTAGGCCCAAATTTACCATTAAGTCAGTTCTAGCCAAGAATTCATTAATAAAGTGTGGAATCAAGAAAAGAAAGAAAAGGAGTTATTAACTGGCGCCCAACGTGCTAAGTCGCAATCACGGTACAAAAGAGTCCTGAAGTAGTACTAGTACCGGTCCTGCGACTAAGTGCAAACACACACGCCCCTCAAGCAGTAGCAACGTGCAACAAGTTCCTGAAGCAGCAACAAAAGCAGTGCAAATCTCCTAAAAAGCAGCAGTACGCACGAACCACGAAGAGTGTGCACCGAGGGACCCCCAGTAGGAAGACAAAAAGGATCATCCCCAGCACCGTGGAATGTTCTTAGTAATTTTAATGTAAGAAAATTGATATAAGCTATTACAAATTAGACAGTAATTCAGTGAGCAGCGATTAAGAATAAGCAGTCAATGGAAAGAACAAAAAAATTACTAGAAAAACAGATAGAATTTTACAACACACGATACGAGCTCTACTCAAAGGGCACAGAAAGAGAAAAATTCAAAGCAAAACTAGAACTTGCAGAATACATTTGGCAGTTAGTAGACCAAAATAAAATATCTATTAAGTATCACATAGAAACCAATAGAATAACATTAGAATCAGACTCCTCGGAATAGTTCAAGTGGAATAAAATAATTTACTAAAATGAATTCAGACTCAGTTATTCGACCCCCCGTCCTAAATACATCTGTCCCACCACCACCAAATCCCCAAATGACTCCAGAATTAACCAACATCATCCGCACCATTGTATCCCAAGTACTTACCGCAGAAGGCCCATCCCTCATTGAAAGAACTCTTCACCCTTCTAACGAAATAGTAACAGACCAAGGCATTGACCCAAGACATGCAGGAAACTTAACAGGACTAGACAAGGTACCGGACGTAGTGCGAAGCCTACGAGACTTTACAGGAGAGCCAAAGGAATTCGCCTCCTGGAAAAAGAGCGTAGAAAGAATACTTAAAATTTACGAAAATGAAAAAGGCACTTCTCGATATTTCGGCATTTTAAATGTCATACGCAATAAAATAACGGGTAACGCAGATGCAGCCTTAGAATCCTACAATACCCCATTAAATTGGGAGGCAATTTCTAAATGTTTAAATACACATTACGCGGACAAACGGGACATTAGTACCTTGGAATACCAAATGTCATCACTATTCCAAGGAAACAAGACAATTAACGAATTTTACCAGGACGTTTTCTCACACTTATCCCTCATACTAAATAAAATAGCTTGCTTAGACGTCGGACCGGAAGCCATACAAATACTGACAAAAACATTTCGTGATAAGGCACATTTATCAGAGGACTAAACGGAGAACTTCCAAAATTATTGGGAATTAAAGAACCAACTGACCTACCCCAAGCCCTCCAACTATGCCTGAAACTACAAAACCAGAATTTTAGAACACAACATGCTTTCGGCAACCAAACCTCAACACGTAGATCCTATCATCCCAACCCACAACAACTGCCACCTAAAAGACCTCAATACTTTAGACAACCTTTTTACCCCCAACTTGCGTATATGCCTCAACCTTCACGTCAATTACAAAACCCTACGCCACCAACACAATATCGCAACCCGCAACCATTTTTCCAACAATTAAGACACAATTTTCCATCCAATCAATATCCGAAACCAGCCAATCAATTTAACCATTACGCATTCAATCCACCACCTAGACCAACATACCCAAAACCACCAACTCCAATGGAAATTGACGAATCCCGTCAAACCAGAAACATAGATTACGCAAATAGACCGAATTTTAACGCATTTGCAGGAAAACGTCCTTCCCCTTCATCAAATCAAACAAATCAACCATATAAACAGCACAGGATAAATAACATAACACTTACCGATGATAATAAAATCGAACCAAGCGAGCACAGCGACGAACAACAAGAGCAAACTTGGGAAGAATATTACAACAAGTACACTACACACGAAAATCTCTCAACAGAAGATATAACAAACGAATTTGCAGATATTCATTTTTTAGGTTAACGGACGCTACGTTACCATACTTTCAATGCAAAGGTAGTAACGGAGAAATACTTAGATTCTTAATTGATACGGGTTCAAACAAAAATTATATTCAGCCCTCACTTGTTAGGAAACCTATCACTAACAATGAAATCTTTTACGCAAATTCAGTAGGCGGAAATATTAATATAACGCACCACACCTTCATCAATCTTTTCGGAATAACCAAAGATCTTAAATTCTTTCTTTTACCCACACTCAAGTCCTTTCATGGCATTCTAGGAAATTACAGCTTAAAGCAACTAGAAGCCATAATATTCACTTCAAAGAATTATAATGTTAATAAAAAATAACATAAAAATCGCAATAAAACAACAAACAGCCAAATCAATCAATAGCATCGAAATTAGAACAGATCACCTCACATACAAACAAACACAGAAACTTCACAAGTTGTGCAACTCATATCCAACCCTCTTTTCTGAACCAGATGAGAAATTGACTTACACCACCGTGGTTAAAGCTGAAATCAAAACAACCACTCAAGAACCAATATATTCAAGACACTACCCATATCCCATGTCCCTTAAAGACGAAATAGAAAGACAAATAACAAAATTACTCGAAGACGGAATAATAAGACCTTCTAGATCCCCATATAATTCTCCAATCTGGATAGTGCCGAAAAAATCAGACGCATCTGGCGAAAAGAAATATAGAATGGTGATTGACTATTGAAAACTAAACTCAGTCACGATAGCCGATCGCTATCCCATACCAGAAACAAACGAAGTTCTTTCTCAACTTGGACAAAATAAATTTTTTACAGTTCTTGATCTGAAAAGTGGTTTCCATCAGATTCCCTTAATTGAATCCGACATTGGAAAAACTGCTTTTTCAATCAACAATGGTAAATACGAGTTTACCAGACTTCCTTTCGGTTTAAAAAACGGACCTTCTATATTCCAAAGAGCATTAGACGATATACTCAGAGAATATATCGGAAAAATATGCTACGTATATATAGACGACATAATAATTTTTGGCAAAGACGAAGACTCTCATCTAAAAAATGTTGAAACTATTTTCCAAACACTGCAAAAAGCAAATATGAAAATCCAACTTGACAAATGCGAATTTCTAAAAACAGAAGCCGATTTTTTAGGATTCGTGATTTCTCAAAATGGATTAAAAACAAACCCCAAAAAAGTAGAGGCAATTCTAAATTTTCCACCCCCAAAAACATTAAAAGACCTTAGATCCTTTCTAGGACTTTCTGGCTATTATCGACGCTTTATTAAAGATTACGCAAAGCTTGCCAAACCCCTAACAGTACTTTTGAGAGGGGAGGAGGGACGAATGTCCAAAAACATTTCATCCAAAATTAAAATAACACTCAATCAAGAAGCATTAAATAAACTAAAAAATTCACTAGTTTCAACTGACGTCATGCTACAATATCCCGACTTCGGAAAAGAATTCCATTTAACAACAGACGCCTCAGACTATGCAATAGGAGCAGTTCTCGAACAGAACGGCAAACCAATAACATTTATTTCCAGAACTTTGACAAAAACTGAAGAAAACTACGCAACCAACGAGAAAGAACTATTAGCCATTATTTGGGCTCTGAAAACATTTCGGAACTACTTATATGGCTCAACCGCAATAAAAATTTTCACTGATCATCAGCCATTAACATACTCACTTAGTAATAGAAACACTAATAGCAAACTCAAAAGATGGAAATCGATACTTGAAGAATACAACTATGAAATTAAATACAAACCTGGCAGCACTAACGTAGTAGCAGATGCATTATCTAGACCACCACAACAAATAAATTCTATGACAGCAACACAACACAGCGACGAAAGTTCAACACAAACTTTAATACAATTTACCGACGCACCCATCAACGCATTTAAAAACCAAATTCTTATATCCACAGGCGAAACTTCTTCTTATAAATTTCAAATAATTTTCCCCACCTACCATAGACATACCATAATTGAACCAAACTTCACAGAAGAGAACCTCACCACACTACTAAAACGATATTTAAATCCGTCAGTCACCAATTGCATCAGAACAGAAGATAGCATACTAGGGAAAATTCAAGCCATCTACCAAACACACTTTAACAGATACAGAGTACTCTACACCCGAAAATTAGTAAGAAACATTATAACCGAATCCGCGCAAGAGACAGAAATTATTAATGAACACAATAGAGCTCACCGCAATCCCTCAGAAAACAAAGCACAACTACTAGAAAAATGTTATTTCCCGCAGATGAACGCAAAAATAAAGAAACTCACAAAGCAATGTAAGATCTGTCTAGAAAACAAATATGAAAGACACCCAGTAAAACCAATTTTAAAAGCCACCCCAATTCCGACTTACCCAGGCCAGATTGTCCACATCGACCTTTATTTTACTAACAAGAAGGTAATACTTACAGCAATAGATAAATTCTCGAAATACGCGCAAGCAAAAATAATAAATTCAAGAGCATCTGAAGATATGTATAAAAAAACCTCTACAAGAACTTCTAACAGCATTTGGAATCCCCGAAAGAATCGTAATAGATAATGAAAAATCTCTGAGCGCAGCTCCCATAACTTTTATGCTAGAAAATCAGCTCGGAATTGAAATTTTCAAAGCACCACCATACACAAGTTCGATCAACGGACAAATAGAACGTTTCCACTCTACACTTACTGAGGTATTGCGTTGCACCAAAGCAGAAAATACACACAGTGATTTCGAAGATTTACTCAATAGATCGCTACACAAATATAACTACCCATACACTCCACCACTAAACGAAAACCCGTAGAGGTATTTTTCGGAAGAACAATCAGATCCAACACAATCGAAATAGACAGACAAGAAAACACACAGAACATTAAAAGAAAACAGGAGAAAGATTTAGAATTTCATAATAAAAATAGAATCCATTTCAAGACATTTAGTACTGACGATATCATTTACGTAAAGATTAATAAACGAATAGGAAACAAGTTGACACCCAGATACAAAAAGGAAATAGTCCAGGAAGACAAAGGAAACACAGTAATAACGAAATCAGGACGTACTGTTCACAAAAGCCACATAAAAAAGTAAACGTTACCCATTTCTTTGCAAAATGCTGCTTGCCTTGTGCAATGCGGAAAGACAAATTTTGGATTACACCAACAGCCGAATAGTCACAGTAGAAACAGGAACCGCAAAAGTTCAGACTGGAACATTTAGATTAATACACGCAATAGACCTCCACCAATACGAATCCGTTATCAATGAAATAAACCTTGCAATAGAACATGACATAACAAGGAAGAACCGAAACTACCCATTCCTATCCCATGAAGCAAAATCTATCCAATCCTTGTTATCCCAACTAAAACCCAAAGAAATAAAAGAGCAATAGAACTTCTCGGAACAGCCTGGAAATGGTTGGCCGGATCACCGGATCATGAAGACTTTAGAATTATCAGTGATAAAATTAATAATGTTTTAGCAAACAATAACCAACAAGTGATAATTAACAAATCAATACTAGAAAGAATAAATAAACTAACAACTATTACTAATGGCATAATAAATGAAATAAAATCTAGTGATGTACTTAGAATAGAATTAGAAAAAAATATTGAAAGAAAACTAAAGATCGTAAAAGAAGAATTAACAAATATGGATTATTCAATTCAATGGGCAAAAGCAGGAATTATAAATTCATTTATATTATCAAACGAAGAATTAATTGTAATAAAAGAAATATTTGAAAAACAAAACATGCCCTATTTAAACTTAATCGAAGCTATCGAATTTAGTGATATTAAGATTGCCTCAAATGTGTCATCTATTATTTACATCGTAAATATCCCGATAACGGCTGAAGAAATATGTAAATCAATAATAATCAAACCTGTCAAAATAGATGATAAGATAATTAAAAGTGAATATGAAAACTTAATTATATGTAGTAATAATATCTATGGTATAAAATCTAGTTGTAAGAACATAAATGATCTGTTAATCTGTAAGCAAGACAATTTAGATGAAATCACCAAAACCAGTTGCATACCGAATTTGTTGAAAGGATATCCATCCAATTGCACAGCGCTCAATAGTCACCACATACCATCAATCGAAGAACTCACACCTGGCATACTATTTATCAACGGATATAATGGAACCTTAGAAATAGACCAAGAAGTTTTACATCTAAAAGGCACCTTCCTAATACAATACGACGATTCCAGCATTACTATTCAGCACAAAACTTACACTAACAAGAAACGAATTTTTGCGAAACCACTCCCGGCCATTATCCAAGCAGCGAACACCACAACAACTTTTGAAGAAATCCTGTCATTACAACTACTCAAGGAACTAAACCTGGCTAACATCAAGGAAATCGATACCCTCAATACCAAGTATAAAGCCAGCCTATTTACAGGGTCCACCATAGTAGCAGTAGCAATTACCACCATGATAATCATAGCAGCAAGAAAAATTATCCTAAACAAAAAAGCACAAATCCAGATCAATGTAAGCACCCCGGAAGCAAACCACCCTACGCCAATGAAGCGAATAACTTCACCAGCTGATTCCGTAATTTTGCCATCCAACGAGGAGTTAACACCATGCACGCTGGTATCGACTTGGCCGCTACGTTTCCGCCGACAGACGATACCCAAAGTCAAGGCCAACGCAGTCAGTGCATTTTCACAAGTGAACGACACCTGTGAAAGGCGCACGCCCAAAAATGCTGACGACGCTAACACGACCATAGCAGCGCAGCAATGACGCAACAACGAGCAATGACCACAGCACACGCCCGAAAATGCTGACGACGCTAACGTGACCGTAGCAGCGCAGCAACGACGCAACAACGAGCAATGACCACAGCACACGCCCGAAAATGCTGATGATGCTAACGTGACCGTAGCAGCGCAGCGATGACCGTAGCAGCGCAGCGATGACAGTAGCAGCGCAGCAATGGATGCAACGTGACAAATTAGTATTTAAGTAGGCCCAAATTTACCATTAAGTCAGTTCTAGCCAAGAATTCATTAATAAAGTGTGGAATCAAGAAAAGAAAGAAAAGGAGTTATTAACTTATATACATATTTTTTTTTTTTGGTTTATTTATCTATTTATGAAAAAAAAAATATTGTCTTAGTTGTCTTTATGTATTATACCTGAGTGATATGTTCAGTTTTCGTTACATGTTTCTTAACATAATTTTTATAATAATTATTAATTTGGATTAAAACTAATATTAATACGGCCAATCCTAAAACGTATGTTGCGTTGGTGTTCTCTATCTGTTGTATTCCGGAGGCCGCGGCGTTGTTATTTGCAACCACTATTTCTTCCTTAGTTTGTCGTCCACCCATTGATGTTGCTGTCGGATCAGTCTTATTTGTTCAATGATCTCTTTCTTTTTTTGTTTGTTGTGGTTCGTGCTGAAGCGGTGGAGGGCTGCCACGGTCTGTCGCTGCCTTACTTTCTTTCCTGCTCGTGGTCTTCTCGTTGGTCTAGTTGTGGGTTGATGTGGGTTGATTGTTGAGGCGTCCTTCTTGGATGTCTCTTCGGGGGGTGTCTGCTTCTTTTGTCGTCTTTTATACTCTTCTATTGTAAGTGGTTTTGGTCCAGCCGTCAACGGCGTCGGTGTGTAGGTTGGGAAACTCTGGGTGGCTACTCCAGTTGATGATGGTTAATACTCTTCGTGTGTATGTTGTGCAGTTTGAGGGTCGTACAGGTGTTGCTTTGTGACCGCGACTAGTCTATTAAAAACTGAGTCAAACTCCTCGTGGTCTGACATCTGACTTGTCTCTGCTATGTTGTTATCTCTGGTCCGTGTGTGGCAGGATCGCCATGTAAGGGAAAAGTCTTAGGTGTGTGTGTGTTGATAGTGTGAGTGGTTTATTGTTGGCGGACCTCGCCTCAAAGTGGATGGCTGGTACTTTCCCAAAGTGGGCCAGCGCACTGCGTTGACCTGCGGTATTTCGGGTCGTGTTGCATGCGCGATCGGTGCAAGTACCCACATGTGTTGTGACATGTGCCGCTTGTGCAAGTGCAGGCCACTTGAGTGACGCCAGCGTTCTTGTGCATGCGACATTTGACACTTGCAATGTAAACAAAGTGGCGCGCACACAGTGCGATGCAAGTCGGTCTTGCTGACTGGCTTGTGCGCTATTGTGTTGGCATTAGTGGTCACGCGGTACCACTACAGCATACTACAGCAAAATTTGGTCAAAGCCTGAACGCAACTACTTTGTGACACGAAGAGAGTTGCTGGCAGTATTGGAATGCGTGAAACACTTCCACAAATACCTGTATGGGCAAAAGTTTCGCCTGCGCACAGATCATGCTGCATTGAAATGGCTACTGAACTTTAGAGATCCTGAAGGCCAACTGGCGCGGTGGATCGAGCGGCTGCAGAGCAACGACTACACTATAGAGCATCGCAAGGGTGCTTGTCACGCCGTCCGTGTAAAACCGAATGCAGGCATTGTTCGCGAGCCGAAAGCAAAGAGCAAATAGTGGACGTCCGATTGGTAAGCGCTATGCCAGAGTAAGAGTGGTCTGCGGAGAGGATTCAAAAGGACCAGCGCGAGGATGTGGACCTTGCAAAAATCATTGAAGGCAAGGAGCAAGGCGCACGTCCAGACTGTCAGGAGATGGCCGGTGAAAGCCCGATCGCGACGGCTTACTGGGCACAGTGGCAAAGTCTGCGGCTGTCTGATGGCTGCCTATACCGCGAGTGGGAGAGTGAGGATGGCCGGACCAGCAATTCCCTAATTGTAGTCCCGAAATGCAGGATCAACGAGGTGATCGAGGCATACCATAACGACTCCAGCGGAGGGCACCTAGGCATCACAAAAACTGTCGCCAAAATAAAAAGACGATTCTACTGGGTAGGATGCCAGGAGTCTGTCGCCGATTGGATTAAGAGCTGTGATCGATGTTCGGCTGCGAAAGGGCCGACAAGAAGATCTTGGGGCCGCATGCAGCAGTACAACGTAGGAGCGCCCTTCGAGCGAATTGCTATGGACGTCGCCGGCCCATTCCCACTTAGCACCCAAGGCAACAAATATGTGCTGGTGGTAATGGACTATTTCAGCAAATGGCCCGAAGTATATCCGATTCCTAACCAGGAGGCCACCACGGTCGCGGAAATGCTGGTAAACAACTGGGTGGCCAGATTTGGAGTTCCGCTGGAGTTGCACTCGGATCAAGGCCGGAATTTCGAGTCTCTGGTACTGAAGGAAGTGTGTGAGCTACTAAGAATAAGGAAAACTCGCACCTGTCCTTTGCATCCCCAGTCCGACGGCATGGTGGAACGATTCAATCGGACGCTGGAAGAATATCTGCGGAAAGTAGTAGGCAGGAATCAAAAGGATTGGGACACTCATATTCCGCTGTTCTTGATGGCGTGATAGAACATCTTAAAGACTAGGCGTTGATACCGATATAAAGAGTTAATTCATTGAGCATTTCAAAATATAAATTTCTGATTGTAAATAATTTACCACAACCAGGATCAATAAGGATCCATATAAAAGGTTTGTTAACATGGGCCTGAAAGGACCCATCCAAAAATAGAATCCTGTGCCAGAGGTAGGCCAGGGTTACAAATGAATCCAGATCTGATGATCTTGTGATAGATCTCTGAGCCAAGGATGAGCGAGACGGCGGTAGATCGATAAAAGTAAGGATCCGCAAGGCGAAAATTCAAAAAACGTTCCGCTACTCGCCCGTCAATATTTTCCAGAGGAGTTTTAAAGGCGAGCGTTTGTTCGATCTTGGCATGCACGTCGATGCGCTGAGATGAATCATGACGCGAGACCAAGGTGACTCGGCAAAAGTGATGAAGATCAACCTTGGAAGCTGGAAGATGTAGCTGGCGTACCATTGACGACGAGATGCGACTTGTGCAACAGCGAGAATCTATAAGGATTCGAGCAGGATAGCTGGCGGCACGGACGCGTATGAAGACGGAGGCCGTCGGAAAAAGGACGGTGACGCGTTGAACGGAAGCACTCGTAGCGAAAGGACGAGCTTCGCGTTGAATAATTAGGCGTTCATTCGCATGGAGAAGCGTATTATGATGACGCTGACAATATTTGCAAACCATCTTGCTGGTGCAATGTTTCGCGATGTGTGAATGTGCCAAACATCTAGAGCAATAACGATGCAACAATATGACCCGTAATCGCTTTTCTAAGTTCATCGAAAGGAACTTTTTGCAGAAGCGTAGAGGATGAGTGCGTTGGCATAATCTGCATCTCTTGTTGTTATCGAGAGGAGTCGATGAAGCATTATCACTCATGGCGACCTATGATTAGGATAACAAAATTGTTAAAAAATGGTGGAAGGGCTAGTCAGGTAAGACGATTAATTTCGTAACGGACCGCGTAATTATTCCTCGTTCGGTTTTAATATCGGCGACGCGGACGCGTTTATCACTACCGGGATATACTCGAAGAATTCTTCCCAACCTCCACGAAGTAGGGGGAAGATTTTCTTGCCTAACAACAACTAAATCGTCAACAGCAAGATCGCGCGATGGATATTTCCATTTGTATCGCCTATGCATTTCCTTAAGATATTCTTCTTTCCATCTTAAGGCGATCTGTTGACCCAAAGCTTTTATTTTTTCCCATCTATTTCTCGCGCTTATATCAGAAATAATTGGCTCTGGGGGACCCAGAAGTGGAGACCCAATAAGGAAGTGACCCGGAGTCAAAGCAGATACATCCGCAGGGTTTTCTGACATAGGACTAATGGGTCGAGAATTCAAGCACGCTTCGATACGGGATAAAATTGTTGATAGCTCCTCGAATGTATATCTATGAGGGAGGGCCATCTTACAAAAATGGAGTTTAAAACTTTTAACTACCGCTTCCCATAAACCACCCATGTGAGGCGACCCAGCGGGAATAAAATTCCATTCAAGAGGTTGATGAGAAAAATGATTGAAGAAGGAATCACGGAACTGTTTTAGAAAGGCTTCAAAGTCTTTTTTGAAAGCTTTAGATGCACCGGCAAAATTGGTACCATTATCGGAGAAAATGGCTTTCGGGCATCCACGACGAAAAACAAATCGAATAAAGGCAGCTAGAAACGCAGGTGTTGACAGATCACTGACTGCTTCCAAGTGGATTGCTTTTGTAGAGAAACATACAAAAATGCAAACGTAGCCTTTCGTTATAAGGCAGGCTCTACCTGTATAATTCTTAATTTCAAAAGGTCCTGCAAAGTCGACTCCAGTAATGGAAAATGCACGACTTAAAACGGTACGTTGGGGGGTAAAGCAGCCATAATCTGCGAGGCCTTTCGTTTCTTATCCAACAGACAAGTTTTACAACGATGAATAGTAGATTTTATGAGATTTTTCGCTTTCGGAATCCAATATTCCTGACGAAGTAAGCGAAGCATAAGTGAGTTGCCCCCGTGAATCGTGATCTTATGTATGAAGGTGACTAAAAGTCGAGAAAACTGGCATCCGTACGGGAGGATAATTGGATGTTGTTCACTAAAGGAAAGAGTCGACGCGTTAGCTAAGCGACCATTGATACGCATAATTTGTTCACTGTCCAAAAAAGGATTTAAAGTCAAGATACTGCTCTTATAATTAAGTGGCTTTTGGTTTAAAAGGCAACTATAATCGATACGAAAATACTTTTTTGACAAAGAATCGTCAATAATTTTCTGGTATGGTGAATTTCGGCGTTCGACAACGCTGTGGATTCATAGCCCTTAGAATTTTTTGCACGATGGTGAGTGCGATAGTAAAATCGAAGTATATATGAGACCACTCGAAGAGCTCTAGAAAATGACGAAAATCTGCAGAGAATGTCTTCTTCAACATTAACGAGCAAGTTGTGTACTGCAACCCTTTTTGCTTCGATTGAAGTTTCAAGGTGAGTAGTGCTAGCAGATGGCCATTCGGACCTATCTTTGGCCAGCCAAGATGGGTCATGCCACCATAACGATTTCGTACTTAAGTCCTGTGGAGAAAGACCTCGGCTACATAAATCGGCAGGATTATCAGGTGAATCGACATGATACCAATTTTTAGCGTATGGTTTGTCTTGAATTTTGCTAACACGATTAGCAACAAAGGTAGTCCATGTAGATGGTGTTTTTTGTAGCCATGATAACACAATTGTTGAATCAGTCCAACAGAAGACATCGTGAACTTTGATATCAAGTTCGGATAGAAGTGAATCGAGCATGTCACATAGGAGCACTGCACCGCATAATTCTAGTCTTGGCAACGAGACAGTTTTGACTGGAGCGACTTTTTTTTTTGACGTAAGCAAGTGGGAGCAGAAACTAGTAGGCGATTTACGTACGCGAATGAAGATCACCGCCCCGTATGCTTTCTCGGAAGCATCGGAGAAAGCATGAATTTGAACTTCGTCTTGCAAAGAGTAATTCACCCAGCGTGGTACTTGAATCAGGTTGATATCCATATATCCATCCAAAAATTTCTGCCATTTTCTTTCAATGGGCTCAAAAAGGCAATCATCCCAGCCTATGTTCTCGAGCCAGACCAGTTGCATTAAATTTTTGGCAACAATAACTACAGGTGCAAGCCATCCGACCGGGGCAAACAATTTGGCAATCATGGAGAGAAGTTCCCTTTTGGTGTGCGAATCCTTTCGTTCAATAGCAGGAACCTTGAAATAGAAATTATCAGTACAAGCGTTCCAACGGACCTCTAAAGCCTTTGTAGAACTGGAATCTTCGAAGTTTAAGAATTCTTCCTTTAATAGGTGCTCTTTCGGAAGGTCCACTAGAATTTCTTTACGATTTGAAGTCCATTTTCTTAAGGAAAATCCAGCACCATGTAAAGTGTCGATGAGTTCATTCCGGGCCTTTATAGCGGAAGGCAAATCATGCGCACCGGCGAGAACATCGTCAACATACATGGATCGTCGGAGAATATGTGCGGCAAGGGGATAAGTGTCTTGAGAGTCGGCTGCAAGTTGAAGGAGAGTGCGAATCGCAAGATATGGTGCGCAGTTGACACCAAAAGTTACCGTTTGTAATTCGTAATCCGAGACTTCCACATCGGTAGAAGAGCGATGTAGAATGCGTTGGAATGGACGATGCCTTGGGTCGACAAGAATTTGTCGATACATTTTTTGAATATCACTATTGAAAACAAATCGAAAAAGTCTCCATCTTAGGAGAAGTAAAACTAAGTCAGACTGTAGCACCGGACCGACGTACAATACATCATTCAAACTATTACCATTGGAAGTTTTATTTGAAGCGTTAAAAACAACACGAAGTTTTGTTGTAAGACTTTCTGGTTTAATGACAGCATGATGCGGAAGATAACAATATGTGACCAAACTCTGATTTGAAGGCGGACCGACTAACTTCATATGCGATAACTGCAAGTATTCGTCAACTACCTGGTCATATATAACTTTGAATTCGGGTTTTTTAAGAAGCGAAGCTCCATTCCGAAGGAACTGCCGTAAAGCACTATTTCGAGAATCTCCCAAGCAAAGTTCATTAGGATAATTAACTTTAAAAGGAAGAGAGACAATGTATCTCATATTCATTCCGCCGAGTAGTAGCCATGTAGTTGTCCTCACACCATTGATCAGCATCCGATAGAATCCTTTTCCTAGGGGGTTCTTCAATTTCCCAAAAGCGAGAAAGAATTGTGTCCAACCCAGAATCCGTTGAGATGTCCACCTTCGTTGTAAAACACCTGACTTCGGAATCCGGAATGGGGCCAGTGAGAGTCCATCCGAAAACGGTTTGCTGAGCTGTCAGACTTCCAAGTAGATTGCGATGAATTCCATGGAGCACCACCTGTGGGTACAAGTCGGCGCCGATAAGTACGTCTATGGCGGAAGTCCTCCAAAAGTCTCCGTCTGCCCAATTAAGGTTCGGTAGTTTATGACGTAGTCCTGAATCGACTGTACAGGATGGCAAATTTCCAGTGATTTGCGGAAGTACGAAAGCGAGGGCGTCGATTTTCACGTTTGGATCCGTAGGTGATCCGAGAACAAAGGAGCTGAGTCGATTAGCGCTTGCAGAAAACGATTGATTAACCCCAGATATACTGGCTTGTAGGCAAGTTAATCAATTTACGAAGGCGATCAGAAATGAAAGATGCTTCTGATCCTGGATCAATTAAAGCCCTAGCAGAATAATTGGTATTCAAATGGCAAATATAGATTTGCGCTGTACCTAAAAGTACACGTTGGTTTCGAGGAAACGCAAGATTCGGAGAATCACTATTCGAAAATGTATTAGTAGTGGACTGTATTTTTTGATGGAAGCTATGATGCTCACTCGTTTGAGCTACGGAAGAAGTAGAAGGCTGATTGGAGCGAAGCCCCGAAGAAGCACCTGAAGGTTGGAATCCTGGCGCGGTGGAGCGTAACTCGGACGACGCAGGCACTCTAGAAGTAGTGTTAGTGGGACGTTATCCCGACTGAGTCTTCGTAGAAGAAGGTGACTCACGATGTAACAACGTGTGATGGCGTTGATGACATACGGAACAATTGTAGGCGCTTTTACAATCCTTTAACTGATGGCCTTTCGATAGGCAATTTAAACAGCATTGAAAACGCTTAACACTGGAAAACCGATCGCAAACTTGCATGTTAAGAAAACGTTTACAATTGCGCAATATGTGTGGTTGCTTGCAAAGAACACAGCTGGAATCAACCACATTCGCGTGAAAAGTATGTGTAAGTCGTTTAGAACCGCTAACCTCGCTAGATGCCGGCTTATTCGAATTTGATTTGTTGGAAGTATAAGTCTTTAACTCATCGACGCATTCGAGAGTTCGGTATCGCGTAGTAAGAAACTCGTCAAGTTCGCACCACTTTCGTAAGGCAGATTTGTCTTTAACACCTTGCTCCCAAAAAGCAATAGTGCGTTGAGGTAAACGCTGCATACACATATAAACAATAATTGGATCCCAATCGGAAGTATTAACGTCGTATAATTTTAGCGAATTCAAACAATTATTAATGCCGCGTTGCAAACTTTTAAGCCCAGAACCAGTTTCAGAAGAAAGAGCTGGTAAATCAAAAAGAAGTTTAATTTGAGCATTAACTAAAATTCGTTTATTATTAAAGGCTTGGTTTAAATTATTCCAAACGAGCTCAAAACCTTCATTGGTGAGAGGGGACTTTTGAACTATTTCTCTCGCTTCTCCGCTCGTTTTCTGAATAAGGTGATACAATTTTTCGACATTACTCAAACGACTATTTCTTATGTATATGGCCGTAAATAAATCACGGAAAGTTGGCCAAGACGTATAGTCACCTTTAAAAACTTCAGTATCACAAGGCGGAAGTGCGATATTATTGGATGAAGTAGGCTCTGAAAAGGTAGAACCATCAAGAGTAGAAGTATGGCGAAGACCGGAGGAAGCGAGGTTGAAATCATGAATTCTCTCATTAATCTTCGCTAAGCATGAAACATATGTCCGATAGGTGCTGGTGTATTTCGCATCAACGACAGCGATATCATCAGCAGCACTTCTTTTAGTTTGTGATTCAAATTGAATTTGACACTTTTCATACTGTGCCTTTACGGTAGCCTACAACTCCTTTAGCTCGGAGCTTTGAATTTCCAAAGAAAATTTAGTATGACTATTAGAGGGAGTTTCCGTAAAGGCAATCTCAAATTTGAAAACGCGATCAGAAGCACGGGTGAAATCGTCAAGTGTGGACATTTCGATTTGAATAGAAGAAATCAAAATCAAAAAGGTAAAATCGAAGTAGCCCAAACTTTTTCACCTTAGCGCAACAAAGGTGAAATGCGAAAGAGAGAGGCCAAAAAATGTGCGACACGAGATATAAAAAGGAAAACAATAGAAAATTAACTCAACGCTTGCTTTATTATGGATTGTTACAATATTTCGCTTATGCACTTCAAAAATATAAATGCAGTTAATCGGTATCACAAGTGATTTGCGTTACGCAAAGAATTGAATTCAAAAAATTTATAGTTTTATGTGTCACCTCGTACTTCAGTAGAAGGTTTACAATGCAGAAACGAATGCCGAAATGCCAAAAAATGTATTCACACAAGGCCTACTTGTGCCTTTACTTTCGTATGTACGTACCAGCAATCGTTAGTGCTTGGCAGCTATGTACGTATGCACTAGTGGTTGTTGTTGCACTACGGATGTGCACGTACAAGAGAAATAGAGAAAAAAGGCAAAGTCGCGAAAACGTACGTATAACTGTAGCACTGAGTATACCGAATACAGGGTCATGTGACATGCGCGTAGCTAAAGGTGCTTTACACGCTAGGCACTTTGAATCCGTTAACCTATATGGCGTGATACCTATGTAGAGGTATGTATATATATATATATATAACCGTATATATATAACCGAACTTGTATGGTAACGGAACCCGAGAAAAACAGATGTATATAATTGAATTTGCGCCACCTTCTATAAAAGGTGTTGTTGTGACAAATTGTCACTAGCACTAAAATTTATTAAAAAAAATGTGTAGACGCGCGAAAGTATATTTATATATAAAAAAAACACTATGCTCAACAAATTAACTTCTTAACTAGAAGCATATATCGGTCAACGCACCTGTTATCTGATTGCAGCAGTCGAGATGATGAAAATGATGTGCACAATGATGTGTGGAGAGGAAGATGGCTACAGGCTGGATGCTGTTTTTTGCACAATAAATCCAAGTTTTTTTTGTAGAAAGCCAAGGCAACCGCCGTTTTGAAATCGCAGATGTAGATCTGACCGGACGAAGATCCGGCTCGAAGGACCAAAATGTTGGGGTTGTCGGCACGATAGTGAACGAGAGAAGTGAAAATTCAAGTGGATTAACAAAATTTACCAGCACAAGTAACCAATGCAATTTCGGCTCGATACTTACTTGGATTAGTGGGGACACCAATCAAACGCGAAAATGATATGACAAATCCAACGAAGAGCGAGTACCAGAGCCAACAAATGAGAAGTCAAACGATGTGTTGTATGTAACGAGGTGTTTATTAAAGAAGTGCGTTGTGATTGCGTTGCCGTCTAAAGTGCAAGTGAAGTAATGCATGTACGCAAGGGCCGAAGCTGTGGGTGCCGTTCAACAAAAGAGAGAAAAGCTTTTATGTTGATAACGGCTTACAAAAAAATGCATACAGACGGTACAGAGATGTTACAAGCGGAGACATTGATAGGAGGAGTTTTGGCCTAAACAACTTTCGCACAGAAAAAGTGATCATTTGACCTAATGTGCTTTGGCGGCCTATAAAAAATGTATGGAAAATTGGATCAAACGTTGGCATACATGTTTTGACTCAAGAGGAGAGTATTTTGAAGGGGATAGTAAAGAAATTTATTAAAAATTGAAATTTTGGGTTTTTTTAATTCCCGTTCTTTTTTGATCATAAGGTACATATGTGCCAAAAGGCTTTTAAATATTCCTTAAATCTTGAAATTTATGTATGAGTTATTTATTTTGTTTATGTCGAATAAACATTTTGGTTATTTTTGTTACATTTTGGTTATTTTTATTTTTGTTACTAGTTATAAATTGTTTTTTCTAGTGGCAACGCTGATCATAATTTCAAGTTGCGAGAAAATGTATTTTACCACAATACGTTCCACCAACAACATTACCCAAAGGATATAAACAAGGTAGTAGCACCAGCGTGCTGATTATAATTTTTTAGTTTTTTCATGAGTTCGGTTCATTGTACTATGGTCCAGAAGACTCCTGAAGATGCGCTGAAATTTAGCACATATGCTTTTCACATATTTAATAGACTTCTGTAACAATTTGGGCGAAATCGGACTACTGCCACTACTTGTTCCATAAATAAAATATTGTAACGATAAGACAGTTTGTCGCTGTGCAAAGCAACCCTGTCGCTACGCGCCGTGCTATAATTCAATCTGGCAACGACGGCCGCGACAATGATGGCAACTTTTAGTCCAATCTGGCAATGATGGTCGCGATCATCATGGAAACCTTTAGTCCACTCCGGAATGTGCGAGAACGATCTGCGCGATGGCCGGACAGGTATAAAAGACAGCCGGGTGCGGCGCAGCGAGTCAGTCTGAGTAAAGTGTAAACCTGTGAAATAAAGTGATTGTTGGTTTATTTTATTGACTGCGGTTGAGGAACTAAGTGTGTTTTATTTTCAAATTACGCAATCCAGAGATACGTATTAGCCCACTAAAACTCATATTCGTAACATTTGGTGTCAGAAGTGGGATTGTGTTACTGAAAGTAAAAAAAATAAAAATTAATTATAAAACGCAGACATGGTTAGACTGGAGCAATTGAAGGTGGACCAGCTGAAGAAGGAGCTGGCCGCTTGGAATTTGCCGACTGCTGGCGGAAAGGTGGAGTTGCAGCTGCGCTTGCGAGAGGCGTGTGAATCACGAGGCATTGATTGGACTGCGCACGAGTTCGGGACGCAGGAGCTAGATTCGTCGGCCAAAGTGGAGGAATCGCCTGCGGGTGCTGCGTCGATGCAAAGTACGGCTGCAGCGGCTGCGCCACCACAAGCATTGGACATGAGTCAGCTAATGGTTGCACTTAAAGGCATGTTCGAGACTTCCAACCAAGAAATGGCAGCAAAAATAGACACTGCGAACCGAGATATGGCGGAAAATTCTGCGCGCATAGAGCAGAAGGTGGAGGAAATTTCCGATAGGCTGAACGTGAAAGTTGAGCATCTCGAGACGCGAATGGTCAATTGGGACAAACGAGTTGACGAAATGGGTGAATCCCTGAACAGACGAGTTGACAACCTGGATGATTCCCTGAACAAACGAGTTGATAGTCTGGAGGACTCGATGAACAGAAGGATGGACGAGCGGCTTAGGGAGGTACAGCCGCGAGAATGGTTGCCGCCGGTTCCGGAAAGTGTTGCCAGCCGAGCAGAAGTGCCTACTTATGATGGGACTACGCCGTTCGATACATTCAAGCTGCAATTCGACCTGGCTGCTCTGGAAAATCAGTGGACCGATGTAAGGAAAGGTCGGAGATTGGCGCTGGCTCTTAAAGGTGCTGCGGCTGAGGTAATAAAATCAGTTCCAGAATGTTTACGAAGTGAGTACGAGACCGTCATAAGGGCGCTGGCAGCCAAATACAGCGACGAGCACAACAGAACGCTGTACTACTGTGAGCTGAAGAACCGCAGGCAAAGGGCCAACGAGGCGCTGCAGGCATATGCAGCAGACATTGAGCGGCTCGTACAGCTGTGCTACCCGTCCTTCGGCGCTGATGATCTCGAGAGGATGAAGATTGAGGCGTTTATTGAAGGTCTTCATGATCCGGAAACACGTCGCAGTGCGTTAATGATGGGCAAGCCGACATTTAAGGAGACGGTGACCAGCGCGATGACATATAGTATGAGGCGACATGGATTGGGAGCACTCGGTATGCACCTGCAAGGATACGCCAGATCCAGCCGGACAACGACATTGCGATCCAGGCAACAAGCTCTGAGCCACCGGGCAGGCCACGAGTGGTCTCCTCTAAAGTTGTTTGCTGGGTATGTGGCAAGCAGGGCCACATATCACGAGACTGCCGCCAACGAAAGAGGCGTTCCCGTTCTCGATCGCAATCGCCTGAAGCGAGGAATACTGACAATCGAGGCTCAGCCAACAAGCGCAGGGCTGAGGACGGCGAGTCGTTAAACTAAAACGGGTCAGCCCAAAGGGGCGTGAGCTGATCCCCACAATCTGCCGCCCCACCGTCCTTGTCTCACAGCTGAAACGACAGCCCAGCAGCTTGACAATTGAAGGAAGGATAGATGGAAAGTTGTTCGTGTTGACACTGGATACTGGAGCGTCATATTCGATCATAAAAAGGAAGCTGCTGAAGAACTGCGAACCGCTGCATGGCATACAGCTGCGGACTGCGACTGGCGAGCGCGCGCTGGTAAAAGGGAAAGTTACAAAAACGATTACTATCGGCACCAGCAGCCTGGAACATGAGTTCATCGTCGCGGATATAATGGACGACGTGATTATCGGCGTGGATTTCATGATTAGGCACGGTTTTACGCTGGACCTGAAGGAAAATGTGCTGAGATATGCCAAAGTTGATTTCCCGCTGCACACCGGCTATGAGCGAAGCGTGGCGGTATGGAAGGTTGTATCGTGTCAATACAGGAGGATACCAGCGAACTCCGAGGCGATTGTGTGGGCAAAGGTGGACGAGGACGATGGGACGAGTCGGCTGTGGGTTGTAGAAGCACCGAATCAAGGACACGACAACATCATCATCGGACGTACATTAGTGGAACCTAAGAATGGCAGAATACCAGTCAGAATACTGAACCCCCTGAATGCACCCAGATATGTCGGGAAAGATGAGGTAATTGGCGAGTGTAGAGAAGCCGTAGCAGTGGTCAATTGCGAGAGTAGCCCACCCGGAGGAAATAAGAAGAGCGGTTTTAACATGGACGTCATACCGCAAGAGAATCAGTGGAACAGCGAATTGACGTCCAATCAGAAACAGAAGGCGAGGTCACTCCTGCAGCACTATGGGTCAATATTTGCGGCAGAAGCAGGCGGAAGAACAGCCATAGTGAAGCACAACATCGACACCGGAAGTGCAAAACCGATTCGCCAAGCACCAAGACGAGTTCCTCTGGCCAAGAGGGAAGAGGTCACAAATTTGATCGAAAACATGCGGAAAGAAAAGGTCATAGAGCCTTCTTCGGGCCCCTGGTGCTCGCCGGTCGTGCTAGTCAAGAAAAAGGATGGCAGTACCCGGTTTTGTGTGGACTATCGGAAGCTCAATGATGTGACCAAGAAGGACAGTTATCCACTACCGCGGATCGATGACACCCTGGACACGCTGTCAGGCACACAGTGGTTCTCCACGCTCGACTTACGCAGCGGCTATTGGCAGGTAGAGCTTGCAGACAAAGACAAGGAGAAAACGGCTTTCAGTGTTGGCGATGGTTTATGGCAGTTCACCGTCATGCCGTTTGGACTCTGCAACGCCCCAGCAACATTCGAGCGGCTAATGGAACAGGTGCTAAAAGGGCTGCATTGGCGGACGTGTCTGGTGTACCTCGACGACATAATCGTGATGGGTAATAGCTTCGACGACCACCTGGGAAAGCTAAAGGAGGTATTCGAGCGGATACAAAAAGCCGGGCTTAAACTCAACCCAAAGAAGTGCTCGCTGTTCCAAAAAGAGGTCAAGTATCTGGGTCATACGGTTTCCGCCCTTGGAGTACATACGGATGAAGGCAAAATCACGGCGGTGAAGGAGTGGCCCCGGCCACGCAATCTACACGAACTCCGCAGTTTCCTGGGCCTGTGCACATACTACCGCCGATTTGTTCCGGGATTCGCGAACATAGCCAGCAGCTTGCACAAACTGACGAAAAAGAGCCAAGCTTTCGAGTGGAACGAAGAGCAGGAGCAGGCTTTTGCACGTCTGAAGGAAAAACTGTGCACTGCTCCAATTCTGGCCTTCCCCGTGCCTGGAGAGATGTTTGTGCTGGATACGGATGCGAGCGGGCATAGTATTGGCGGTGTGCTATCACAGATAATAGACGGCCAAGAACAAGTGATAGCATACTACAGTAGGATTCTGTCGAAACCGGAACGCAACTACTGTGTGACACGGAGAGAACTGCTGGCGGTATTGGACTGCGTAAAACACTTCCACAAATATTTGTATGGACAAAGGTTTCGCCTGCGCACAGATCATGCGGCATTGAGATGGCTCCTGAACTTTAAGGATCCTGAAGGCCAATTGGCGCGGTGGATCGAGCGACTGCAGAGCTACGACTACACGATAGAGCATCGGAAGGGCAGTAGCCATGGCAATGCCGATGCCTTGTCACGCCGTCCGTGCAAAGTCGAATGCAGGGCGTGCTCGCGAGCCGAAAGCAAAGAACAGATAGTGGACGTCCGGTTGGTGAGCGTTATGCCAGAGGAAGAGTGGTCTGCGGAGAGGCTACAAAAGGACCAGCGTGAGGATGCGGATCTTGCAAAAATCGTCGAAGGTAAGGAGCAAGGCGCACGTCCAGACTGGCAGGAGATGGCCGGTGAAAGCCCGATCGCCAAGGCTTACTGGGCACAGTGGAAAAGTCTGCGGCTGAAGGAAGGATGCCTGTACCGCGAATGGGAGAGCGCGGATGGACGGACCAGCAACTCCCTAATGGTAGTGCCGAAATGCAGAATCAACGAGGTCATCCAGGCATACCATAACGACTCCAGTGGAGGGCACCTAGGCATCACCAAAACCGTCGCCAAAATAAAAAGACGATTCTACTGGGTAGGATGTCAGGAGTCTGTAGCCGAGTGGATTAAGAGCTGCGACCGATGTTCAGCAGCGAAAGGGCCAGCAAGAAGATCTCGAGGCCGCATGCAGCAGTACAACGTGGGAGCGCCCTTCGAGCGGATTGCTATGGACGTCGCCGGCCCATTCCCAACTAGTACTCAAGGCAACAAATATGTGCTGGTGGTAATGGATTACTTCAGCAAATGGCCCGAAGTGTACCCAATTCCTAACCAGGAGGCCACTACGATCTCGGAAAAGCTGGTAAATAACTGGGTAGCCAGGTTCGGAGTTCCGTTGGAGTTGCACTCGGATCAAGGCCGGAATTTCGAGTCTGCGGTATTCAAGGAAGTGTGTGAGCTGCTGGGGATAAAGAAAACGCGTACCACCCCTTTGCACCCACAGTCCAACGGCATGGTGGAACGCTTTAACCGGACACTAGAGGAATACCTGCGAAAAGTGGTAGGCAGGAATCAAAAGGATTGGGACACGCATATCCCCTTGTTCCTAATGGCGTATAGGTCAGCCCCGCACGACACGACATCACTCACTCCAGCCCGAGCAGTATTCGGCACAGAATTACGGTTACCCGCTGACTTGAAGTTCGGGGTAGTCAGCACGACGGGAGGCGCTAAGACGGACTACGTGGCCAATAAGCGGGCGGAACTGGAGGAGATTCACCAGTTTATAAGGAGCCGCACCAAACTGGTCAGCGATAAGGCGAAAGCCAGATATGATCTACGGGCCAACTCAGCAGGGTTCCAAGAAGGCGATCTGGTAATGCTCTACAACCCGCAGCGGAGGAAAGGTTTGTCTCCGAAACTTCAAGCGTCATGGGAAGGACCTTACGAAGTCGTGACTAGGATAAACGACGTGGTATACAGGATTCAACGTTGCAGCAATAAAGGCGCTAAGCTGAAGGTAGTCCATTTGCAGCGCCTGGCGCCTTATCACAGCGGAACCTCGGCACTTGTTCGGGACGAACAAGTCTAAGTGGTGGGCAGTGTAACGATAAGACAGTTTGTCGCTGTGCAAAGCAACCCTGTCGCTACGCGCCGTGCTATAATTCAATCTGGCAACGACGGCCGCGACAATGATGGCAACTTTTAGTCCAATCTGGCAATGATGGTCGCGATCATCATGGAAACCTTTAGTCCACTCCGGAATGTGCGAGAACGATCTGCGCGATGGCCGGACAGGTATAAAAGACAGCCGGGTGCGGCGCAGCGAGTCAGTCTGATTTTGACTAGTGAAGGTGCCACACGGAGTAATTGAGCGAATAATTAAGTGTAAAGACAGTAAAGTGTAAACCTGTGAAATAAAGTGATTGTTGGTTTATTTTATTGACTGCGGTTGAGGAACTAAGTGTGTTTTATTTTCAAATTACGCAATCCAGAGATACGTATTAGCCCACTAAAACTCATATTCGTAACAATATTAAAAATCTGTAATATGCGAATGCTTCAATGGTTGATAAAACGGAATTTACTTAATGCAAGAATGGTTAATATAAAGTATCAAATTTAATGTTTTTGAATGTTTACTTTCATTTTTTAATACATTTAAGGGAATCATAAACGGATTTTTGGACAGCTACAAATTTATCTGCAAGAAAATACGTTAAATATGTGCATATGTGCAATTTTTGGGAAGGATTACATTAGGGGTATTCACGATGTGGTGTATTTGGTCTTGTATTGTGTATTTTTGATAAACTTAATATTTGTAGTAAATTTGATAAATTTACAAAAACAAAATACATGCATTTCTGAAATACTATACATTTCAGAAATACAACGGCAAAACCCTGTTGTAAACTTCATGGTGTATTGTGTATTTTTTGGGTAGCGATGGGAATTTAATTCAAAGTGCCGATTGTTTTACCCATGTTTTCAATTATCTGAACTTCCTGTTATTCAAAAGTGCTATTTTTTGTCATGCCAACCATTTTACAACAATTTATATTTTTTATGAGTTTTTTTTTAATATGTTTAAGGAAAATGCAAAAAAAAAGTTGCTTGTTAGTATTTGCTGAAACCGATATTTTGTACACCAAATATCGATATCTCTATTTATGTACATCACTAAAATATAATCAGCTGATCACTCAAAATGGAAATGGAAATTCGTCACAATTTTTTAGAAGCGCCACCAAATACGAGAACTGCTGCCGGTTAACCCTAACCATTTGTTTGAAACGACCATCATCCATATTGCTTAATATGTCATTCCACCACACACTAGATTTTGGAACTATTTCCTCATATCCACGACGGCACACCAGCACTAAAAAAACGTTTTGAACTGCTTCCTCCACGACCTCATCGATTGCTTCATCATCTTAAGGTTAATCAAATTAATAAAACAATGTTCTGTTTGTCCTAGTAGTTACCACTTAGGCCCATAAGGTGATTTTCGGCATCTTCCACAATAAAATTTATTATTTTAACTTTTTCGCTTAGCTTCGGCATATTGACAGAAATATGCGGAGCACGAATGTAAACAAAATCAGCTGATTTTGCAGCTACAGAAATTGGCTAGGGGTCGTTCATGATCTGTTGTAAAAAGTTGTAATTTTTGTAAATATTTATCACAAATACACCACATCGTGAATACTAGGGGTATAACTAGAGTCCGACCGATACCAAATTTTTTGGCCGATGCCGATTAATCGGCCAAAAGGGCGAAAATCGGCCGATGCTGATGCCGATTACATGGAAAAAATAACACGAATGAATTCAGTCAAAAACATAGTCTATTTTGTAATGAGCACTGGGATGGATTTAAGTCCTTTTGATATAAACAACTGTGTAAACTTTTAAGACAAACTTTATTTGCGTGTTCTAACAATGGCGTCACAAGTAAAAGTAAAGGTAAAACGTAAAGGTAAAGGACCAGCATGAACTTAGCTGCAAGCCCGAGTTGCCACACTGCTTGACAAGCCCAACCACAACAGGGTTGCATTCACCATGGCACCACCTCCACCAATACACTACAACTCGGCCTAACCTGACATTCAATCGACCTCGATTGCTTTTACAATGAATCTTCTTCTAGCTTATCATCTAAAAATTCATAATCTGTACATTCATCACTTAAATTATCACCATCTGTGTTGCCTTCTGAGTCCGTTTCAACTGGCCTACCTCGAGGTTCCAACCATTTCTTCATTCTAGACGAATCAATTACATTGTCATATGGCATCTGAGTAACCTGACAATTTTCAACATCCGTAACAACATAACGATCATGACCTAATTGCTTACGAACTACATAAGGGCCTCTGTACTTCTGAATTAGCTTCTTATTCTTCCCTACCGTAGTGTCTACATTTTTAACCACAACTAAATCTCCTGGTTCAAATTGTTTCGCTGGCCTATGGCTCCTCTCGTAATATTTCTGATTGTACAACTGAGACTTCTGTATTGCAAGCTCTGCCTGCTCCCTTATTTCGGACAAATTAACTTCTTCTCTTGAATATACATCATGCAAATATTCCGTCAATTCATCAACTACTTTGCCGCGCTGCTCAACGCCAAAAAGCAGCTTACTAGGGGTCGTCTTTGTGGCACAGTGTACAGTATTATTCATTGCAAACTCGACATCCGTCAGTTTCTGTTTCCAATCTACATGGTTTATAGGGTCAGTCGTTTTGGCCAATATTGCTTTCAACACCCGATTCACCCTCTCAACCTGACCATTCGACTGTGGCGAAGCTACCGCATTCAAAACATGTACAATGTTATTGTTCCCGCAAAAATCCCTAAACTCCGATGACGTAAAAGCCGTGCCCCGATCATCTATGATTCTTCTGGGACGACTGTATTCAACAAAATATCTCTTCAACGCACAAATCGATTCTTTCGCACTACTATTCGTAGCATACATTTTGACAAATTTTGTGAAAGCATCAATCACCACAAACACATGTTTATGCTTTGAGTTCACACTCTCCAATGGCCCGAAATGGTCAATGTGCACTGTATCGAACGGTTCTGGCTTCTTTGGAATACTATATATATTACGCTCATTGCTTCTAGGCGACGTCGAATAATAAATGCACTTCAAACAATTTCTGATGAACACATTCAGCTTTTCGCGCATACGGGGAAACCAATAATGCTTCCGAATCTGATTTGCACATTTCTCAATACCCAAATGACCATATTTCTCATGTATCAATCGCATAATGTTCTCTTCCATCTCACCCGGCACATACAACTGTCGATTCTGACCACTGACACGAAAGACTAACCCATTCTCCAACTCATATCCTGGCACTTCCCCTTGCTCCAATTCTTCCCGCAGTTTATGAATCACAGGATCACGCGTCTGTATAATCTGAATGTTCAAATCAACCTCATTCTCCTCAATACTACACACAGCTGACAACCGGCTCAATGCATCAACATGCTGCATCTGTTCACCCTTTCGGTGTCGAACTGAAAAATCAAACCCGGCGAGACCCAATGTCCATCTGGCAATTCTTGGATTAATTGTTTTCTTCTCCAATGTCAAGACCAAAGAGTTGCAATCAGTCACAACTACAAACGGAATTCCATCCAACATAGTCCGGAATCTTTCCAATGCATTCACAATTGCCAATGTTTCCAACTCAAAGCTATGATAACGCGACTCCGGATCCGTCGTTGTTTTCGAATAAAATGCCACTGGGTGAAACCTGCCGTCATCTTGCTTCTGTAACAGTATAGCACCATACCCTCGCGAACTTGCATCCGTATGCAACTCTGTCTCCCGCCCTGAATCAAAGACACACAGTACAGGGGGCTCAGTCAATTTAGATTTCAAGGTCTCAAACGCATTCCTACACTCTTCTGTCCATTCAAACTTTACACCTTTTCGCGTCAAATAACTCAATGGGCGCGCAATCTGAGAAAAATTATACACAAATCGTCTAAAATATGAAAAAAGACCCACCGCCCTCTGCACCTCCTTTATGTTGGTAGGTACTGCGTAATTCTTTATCGCCACCAAATGATCTTCATTCGGACGAATCCCCCGTTCACTCACACAGTAGCCTAAATACTTCAATTCTCTATATGCAAATTTGCACTTCTTCAGATTCAAGCACAATCCAGCCCCTGACAATAATTTCAAAACTTCTGCCAAAACCACATAATGTTCCTCAATAGTCTTCGTGGCAATGTTAATATCATCTAAATACACCACAATCCTCTTCGCATCAATCAACGGCCGCAACACTAAATTAATAAACCGCTGGAACACCGGTGGAGCATTAGTCAAACCAAACGGCATAAACCGATACTCATACTGTCCCATTGGAGTCACAAACGCAGTTATCGGTATCGATTCCTCATGCATTGGCACCTGGTGAAACCCATTCCTCAAGTCCAACGTACTGAAGAAACTCTTCCCACCCAAATATTCAATACAATCCTCAACTAACGGCAACGGATAATGATCTCTGACAGTCAACTTATTCAACGCCCGATAGTCAACACACATTCTCAATTCACCGTTCTTCTTCCGCACTAACACAATCGGAGACGCGTATGGAGACGCACTTGGCTGAATAATGCCCTGAGCCAACAAATCATCAATTGTCTTCTGTACTTCTGTCTTTTCCCTATATGACAACCGGCGCGGACCACTGTACACCGGCGCATCACTCTTCAACTGAATTTTCATGCAATAGCCACTCAACTTCCCCCCCTTGTTCTTCATTTTCAAATAGTTCTCAAAAACAACTGATTTCAAAGCATCTGCATCTGTTATAGACAAGTTTTCGTCCACATCAATTAGATCACCAATTTCATCCATCTCAGTTGCACCTACCATCAATATTACTTCATCATACAAATTCAAGTCTTCTGTTCCAACTAAATTTACAACTCCGATACACGACTCAAGTCGAGTTTCACACAAATTTGAATCACCAATTACATTTACCTCTGCATTAACTGAATTAATTTCTGACTTGCCACACTTATCATCTGATTTCAATAACTTAACTCTGTTTGGAACCTCTGTTATCTTAACTACTGGACTCTTTAATAAATTAAACAACTTAAGTGCACTGATATTCAACGGAACTTCATTTTTATTGGCATTATTAATCTCCAGCAGAGTACGTCTACTATATCTCACTGTGTCCATTTGGCACAGGCTTATATTCATTGCCTTAAGTAAATCGCGTCCAAAAAGTAGGGGCACCACTGCCTCTTCATCTGGCAAAACAAACAAATTATGGTCAAATTTACGGTTATCAAACACAATTTTACAAGTCACAAGGCCGTACGTACTTAAATTCATATTTCCCATCCCCCGATACCCTGTCACAGTCAATTCACCCGTCACTTCAAATGGCACAAGAGAACGCTTCACGAAACTAGTCGGACTGCCATTATCAAATAAAGCAAAACACGGAATTAATTCAGTGCACTTATTCTGTTTCAAAAAGGCAACACTTACAAGATTTCGGTGTTTCAGCTGTCGGGCTAAACGTCGGACCTCCTCTACCTCCGTCAATGGCGTCCCTGCCTCCCACTCCTCGACCTCTGCTACTGGCTGCTGTTGTTTCGGTACGGCTGGCATCCGTGTTTGCGTCTGGTTTAATGTTGTATTCTGCATCCGACTACGACGTGGGCACTGCTGGCGCATGTGGCCTACTTCATGGCATATGAAACACGAGTTCGGTGGGCGTCGCGGGGCCCCGCACGCACTTTGATAGTGCCCATATTGAAAACAGTTGTAACACCTGACGGCCGACAAATCCGTGACTTTTGCAGCTGTGTCAGCAACTGGCACTGTTGTATACGACCTCGGCCTAGGCACGGCACCCGACATGACACTGATCTTCGGCACAACCACTGGCGCAGCTGCCCGACGCTTCTTCTCGTAACGCTCCATCAACCCCTTCAATTCACGCAAGGAAGTGGCACTGTACAGCATCGAAACCATATTCGTATCGTCGTTAAGCCCCTCGATGATAATGTCGATTAGGTCCGTTTCTGACACATCGGCGCGGCTGGCAATGTACTGCATCTCAACAATATATTGTCGTGGTGTTTCGTCTGGTCTCAGGACACGGGCACGTAACTGTTGCAGCACATCTCGAACCGTGAATATACGACGGTATTCAGTCATCAAAGCCATCCTTAGCTCACCATAGCTGCGAACACGAGTTATGTCCGCGAACCGCTTCGCTTGCCCAGTTATCAGATGTCGTGCGGCAACCAGCTGGTCTCGCTCACTGTACTGGAAACTCTCGAACACATTCTCCAAGTCGGCCAACCATTTGCTAACGTCCTGCAACTCCGAACCATCAAATTTGCTCATCATCGCGTCCAGTACACCCAGGTCGATTCTACGACTCTCGAACTCGTTCAACTCACGCTGCAGCTGGACAAGCTCACGTTTCTTGCGCATGATCGCCAACTGCCGATCTAACTCAGCCTCTTCAGCCTCAGTACTGGTCACATTCACCACACTCCCTGCATCAACTGTATCATCTTCTGTATCTGGCACATTCATGGGTCGCTCCCTCTGGCTGGCTCCTGGCATCTGTCGTCTAGTCGTCTGCACACTCTGGCTGGCATCTGGCATCTGTTGATTCAGCGGAACATCAGGCTCGCTATCCGCTCTGGCCGCTCTTCCGCTACCTCCGACACGACCTGCTACCGCTTGTTCATACATTGTCCGCAACTGAACCATCGTGGCGTCCTCCTCGAATTCAGCTCCCGCAGCCCGTAGTGCAGCAATAACCGCATTGCGCGTTAATTTGTTCGCCATTGAACCACAATAACTTTAGAACTTAGATAGAAAAAAAATTCCTGCTCGAACCCCACACTTGACGTTGTAATGAGCACTGGGATGGATTTAAGTCCTTTTGATATAAACAACTGTGTAAACTTTTAAGACAAACTTTATTTGCGTGTTCTAACAATGGCGTCACAAGTAAAAGTAAAGGTAAAACGTAAAGGTAAAGGACCAGCATGAACTTAGCTGCAAGCCCGAGTTGCCACACTGCTTGACAAGCCCAACCACAACAGGGTTGCATTCACCATGGCACCACCTCCACCAATACACTACAATTTTATAAAATAAAAGAAACTATTACATATTGTTTTCTATATTCTTCACAAAATAACAAAAAAAACAGAAAATAAATAATTTAAAATTAAATAAAATTACAAGAGAATTCAGAACTCTAATACAATAACGTGTGAGAGAGAAACAAAAATACTGATGTAAAATTGCATACAAATTCAGTTTTTTCTTCAAATTAAAATTACAATTTTAATATCAAGATTTGTACTCTCAAATTGCGACCCGTTGTACAAGTGCAGTAGGAAGAAGTCAGAAAACAAATTTGGAAAAAATAAAAGGCCTGTTTAAAAAAAATGCTTCTAATTAAAAACGAAGGATAAGATTGAAAATTAAATGCCCTTTCTTTTAATATGCACATTAACCCATTTTTTACCGCCGTGTCTTTAAAGACACGGCAACTTTGCAAAATTCTGAAAATTACAGTTCCTAACGCATATTAAATATTTTTACATTATCGGAAACCTACATTCGTTGGCTTTCAAACTGCGAACAACTATTTCCGAATTTTAGGGTTTCACTCAGTGTAAAACTGGTATAAACAGGACCACCTTTTTTAAGGTTTTTAAATTTTTTTTTTTTAAATACAAAATGAATTTTTTTTTTAAGTAAAACACTTAATACTGCTTACCAAAAGAACAAAGTTGACATACAAATTATGAAACTTGCAGTTTTCTAAAGATTTAACCGTGTTCTAACTTGAAATATTTTGGCGTGTCTTTAAAGACACGCTGGCAAAATACGTAAGCCAAATTCGGCAAAATTCCACATTTTTCAAGTTTAAGTTACTGTAACTTTTTAACTAGGCATCGGAAGTAGTTGCAACCAAGAAGAAAGTTGAATATAATCGATTCTCTGTACATATAGATAAAAACTTACCATACTTCTTTTATCAGTAGATCGAAATCAGCATTATAGTGGGCCTACCTACCTGCATGGGCATATAACTATATGAAAATAAGACTTGTAATGCATATATTATAATTTAACAAAATACGTAACCATTGCCCTTGTTGACAAGAAACACAGTTTTTAAGTTAACAGACTTTTATTTTGATTGAAATATATATGAATATATATTTGCGATGTACATATTGTTACGAAATACTAGTTCTAGTGGGCTAGTACGTATCTCTGGATTGCGCAATATAAATAAAAACACACTAAATTACTCAAACGCAGTCAATAAAATAAACCAACAGTCACTTTATTTCACAAATTTCACACTTTACACTTAATTTGTCTTTGCACTTAATTATTCGCTTAATTATTCCGTGTGGCACCTTCACTAGTCAAACCAAGACTGACTCGCTGCGCCGCACCCGGCTGTCTTTTATACCTGTCCGGCCATCGCGCAGATCGTTCTCGCACATTCCGGAGTGGACTAAAGGTTTCCATGATGATCGCGACCATCATTGCCAGATTGGACTAAAAGTTGCCATCATTGCCAGGTTGGACTGGAAGTTGCCATCATTGCCAGGTCGAATTATAGCACGGCGCGTAGCGACAGGGTTGCTTTGCACAGCGACAAACTGTCTTATCGTTACACTGCCCACCACTTAGACTTGTTCGTCCCGAACAAGTGCCGAGGTTCCGCTGTGATAAGGCGCCAGCCGCTGCAAATGGACTACCTTCCGCTTAGCGCCTTTATTGCTGCAACGTTGAATCCTGTATACCACGTCGTTTATCCTAGTCACGACTTCGTAAGGTCCTTCCCATGACGCTTGAAGTTTCGGAGACAAACCTTTCCTCCGCTGCGGGTTGTAGAGCATTACCAGATCGCCTTCTTGGAACCCTGCTGAGTTGGCCCGTAGATCATATCTGGCTTTCGCCTTATCGCTGACCAGTTTGGTGCGGCTCCTTATAAACTGGTGAATCTCCTCCAGTTCCGCCCGCTTATTGGCCACGTAGTCCGTCTTAGCGCCTCCCGTCGTGCTGACTACCCCGAACTTCAAGTCAGCGGGTAACCGCAATTCTGTGCCGAATACTGCTCGGGCTGGAGTGTGTGATGTCGTGTCGTGCGGGGCTGACCTATACGCCATTAGGAACAAGGGGATATGCGTGTCCCAATCCTTTTGATTCCTGCCTACCACTTTCCGCAGGTATTCCTCCAGTGTCCGGTTAAAGCGTTCCACCATGCCGTCGGACTGTGGGTGCAAAGGGGTGGTACGCGTTTTCTTTATCCCCAGCAGCTCACACACTTCCTTGAATACCGCAGACTCGAAATTCCGGCCTTGATCTGAGTGCAACTCCAACGGAACTCCGAACCTGGCTACCCAGTTGTTTACCAGCTTTTCCGAGATCGTAGTGGCCTCCTGGTTAGGAATTGGGTACACTTCGGGCCATTTGCTGAAGTAATCCATTACCACCAGCACATATTTGTTGCCTTGAGTACTAGTTGGGAATGGGCCGGCGACGTCCATAGCAATCCGCTCGAAGGGCGCTCCCACGTTGTACTGCTGCATGCGGCCTCGAGATCTTCTTGTTGGCCCTTTCGCTGCTGAACATCGGTCGCAGCTCTTAATCCACTCGGCTACAGACTCCTGACATCCTACCCAGTAGAATCGTTGTTTTATTTTGGCGACGGTTTTGGTGATGCCTAGGTGCCCTCCACTGGAGTCGTTATGGTATGCCTGGATGACCTCGTTGATTCTGCATTTCGGCACTACCATTAGGGAGTTGCTGGTCCGTCCATCCGCGCTCTCCCATTCGCGGTACAGGCATCCTTCTTTCAGCCGCAGACTTTTCTACTGTGCCCAGTAAGCCTTGGCGATCGGGCTTTCACCGGCCATCTCCTGCCAGTCTGGACGTGCGCCTTGCTCTTTGCCTTCGACGATTTTTGCAAGATCCGCATCCTCACGCTGGTCCTTTTGTAGCCTCTCCGCAGACCACTCTTCCTCTGGCATAACGCTCACCAACCGGACGTCCACTATCTGTTCTTTGCTTTCGGCTCGCGAGCACGCCCTGCATTCGACTTTGCACGGACGGCGTGACAAGGCATCGGCATTGCCATGGCTACTGCCCTTCCGATGCTCTATCGTGTAGTCGTAGCTCTGCAGTCGCTCGATCCACCGCGCCAATTGGCCTTCAGGATCCTTAAAGTTCAGGAGCCATCTCAATGCCGCATGATCTGTGCGCAGGCGAAACCTTTGTCCATACAGATATTTGTGGAAGTGTTTTACGCAGTCCAATACCGCCAGCAGTTCTCTCCGTGTCACACAGTAGTTGCGTTCCGGTTTCGACAGAATCCTACTGTAGTATGCTATCACTTGTTCTTGGCCGTCTATTATCTGTGATAGCACACCGCCTATACTATGCCCGCTCGCATCCGTATCCAGCACAAACATCTCTCCAGGCACGGGGAAGGCCAGAATTGGAGCAGTGCACAGTTTTTCCTTCAAACGTGCAAAAGCCTGCTCCTGCTCTTCGTTCCACTCGAAAGCTTGGCTCTTTTTCGTCAGTTTGTGCAAGCTGCTGGCTATGTTCGCGAATCCCGGAACAAATCGGCGGTAGTATGTGCACAGGCCCAGGAAACTGCGGAGTTCGTGTAGATTGCGTGGCCGGGGCCACTCCTTCACCGCCGTGATTTTGCCTTCATCCGTATGTACTCCGAGGGCGGAAACCGTATGACCCAGATACTTACCCTCTTTTTGGAACAGCGAGCACTTCTTTGGGTTGAGTTTAAGCCCGGCTTTTTGTATCCGCTCGAATACCTCCTTTAGCTTTCCCAGGTGGTCGTCGAAGCTTTTACCCATCACGATTATATCGTCGAGGTACACCAGACACGTCCGCCAATGCAGCCCTTTTAGCACCCGTTCCATTAGCCGCTCGAATGTTGCTGGGGCGTTGCAGAGTCCAAACGGCATGACGGTGAACTGCCACAAACCATCGCCAACACTGAAAGCCGTTTTCTCCTTGTCTTTGTCTGCAAGCTCTACCTGCCAATAGCCGCTGCGTAAGTCGAGCGTGGAGAACCACTGTGTGCCTGACAGCGTGTCCAGGGTGTCATCGATCCGCGGTAGTGGATAACTGTCCTTCTTGGTCACATCATTGAGCTTCCGATAGTCCACACAAAACCGGGTACTGCCATCCTTTTTCTTGACTAGCACGACCGGCGAGCACCAGGGGCACGAAGAAGGCTCTATGACCTTTTCTTTCCGCATGTTTTCGATCAACTTTGTGACCTCCTCCCTCTTGGCCAGAGGAACTCGTCTTGGCGGTTGGCGAATCGGTTTTGCGCTTCCGGTGTCGATGTTGTGCTTCACTATGGCTGTTCTTCCGCCTGCTTCTGCCGCAAATATTGACCCATAGTGCTGCAGGAGTGACCTCGCCTTCTGTTTCTGATTGGCCGTCAATTCGCTGCTCCACTGGTTCTCCTGCGGTATGGCGTCCATGTTAAAACCGCTCTTCTTATTTCCTCCGGGTGGGCTACTCTCGCAATTGACCACTGCTACGGCTTCCCTACACTCGCCAATTACCTCATCTTTCCCGACATATCTGGGTGCATTCAGGGGGTTCAGTATTCTGACTGGTATTCTGCCATTCTTAGGTTCCACTAATGTACGTCCGATGATGATGTTGTCGTGTCCTTGTTTCGGTGCTTCTACGACCCACAGCCGACTTGTCCCATCGTCCTCGTCGACCTTTGCCCACACAACCGCCGAGGAATTCGCTGGTATCCTCCGGAGTTGACACGAGACAACTTTCCTTACTGCCACGCTTCGCTCATAGCCGGTGTGCAGGGGAAATTCAACATTGGCATACCTCAGCACATTTTCTTTCAGGTCCAGCGTAAAACCGTGCCTAATCATGAAATCCACGCCGATAATCACGTCGTCCATTATATCCGCGACGATGAACTCATGCTCCAGGCTGCTGGTGCCGATAGCAATTGTTTTTGTTACTTTCCCTCTTACCAGCGCACGCTCGACAGTCGCAGTCCTCAGCTGTATGCCATGCAGTGGTTCCCAGTTCTTCAGCAGCTTCCTTTTTATGATCGAATATGACGCTCCAGTATCCAGTGTCAACACGAACAACTTTCCATCTATCTTTCCCTCAATCGTCAAGCTGCTGGGTTGTCGTTTCAACTGCGAGACAAGGACGGTGGGGCAGCAGGTTGTGGGGATCAGCTCACGCTCCTTTGGGCTGACCCTTTTTAGTTTAACGGCTCCTCGTCCTCAGCCCTGCGCTTGTTGGCTGAGCCTCGATTGTCAGCATTCCTCGCTTCAGGCGATTGCGATCGAGAACGGGAACGCCTCTTTCGTTGGCGGCAGTCTCGTGATATGTGACCCTGCTTGCCAGCAAACAACTTTAGTGGAGACCACCCGTGGCCTGCCCGGTGTCTCAGAGCTTATGGCCTGGATCGGAATGTCGCTGTCTGGCTGGATTTGGCGTATCCTTGCAGGTGCATACCGAGTGGCCCCGATCCATGTCGCCTCATATGTCATCGCGCTGGTCACCGTCTCCTTAAATGTCGGCTTGCCCATCATCAACGCACTGCGACGTGTTTCCGGATCATGAAGACCTTCAATAAACGCCTCGATCTTCATCCTCTCGAGATCCTCAGCGCCGAATTTTGGGTAGCACAACTGTGCGAGCCGCTCAATGTCTGCAGCGCCTCGTTGGCTCTTTGCCTGCGGTTCTTCAGCTCACAGTAGTACAGCGTTCTGTTGTGCTCGTCGCTGTACTTCGCTGCCAACGCCCTTATGACGGTCTCGTACTCACTTCTTAAACATTCTGGAACTGATTTTATTACCTCAGCCGCAGCACCTTTTAGAGCCAGCGCCAATCTCCGACCTTTCCTTACATCGGTCCACTGATTTTCCAGAGCAGCCAGGTCGAATTGTAGCTTGAATGTATCGAATGGCGTAGTCCCATCATAAGTAGGCACTTCTGCTCGGGTGGCAACACTTTCCGGAACCGGCGGCAACCATTCTCGCGGCTGTACCTACCTAAGCCGCTCGTCCATTTTTCTGTTCATCGAGTCTTCCAGACTATCAACTCGTTTGTTCAGGGAATCGTCAAGATCGCCAACACGTTTGTTCAGGGAATCATCCAGGTCGTCGACTCGTTTATCCAAATGTTCTCGAGTTCCCAGGTGCTCCACCTTCACATTCAGCTGGTTGGCGATTTCTTCCACTTTCTGCTCCCAGCACGCAGAATTTTCCTGAAGCTTGTTTTCCATTCGCTCTGCCATTTCCCGATTCGTAGTTTCCAATTTCGACATTTCGCGATTGACATTCTCGATTTTCGCAGAAGTTTTCTGAAACATGCTTTTCATTGCAACCATAAGCTGGCTCATGTCCATTGCTTGTGGTGGCGCAGCCGTTGCAGCCGTACTTTGCATCGACGCAGCACCCGCAGGCGATTCCTCCACTTTACCCGACGCCTCTAGCTCCTGCGTTCCGAACTCGTGCGCAGCCCAATCGATGCCTCGCGATTCACACGCCTCTCGCAAGCGCAGCTGCAACTCCACCTTTCCGCCAGCAGTCGGCAAATTCCAGGCAGCCAGCTCCTTTTTCAGCTGGTCCACCTTCAGTTGCTCGAGTTTAACCATGTCTGCGTTTTTGCAATTTTATTTAATTTTTTTCTTTATTTATTCAGTAGCACAATCCCACTTCTGACACCAAATGTTACGAAATACTAGTTCTAGTGGGCTAGTACGTATCTCTGGATTGCGCAATATAAATAAAAACACACTAAATTACTCAAACGCAGTCAATAAAATAAACCAACAGTCACTTTATTTCACAAATTTCACACTTTACACTTAATTTGTCTTTGCACTTAATTATTCGCTTAATTATTCCGTGTGGCACCTTCACTAGTCAAACCAAGACTGACTCGCTGCGCCGCACCCGGCTGTCTTTTATACCTGTCCGGCCATCGCGCAGATCGTTCTCGCACATTCCGGAGTGGACTAAGGTTTCCATCATGATGCAATAATAAAAGGTGATGTACATTGGACGCCGTCTCGTTCTAATTTGACAATTCTCGCTCCCTTAGCAAATCAGTAATGCTTCTTTAAACGCATACTATTTCTTTTACAAGTAAAAAACGAAAAATGGCATTAAAAATCCTACAATCTCCCACAAAAAAAAAGTGGGCATTACTGGGCAAATTTTTGTTGGTTTGTTTTGATTTTTTCGTAAACAAACTCAAACTGAAATTCAAATTCAAAATAATTTTCGTCAAAATAACTGTTGCGCAAATTTAAAAATAATTTATAATGCCCAAATCAAGCTGTGCGCTATGCCACAAAACGTGGGCACATGAGGGCGTACGTTTATTTCATGTCCCGAAGGAGGAAAATAGAAGATTAGCGTGGAGTGCGGCCTGTGGTTTCAATTTAAACCATGGGACAAAAGTTTGTGCCTTGCACTTTTCGAGTGCCGACTTCGTGTCTGGATCCGACCAGAAACGCGTAAAGCTTGCCATCGATGCTGTTCCAATGGCAATTGAAAGCATCAATGCTTGGAATGAAGCAAACGCCGACGTTACTTTCGTTGACGCATCAACGCAGACAGAGTAAGTATATTGTAGTGATATGTGCACTGCGGCCGGTATCTCAGTGATTTATTTTTTGTTGTTTTTAACAAATGTAGTTGCTACGTAAGCTCAAACGCTGATAACCAGGTGGCCATCCTAGAAAAAGAGGTTGCAAAATTACGAGCTCAAGTAGCTGAGCTGCAGATCTTTCGGTCTAGCGTCAAGTCTTTTTTTACGGATGGCCAGATTCGTAAAATTGAATCTCCAATGAAGAAAATTCATTGGACGTGGAGCGACATGCCGTCGGCCATAGCCTTGCACTCGGCGGGACCGAGGGCGTATACCCATTTAGTCAAGAGCGGGTTTCCATTGCCATCCGAGTCCACTGTGGCGAAATGGCTTCAAAAACTAAAATTTGACGATGGGATATTACACTTTTCCATAAGTGTAATGCGAAGCGTAAACGAGACACCTCTGGAGGATCGACTTTGCATTCTCTCCTTCGACGAGATGAAAGTCGAATCCGTGTACGAGTACGACAGTCTTTCTGACGTCGTGCGAACACCTTGCAATTACGTGCAAATGATCATTGCAAGAGGACTGAAATCGTCATGGAAGCAGCCCGTTTTTTATGCATACGACGAAATGACGAAAGTTATTTTGAACAATGCGATCACAATGCTTCAAGAGGCAGGTTATCCGGTAGTGGCGATCGTCTCCGACATGGGTGCTGGAAATCAGCATCTCTGGAAGGAACTAAACATATCAAGCGGTAAGTCAAAAGGTTTTGTTTTTGCTTCCTACATCTTATAATATAACCTTTTTATTAGAACAAACGTGGTTTCCGAATCCGGCAAGCGAAGGCAAAATTTTTGTATCATATTTGCCGACGCACCACATCTTCTCAAACTTTTGCGAAACCACTTCCTTGATAGTGGCTTTGTGTTTCAGCAAAGTGTGCTGACAACAAGAACTATCGCCCAGTTGCTGACATACACGTCAGGATCAGATGCTTCCATCGTCCACAAACTGACCGAGGAACATCTAACGGTGCATCATGCCGGGCGCCAAAAAGTCAAATTAGCAGCACAACTATTTTCAAATAGTACTGCGAGCGCGAATCGACGCTGTTACAGTCTAGGCTTGGACGTGTATAACGCGTGCAACACAGCAGACTTCATTGAAATCATCAACGAATGGTTTGATGTTTTCAATTCGAAGTTCTCATCGTTTCGATCACTTCCCGCAAAGAAGCCGTTCGGGATGGATTTGCAGCATCAAATGCAAATCCTTCACAAAATGGATGCATGCATGCAGCAAACACGCGCTTTTGGAAGGCAATCACTGCTGCCCTTCCAAAAAGGCATACTTCTGAATAATAATTCTCTAAGAGGGCTATACAAATATGTTCAGAAGTATGGCCTGCAGTACATCTTGACGTACAGATTAAACCAGGATGTTACTGAGCATTTTTTTGGCGCAATGCGTGCTAAAGGCGGTCTTTTCGACAACCCTAGCCCAATGCAATTTAAGTATAGATTGCGAAAGTATTTACTTGGTAAGTATGTTATATGCACGCTTTCAGATGATAACATCTTAAGTAAATTTTTGTTTCTTTTATTTAAAGCTCGCAATACGGAAACGCTGGCAGCCCGCGGTAACGTCGAAGCGGATGAGACTGAGTGGCTACACTTTAATTCAGTGGAGCTAGACAGCTGTCTGCCTCCAAATGAGGAAGACCAAGTTTCAGAAGATGTCGGTGCCGCGGAGTCAATCGACTTTGAGTGCCTCCATGAGGATGCATTAGAATATTTGTGTGGGTACTTAATACGAAAATTAGGATTAAGTAAATATATTTCAAACGAGCCCACATATACGTGGGTTGATGAAATATCTAAAGGAAGGTTAATTAAACCAACAGAAAATTTTTTGGCCAAAATTAAGGCTTTAGAAAATATATTTTCAAAATTCAATGGTAGTTTCATCACAAATTGTCCAAATTATTTGAATACTTTATTAAAAAAATGTGATGAAGTTGAAGTAGAAGATAAAGTTAAATGGCTATTTTTAAAAGCACGAATGCATTTTCGCATTAAGCACTTGAATAAAATCTCGCGAAAATATTTATTTGTATTTCAATCCAAAACTTTAATTTTGCAGCTTAGAAACGTACAGCAGTACATTTTTTAACGCAGCTATTATGCCATGGCGCGATTATGCAGAGTGAAATATTTTTTGTACTTATGAAACTTAGACTTTTCCTTTCTTAAATTGTGTAGTGGTTTTAATACTTTTTATTGAAAAGGCCTTTTTTTATTCCCCATTTTCCATTCTTCTAAAATACAACATTGAGCTAAGGGAGTGTCAAACTCGGCGTGTCAAAATGTACATCACCTTTTATTATTGCATCATGGGTTTCCATGATGATCGCGACCATCATTGCCAGATTGGACTAAAAGTTGCCATCATTGCCAGGTTGGACTGGAAGTTGCCATCATTGCCAGGTCGAATTATAGCACGGCGCGTAGCGACAGGGTTGCTTTGCACAGCGACAAACTGTCTTATCGTTACAATATGTACATATACATACATTTTCGTGCATATGGTTTTATAATGTACATATGTTTGTGTATGTAACCGGACTGTAAAAGTAATGTAATGTAATGTAATGTAATCTACTTTATAACTGTTGTTTACTCTGATTTGTAATCATCATTACTTATATATGTATATATATATATATATTTAGGAGTACTCTACATGCATTTACTTATTATTATGATACATTTCAAAGCAGTTCTTAGGATGTAAAGTTACATTACATTTCGTGCATTGAAATCGGGTGCTCATATGGCATTGCTTGCATCTCAATCTTTTATTCAGTGGAAGTATTTGATCAACGTGGTCTAATTGATTTATACGTGGCAAGGTTGGTGGTTCCTCATTTTCAAACATATATATATCATCATTTTTTTCTAACCCGGTGTAAAGTAGTAACTCCTTTACTACAGAGGACAAGAATGATAATTGAGACATAGGTTGTTCGTTATTAACTTTAGCACAAAGTACGTGCAGTTTCCAAGCATTAACAACTGTGCTATTAAGAGAATTTATCCACAATGGCTACCACCATTTCTTGCCACGTATGCAGATTCTATAATTAGCGACTGCGTTGTCGTGTAAATCCACACCGCCCATAAAGTTATTGTAATTGCGTATCGCATTTGGCTGCTGCACATAGATAGTTTTCCTTTGCTTTCTATCGAAACATTTTGCATCATAAGTTGGTAAAATTGAATCAAAGTTAGTGGCTACACTAACTTCGGAGTTATCCTGCCAACGTACAATTAAGATGTCATTTGATTTGTCAAACACATGGTCATATTCGCCTTTTTTTTTAATTTTTGCCTGTTTTAAGGGCAGCACCACCCATTCTGTTATGTCTTATGGTTGTAGTAGCAAAAAAATGTCGTTCATTCAAAAGACACATAGTAAGACGTAAAAAAATTATCGAAATATACATGATGGCTTCGCGGGTTTCCACAAGTGACAAAGCCTATTTGACGATTATGAATGGCGCTTGCGCCCGTGTACGGTATTACTTTGAATAAGTAGCCCTCTGTGGAACACAAGTACCAATTTTTGAACCCAAAGCGCACAGGTTTGTTTTTCATGAACATCTGTGCCGAATTTCTGCCAAAGTAAGGCACCACCTGTTCATCAATTGACAAATTTTGAGCAAATACGCCGAATTGCAAATATCTGGTCTAATTCTTATCAGCTGGGTACTAGAAAATCAGGGATGCGTCATTACGGGTATGTTCAGTATTGTTGACTTGCGCATATATACGCATATAGCAATGTATGATGTTCTAAATATAAATCGGCCTCAAATTTTTTGGATAATTCTTATGTATAGCATCAATTCTTTTTAATGTTTTCTACGTACATACATATAATACCTGCGAAAAAATGTATATTTATTAGTGTCCGACCGAAACCACTTTTTTGGGCCGAAACCGAAACCGAATATTCGGTTTTTTTTTTAATATTCGGCCGAAACCGAAAAATCACCATATCAAGCATTTTTTTTTAAACAAACGAATTTTACATTAAGTAAATAAAGAACAAACAAACAAACATAGCATAAATAAATAAATACTTACTAATAAACACAATTTATTCATTTTTTAAACACGTAAACATAAAAAAATCACCCTTTCGTACCTTACTCACTAATATTCAAAATTAAATAATTTAATATTATATGCTAAAAAAGAAGTTTATTTACATTGCTGGCATCTAAATTACTCCTCCTTTCACTATATATCTGCTACACAATAAAATGTAAAAAATATTCTAGAAAGTTTCGGTTTCGGCTATTCGGCCATTTTTTGGCCGAAACTGAAACCGAAACCACTTATTTGGGCCGAAACCGAAACCGAATATTCGGTCGGACACTAATATTTATCTGTATTACATATATGAATATATGTATATGTACTACATTTATATTATATATATTTACATATATGTCATTCCAAATAAAAGTATGTTCACTTAACAACTATTTCCTTACGTATTTTGTTAAATTATATGCAATACAAGTCTTATTCTCTTTATCAATTTTGCATATATTTATATGCCCGTGCAGGTAGGTAGGCTCACTATAATGCTGATTTCGATCTACCGATAAAATAAATATGGTGAGTTTTTATCTATATGTACAGAGAATCGTATTATATTCAACTTTCTTCTTGGTTGCAACTACTTCCGATGCGTAGTTAAAAAGTTACAGTAACTTAAACTTAAAAAATGTGGAATTTTGCCGAATTTGGCTTACGTATTTTGCCAGCGTGTCTTTAAAGACACACCTGCTCCAGCCCACAAAAAAAATTTTAAAAATTGTTTGAAAGCAGAAATGGCATATGGAGGCTCTAAATAGGCTGTGTTATGAAAATTTTCAAAATCGGTCCACGGGATCTAGGGGCGGTAAAAGATGGGTTAATAGACCAAATGCATAGACATTTTGAGAAAATTTGTGTTTTTAAGAATACCTAGTTTTTATAAAAAACATTTCTTTTTGTAAAAAACATTTCCCTCGGATAACCGATAATTTTTTTATACGTCAAAGCCCAACAAGGTCCCCAGGGACCTTTTATGTAAAATTGCATATAAGATGTGTAATTTTATAATGTAGGGTTACAAAATGTTTGTAGATGTGTTTGGAGAGCCAAAAACTTAAGCTTCGTGTATATTTTTTAGTAAACACATGTGTATTTGTTACTACAGACAGATAGGCAAAAACGTAGACAATACAAAATAATTGCATTTAGTTGCCTAACTTTGCTTTAGCAGCTCATGCATATATGCCGCTGCAAGTATGGCATTTTTTTTAGAGTAATGGGTTTTTATATATTGTTACGAATATGAGTTTTAGTGGGCTAGTACGTATCTCTGGATTGCGTAATTTGAAAATAAAACACACTTAGTTTCTCAAACGCAGTCAATAAAATAAACCAACAACCACTTTATTTACTAATTTACACTTGTTTGTCTTTACACTTAAGTATTTGCTCAATTACTCCGTGTGGCACCTTCACTAGTCAAACCAAGACTGACTCGCTGCGCCGCACCCGGCTGTCTTTTATACCTGTCCGGCCATCGCGCAGATCGTTCTCGCACATTCCGGAGTGGACTAAAGGTTTCCATGATGATCGCGACCATCATTGCCAGATTGGACTAAAAGTTGCCATCATTGTCGCGGCCGTCGTTGCCAGATTGAATTATAGCACGGCGCGTAGCGACAGGGTTGCTTTGCACAGCGACAAACTGTCTTATCGTTACACTGCCCACCACTTAGACTTGTTCGTCCCGAACAAGTGCCGAGGTTCCGCTGTGATAAGGCGCCAGGCGCTGCAAATGGACTACCTTCAGCTTAGCGCCTTTATTGCTGCAACGTTGAATCCTGTATACCACGTCGTTTATCCTAGTCACGACTTCGTAAGGTCCTTCCCATGACGCTTGAAGTTTCGGAGACAAACCTTTCCTCCGCTGCGGGTTGTAGAGCATTACCAGATCGCCTTCTTGGAACCCTGCTGAGTTGGCCCGTAGATCATATCTGGCTTTCGCCTTATCGCTGACCAGTTTGGTGCGGCTCCTTATAAACTGGTGAATCTCCTCCAGTTCCGCCCGCTTATTGGCCACGTAGTCCGTCTTAGCGCCTCCCGTCGTGCTGACTACCCCGAACTTCAAGTCAGCGGGTAACCGCAATTCTGTGCCGAATACTGCTCGGGCTGGAGTGTGTGATGTCGTGTCGTGCGGGGCTGACCTATACGCCATTAGGAACAAGGGGATATGCGTGTCCCAATCCTTTTGATTCCTGCCTACCACTTTCCGCAGGTATTCCTCCAGTGTCCGGTTAAAGCGTTCCACCATGCCGTCGGACTGTGGGTGCAAAGGGGTGGTACGCGTTTTCTTTATCCCCAGCAGCTCACACACTTCCTTGAATACCGCAGACTCGAAATTCCGGCCTTGATCTGAGTGCAACTCCAACGGAACTCCGAACCTGGCTACCCAGTTGTTTACCAGCTTTTCCGAGATCGTAGTGGCCTCCTGGTTAGGAATTGGGTACACTTCGGGCCATTTGCTGAAGTAATCCATTACCACCAGCACATATTTGTTGCCTTGAGTACTAGTTGGGAATGGGCCGGCGACGTCCATAGCAATCCGCTCGAAGGGCGCTCCCACGTTGTACTGCTGCATGCGGCCTCGAGATCTTCTTGTTGGCCCTTTCGCTGCTGAACATCGGTCGCAGCTCTTAATCCACTCGGCTACAGACTCCTGACATCCTACCCAGTAGAATCGTTGTTTTATTTTGGCGACGGTTTTGGTGATGCCTAGGTGCCCTCCACTGGAGTCGTTATGGTATGCCTGGATGACCTCGTTGATTCTGCATTTCGGCACTACCATTAGGGAGTTGCTGGTCCGTCCATCCGCGCTCTCCCATTCGCGGTACAGGCATCCTTCTTTCAGCCGCAGACTTTTCTACTGTGCCCAGTAAGCCTTGGCGATCGGGCTTTCACCGGCCATCTCCTGCCAGTCTGGACGTGCGCCTTGCTCTTTGCCTTCGACGATTTTTGCAAGATCCGCATCCTCACGCTGGTCCTTTTGTAGCCTCTCCGCAGACCACTCTTCCTCTGGCATAACGCTCACCAACCGGACGTCCACTATCTGTTCTTTGCTTTCGGCTCGCGAGCACGCCCTGCATTCGACTTTGCACGGACGGCGTGACAAGGCATCGGCATTGCCATGGCTACTGCCCTTCCGATGCTCTATCGTGTAGTCGTAGCTCTGCAGTCGCTCGATCCACCGCGCCAATTGGCCTTCAGGATCCTTAAAGTTCAGGAGCCATCTCAATGCCGCATGATCTGTGCGCAGGCGAAACCTTTGTCCATACAGATATTTGTGGAAGTGTTTTACGCAGTCCAATACCGCCAGCAGTTCTCTCCGTGTCACACAGTAGTTGCGTTCCGGTTTCGACAGAATCCTACTGTAGTATGCTATCACTTGTTCTTGGCCGTCTATTATCTGTGATAGCACACCGCCTATACTATGCCCGCTCGCATCCGTATCCAGCACAAACATCTCTCCAGGCACGGGGAAGGCCAGAATTGGAGCAGTGCACAGTTTTTCCTTCAAACGTGCAAAAGCCTGCTCCTGCTCTTCGTTTCACTCGAAAGCTTGGCTCTTTTTCGTCAGTTTGTGCAAGCTGCTGGCTATGTTCGCGAATCCCGGAACAAATCGGCGGTAGTATGTGCACAGGCCCAGGAAACTGCGGAGTTCGTGTAGATTGCGTGGCCGGGGCCACTCCTTCACCGCCGTGATTTTGCCTTCATCCGTATGTACTCCGAGGGCGGAAACCGTATGACCCAGATACTTGACCTCTTTTTGGAACAGCGAGCACTTCTTTGGGTTGAGTTTAAGCCCGGCTTTTTGTATCCGCTCGAATATCTCCTTTAGCTTTCCCAGGTGGTCGTCGAAGCTTTTACCCATCACGATTATATCGTCGAGGTACACCAGACACGTCCGCCAATGCAGCCCTTTTAGCACCCGTTCCATTAGCCGCTCGAATGTTGCTGGGGCGTTGCAGAGTCCAAACGGCATGACGGTGAACTGCCACAAACCATCGCCAACACTGAAAGCCGTTTTCTCCTTGTCTTTGTCTGCAAGCTCTACCTGCCAATAGCCGCTGCGTAAGTCGAGCGTGGAGAACCACTGTGTGCCTGACAGCGTGTCCAGGGTGTCATCGATCCGCGGTAGTGGATAACTGTCCTTCTTGGTCACATCATTGAGCTTCCGATAGTCCACACAAAACCGGGTACTGCCATCCTTTTTCTTGACTAGCACGACCGGCGAGCACCAGGGGCACGAAGAAGGCTCTATGACCTTTTCTTTCCGCATGTTTTCGATCAACTTTGTGACCTCCTCCCTCTTGGCCAGAGGAACTCGTCTTGGCGGTTGGCGAATCGGTTTTGCGCTTCCGGTGTCGATGTTGTGCTTCACTATGGCTGTTCTTCCGCCTGCTTCTGCCGCAAATATTGACCCATAGTGCTGCAGGAGTGACCTCGCCTTCTGTTTCTGATTGGCCGTCAATTCGCTGCTCCACTGGTTCTCCTGCGGTATGGCGTCCATGTTAAAACCGCTCTTCTTATTTCCTCCGGGTGGGCTACTCTCGCAATTGACCACTGCTACGGCTTCCCTACACTCGCCAATTACCTCATCTTTCCCGACATATCTGGGTGCATTCAGGGGGTTCAGTATTCTGACTGGTATTCTGCCATTCTTAGGTTCCACTAATGTACGTCCGATGATGATGTTGTCGTGTCCTTGATTCGGTGCTTCTACAACCCACAGCCGACTCGTCCCATCGTCCTCGTCCACCTTTGCCCACACAATCGCCTCGGAGTTCGCTGGTATCCTCCTGTGTTGACGCGATACAACCTTCCTTACCGCCACGCTTCGCTCATAGCCGGTGTGCAGCGGGAATTCAACGTTGGCATATCTCAGCACATTTTCCTTCAGGTCCAGCGTAAAACCGTGCCTAATCATGAAATCCACGCCGATAATCACGTCGTCCATTATATCCGCGACGATGAACTCATGTTCCAGGCTGCTGGTGCCGATAGTAATCGTTTTTGTAACTTTCCCTTTTACCGGCGCGCGCTCGCCAGTCGCAGTTCGCAGCTGTATGCCATGCAGCGGTTCCCAGTTCTTCAGCAGCTTCCTTTTTATGATCGAATATGACGCTCCAGTATCCAGTGTCAACACGAACAACTTTCCATCTATCCTTCCTTCAATTGTCAAGCTGCTGGGCTGTCGTTTCAGCTGTGAGACAAGGACGGTGGGGCGGCAGATTGTGGGGATCAGCTCACGCCCCTTTGGGCTGACCCGTTTTAGTTTAACGACTCGCCGTCCTCAGCCCTGCGCTTGTTGGCTGAGCCTCGATTGTCAGTATTCCTCGCTTCAGGCGATTGCGATCGAGAACGGGAACGCCTCTTTCGTTGGCGGCAGTCTCGTGATATGTGGCCCTGCTTGCCACATACCCAGCAAACAACTTTAGAGGAGACCACCCGTGGCCTGCCCGGTGGCTCAGAGCTTGTTGCCTGGATCGCAATGTCGTTGTCCGGCTGGATCTGGCGTATCCTTGCAGGTGCATACCGAGTGCTCCCAATCCATGTCACCTCGTATGTCATCGCGCTGGTCACCGTCTCCCTAAATGTCGGCTTACCCATCATCAACGCACTGCGACGTGTCTCCGGATCATGAAGACCTTCAATAAACGCCTCAATCTTCATCCTCTCGAGATCATCAGCGCCGAAGGACGGGTAGCACAGCTGTACGAGCCGCTCAATGTCTGCTGCATATGCCTGCAGCGCCTCGTTGGCTCTTTGCCTGCGGTTCTTCAGCTCACAGTAGTACAGCGTTCTGTTGTGCTCGTCGCTGTACTTCGCTGCCAACGCCCTTATGACGGTCTCGTACTCACTTCTTAAACATTCTGGAACTGATTTTATTACCTCAGCCGCAGCACCTTTTAGAGCCAGCGCCAATCTCCGACCTTTCCTTACATCGGTCCACTGATTTTCCAGAGTAGCCAGGTCGAATTGTAGCTTGAATGTATCGAACGGCGTAGTCCCATCATAAGTAGGCACTTCTGCTCGGGTGGCAACACTTTCCGGAACCGGCGGCAACCATTCTCGCGGCTGTACCTCCCTAAGCCGCTCGTCCATTTTTCTGTTCATCGAATCTTCCAGACTGTCAACTCGTTTGTTCAGGGAATCGTCAAGATCGCCAACACGTTTGTTCAGGGAATCATCCAGGTCGTCGACTCGTTTATCCAAATGTTCCACTCGAGTTCCCAGGTGCTCCACCTTCACATTCAGCTGGTTGGCGATTTCTTCCACTTTCTGCTCCCAGCGCGCAGAATTTTCCTGAAGCTTGTTTTCCATTCGCTCTGCCATTTCCCGATTTGCAGTCTCGACTTTTGCCGAAATTTCGAGATTCGTAGTTTCCAGCTTCGCTGCCATCTCTTGATTCGCAGTTTCCATTTTCGCGATTTTCATTTTCCATTTTGGCTGCCATTTCACGGTTGGAAGTCTCGAACATGCCTTTAAGTGCAACCATTAGCTGGCTCATGTCCAATGCTTGTGGTGGCGCAGCCGCTGCAGCCGTACTTTGCATCGACGCAGCACCCGCAGGCGATTCCTCCACTTTGGCCGACGAATCTAGCTCCTGCGTCCCGAACTCGTGCGCAGTCCAATCAATGCCTCGTGATTCACACGCCTCTCGCAAGCGCAGCTGCAACTCCACCTTTCCGCCAGCAGTCGGCAAATTCCAGGCAGCCAGCTCCTTTTTCAGCTGGTCCACCTTCAGTTGCTCGAGTTTAACCATGTGTGCGTTTTATAATTAATTTTTATTTTTTTTTTACTTTCAGTAACACAATCCCACTTCTGACACCAAATGTTACGAATATGAGTTTTAGTGGGCTGGTACGTATCTCTGGATTGCGTAATTTGAAAATAAAACACACTTAGTTCCTCAACCGCAGTCAATAAAATAAACCAACAATCACTTCATTTCACAGGTTTACACTTTACTGTCTTTACACTTAATTATTCGCTCAATTACTCCGTGTGGCACCTTCACTAGTCAAAATCAGACTGACTCGCTGCGCCGCACCCGGCTGTCTTTTATACCTGTCCGGCCATCGCGCAGATCGTTCTCGCACATTCCGGAGTGGACTAAAGGTTTCCATGATGATCGCGACCATCATTGCCAGATTGGACTAAAAGTTGCCATCATTGTCGCGGCCGTCGTTGCCAGATTGAATTATAGCACGGCGCGTAGCGACAGGGTTGCTTTGCACAGCGACAAACTGTCTTATCGTTACAATATGTTTCATCGTATGGAAAGAAATCTTCGTAATTTGTCTCCTCAGTGAATGAATAAGGTTCTTCATTGTTTTTCAAATATCTGACCAAAGTCTGCATTATTGCTTGTTGTTCACTCATGCTCAGTTGTTGAAAGCGCGTACGGCGGCATATCAATTTGATCCCAATCACCGTACGTATTTTAATTTCAACGATTTATTTGAAATTGTGTTGCTATCAATATTTGGCACTAACTATTTATAGTTACTAACAAAAAATAAGAGCAAATTACATGGAACTACCTACAAGGTCCCTGCGGACCTTGTCGGGCATCGACGCCCGAAATAACTTCAATGCGATAATTATGGTGGTAAAATACATGCAATCGTGCCGAAATCTATTTTAACAGCTTCTAAATAATCCATTTATAGAAGTCATAAAGTCTCCAGCTCATCACTCCCCCCGTATTGAAATGCCGCATATTTTAAAACGCCATAGGTCCCTACGGACCTTGTTGGGCATCGGAGGGTTAAACAGTATTTGAAAATACATTACTGAAAAGGGGTATAAGAACCCGTTGGTACAAAAAATGAAAACAAAAAATGAAAGCAGGAAAATAGGCCGATATGCCATCGACCAAAAACGGCCGATGTGGCATCGGCCAAAAAAATAGGTATCGGCCTTTTTACCGGATACCAATTTTATTGGCCGATACTAGCCGATGCCGATTAATCGGTCGGACTCTAATTATAACCGTACATTATTCCAAATCATGATCATCATTAACTTCTTACTCAAATGAATATTCAGAGAGCATTTCTGTATCAAATTCATGATGCGACGTCATGAGCCCTCCATTGTACTTCTAAAGTTCAATAAAAACCAATTAAAACGAGTTAATGAATGAACAAAGGTTCTAAATTTTCTTGTATAGGCTTTTATTTCTTTTTCCTTTGTATTTCCGTTTATTTCATGGGCAATCCAACTCTCAGCTGCATTTTTATTTTTGTTGTTTCCAAACCTTTATCTCTATTTCAGAAGTTAATTGATTCTGAACACACATTATTTTGAACATTCGCAAATATTCGCAAAAATTTGAATTGCCACATGAAAGTACACATTATCACCATTTACCTGTTAGATTATTTATTCAAAATGAACCAAAATGAAACCACGTTTTACTTCACAGAACACAAACACGATTGTTGAATTTACACTACAAAACCACAAACATACATGTAATTAAATCTTACCCACAACCAGTGGCGGATTCAGGGGCGTTTTGGGGGTTGAAACCCTCCGAAATATTAGGATCGACTTTAAAACGACATAAAAATTAAAAGGCATTTTTTGGCATTTTATGAATATTAAGGTATCATGGCACGTTAGAAAGGGGAATTTTTAGTGATTTACAAAATGATTTATTTTTCAGCTCCTTTATTATCAATATTTTTGAAAATTTTTTTACAATATATTGAAGGTTTAAGGAACACAAACAAAACGCTGAAGTCGCGTAGAAAAAAACACATCCTCCATTACGGACACTTAATCTCCGGATTGGCTAATCTGAAACAAAAAAACAAAAAAGATTCATAATTATTAAGCTTTCGGACACAGGAATTCACCAGAAAAATAAAAAAACGCTAAAAATAAAAAGATAGGAGCTTTTTGAAAAAAAGTATCAAAAATTTACTGCGTTTTTCACCTTTTTTCCCAGAAAAAATACTTTAAATTAAAAATTGTTCTTCAATATTGTGGTGGATTCTTGTAAAAAATAAGTTAATAAAAAGAACTCAAAAAAGTTTTTTTAAATCGGTCGAGCCAAAAATTTTGTTTGTGTTCCTTAAACCTTCAATATTATGTAAACAAATTTTCAAAAAGATTGATAATAAAGGAGCTGAAAAAGAAATAATTTTGTAAATCATTAAAAATTCCCCTTTCTAACGTGCCATGATACCTTAAAGAATTACTTTTTAAAAACCCCCGAAATATTTTTCTGAATCCGCCCCTGCTCACAACCCCCATTAAACAAATGCTAGATATTACGTTTTAAGTTAGATACCTTTAGAATTATTTTCCAATTTTTAGAAAACATTATTTTGCAACCTTTAACAATTTGGATTCACGAAAAACAACTCTGAACGTACGGTAAATAAATAGGGTGGCACCTGACCATACAAGAATTGATTTTATAACAAAAATAGCGGTCCGCTGGCCAGCAACATTGCCAGCTTTGAGTTTTTCTATTAGATTTGCTCGATTTTTAAATTGATATTTCGTAATTGCTTTTTTGCTTTTCCAATTATTCTTCCGTTTCTTTATTACCCTTTCTTTATTATATCTGTAGCAATATGAAAGAGTAGCTTAAGCCGAAAATTGAAGTTTGAAAACCATGTGCACATACATGTGTTTCAAAAGACTTAAGCTAAAATGTAAACGCGCATAAGGGTCCTTGATTTCTATAAAGCTCTTAAATCAACAATAACTTAATTCTCTTATGTCGACTGAAGCTACCCTTTCATATGGCCACAGATATAATAGATGGACCGAACTCCACGGTATTGTATTGAACCCATTAAACTACACGGAATTGTTTTTATAGTCATTCGAATCTGTCGAAATTTCCTTGAGAACTTTACAATATTAAAATCCTCAAACTGAATCTAAATATGTGGTTATAGCTTAACCTGTACAGTAAATTTAACTTAACCTTCACTCCGTGCTTGGGGTATACAGTTCCCCACGACGCACTATGGCCCAACGGTCGGCAAAACGTTGCAAAAATCAAAAATTTCATGAAAGCGTTCGATAAAATGAATACATCTTATTGAGAATTTCCCAGGGATTACGAATATGTAACTTTCATTAAATTCGGATTAGTAGTTTGGGAGGTAGAGCCGCTCAAAGTTGACAATGTTTCCACATCGAGAAAAATGTGTATTTTTTGGTTTTTTTTTCATCTTTAAGATTGATTTGTATGTAAATGAAGCGACCAATCGGTAACTTGTTGGTTTTTTCTAAAAGGTACGTTAATTGTTAATATAACATAAATAAAAAATGTTTATTTTGTTTTAAAAGTTGTTCGATCTACCGATTGCTCGAAAAGTCTATATTTCGACCTTTTTTCAACTTTGATCGAAAATAAAAAAAATATACCAAAAATAACCTCCGCGAAATTGAGGGTGGTTATTTATTATTCAATTATTTACCTAACTTCCAAAACTTAGCTGCCGCTTTTTGCCGCTTTACTTTCTAGAGCAATAAAAGTGAAACAACCTCGGGTCGAGAAACACGCAAGTATACGAAAAATCGCGCACATTTAGTACGGTCAAAAACCCACTTTGTGTTGCTGGCATCTATCTAAATCTATATATCTAATCACGCTCAAACGGACTGGCCGAGTTCAATGAAGTTTTCTTTGTTGGATTCGTCTTGAGTCAGTTCAGGTTTGTGAGAAAAGAAAATTCCGGAAAATCTATTGGAAAAGTCGGAAAATCCCTCTCATTTTTGACCGTGAATTCTGAAAATTTTCAGACGATAACCTTGGAACCATAAGCCACACATCAATTAAATTCACTACGAACTTACTATTTAGTCATGTCCTTCGACAGAGGTAATGGGGCGGGTATTGGACAGTGGGGTGTGGCACCGCCCATAAAAGCAAAATCTTTATAAATGAATATCTTCAAAATTGTATGGTACACAGCATTGAAATTTAGTATTGTGTCGTCCCATAGATGAGTCATTCTACTGATAAGATTTGATGGGCGTTGGACAAGGGGCGTGGCACATTTTTTGTGACCCAAATATTTTGCTGACTTATATGTCGCACAGCAATGAAACTAAGTACGAACCTGCCATTTATTCATATCTTTCGACAGAGGGAATGGTGCGGGTATTAAACAAGGGGGCGTGGCAGCGCCCATTTAACTTAAATCTGGTTCAAGCGCAGTCCATTTCTTTACTGAAACTTAGCAGTCTCGATTGCAGCCTCGATTGAGTTAATCAGAGAGGAAACTTACTCCTCGGTACATAAAATTTTAGCACATGGAAAGGATTTAATAGAATACCAGTGCTTAGCAATTGGGGAATTGTCTGAAGAAGCTCAAGAATGCAAAAATAAGGACTACAAAAGGTATAGATGTATGAACACTTGCAAAATATCACGAGCTAGACAAAATAAAGACCTTTTCAACATGTTAGCAGTTTCTTCTGATCCAGTTATTTCATCTATGAGATCTGTAAGATCACAAAAAGAACTTACAGATACTTATAGCTTAGAAATGGTTTCATTATTAGACATTCCTTCCAGCGTAGATAACGATTTTGAAAAAAGTAACTTTAAAAAAAAAAAATTTTTTTGGAAAAAATTACGTATGAATCAAGAAATTATATTAATTTATTAGAAAAAATATATACAAACATTTATTTTTTAATGCAAACAAAAAAGTAAATTCATTGTAGTATGAAGTTTTAGTAAATCTTAACTTTGGAAACGAATTTTAAAGCCCCCTGTTACTGTGGCACCCTGTTTTTATGCTCATTTTAAAGCTTAGATATTACACTTTCAGATGCAATTTAAATTTTTTTAAATATCTTTATTGGTTCAGAAGTTATGATTTTTGCAACGACAAATGGCAAACCGAGCCACAGTGCGACGATATAAAACATGAAATTGTGAAGGTTTTTATTTCTAAACGATATATTAATACTTATATCATTACATAGCTATTGATGAGAGGAATCTAAAAACATAAACAGATATATCAGTTCAAGTATGATTAGGTAGATATAGCCAAAAAAGCACACATACTGTTTATCGTGCTATGGGGAATAAATGACCCCGTTATTTATACCAATACATTTTGTAAGCAAAACTTATCCAAGTTCTGAACAACTCATGTTCTAAACCACGAGCACACTCACTGCTGGAATAACAAATTCAAAGACGGTGTGCAAATAAATACCATAAAAAATACTTATACAAAACAACAACCATAACAACAACAACATTAATAATATTTCATACTATAATGATAATATAATTATTTCCCAAAAAACTATTATTTTACTCATTCCCATACAAACTATACTGGTTCAAAAATGGGGAAGTCAGTTCCCCATGCACGGATTTAGGGTGTAAAAACCATGCACGGAGTGAAGGTTAAAAGGATTTTCTGATCAAATGAATGAATTAATGGTCACAAAATGTAATTAATTTAGCTTTAACTAAATCTGTTCTCATAATCCACTCTAGGATTCTAAGGTCATTTGAGAGGCCACAAATGAGGAATGGGTGACTACGGGTGTGATGAGAGACGCTTCCATCATCGTTTTCACCGATGGCTCAAAGATGGATCAAGGTACAAGAGCTGGTCTCCACTCAGATGTACTACGGACCCAAAGGTCATTCAGACTCCTGGACCTCTATAGTATATTTCAGGCGGAGATCTTTGCAGTCTCGAAAGCTGCTGAACTAATCCATGACAGTGTATTATTCCCCACAAACGTCACAATCTTCGTCTATAGTCAAAGCGCTGGAATCAGCAGTGGTGAAATCATTGGTAGTGCAGAGTTATCGCACTGCACTTCAAGGTATTGGGCATCACCGAGTCACTCTCTGCTGCGTTCCGGGCCACTTTGGTGTAGCATGGACCGAAGCAACGGACGAGATAGCAAGAAAGATGGTCGCCTTGCCTACCACCGAAGTAGATAACTCTGTGCTTCCTCCGATATCTGCCCTGTATATGACAGGTTGAGCAAAAAGAACATCGAGCCTTCATGGCGCAGCAGAACTGATTGTAGCACCTTGTTACGGTTCGCTCAAGTTTAATATTCAATATTCATTCAATCCAACTCTCACTCTATTCAATTCAAATTCAACCATTCCATTTTTCTATCATTGCACTATTAGCTGTGCACCCTAGTATCAAACCTTACTTTGTCAGTGATGTGCAAGGGGTTTCAACTGTTCCTACTAAGCGAGCGCGCACAACACTGGTACGCACACATCCTAGCACACACTGCACATCGCTGCAGTTGAGCCATGATACAATAATAGAAGGTAGAACCGCTGTCAATTGTTTTGACACTAAACGTGCTTATTAACGTTTTTCGTATTCGTTAAAAGCTTGAACCGTGATGCCACTTCGATGTAATATTAAATTAGAAATATTTAAGGTTCTTGGAATTTTAAGATTTTTTTTAAATAAACACGGAATAGACATTTCACTGTGACTAATACATTTTGGGCGAAAGTTTAAAAATGTTAATGCACATTCACACATAATTCACTAGTCAAAATCAGACTGACTCGCTGCGCCGCACCCGGCTGTCTTTTATACCTGTCCGGCCATCGCGCAGATCGTTCTCGCACATTCCGGAGTGGACTAAAGGTTTCCATGATGATCGCGACCATCATTGCCAGATTGGACTAAAAGTTGCCATCATTGTCGCGGCCGTCGTTGCCAGATTGAATTATAGCACGGCGCGTAGCGACAGGGTTGCTTTGCACAGCGACAAACTGTCTTATCGTTACACTGCCCACCACTTAGACTTGTTCGTCCCGAACAAGTGCCGAGGTTCCGCTGTGATAAGGCGCCAGGCGCTGCAAATGGACTACCTTCAGCTTAGCGCCTTTATTGCTGCAACGTTGAATCCTGTATACCACGTCGTTTATCCTAGTCACGACTTCGTAGGGTCCTTCCCATGACGCTTGAAGTTTCGGAGACAAACCTTTCCTCCGCTGCGGGTTGTAGAGCATTATCAGATCGCCTTCTTGGAACCCTGCTGAGTTGGCCCGTAGATCATATCTGGCTTTCGCCTTATCGCTGACCAGTTTGGTGCGGCTCCTTATAAACTGGTGAATCTCCTCCAGTTCCGCCCGCTTATTGGCCACGTAGTCCGTCTTAGTCCCGTCGTGCTGACTACCCCGAACTTCAAGTCAGCGGGTAACCGCAATTCTGTGCCGAATACTGCTCGGGCTGGAGTGTGTGATGTCGTGTCGTGCGGGGCTGACCTATACGCCATTAGGAACAAGGGGATATGCGTGTCCCAATCCTTTTGATTCCTGCCTACCACTTTCCGCAGGTATTCCTCCAGTGTCCGGTTAAAGCGTTCCACCATGCCGTCGGACTGTGGGTGCAAAGGGGTGGTACGCGTTTTCTTTATCCCCAGCAGCTCACACACTTCCTTGAATACCGCAGACTCGAAATTCCGGCCTTGATCTGAGTGCAACTCCAACGGAACTCCGAACCTGGCTACCCAGTTGTTTACCAGCTTTTCCGAGATCGTAGTGGCCTCCTGGTTAGGAATTGGGTACCCTTCGCGCCATTTGCTGAAGTAATCCATTACCACCAGCACATATTTGTTGCCTTGAGTACTAGTTGGGAATGGGCCGGCGACGTCCATAGCAATCCGCTCGAAGGGCGCTCCCACGTTGTACTGCTGCATGCGGCCTCGAGATCTTCTTGTTGGCCCTTTCGCTGCTGAACATCGGTCGCAGCTCTTAATCCACTCGGCTACAGACTCCTGACATCCTACCCAGTAGAATCGTCTTTTTATTTTGGCGACGGTTTTGGTGATGCCTAGGTGCCCTCCACTGGAGTCGTTATGGTATACCTGGATGACCTCGTTGATTCTGCATTTCGGCACTACCATTAGGGAGTTGCTGGTCCGTCCATCCGCGCTCTCCCATTCGCGGTACAGGCATCCTTCCTTCAGCCGCAGACTTTTCCACTGTGCCCAGTAAGCCTTGGCGATCGGGCTTTCACCGGCCATCTCCTGCCAGTCTGGACGTGCGCCTTGCTCTTTGCCTTCGACGATTTTTGCAAGATCCGCATCCTCACGCTGGTCCTTTTGTAGCCTCTCCGCAGACCACTCTTCCTCTGGCATAACGCTCACCAACCGGACGTCCACTATCTGTTCTTTGCTTTCGGCTCGCGAGCACGCCCTGCATTCGACTTTGCACGGACGGCGTGACAAGGCATCGGCATTACCATGGCTACTGCCCTTCCGATGCTCTATCGTGTAGTCGTAGCTCTGCAGTCGCTCGATCCACCGCGCCAATTGGCCTTCAGGATCCTTAAAGTTCAGGAGCCATCTCAATGCCGCATGATCTGTGCGCAGGCGAAACCTTTGTCCATACAGATATTTGTGGAAGTGTTTTACGCAGTCCAATACCGCCAGCAGTTCTCTCCGTGTCACACAGTAGTTGCGTTCCGGTTTCGACAGAATCCTACTGTAGTATGCTATCACTTGTTCTTGGCCGTCTATTATCTGTGATAGCACACCGCCTATACTATGCCCGCTCGCATCCGTATCCAGCACAAACATCTCTCCAGGCACGGGGAAGGCCAGAATTGGAGCAGTGCACAGTTTTTCCTTCAGACGTGCAAAAGCCTGCTCCTGCTCTTCGTTCCACTCGAAAGCTTGGCTCTTTTTCGTCAGTTTGTGCAAGCTGCTGGCTATGTTCGCGAATCCCGGAACAAATCGGCGGTAGTATGTGCACAGGCCCAGGAAACTGCGGAGTTCGTGTAGATTGCGTGGCCAAGGCCACTCCTTCACCGCCGTGATTTTGCCTTCATCCGTATGTACTCCGCGGGCGGAAACCGTATGACCCAGATACTTGACCTCTTTTTGGAACAGCGAGCACTTCTTTGGGTTGAGTTTAAGCCCGGCTTTTTGTATCCGCTCGAATACCTCCTTTAGCTTTCCCAGGTGGTCGTCGAAGCTATTACCCATCACGATTATGTCGTCGAGGTACACCAGACACGTCCGCCAATGCAGCCCTTTTAGCACCCGTTCCATTAGCCGCTCGAATGTTGCTGGGGCGTTGCAGAGTCCAAACGGCATGACGGTGAACTGCCATAAACCATCGCCAACACTGAAAGCCGTTTTCTCCTTGTCTTTGTCTGCAAGCTCTACCTGCCAATAGCCGCTGCGTAAGTCGAGCGTGGAGAACCACTGTGTGCCTGACAGCGTGTCCAGGGTGTCATCGATCCGCGGTAGTGGATAACTGTCCTTCTTGGTCACATCATTGAGCTTCCGATAGTCCACACAAAACCGGGTACTGCCATCCTTTTTCTTGACTAGCACGACCGGCGAGCACCAGGGGCACGAAGAAGGCTCTATGACCTTTTCTTTCCGCATGTTTTCGATCAACTTTGTGACCTCCTCCCTCTTGGCCAGAGGAACTCGTCTTGGCGGTTGGCGAATCGGTTTTGCGCTTCCGGTGTCGATGTTGTGCTTCACTATGGCTGTTCTTCCGCCTGCTTCTGCCGCAAATATTGACCCATAGTGCTGCAGGAGTGACCTCGCCTTCTGTTTCTGATTGGCCGTCAATTCGCTGCTCCACTGGTTCTCCTGCGGTATGGCGTCCATGTTAAAACCGCTCTTCTTATTATTTCCAGGCGGGCTATTCTCGCAATTGACCACTGCTACAGCTTCCTTACACTCGCCAATTACCTCATCTTTCCCGACATATCTGGGTGCATTCAGGGGGTTCAGTATTCTGACTGGTATTCTGCCATTCTTAGGTTCCACTAATGTACGTCCGATGATGATGTTGTCGTGTCCTTGATTCGGTGCTTCTACAACCCACAGCCGACTCGTCCCATCGTCCTCGTCCACCTTTGCCCACACAATCGCCTCGGAGTTCGCTGGTATCCTCCTGTGTTGACGCGATACAACCTTCCTTACCGCCACGCTTCGCTCATAGCCGGTGTGCAGCGGGAATTCAACGTTGGCATATCTCAGCACATTTTCCTTCAGGTCCAGCGTAAAACCGTGCCTAATCATGAAATCCACGCCGATAATCACGTCGTCCATTATATCCGCGACGATGAACTCATGTTCCAGACTGCTGGTGCCGATAGTAATCGTTTTTGTAACTTTCCCTCTTACCGGCGCGCGCTCGCCAGTCGCAGTCCGCAGCTGTATGCCATGCAGCGGTTCCCAGTTCTTCAGCAGCTTCCTTTTTATGATCGAATATGACGCTCCAGTATCCAGTGTCAACACGAACAACTTTCCATCTATCCTTCCTTCAATCGTCAAGCTGCTGGGCTGTCGTTTCAGCTGTGAGACAAGGACGGTGGGGCGGCAGATTGTGGGGATCAGCTCACGCTCCTTTGGGCTGACCCGTTTTAGTTTAACGACTCGCCGTCCTCAGCCCTGCGCTTGTTGGCTGAGCCTCGATTGTCAGTATTCCTCGCTTCAGGCGATTGCGATCGAGAACGGGAACGCCTCTTTCGTTGGCGGCAGTCTCGTGATATGTGGCCCTGCTTGCCACATACCCAGCAAACAACTTTAGAGGAGACCACCCGTGGCCTGCCCGGTGGCTCAGAGCTTGTTGCCTGGATCGCAATGTCGTTGTCCGGCTGGATCTGGCGTATCCTTGCAGGTGCATACCGAGTGCTCCCAATCCATGTCGCCTCGTATGTCATCGCGCTGGTCACCGTCTCCCTAAATGTCGGCTTACCCATCATCAACGCACTGCGACGTGTCTCCGGATCATGAAGACCTTCAATAAAAGCCTCAATCTTCATCCTCTCGAGATCATCAGCGCCGAAGGACGGGTAGCACAGCTGTACGAGCCGCTCAATGTCTGCTGCATATGCCTGCAGCGCCTCGTTGGCTCTTTGCCTGCGGTTCTTCAGCTCACAGTAGTACAGCGTTCTGTTGTGCTCGTCGCTGTACTTCGCTGCCAACGCCCTTATGACGGTCTCGTACTCACTTCTTAAACATTCTGGAACTGATTTTATTACCTCAGCCGCAGCACCTTTTAGAGCCAGCGCCAATCTTCGACCTTTCCTTATATCGGTCCACTGATTTTCCAGAGTAGCCAGGTCGAATTGTAGCTTGAATGTATCGAACGGCGTAGTCCCATCATAAGTAGGCACTTCTGCTCGGGTGGCAACACTTTCCGGAACCGGCGGCAACCATTCTCGCGGCTGTACCTCCCTAAGCCGCTCGTCCATTTTTCTGTTCATCGAATCTTCCAGACTGTCAACTCGTTTGTTCAGGGAATCGTCAAGATCGCCAACACGTTTGTTCAGGGAATCATCCAGGTCGTCGACTCGTTTATCCAAATGTTCCACTCGAGTTCCCAGGTGCTCCACCTTCACATTCAGCTGGTTGGCGATTTCTTCCACTTTCTGCTCCCAGCGCGCAGAATTTTCCTGAAGCTTGTTTTCCATTCGCTCTGCCATTTCCCGATTTGCAGTCTCGACTTTTGCCGAAATTTCGAGATTCGTAGTTTCCAGCTTCGCTGCCATCTCTTGATTCGCAGTTTCCATTTTCGCGATTTTCATTTTCCATTTTGGCTGCCATTTCACGGTTGGAAGTCTCGAACATGCCTTTAAGTGCAACCATTAGCTGGCTCATGTCCAATGCTTGTGGTGGCGCAGCCGCTGCAGCCGTACTTTGCATCGACGCAGCACCCGCAGGCGATTCCTCCACTTTGGCCGACGAATCTAGCTCCTGCGTCCCGAACTCGTGCGCAGTCCAATCAATGCCTCGTGATTCACACGCCTCTCGCAAGCGCAGCTGCAACTCCACCTTTCCGCCAGCAGTCGGCAAATTCCAAGCGGCCAGCTCCTTCTTCAGCTGGTCCACCTTCAGTTGCTCCAGTCTAACCATGTCTGCGTTTTATAATTAATTTTTATTTTTTTTTTACTTTCAGTAACACAATCCCACTTCTGACACCAAATGTTACGAATATGAGTTTTAGTGGGCTAGTACGTATCTCTGGATTGCGTAATTTGAAAATAAAACACACTTAGTTCCTCAACCGCAGTCAATAAAATAAACCAACAATCACTTCATTTCACAGGTTTACACTTTACTGTCTTTACACTTAATTATTCGCTCAATTACTCCGTGTGGCACCTTCACTAGTCAAAATCAGACTGACTCGCTGCGCCGCACCCGGCTGTCTTTTATACCTGTCCGGCCATCGCGCAGATCGTTCTCGCACATTCCGGAGTGGACTAAAGGTTTCCATGATGATCGCGACCATCATTGCCAGATTGGACTAAAAGTTGCCATCATTGTCGCGGCCGTCGTTGCCAGATTGAATTATAGCACGGCGCGTAGCGACAGGGTTGCTTTGCACAGCGACAAACTGTCTTATCGTTACAATATGTTTCATCGTATGGCAAGAAATCTTCGTAATTTGTCTCCTCAGTGAATGAATAAGGTTCTTCATTGTTTTTCAAATATCTGACCAAAGTCTGCATTATTGCTTGTTGTTCACTCATGCTCAGTTGTTGAAAGCGCGTACGGCGGCATATCAATTTGATCCCAATCACCGTACGTATTTTAATTTCAACGATTTATTTGAAATTGTGTTGCTATCAATATTTGGCACTAACTATTTATAGTTACTAACAAAAAATAAGAGCAAATTACATGGAACTACCTACAAGGTCCCTGCGGACCTTGTCGGGCATCGACGCCCGAAATAACTTCAATGCGATAATTATGGTGGTAAAATACATGCAATCGTGCCGAAATCTATTTTAAAAGCTTCTAAATAATCCATTTCTACAAGTCATAAAGTCTCCAGCTCATCACTCCCCCCGTATTGAAATGCCGCATATTTTAAAACGCCATAGGTCCCTACGGACCTTGTTGGGCATCGGAGGGTTAAACAGTATTTGAAAATACATTACTGAAAAGGGGTATAAGAACCCGTTGGTACAAAAAATGAAAACAAAAAATGAAAGCAGGAAAATAGGCCGATATGCCATCGACCAAAAACGGCCAATGTGGCATCGGCCAAAAAAATAGGTATCGGCCTTTTTACCGGATACCAATTTTATTGGCCGATACTAGCCGATGCCGATTAATCGGTCGGACTCTAATTATAACCGTACATTATTCCAAATCATGATCATCATTAACTTCTTACTCAAATGAATATTCAGAGAGCATTTCTGTATCAAATTCATGATGCGACGTCATGAGCCCTCCATTGTACTTCTAAAGTTCAATAAAAACCAATTAAAACGAGTTAATGACCTTCAATATTTGATCCATTTTCGATTTATGAATGAACAAAGGTTCTAAATTTTCTTGTATAGGCTTCTATTTCTTTTTCCTTTGTATTTCCGTTTATTTCATGGGCAATCCAACTCTCAGCTGCATTTTTATTTTTGTTGTTTCCAAACCTTTATCTCTATTTCAGAAGTTAATTGATTCTGAACACACATTATTTTGAACATTCGCAAATATTCGCAAAAATTTGAATTGCCACATGAAAGTACACATTATCACCATTTACCTGTTAGATTATTTATTCAAAATGAACCAAAATGAAACCACGTTTTACTTCACAGAACACAAACACGATTGTTGAATTTACACTACAAAACCACAAACATACATGTAATTAAATCTTACCCACAACCAGTGCCGGATTCAGGGGCGTTTTGGGGGTTGAAACCCTCCGAAATATTAGGATCGACTTTAAAACGACATAAAAATTAAAAGGCATTTTTTGGCATTTTATGAATATTAAGGTATCATGGCACGTTAGAAAGGGGAATTTTTAGTGATTTACAAAATGATTTATTTTTCAGCTCCTTTATTATCAATATTTTTGAAAATTTTTTTACAATATATTGAAGGTTTAAGGAACACAAACAAAACGCTGAAGTCGCGTAGAAAAAAACACATCCTCCATTACGGACACTTAATCTCCGGATTGGCTAATCTGAAACAAAAAAACAAAAAAGATTCATAATTATTAAGCTTTCGGACACAGGAATTCACCAGAAAAATAAAAAAACGCTAAAAATAAAAAGATAGGAGCTTTTTGAAAAAAAGTATCAAAAATTTACTGCGTTTTTCACCTTTTTTCCCAGAAAAAATACTTTAAATTAAAAATTGTTCTTCAATATTGTGGTGGATTCTTGTAAAAAATAAGTTAATAAAAAGAACTCAAAAATTTTTTTTTAAATCGGTCGAGCCAAAAATTGTGTTTGTGTTCCTTAAACCTTCAATATTATGTAACCAAATTTTCAAAAAGATTGATAATAAAGGAGCTGAAAAAGAAATAATTTTGTAAATCATTAAAAATTCCCCTTTCTAACGTGCCATGATACCTTAAAGAATTACTTTTTAAAAACCCCCGAAATATTTTTCTGAATCCGCCCCTGCTCACAACCCCCATTAAACAAATGCTAGATATTACGTTTTATGTTAGATACCTTTAGAATTATTTTCCAATTTTTAGAAAACATTATTTTGCAACCTTTAACAATTTGGATTCACGAAAAACAACTTTGAACGTACGGTAAATAAATAGGGTGGCACCTGACCATACAACAATTGATTTTATAACAAAAATAGCGGTCCGCTGGCCAGCTTTGAGTTTTTCTATCAGATTGGCTCGATTTTTAAATTGATATTTCGTAATTGCTTTTTTGCTTTTCCAATTATTCTTCCGTTTCTTTATTACCCTTTCTTTATTATATCTGTAGCAATATGAAAGAGTAGCTTAAGCCGAAAATTGAAGTTTGAAAACCATGTGCACATACATGTGTTTCAAAAGACTTAAGCTAAAATGTAAACGCGCATAAGGGTCCTTGATTTCTATAAAGCTCTTAAATCAACAATAACTTAATTCTCTTATGTCGACTGAAGCTACCCTTTCATATGGCCACAGATATAATAGATGGACCGAACTCCACGGTATTGTATTGAACCCATTAAACTACACGGAATTGTTTTTATAGTCATTCGAATCTGTCGAAATTTCCTTGAGAACTTTACAATATTAAAATCCTCAAACTGAATCTAAATATGTGGTTATAGCTTAACCTGTACAGTAAATTTAACTTAACCTTCACTCCGTGCTTGGGGTATACAGTTCCCCACGACGCACTATGGCCCAACGGTCGGCAAAACGTTGCAAAAATCAAAAATTTCATGAAAGCGTTCGATAAAATGAATACATCTTATTGAGAATTTCCCAGGGATTACGAATATGTAACTTTCATTAAATTCGGATTAGTAGTTTGGGAGGTACAGCCGCTCAAAGTTGACAATGTTTCCACATCGAGAAAAATGTGTATTTTTTGGTTTTTTTTTCATCTTTAAGATTGATTTGTATGTAAATGAAGCGACCAATCGGTAACTTGTTGGTTTTTTCTAAAAGGTACGTTAATTGTTAATATAACATAAATAAAAAATGTTTATTTTGTTTTAAAAGTTGTTCGATCTACCGATTGCTCGAAAAGTCTATATTTCGACCTTTTTTCAACTTTGATCGAAAATAAAAAAAATATACCAAAAATAACCTCCGCGAAATTGAGGGTGGTTATTTATTATTCAATTATTTACCTAACTTCCAAAACTTAGCTGCCGCTTTTTGCCGCTTTACTTTCTAGAGCAATAAAAGTGAAACAACCTCGGGTCGAGAAACACGCAAGTATACGAAAAATCGCGCACATTTAGTACGGTCAAAAACCCACTTTGTGTTGCTGGCATCTATCTAAATCTATATATCTAATCACGCTCAAACGGACTGGCCGAGTTCAATGAAGTTTTCTTTGTTGGATTCGTCTTGAGTCAGTTCAGGTTTGTGAGAAAAGAAAATTCCGGAAAATCTATTGGAAAAGTCGGAAAATCCCTCTCATTTTTGACCGTGAATTCTGAAAATTTTCAGACGATAACCTTGGAACCATAAGCCACACATCAATTAAATTCACTACGAACTTACTATTTAGTCATGTCCTTCGACAGAGGTAATGGGGCGGGTATTGGACAGTGGGGTGTGGCACCGCCCATAAAAGCAAAATCTTTATAAATGAATATCTTCAAAATTGTATGGTACACAGCATTGAAATTTAGTATTGTGTCGTCCCATAGATGAGTCATTCTACTGATAAGATTTGATGGGCGTTGGACAAGGGGCGTGGCACATTTTTTGTGACCCAAATATTTTGCTGACTTATATGTCGCACAGCAATGAAACTAAGTACGAACCTGCCATTTATTCATATCTTTCGACAGAGGGAATGGTGCGGGTATTAAACAAGGGGGCGTGGCAGCGCCCATTTAACTTAAATCTGGTTCAAGCGCAGTCCATTTCTTTACTGAAACTTAGCAGTCTCGATTGCAGCCTCGATTGAGTTAATCAGAGAGGAAACTTACTCCTCGGTACATAAAATTTTAGCACATGGAAAGGATTTAATAGAATACCAGTGCTTAGCAATTGGGGAATTGTCTGAAGAAGCTCAAGAATGCAAAAATAAGGGCTACAAAAGGTATAGATGTATGAACACTTGCAAAATATCACGAGCTAGACAAAATGAAGACCTTTTCAACATGTTAGCAGTTTCTTCTGATCCAGTTATTTCATCTATGAGATCTGTAAGATCACAAAAAGAACTTACAGATACTTATAGCTTAGAAATGGTTTCATTATTAGACATTCCTTCCAGCGTAGATAACGATTTTGAAAAAAGTAACTTTTAAAAAAAAATTTTTTTTGGAAAAAATTACGTATGAATCAAGAAATTATATTAATTTATTAGAAAAAATATATACAAAAATGTATTTTTTAATGCAAACAAAAAAGTAATTTCATTGTAGTATGAAGTTTTAGTAAATCTTAACTTTGGCAACGAATTTTAAAGCCCCCTGTTACTGTGGCACCCTGTTTTTATGCTCATTTTAAAGCTTGGATATTACACTTTCAGATGCAATTTAAATTTTTTTAAATATCTTTATTGGTTCAGAAGTTATGATTTTTGCAACGACAAATGGCAAACCGAGCCACAGTGCGACGATATAAAACATGAAATTGTGAAGGTTTTTATTTCTAAACGATATATTAATACTTATATCATTACATAGCTATTGATGAGAGGAATCTAAAAACATAAACAGATATATCAGTTCAAGTATGATTAGGTAGATATAGCCAAAAAAGCACACATACTGTTTATCGTGCTATGGGGAATAAATGACCCCGTTATTTATACCAATACATTTTGTAAGCAAAACTTATCCAAGTTCTGAACAACTCATGTTCTAAACCACGAGCACACTCACTGCTGGAATAACAAATTCAAAGACGGTGTGCAAATAAATACCATAAAAAATACTTATACAAAACAACAACCATAACAACAACAACATTAATAATATTTCATACTATAATGATAATATAATTATTTCCCAAAAAACTATTATTTTACTCATTCCCATACAAACTATACTGGTTCAAAAATGGGGAAGTCAGTTCCCCATGCACGGATTTAGGGTGTAAAAACCATGCACGGAGTGAAGGTTAAAAGGATTTTCTGATCAAATGAATGAATTAATGGTCACAAAATGTAATTAATTTAGCTTTAACTAAATCTGTTCTCATAATCCACTCTAGGATTCTAAGGTCATTTGAGAGGCCACAAATGAGGAATGGGTGACTACGGGTGTGATGAGAGACGCTTCCATCATCGTTTTCACCGATGGCTCAAAGATGGATGAAGGTACAAGAGCTGGTCTCCACTCAGATGTACTACGGACCCAAAGGTCATTCAGACTCCTGGACCTCTATAGTATATTTCAGGCGGAGATCTTTGCAGTCTCGAAAGCTGCTGAACTAATCCATGACAGTGTATTATTCCCCACAAACGTCACAATCTTCGTCTATAGTCAAAGCGCTGGAATCAGCAGTGGTGAAATCATTGGTAGTGCAGAGTTACCGCACTGCACTTCAAGGTATTGGGCATCACCGAGTCACTCTCTGCTGCGTTCCGGGCCACTTTGGTGTAGCATGGACCGAAGCAACGGACGAGATAGCAAGAAAGATGGTCGCCTTGCCTACCACCGAAGTAGATAACTCTGTGCTTCCTCCGATATCTGCCCTGTATATGACAGGTTGAGCAAAAAGAACATCGAGCCTTCATGGCGCAGCAGAACTGATTGTAGCACCTTGTTACGGTTCGCTCAAGTTTAATATTCAATATTCATTCAATCCAACTCTCACTCTATTCAATTCAAATTCAACCATTCCAGTTTTCTATCATTGCACTATTAGCTGTGCACCCTAGTATCAAACCTTACTTTGTCAGTGATGTGCAAGGGGTTTCAACTGTTCCTACTAAGCGAGCGCGCACAACACTGGTACGCACACATCCCAGCACACACTGCACATCGCTGCAGTTGAGCCATGATACAATAATAGAAGGTAGAACCGCTGTCAATTGTTTTGACACTAAACGTGCTTATTAACGTTTTTCGTATTCGTTAAAAGCTCGAACCGTGATGCCACTTCGATGTAATATTAAATTAGAAATATTTAAGGTTCTTGGAATTTTAAGATTTTTTTTAAATAAACACGGAATAGACATTTCACTGTGACTAATACATTTTGGGCGAAAGTTTAAAAATGTTAATGCACATTCAGAGCAGCAGATAATATATTGCAGTATTAAAAAAATTCAATTCAGTTCAAGGGATTTTCTAACAACAGTACGGTTGCACATTTTCAAAGAAGAACGTCAAAAAGACCTTTAGTGTCAGATGCGCAATATGGCGGCTGAGAAGAAGCATCGGCTCTACCTTCTATTTTTGTATCATGAGTTGAGCTCAGCATGCACCGTGGTGTTGGTGAGCACATTCCTTTTGCATTATTGCTGGCAAATTGTTGGTACATTGCAGAAGCACTTTTGCATAAACAAGGCAATAAACCATATTTTTTTTTGCTAATATCGAATGATTTGCCCGTTATGCAAAAATTAGCTATTTAAGCATCCAAAATCACGCGGCTCGCTCAAACCGTAAGTGAAGATCAAAGGTGCTGGTTCAAAATTTACTAAAAGTACAAAGCAAGTGCGTGCGAAGGAAAAGTGTTTGTATTTAGTGTGTGTGATATTGAGCCATTTGGTAAGTACCTTACCACTAAAATTCCCCGCCTTAACCGGAGTACTAATTGGCGTACCCCTCAAACACGGGAGAAGCCCAAAATTTTCCACGAGGCACTTCGTACTGCCCATAAAAGCGCCAATCTGAAATTTTTCCGGAGGAGCAAGCAGAGCATAGTGGAGCAATAGAGTAGTATCTCCTGCGCTGCGGCGCCTGGAAAAGATTTAACCCCTTCTGCCACGGTTTTTTCGAAATGATTTTATAAGAAAAAAAGGATTTGAATTACCAATCTAATTAAGGGTATAGCAAACTGCCAATAGATGACGTGAAAATGTCATACGAACCAACTTAAATAAGTGGTTAGTTTTCTAACCCCAAACCTGAAAGTTAAAATGACCTTTGTTTATTTCGATAAAATAGCAGTGAAAATGTAAGTGCAGTAAAATTTGAAGTGCGCTAAAAGAAGACGTAAAATTTCCTAATATTGTTGTTTAAAAATTTGCTAAAAAGGAAAAAAAAAGAGAATTTAAAATGTAAAAATTTGGCTCAAATATTAAAAAGGAAAATGAAGGAAAATGTTGCTAAAATATAAAAATGTAAAAATCTTACGACTACAAATTTAAATTACAACAAAATATACTAACTATCTTCTTAAATTCTAAATCTTAACTTATAGGCATGCAAATGTAAAAAAAAAAAAAAAAATTAAAAGTTTCCATAAAAATGTAAGAATTCATTTCCTAATTACGTTAAAATAATTGACTAGAAATGTAAGCCTTTAAAATTTTGCTAATTTCCTAAATCTAGCTTAAGTCCAGCTCAACAATCATCGTCTCGCATGACCATACGAACAGCGATGGAGAAGTATGTAAGTGAGTGAACATAATTATTATATTTGGAATTTACCTATTATAAATTAGCATAATTTTGAGGCATTTGTTTTCCACTTAAAGTTAACTTAAGATTCCATAAAATGTTTGAAATGTTTTGTAAAATCTAAATATTGAAAAATGAAGTTTGTTGTTTGTTCCATATTTCGAAAAATGAGTCTTTAAATTTCAATTAAGTGGAATGTCGACATACAAATTGTGTAGGATGGCATAAGCGTAGCTAACGATTTAGCAAAGGGGCTAACTAAAAATTTCGAGTGCTTAGGTAGCCATAGGCGTATACCAATGGGAGGGAGAAGTGCACTCCAGGGTATAACACCAACCCTACTCCAGGTGTGACACAATTTCTTGCCTGTTTCGCGCTGTTTGGGTTTGTTTTCCTTTCTTTTTCACCCGGTCATAGTAAAGACGGCTTATGAATATTTTGGCATGATTATTTTTTTTTCTATTGTTGCGTGTTGCTTGGTGTGTGGTTACAAGAACCTCGACCCAGCCGACATGACTAGCCGAAGACCAACCCAGCATGCCGCCCCGTATCCACCACGAGCTATATATCATATATAAATTTGTTTTTGTGAACACGCGCGCAACAGACTGCCGGAAACTATGGCCCTTCCTTCCCTTGAGGAAAATGCGATATATACTGTCCCTGAGTCGAACTTCTATTAGATAGCTCGTTGGAGTCATCACTGAACACTGCGCCATTGGATCTATGCTTATCAAATGGCGCCTCTTCTCCAGTGATGTCTGCAGAAGAAGTAGAAACGATTCAACACTTTCTGTGCCACTGCCCGGCTCTGCAGGAACGCCGACTCTGCACACAGCGGGAAAGATTCCTAGCAGACCTGGCTTGCGCGTCAAACGTTGAAATGTTATATGTATTGTTTAATTTATCCAAATCGGTTAAACCATTTTAGAGGTTTAGCGAGACTAGCGCACGGTAATGGATTTATATATAGTTATGCATATATAGGTTAAAATAAATTAATGTTTTTCTAGTGTTTTATTTGTTTTTGTCGACACTCATTTAAAAATTAAGTAAAAAGAAAGCATTATGCGTGGGCAGCCGTAGCTTTTTGTGCTCCCAGTGTTTTAATGGTTCTGTCCGTCTTGCGCGTGTTTTAATGTTCGTCTGCTGGATGTGTCGTTCTATACTAGTTCTCTACTACCCCGCGTGTGCCCAATAAAATAAATTGGCGTGGTCGTAGTGCGAAACAAATATATTAAATACTAAATCGCGAAATGCAAATATTGAACAGCAAATGCCATTAACTCGCTCTTGCCGTCCACCGCATCGACCTCTGCTCACGTTGGGTTGATTGTTGTGTTTCATTTCCGTATTCAGTGGCGCTACTTGCGGCCCTGTTCTACACTGAGAAATTGACTGCTCTGTTCTAAAGGCATAACACTTACCTCAGGGTAACATCTATTTCTTAGTGCGTCAGATCGCATTCCCGGCTACTTTCCTTGATATTTAGCCCACCCAGACCATGATGTTTTCGCAGTATACGCGTACGTTAACCTCCATAAACCATGTAATGGCACTAAGTGAGACCCAGGTGTGTGAAGATGCAGATCCACTAGATTTTTACATTCCTGGATACCACTTACTGCCATTATTCTCCCCACAGGGGTCTTGCCCTTTATGTGTGTAGTAATGTTGCGTACCAGTGCCAGCACGGCGGATACCGAATTTAGCTCCATGTGGGTTAAATCCAATATCCAGTCAAACCTTATATCCTCTATGGAGCCTTAGTATGGTAGTCAAGGGCATATCCTAGCAGGCGACGGTTAGACAAGCTTCAACACCTTGCGTGTCGCTGCATAACTGGCGCCACCAGGGGTACCCCAACGGCTGCCATGGAGGCTCTTCTGTGTCTTCCTCCTTTATTTCTAGCTGCAGAAAATGAGGCCAGTCGAGCGGCATATCGCTGTGAAGTGCTGTTTGGCAGGAAACTTGTTCTCAGCGCTGGAGATAGGGGGGAACCCGGAAGAGACCTTCTTAAAACTCTTCCATGTGAGAGAGGAACAACTGCTGGAAGGGCTTCAAACCTGATTCGGCAGTGGTGAACACCGATGGGTCACTGATGGACACTGGCTCTGGTGATGGAGTTCACTCTGACACTGCTAACATTCGTCTTTCCTTCCCGCTGGGCAGTCACAATTCTGTCTTTTAGGCCGAAGTGTTTGCATTTCTATAGCAGCGCTTGAGCTGCGGCGGAGGGGAAGGTCTCTGTTTGACATATATTTTTGTTCAGACAGCCAAGCAGCTTTAAGGCTTGCTCAGCAATGCAGACAAAATCCAAAATTGTGCGGGAGGCTGACAGCAGACTGAACGAGCTAAGCATTGACACTGTGGGTGCCTGGGCATTCTGATGTCGAAGGCAATGGAAAGGCGGATGAGCTCGCCAGAGCTGGATTTTGGCCTGTTTTTTTAGGGCCTGAACCAGAGATTGGCTGCGGCTTATCTGAGCACAAGCCTACATTCAGTAATGGCTTTATGTGACATGTGCCTTGAGGACGGCGAAACTACGGTGCACTTCATTTGTGAGTGCCCGGCTTTCGGGCGGCTCAGGCATATGTGCTTCGGCAGTATGACCCTCCGCGACGATGAGCTCAGGAACCTCAAGTTGTCGGACGTGCTCAGCTTTGCTAAAGCCACGCTCCGTCTAACTGAGATCCAGAGCTTATGGGAACCTTCTTAGGGCGACTGCAAACCTGAATGCAATAGGTTACGGGAGACAGGTTCTTTCTCGTGACCGGTAAACGGGGGCGTAGTTGAGTATTTCTCATTGGCCCCTTCTGGCTTGGCAATGAGAGTCGCCCACGGAACTGTGCCGTTACTTGCTCGCAAGGAGGGAGGCGCAAGCCAGGGCACAAAGGGCAGACCTTTGCCTACGCGCCCGCGTTTCTGGACGCTCCCTTCACTTTAATAATAATAATAATAATAGCTCCGCCATTCCAGCCATACAAGTCTAATAACTTGACTTCCCTGCGTTGAAGGGCAAGCTCTCAATACGGTAGACCTTTTTCTCACTTCACATCATGAAAAATATGATGCTGAAGTGCACGCACCTCTTGGAAACTCGGACCACTGTACCATTTTAGCGTATTTTTCATATTCTTCTACCCACAGTACCTCGCCCTTAGCCGCGAAACGTCTAATTTGAATGTATCGCGGTGCACTATCCCCACTAATAATGTGAATGTATGAAAAAGCTAACTAGAGTGGACTTAAAGATTTTTTCGCCCACTTCAATTGGAATTTGTGTTTTATAGATAGAAACATAAATTCCGCAGCCAAAATGTTGAAAGAAATGATATTACATATTAGGAATACGGTCCTTCATCTCAATAAGAAAATTTGCAAATTTGCAGAATTGCTGTCAGGTCCAAGCAGAGCAGGCAAATAAAAATGCCGCCACTGAAAAGCTGCGTAAACAGGCTAGAAATGGATACAATGCCATCCTAAGGCGCCAAAAGTTTCTACACAAACAGCGCCAGCGGATAAAAGTAAAAGTGGTAGTAAGAACTTTTGGTCATTCGTTAAGAGGCTTCACCCTCTCAATTCCAACCACATCTTCAATTCCAACCCTTCTTAACAATGATCAAATCATCACTCACTCGGTTGATAAAGCTTATTTATTGGCTAAAAATTTTGTATGCTAAAAACCGTATGTACTCCTCGGGCGGAAACCGTGTGACCCAGATACTTGACCTCCTTTTGAAACAGCGAGCATTTCTTTGGGTTAAGTTTAAGCCCGGCTTTTTGTATTCGCTCGAATACCTCCTTCAGCTTTTCCAGGTGGTCGTCGAAGCTTTTACCCATCACGATTATGTCGTCGAGGTGCACCAGACACGTCCGCCAATGCAGTCCTTTTAGCACACGTTCCATTAGCCGCTCGAATGTCGCTGGTGCGTTGCAGAGTCCAAACGGCATGACGGTGAACTGCCACAAACCATCGCCTACACTGAAAGCCGTTTTCTCCTTGTCCTTGTCTGCAAGCTCTACCTGCCAATAGCCGCTGCGTAAGTTGAGTGTGGAAAACCACTGTGTGCCTGACAGTGTGTCCAGGGTGTCATCGATTCGAGGTAGTGGATAACGGTCCTTTTTGGTTACGTCATTGAGCTTCCGATAGTCCACACAAAACCGGTTACTACCATCCTTTTTCTTGACTAGCACGACCGGCGAACACCAAGGGCCTGACGAAGGCTCTATGACCTTTTCTTTACCCATGTTTTCGATTAAAGTTGCGACCTCTTCCCTCTTGGCCAGAGGAACTCGTCTTGTCGGTTGGCGGATCGGTTTCGCACTTCCGGTGTCGATGTTGTGCTTCACTATGGCTGTTCTTCCGCCCGCTTCTGCTGCAAATATTGACCCATAGTGCTGCAGGAGTGACCGCGCCTTCTGTTTCTGTTCGGCTGTCAATTCGCTGCTCCACTGGTTCTCCTGCGATATGGCGTCCATGTTAGAACCACGTTTCCTACTTCCTCCGGGTGCAATTGACAACAGCTTCAGCCTCTCTACACTCGCCAATGACCTCATCTTTTCCGACATATCTGGGTGTGTTCAGTGGGTTGAGTATCCTGACTGGTATTTTGCCATTTTTGGGTTCCACTAATGTACGTCCGATAATTATGTTGTCGTATCCTTGTTTTGGCGCTTCTACAACCCACAGCCGACTTGTCCCATCGTCCTCGTCCACCTTTGCCCACACAATCGCCTCGGAATTCGCTGGTATCTTCTGGTGTTGACACGAGACAACATTCCTTACCGCCACGTTTCGCTCATAGCCGGTGTGCAGGGGAAATTCAACGTTGGCATACCTCAGCACATTTTCTTTCAGGTCCAGCGTAAAACCGTGCCTAATCATGAAATCCACGCCGATAATCACGTCGTCCAGTATATCCTCAACGATGAACTCATGTTCCAGGCTGCTGGTGCCGATGGCAATCGTTTTTGTAACTATTCCTCTTACCGGCGCACGCTCGCCAGTCGCAGTCCTCAGTTGTATGCCATGCAATGGTTCCCAATTCCTCAGAAGCTCCCTTTTTATGATCGAATATGACGCGCCAGTATCCAGTGTCAACACAAACAACTTTTCATCTATCTTTCCTTCAATCGTCAAGTTGCTGGGTTGTCGTTTCAAATGCGAGACAAGGGCGGTGGGGCAGCAGGTTGTGGGGTTTAGCTCACGCCCCTTTGGGCTGACCCTTTTTAGTTTATCGACTCCTCGTCCTCAGCCCTGCGCTTGTTGGCTGAGCCTCGATTGTCAGTATTCCTTGCTTCAGGCGATTGCAATCGAGAACGGGAACGCCTCTTTCGTTGACGGCAGTCTCGTGCTATGTGACCCTGCTTGCCACATACCCATCAAACAACTTTAGAGGAGACCACCCGTGGCCTGTCCGGTGGCTCAAAGCTTATGGCCTGGATCGTAATGTCGTTGTCCGGCTGGATCTGGCGTATCCTTGCAGGTGCATACCGAGTGCCCCCAATGCATGTCGCCTCATATGTCATCGAGCTGGTCACCGTCTCCTTAAATGTCGGCTTTCCCATCATCAACGCACTGCGACGTGTCTCCGGATCATGAAGACCTTCAATAAAAGCCTCAATCTTCATCCTCTCGAGATCATCAGCGCCGAAGGACGGGTAGCACAACTGTACGAGCCGCTCAATGTCTGCTCCATATGTCTGTAGCGCCTCGTTGGCTCTTTGCCTGCGGGTCTTCAGCTCACAGTAGTACAGCGTTTTGTTGTGCTCGTTGCTGTACTTCGCTGCCAACGCTCTCATGATGGCCTCGTAATCACTTCTTGAACATTCTGGAACCGATTTAAGTATCTCAGCCGCAGGACCTTTTAGCGCCAGTGCCAATCTCCGACCTTTCCTGATATCGGTCCAATGATTTTCCAAAGCAGCCAGGTCGAACTGTAGCTTGAATGTATCGAACGGCACAGCACCATCATAAGTAGGCATCATCTGTTCTGGTAGCAAAACTTTCCTGAACTGGCGGCAACCATTCTCGCGGCTGTACCTCTTTAAGCCGCTCGTCGATTTTTCTGTTCACCGAATTCTCCAGACCGTCAACTCATCTGTTCAGGGAATCATCCAGGTCATCGACTCGTTTGTCTAAGTGTTTCACTTGAGCTCCCAGGCGCTCCACCTTCACATTTAGCTTGTTGGAGATTTCTTCCACTTTCTGCTCCAAGCGCGCAGAATTTCCCTGAAGCTTGGTGGACAACTCGCAATTTGCACTTTCGAGTTTCGCTGGCACCTGCGCCGATATTTCATGGGTCGCCGCTTCCATTTTAGCTATTTCCTGATTCGTAGTTTCGAGTTTCGCTGCCATTTCTTGATTCGCCGACATTTCGTTTTCCATTTTGGCTGCCATTTCATGGTTGGAAGTCTCGAACATGCCTTTAAGTGCAACCATTAGCTGGCTCATGTCAAATGCTTGTAGTGGCGCAGCCGCTGCAGCCGTATTCTGCAGCGACGCAGCACCAGCAGTCGATTCCTCCACCTTGGCCGACGCCTCTAGCTCTTGCGACCCGAACTCGTACGCAGTCCAATCGACGCCTCGTGCCTCACATGGCTCTCGCAAGCGCAGCTGCAACTCCACCTTTCCGCCAGCAGTCGGCAAATTCCAGGCAGCCAGCTCCTTCTTCAGCTGGTCCACCTTCAGCAACTCGAGTTTAACCATGTCTGCGTTTTTATAATTTTATTTATTTTTTTGTTTATTTTCAGAAGCACAATCCCACTTCTGACACCAAATGTTACGAAAATGACTTCTCTAAGTTCGTTATGGATTGTGCTTGAAAATAAAACCACTTCAATTACTCAGCGCAAAACGCAGTCAGAAACCAACAATCGCTTTATTTAGAGATTTACACTTTGCTTGTATCTACACTTGTTACTACTTTGCTTGTTCAAATCAGACTTGTCTCTCTGCGCTGCACACTGCTGCCTTTTATACTTGTTTGCTTATCGCGCCGATTGTTCTTACACATTCCAGTTGGACTTTCTCTCTCGATCGTTCTCGCACAGCCCATTACCATCGCGAACCATCCTTGCCATATCGGAATTATAGCAAGTCGGCCGTACTCAAAGTGCATGCCTAAAAGTATGCTCGTAAAAGCATTCATGCATAGCACAGCAACAGAGTGCCTCATCGTTACAATATGAATGTCTGTTTGTTTGTTTGTCACACGACTAAAAGGCCGATTGAGCTGAATCTTTCACGGAATGTTCGTCTTGACTACTTTCCACCGAGCGCTTAAATGCATTTAAGACTTACTTACTTACTTAACTGGCCATAACAACCCGTTATCCGGTTACGGCCTACCGCAAAACTTCTCTCCAGGCGCCTCTGTTTCGCGCGCGCCTTCTCCAGTTGGTCACACCAAGAGATACTAGGGCCTCTTCCACCGGAGACACGACCTCCCTCTTCGCCGTCGACCTCCAACCATCGCATCGAACACCTTTTTCGCCGGAGCTTCGTCGTCCATGCGGCAGACATGACCGAGCCAGCGTAGCCGCTGGATGTTAATTCGCTGCGCTACGTCCATGTCCTTATACAGCTCATACAGCTCGTTATTGGTTCGTATGCGATAGTCGTCACCAACACGAACAGGGCCGAAGATTTTGCGAAGTACCTTCCTCTCGAACACTCCAAGGGCCGCTATGTCGTTTCGTGTCATTGTCCATGTTTCAGCGCCATAGAGGAGCACGGGCAAGATGAGCGTCCTATAGAGTGCAAGTTTTGTCGGTCGAGAGAGGTCTCTACTTCTCAATTGCCTACCGAGACCGTAGTAGCACCTGTTGGCAAGAGTAATCCTTCGCTTTATCTCCAGACTGACATCATTGCTGCTGTTGATGGCGGTGCCAAGGTAGACGAATTCCTTGACAACTTCAAAGGTATACCTATCGGCCTCGACGTGAGACCCTAGCCGCTGCGAGTCCCTGCGTGTAGACAGCATATACTTCGTCTTGCCCTCATTTACCACCAGGCCCATTTTGGCAGATTCTCTTTCGATAGCCGCAAATGCAGCGGTGACATCTCGCTTGTTACGCCCGATGACATCAATGTCATCAGCGTAGGCAAGGCGCTCGACACTTTTGTTGAAGATTGTGCCATTACGATGTACACCGGCCTTGCGCAGAACACTCTCCATGGTGAAGTTGAAGAGGTCGCAGGACAAAGGATCGCCCTGTCTGAAACCTCGAACGGTATCAAAGGGGTCGGAGAGGTCACTTCCGACCTTGACGGAGCTGCACGTATTGCTCAACGTCGCTCTGCAAAGTCTAACGAGCTTTGCAGGGATACCAAGTTCAGACAATGCGGCATAACTATAGGCGATCCCTTATCGGGCTATCGAATGCTGCCTTGTAATCGATGAAGAGATGGTGTGTATCGATTTGGTTCTCATGGGTCTTCTCCAGGATTTGGCGTAGAGTGAATATCTGGTCGATGGTGGACTTACCAGGTCTAAAGCCGCACTGATAAGGTCCAATCAGCGCCTTGGCGAGTGGCTTTAATCTTTCACATAGTACGCTCGTCAGGACCTTGTATGCAATGGGAAGTAGGCTGATACCCCTGTAGTTGGCGCATATTGTTGGGTCGCCTTTCTTCAGCACAGGACAAAGGGCACTGAGGTACCAATCGTTGGGCATTCGTTCCTCCAGCCATATTTTGCAAATGAGCTGATGCATGCACCCAATCAGCTCACCGCCGCCGGCCTTGAACAATTCAGCTGGTAGCCCATCCGGCCCTGCAGCTTTGTTGTTCTTGAGTCGCTGGATAGCGACCCGGACCTCGTCATGGCTGCGCGGTGGCACATCCACACCGTCGTCGTCGATTGGTGCCATCTGGACATCTTCACCACTGGCGGTATTGTTCCTTTCGTCGCCTGCGAGCAGCTTGGTGAGCTCTGTTAAATTTGAGAACTGTCAAGCGTTTCCACCGAAACTGAGTTAACTGCAACAGCTGGTTTTTGTTTAAATTTTTATTTGGAAGTCAAATTCTGCATTTCTTTCTGGGCAGCCACAGCTACGCTCATCGCCGCTACACATATACGTATGTGTGGTTTCTTGTGGCCCATCTACTGCTTGAAACCAACTCCGCTTTCCTTCCCAACAGTCTAGGAATGTCTGCGTTTTCATATTTGTGAAAATGTATTTCATTTGTCAATGTTCATTTCATTAGTGAAAGTTGTCAGCTGTTTGATACCAGAGCTGTCTGAATTTTTAATGTCAAGAGGGTTCATGAGAAGTTACAAGTTTTTTTGCTTTTTCAGCATTTGATATTTACAAATGATAGAAGTATTAACTTCGTTTATGTCGGAAAACATCTATTTATGCGAAAAATACAAGCAGAAGTAATTTTCTTTACAAAAATTATGACACACAGAACACAAATCAAATCCTCTCATTTGCTTGTGTATGTACGACTCTTGCTGCGGCTGCAAGCAAGCTGCCAAAATGTTTGCATTTGCGAATACAGCTTCCGATGTTGACATAACATTTCCTGTTAAGTCTTTAAACGGCAAAACTGAGATAACGCACTTTGATACAAAAACAATTCCATGGGAATTAGACCATTTAAATGCTACGTTAAATGCATTTAAGCGTAAGGTGGAAATAGGCTATAAGTCTCGGTAAAGCACATAGTGTAAATACGATCCGACAGGTCACACCTCCCATACAACCTAATTTTTAAAAATGAATATCTTCGGAACTATAAGTTAGACAGTACTGAAATTTGGTGCAGCATCATGGCTTAGATGTGTAGTTACAGTGGTAAAAATGTATGAGCGTTGGACAAGGGGCGTGGCAGTTTCCCAGCGATCCTAAAATCCTGTGTAACTTTGGAACTATAATGTAAGTTATTGCTTACTATATATAAAAACAACTCTTTTGTATAAAACAAACTTTTTTATTACAGCCCCATTCAGTGTGAGTGCGGAAAGTCGACTGGCACTTGAAGGCAATGTTAGCAAATCGCATTGCCTTCTGTTTTGCTTACTAATGTTTGCTTACTATGCCATGTCAGCTCACCTACCTGCTGCGCGTGCAAATATGCAGACACCACGTTGCAGTTTTACGCAACGCAGTGATATGCGATATTTGCAGACACTACGTTGCAGTTTTATGCACCGTAGTGACATCTGATCTTCGCGCCCGAAAACAGCAAGAAGCGCTGCGGCCGTTGGTATACCGTAACTTCCCTCCCTCTTAAGTATGAGCACTAAGCAAATAAACACATAGAGGTGTCAACTCGCACAAATTTGTGTACCAGCGCAGCAGGTCCCATGCGCACTTCGGCTATTCGAAAATATTCGCGATGACTTCGGCACACTTCTCAATTCGAAGTCAGCTTTCGTAATTTGGTTTATGTTGATGTAGTCAGTCGCACATCAACTGCAATGACTACATGACGCGAAACTGAAAGGGGTCACGGTTGCTAATTCGGTAAATCCAGGCCCCAGAGTCGCAAATTCGGTAAAACCAGGCCCCAGAGTTGATTAGGGTTCGTACAGCAAATTCTTCATACAAAAGCCAGGGCAAGGGCTGCTGGTGCGTTCGATGTTTATTTGCAAATAAAATAACACTGATCAACAGCAAAATGGCTTTTATGGGTTTGACGTCAGTTCTAGGGTAATTAGGGAGCGCTGATTTCGAATCCGCAAACCGTTTTTAAAACTTAGTTTCCGTTTTTGCAAAAAATGGGCGTCACTTTTTCGGATTTTCCCTGACTTTTTTCACGTTTGGGATTGTAATTTCTAAACCAATAAACCGGTTGACATGATTTTTACTTTGTGGCATTTACAACACCTCACTGCTTCTTTTCCAATGTAATTTATTTTTATAAGTTTTAAAACTCCGCGGTAATTGGACCTCGGAAGTCGGAAAATATGAAATTTCATGGCGTTTTCTTCGATGTTGAAAAACATGCACATTTTTCGTTAGTCAATTAACGAGTTAGGTACAAAACGAAAGCGGAAACATTAAGTAATACAACACAGCCAAATTAATTGGTGTGATTCCCATTCTCATCGAAATAATTGCAAAAATTTACCATAGTCATTTTCATAATTTTTCATACTTTTCCTTAAAAAATTAAGGGCCTCAAAATATGCTCTTTTCTATGTTCCATTTACAGTCTGGAATACAAGCAACAAACAAAAAATTTTGAATTGCTCAAAACAAATCAAAATTAAAAACTTTGCATATTTTGAGGCCCCAAATTTTTTGAGGAAAAAGTATGAAAATGACTATGGTACATTTTTGCTATTATTTCGATGAGAATGGGAATCACACCAAATAATTTGACTGTGTTCTATTACTTGATGTTTCCGCTTTCATTTAACACCTAACTTGATACTTGATTTACGAAAAATGTGCATGTTTTTGACCATCAAAGAAAACGCCTTAAAATTCCATATTTTCCGACTTTGAGGTCCAATTACCGCGGAATTTTAAAACTTATAAAAATAAATTGCACTGGAAAAGAAGCCGTGCGGTGTTGCTAATGCAACGAGGTGAAAATTATGTCAACCGGTTTATTGGTTTAGAAATTACAATCCCAAACGTGAAAAAAGTCAGGGAAAATCCGAAAAAGTGACACGCCCATTTTTTGCGAAAACGGAAACTAAGTTTTAAAAACGGTTTGCGGATTCGAAATCAGCGCCCCCTAATTACCCTAGAACTAATGTCAAACCCAGAAAAGCCGACCAAAAGTCGAAATTTGTTGCCCTGTGTAATTGGTTTTTTTTTTACTTTCATTCTGTAGTACGTTTATAGAAAATTGATTGCAAAAAAACGTTGTTGCTGAAAAACGTCATAGGTATGTTGCAACGTGTTTTAATATGATTTTACTTCAGTTTTTGCTGACTGCCCTCAAAGCCTTAACGTTTGAATTGCTTGAGTTGCAGCTCTGCGTTTGAAAAGAGTTCAACTTGCCATCACTGTTTCTTGCTGCACTAGAAACGGTGCTGTGCGAATGTTTGGGTAAAAAAACCCGTACACTATCGGACGATTGGAAAAAGCAAAAAATGGTCTGAAAATAATTTCTCCTCTCAGTTTCGCGTCACGTAGTCACTGTCAACTGTGAGCTGTGATGCTGTGATTCACTGCGCACAAGTTGTCGCGATAGCGCGCAATTGTGTGCGCTGACTTCACACGCAATGAAATAATCAACCACCAAAAAAGCCAACAAAAGTAACAACACAATTTCACTTGTTCGCGCTCATTTTTTGTGTGTATACTTAGTTTCGTTGACGATCGCTTTCGCTTCAACAAATTTGCTGAGAACAGCTCATTACACAGCACATTCTTTTTGCATGGAGTTTTTATACTGTTTCTTACTAATTTGGGTGCGCTGATTTCAAATCTAGCAGCTCAGATTTTTTCTAGCAGCTCTAGTTAGTGAGATATAGGTACCATGTCATTTTTTCAGTTTTTCCTCTACTTTTTCCATATTTTTGATCGTAATTTCTAAACCAAAAAACCGATTGACATGATTTTAACCTTATCGCATTAACAACACCGCACGGCTTCTTTTCCGATGCAACTTATTTTTATAAGCTTTAAAATGCCGCGGTAATTGGACCTCAAAGTCGGAAAAAATGGGATTTTAAGGCGTTTTCTTTGATGGTCAAAAACATACACAATTTTCCTAGATCAATTAACGAGTTAGGTGTATAATGAAAGCCGACACATCAAGCAATACGACACAGCCAAATTATTTGGCGGAATACACATTCGCATCGAAATAATAGCAAAAATGTACCATAGTCATTTTCATTATTTTTCATACTTTTTTCTCAAAAAATTTGGGGCCTCAAAATATGCAACATTTAAAATTTTTTTTTTGTTCCGAGCAATTCAAAATTTTTTTGTTTTTTGCTTGTATTTCAGACTATAAATGGAACATATAAAGAGCATATTTTGAGGCCCCTAATTTTTTAAGGAAAAAGTATGAAAAGTGATGAAAATGGCTATGGTATATTTTTGCTATTATTTCGATGCGAATGTGTATTCCGCCAAATAATTTGGCTGTGTTGTATTGCTTGATGTTTCTTGTCAAGATATTCATATACTTCGTAACGTGATTTATGAAACATCTGTACAACTTGCAACTTGTGACCATGGATCGCAATATTGTATTACGCCAAGTAGTCAGTCATGCAGGCGACGTCTCATTGCTACACCTCCCTTTTTTACAAAAAAATCTTTAATATTAATATTTATGAACTATCTTAATGTTAAAGATTTTTGTTATTGTTTAACAATTGTTATTTTGATTTAATCAATGTAGGTATATTTTTTTTTTTTTTTTTTTTTTTTTTTTTTTTTAGTGATTATACAGTTTAGTCCTATTTTTATGGACTTTCATTAGCTTGCCGTTATTGTCCGTTACTGTTACATTATTCTTATTATCTAGACTCTTAACCTTAAATGGTCCCATGTATATGTTGTCTAACTTATGTCTAGCTTCATTTTTTACTAAAATTAAATCTCCTATTTTTATTGTAGTGTCCGAGGCTGTTTTGTCATAGTTCTGTTTTTGTTTAATTTTTGTCCTTTCTAGTAATTTTTGTGCTTGTTGTTGCGCTAATTGTAATCTGAATTTAATTTCTTTGTCATATGCGTCGATGTTGTATAATGGGTCTATTGTGTTCCCGTTTGTAAAATTTAGTTCGGGTGGTATTTTGCCAAATATTAATTCAAATGGGCAGTATCCGTGAGTGGTCGTAGGGGTCGTGTTATAGCAATACGTGAAGTATTTTAGCCACGAGTCCCAGTCCGATTTATCAGGGGATATGTAGGTCCTTAAATATGCATTGAAAGTGCGATGGGATCTTTCAATGGTACCGAGTGTTTCGTGGTGGTATGCTGTTGAAGTAATTTTATCGATTTTGAGTAGTTTGCATATGTTTTCGAGTACCTGATTTGCATACTCGGTGCCTAAATCAGTAAGTAATTTTTTCATTGGACCATAGGTAAGTATGAATCCTTCTACTATAGCTTTTGCAACGGATGCAGCTGCTTTATTTTCAATCGGAATTGTAATTAAATATTTGGTTAGATCGCACATTATAGTCACTGCATATTCGTTACCATTATTTGACTTTGGTAAGGGTCCTATGGTATCAATTAATACAATGTCAAATGGTTTAGCTGGTGTCGGTGTGACGATCATTGGTGCTTTTTGCTTGCCGTGGTGTTTATTTTTCTGGCATTGTTCGCATGTCTTGACATAACGAGTAATATCCCTCGTCATGGATTCCCAATAGTAGTGATTTCGAATTTTATTTAGTGTCCGTGTTATTCCAGTGTGTCCTCCTTCTGTTGGGTTGTCATGGTATCTCGAAAGAATTGATTTAATTACTGCCTCATCCTTTTTATTTATTTTGGTCACCTTTGGAAGTAGCGCTACTTCTGTATTTTTTAAATACTTATTGCCCATATTTTTAAATAATTGCAGCGAAACGATTTCAAAAATTCGTTCGCTAGGTGCCATTTTTAATCGTCTGATATTTAATACACCGGCTTCCGAATTCAGCCTTTGGAAGAACTGACCTAAATCTAGTTTTCCATTGGTGTACAGATCATTAATTTGAAATCGTGAGATGATCTTTTTCCCATGCTTTATCATGCATATTGTGGGATTAAGTTTCATCTGCACCGATTTTTTCACGTCATTAGCATTAATGACTTCATAAATTTTGGGCTTAATTGGATGGGTGTTCAAATTTATTTTTTCGGTACCTGCGCAGGTATTTTTCTTTCGAGTACATGATCTCGTTGTCATTTTAAGAATCTGAATATTTTGTTCTTTCAAGTCATGTATCGTTATGCGTGAGAGGGCGTCCGCCACATAGTTATTCTTCCCCTTGAGGTACTCTACTGTAAAGTCGTATTCTTCCAAATCTAGTCGCATTCGTATTAGTTTGGGACTAGGATTTTTCTTTGAGAACAGGTATGAAAGCGGTCTATGGTCCGATTTCACCAAAAAATGTTTTCCGTAGATGTAAGGTTTGAAATGTTCTATTGCCCAATGAATTGCCGTCAGTTCCTGTTCTATAGTTGATTTGTTGGATTCCCCTTTTGTAAACGTTTTTGAAGCATATGCTATTGGAAGTTGTATAGAATCGTGCTCTTGGCTGAGCACTGCTCCACATGCATATTTACTGGCATCTGTTGTAATACAGAATTCTTTTTCAAAGTTTGGATACTGTAAAAGTGTTGGTTGCATTAGTTTATTTCTGAGATAGTTGAATGCGTCCTCGCACTCTTTAGTCCATTCGAATTTTATATTTTTCCTGCAAAGTCTCGTTAAGTGTCGAGAATGTTCCGAAAAGTTTTTTATGAATCGCCTATAATAGTTGCAAAAGGCTACGAATCTTCTAGCGCTATCTGCATCTTTCGGTATTGGATAATTTTGTATCACTTTGTACTTGCTGTCGTCGGGCAATATTCCTTTGTTTGTGCATTTGTGCCCTAGAAACGTTACCTCATGCATGAAGAACGAGCACTTTTCGGGATGCAATTTGAGGTTATGTGTTCGACAGAGTTCGAAGACATTTGTTAAATTTTTTAACATGTGCCTTTCCGAGCAACCTAGTACTATTAAATCGTCCATATAGACGAAAGCCTGTGAGGGAGTTAGACCTGAAAACGCAAGGGTCATCATGCGTTGAAATGAATTAGGCGCAATTTTAAGTCCGTATGGGAGTCGTGTGTAACGATATGATCCATTATACGTTGAAAAAGAAGTTAAATCTCTTGACTCTTCGTCTAATTCTATTTGATGGAAACCGGATATCAGGTCGAGGCACGAGAAGTATTTAGCTCGGCCTAGTTGGTCGAGAATATCTTCTATTCTCGGAAGGGGGAATTTGTCGGCGATTAATTTTTTGTTAAGTTGGCGGTAGTCCACTACTAACCGCCATCTTTTATCTTTGCTATTTGGGAGATTTTTCTTAGGGACTAAAAGGAGAGGGCTATTGTAATTGGAGATCGATGGTTCCACTATGCCATCTTTGACCAACTTTTTTACCTGTTTATCTATTTCTTCTCTGTGCGAATGGGGGGTTCTATAGTTTTTTATGTATACAGGGTTGCTGTCACTCAATCTGAGGCTTTGTTTGTAGAAATTATTCGCTGTTATGGCTTCGGTTTCTAGGCCGAATATATCAATGAAATTTGTACACAATTCACTTAGTTGTGATTTAAATTGATCTGGGAAGTTAAGTTTTTTTAGAATTTCTTCGATTCTTTTGTGATTCTTTTCTGATGGTGCGGATATTTCATAGTGAGTCATTGACTCGAATTTAATGTTTTTAGTATTTAAAGCAACGTGTTCATTGGTTGTGTTTACTATCCGGAGTAGTGCGGTATCCGTGTTTACGATCGTATTTGCGATAACTATTCCGGGTTTGGGCTCTTGGTTTAGTACTAAAACTTGTTTTTCTATCGTGTTTAATTTTATTTGCCTAATGACTTCGGATCGGGCTGGCAGTAGAATGGTATCGTATTTAGCTGAATGAATTATGGGGATTGGTATTTCAGTTTTGAGTTTTTCGGGCCTTATAACGAACCAATCTTCTTCTTTCCTAAAATCAAGTACGCAATTATATTTTTTTAGAAAATCTATCCCAAGTATACCGTCGCATGGTATTGGAAAATATTCTGGCACAATATGGAATTGGTGTGGGATAAGATAGTTGTCAACCCTGATATTTAATTTAATCGAACCTAATGATTGTATGGTTCCATGCCCTATTCCGCTAAGTGTAGTTATATTGTTTTTATTTAAATTGTTGTATTCATTATTGAATTGTTTGAGAATAGATATATCTGCGCCAGTATCTATTAAAAGGATTAGTGGACGTTGGGTTTCGCCATTTCGTACTTTTACAAAAACGCTTAGATTGAGGTTAAGGTTGTATATTTTAACAGTTTTTAGGTGTGGTGACTCAAGGGGGCTAGTTGGTTTTCCGGATGATCATAGAACTCCTCATGATCATTTTGTATTACACGTACGTTTCCGTTTCGCGTATTGTTGGCGTCGTTTCCTCTGTAGCGCATGTTGTTTCCGCGGTTGTAATTGTTGTTTGTATTTCCATTATTGTTGTATGCGTGTCCTCTTCGGTTATTAAATCCTCTACGACTACTAGAGTTTCCACGGTATCCTCCATAGTTTCCACGGTATCCTCCATAGTTTCCGCGGTATCCTCCGCGATATCCATTTGAATTTCTGTAATAAAATACGCAATCTTCCTGTCCCGTTGCCTCTGTACAGCTGTTAACGAATTTGGAGACTGCGTCGTTCATTGTATTGAACGTGCCCGCCTCCATGATAAGTTTTACCTTATCATTAGCGCAATTTTTAGTCATCGCTTTGACGGCCAGTTGCGTGCTATATCTTGTCGCTAAATCTGGCGAAAGTCCATCTGTTATGTATGCGCCCTGAAGTGTCTTTGTAAGTTCTTCTATTTCCTTCGTATATTGGTTTGCGGTTTTATTCTTTTGTTTTATATTCATGATTTTTGCCGTAATTACTTCTACTGATTCCCCTTTTACTGTAGATTTCAGTGCTTTGGCAATGTCGTTTAAAGTGGACTCATTGCTAATTAGGTTCCTAGCATTGCCTTTAAGCTTTGTTTTTATTAAGGAAACGGCAATTGCTTCGTGACCTTCTTTTATTGTATCTACCAGCTCTAGGGCGTCAATAAAACTTCGTAAATTCTCCGGTTTACCGTCAAATTCCGGTATCAGCTGTGACGCTGTTTTCAGAAATTCAATATTTGTTTGCGGCATTTTGCGACACTTTGGTTTTTCCAATTCCTCTTCCGAGTCGGAAGTGTTTATGTAATTGTAGTTATATCCAACTTCAATTTCTAATGTCACTGGTATGTCCAGTTCTATTTTACGCTTTGTGCATATTTTGAGCAAATTATCTCTGAATTTGCTAAAAATTGCATTAGCTTCTTTTTTATGTTCTTCTGTTAATTTTCTGTTATAAGCGTGTAATACGCTTCTTATGTTATTATATTGTGTTATTAAAATTTTTATATGCTTATCTTCTGTTTCTTGAGAAATGTGCCTATTTGTATTTAGGCATTTGATGGACTTATCGAATTCAATTTTCAGTTCGTTAATGTTATTAACGATATCGTCCCATTTCATTCTCAAAAAAAAAATTGAGTTTTTAGTTGGCTACTAATTCATTGCAAAAGTGATGCAAAGTGCGCCAAAGCCTTCTGTGAACATATGGATCGAACCGCTTGTTCGTTAGGAATATAAATCCCGCAGGCCTAAATGCCGATTTCTCGAAATATGCTATAAATAATGCGTATGGAGCTTTTAACCGTATATCGTGAACGTGAATAAAAAGAAAGGAGTTTATAGTAAAACGAACATATGGAGCTATTAACCATATAAGAAGAGAGAAAAATATGGATGCAAATCGAACATATGGAACTTCTTACAATTTTTCGTGAAGAGCAAAAAGGAAGAAAAATATATATATACGTATTAAATATGCAAATATATTTGTCCACCAATCTGAGCGGTTAATCTCAGAGTGGAGGGGAAAAAAAATGTAATAATCATTGATAAGCTCAAACCTTATCCAGGTTGTTGGCTATGGAAAATGCTCTGACAGCTTTCTTTTTTAGACCCCGTGTGTGTATTTTATAAATTTGTATTATAACGAGGATCAGCATCACAATCGCTATGATCCATAGGGGTGTTTTTAAATCTGAGTTAGTCGTTATTGTTTCGTTTACTTCATTTATTACATTAGCCGTCGGTTTGTTTAATTTAGTCTGTTGTCCGCCCATGATTTCTATCTTGTTGGTCTTTTGTTGTCCGGTCTTTTGTATTTGGTATTGTTATTATTTCATTTTCCAAAAAAAAATTTTCATTGAATTTAAAATTAAAATTTATTTTCTGTTTGTATTTCGGGTGTATGATCAGGTGTAAACATCTTAATTAACGGCTTGAATATTGTACATACATATACTGTATCAACAAAAAAATTTTTATTATTATTATTTTTTTTTTTTTTTTTTTTTTTTTTTTTGATCTCTTCTAGGAAGAGAGTCCTTTTTGCCTCGGAGGGTCCCAGTGGGAGTCGCGAGACTAGGATTTGTTATATAAAACCGGAGGGTCCCCCCGAAGGTGGTGAATCGCGGCTTTTGGTTGTGTTGTTATTGGCTGTACGAGCCTTTGATTATTGCAATATAATGGGTTTTACGCTTCTTATTCTAAATATTCTATATATATTCTATTAATCTTATTACTAATGGACTGAAAATTTTAATTTTTTTTTTTTTCATATGTTGCCTTACTGTTACTGTTGGATTTTTTTTTTCGGTTCTTCTGCTTTCCGTAACTGGGCTCTTGATTGTTTATATTGTTGATTCCGGTAACTGGACTGTTGATTGTTGCTTTTGTTGAATCCGGTAACTGGACTGTTGATTGTTGATATTGTATTACACTAGTGTCCGACCGAAACCACTTTTTTGGGCCGAAACCGAAACCGAATATTCGGTTTTTTTTTAATATTCGGCCGAAACCGAAACCGAAACCGAAACTTTCTAGTTGAAATAAAAATCACCATATCAAGCACTTTTTTCAACAAACGAATTTTACATTAAGTAAATAAAGAACAAACAAACAAACATAGCATAAATAAATAAATACTTATTAAAAAAAAACAATTTATTCATTTTTTAAAAACGTAAACATGAAAAAATCACCCTTTCGTACCTTACTCGCTAATATTCAAAATTAAATAATTTAATATTATATGCTAAAAAAATAAATTTATTTACATTGGTGGCATCTAAATTATTCCTCCTTTCACTATATATCTGCTACACAATAAAATGTAAAAAATATTCTAGAAAGTTTCGGTTTCGGCTATTCGGCCATTTTTTGGCCGAAACTGAAACCGAAACCGAAACCACTGATTTGGGCCGAAACCGAAACCGAATATTCGGTCGGACACTATATTACACAGACAATGCGTTTCAATTGCTCGGTTTTTCGTTTAATTGGCTAGTCTCTTTTAAACATGCCGAAAGGCACCACGATTGCTCAATTTGAAGTTTTGGTAGTGTTAGTTCACATGTTTATGGCGCTGTTTTTATTTTTATTTTTTTTTGTTACTTTTACATTTTGCTTTTATTCATTGCAGTAAATATTTGAAAATCATCATCAATATTTGGATTTTGGTTTCACATATTGTTGAAATTTGTGTTTTCTGTTCACTTGCGCATGCTTTAATTTTATTCTATTTATTGCTTTAATTTACAGATGCGTTTCAAAGTTGCTTCTGCTGATTTTACAACAAAATCTCTTTCACATAGCACATTTCGCACGTGTTCGTTTGACAGCAGTTTGGTTTTTGTTTTCTGTTTTGTTTGGTTTTTGTGTACGAGTCGCTGTGTATAATATGAATTCACTGGTATTTTAAATTTATAATCACACTCGCATCACTGTTGTTTTGCTGTTCACTTCTTCACTTAGCTTTAAATTTAAGTTATTCATTTGAGTTGAATTTGCTTTTGCAGTTGAATTTTTTTGCCATTTGGTTATGTTTATTGCTTTTTGTTGCAGTGTTTCTCGTTTCCTTCTTATGTTTGTGTATATTTTCAGATATATTGTAATACTTGTTACAAGTCGGAATTATCCATTCTTTTAATTCATGTTGTTGCATATTTGGTTTTGTTTGTTTAATTTGTTGCATTCACCAACAATACACAATACACTTTTTGATACACATATTTCACCTGTCACGGCCGCCATGTAGAAGAATAAAACCGATGTAGTGTCTTTTGCGTCCGAAGACAGACTGCCTTTATTTTTCATTAAAAATTCTCAGCTTAAGCTGTGCGCCAAATATGCAGACCTGCTAGCGTGCGAAAATGCTGACGCTGCGGTATACACGTTTAGCGCGCGGAGTCAGTGGCTGAGACTTCGCTTGCAACTTGTGACCATGGATCGCAATATTGTATTACGCCAAGTAGTCAGTCATGCAGGCGACGTCTCATTGCTACAAGTGTCAGAAAAGATGGCGTGAGATGTTGTTAGTACAACTATATAAAAATCATGTTGATAGGATTATTGGTTCAGAAATTAAAGTCGAAAACGAGAAAAAAACCGAGGAAAATTCGAAAAAGTAACACGCCCATTTTTTGCGAAAACTAGAGCTGTTACATAAAAACGGAGTATGGTTTTGAAAACAGCGTGGAAAAACGATTCAGATTCATGTAAAAAACTCCATGCAACAGACATGCTGTTGTGCAGTGTTATCAATCTAATCGTTGCGCTGTCTGGTTACGTGTTTTCGTATGCTTTGCGTTAACTGATTTGAAAACATTTTGACGTGGGTGAATCCAAATGAAAGTTGTTTGAATTGAAAAATTTAAACGAATTCTGACGTGGTTGAATCTCCAAAAAGTTTTGCTGACGACCCTTTTTTTGAAACTTGACTTGATTTTACTCGTATTAACGTCATAAAGTTGTTATCATGAATATAGGTAATTGCGACAAAAAGCGTAAAAATAACAAGAAATGCGCTATTTTTTCCTGTCAAAGGAGCTATAGGAATGATTTCGGGTCCCTTAAAGTTCGTCTTTTTAAATTTCCAAAAAATTAATACTTCAAAAATAAATGGATCGCAAAATGCAATCTCAAAAAAGATGAAAATATCGACAAGGCATTTATTTGTGATAACCATTTTGAACCTAAGTTTATTGGTAACAGATTTCTGAAAAAAGCGCGATACCCACTTTCAACCTGAACCTAAAAAAAAATAACTTTCCAAAGTAACACAGAGAGCACCCCCAATTTATTTCATTTCAATGAAATAGAGGATGAAATTGATCAATATGTCCCGATTCAACGTCAAGCACCTCTTTTCGCAGAATTTAACAATTGTGGTGACTCAATACAATTGTCAGACTCTTCAATGGACACTGTGGGAGATACTGAAGATTTTTGGCTTTTGAGGATCCTTGCAGAAATAATACGTGGAAAAATTTGTCCAAAAATTTGGGAACAGATATAAAAAAAGATGAAGAAGACCAATACAGCAATTATTGTTTAGAAAGAGAACAAAACGAAGCTTTTTACAGAAAGAAATATTGGGACGCATGCGGTGAAATTAAAAAACAAAAAAAAAATATCTTTAACAAGATATCTGGGCGGAAAAATCCAATTTTCTTTTATTATCAAGACTTAATCAAGATCCGCTTGAAAATCTTTTTTATTTGGTAAGATAAAGAGGAGTTACAAACAATAATCCTTCACTTTTTGAGTTTGACCAGATTCTTGCGAAAATTATCTCAATGAAAATAATAGCATTTAAGGCAGGAACCTCCAATTGTGAACCAACTGACGAAAGTTCATTTATAACAATTGACAATAATACCAGTTTGTTGGAAGTTGACAATGAAACTCAAAATGCTATAAATCAAGAGTTCGGTGAAGAATTTTGCTTATCAAAGGATATATTTGATGCAGAGATAGCGAAATCTTCAAATGCCTTAGGGATTATAAAAAATGAACATATGAGTGATGGCTCCCTTCGTTATTTCTCTGGTTTCATATGATGAAAACTATTGAAAATTTGATTGTCATAACTACAAAAAGTTAATAAAAGATGAGCTTTGTAATTTACAAGGAAACGAAATGTTTATAATTTAAAAAATTTCAACTATTTTAATAGTAGTTTAAAACTAAAAGCTCCAATCGACTCATTTTTTTTATTTTTATTTCAAAAATCTTTTACACACATTTCATACGTGTTTTAAGGAAACCCCTCATTCCTCCAATATAAAAAAGCGTTTGTACAATTTGTGTTTTGCAAACGTAACAAAAGTAGATGAATACAAAATGTGGTTTTCAGAACCGTCTACTTGTAGGGAACATAAGCAATTTATATTAGATTACTTTTTAATAATTTTGCTAAGAAAAAATTGCATTTGGCTCAAAGAGCAAATTGCAAGTAAAACCAAAAATTAGAATAAAATAAAAATACTAAAGAACACATAAAATGACTAAATAATATAAATTTTAAGGAAATAATAATAATAAATAATAATATGTTGCTGTTAATATATGAATTTGAAAAATTTATCGGTATGAATTTTATTAGGCCAGAAGGCAACGTAGCCCACATGAATGCCAACATTGCACAGCAGAAATTCATGGTATTGTTTTTTGTATCAATAAGAACGCACAATCTACTGTACGCCTTTGCGAATTCACTTGGTTCATTATTCATAGCAGAACCGAAAGCCATGGAAATTCAATTTGCTTTTCATTAGTGTCCGACCGAATATTCGGCTTCGGTTTCGGCCCAAGTGCAAGTATTTTTTCTGGTCGTGCTCTTGGCTACTTTTTAAATTTACAAAAGCCTAGACCAAAGCTTGTGGCAGCTCGAGATTTCGTGCCAAGGATCCTGCCTTACGTCTGGAGCATCTGTGCTGATCGAGTGCTGGGTCTTCTGTCAGCCCTAACTCTTCACGAGCCAGGAACCTGCTGTGCTGGACTGCTGTGTTTTGTGCTGTGTTGCGGTTTGCGCCGCTTTGCCTTCTATCCGTCTTTCGCGGCTGCGTGGGCGCTTAAGCATTGCTGCAAGGTGTCATCTAGCGTTAGCTAGCAACGTTGATTGCTTGCCGGTTACGGGCAGCGTTGCCAGCGCTAATCTTCTACTCATCGTCACATACTGAGCAAATGACTTCCACTCCTGTGCTTACGCGCCATCAACGTGCCAACTCATACTGTGCTCAAATCCTAGCCTTGGAGGAAAGGTTAAAGGCAAATGCGAAAGGGGAGCTGAGGCAACTAGAAAATCGTCTTCGCCAGCATACTGACGAGCTAGTAAGTCGACTCTTTGACGAAATTGCTCGCATTGTTGGTAAGCTCGAAGCTGAAGTGGGCGCATTTGGTGCCAAATGCGCCGAGTATGATAAAAATATTCTTATACTAGAGGAGAGCGTTTGTGCCCTGGGGTTGCGCTGTATGAACTCACTGAGCAGCTGAATAAATTTGTCAGCAACACCAGCAACAACATAAGTGGTGAGAAACCCTCAGTAGACTACTCTTCGGATGCTGTCTTGTTTGGAGTGTCGTTCTCTAAAGAAGAAAATCTGAAAAGTGCCTTTAACTCGATCTGCTCAATTGACTTCTTATCTCCGCAACTAAAAGACTTTTCCGAGTAAAAAGTAATTCCAACAACTCAAACTCGCTGGTAATCCTCAAATTCTACACTCCGTATGATCGTAATCGTGCACTGAAGGATTTCGGTGATTATCGCAGGCGTACAAATAAGGCAGTTAATCTAAAAGATGCCGGGCTTGAGTACGACAACAATGTTTATACTGTTACGAAAATTAGCTCTCTAAGTTCGTCTACTGGATTGTGCTTGAAAATAAAACTACTTCAACTATTCAGCGCAAACGCAGTCAAAAACCAGCAATCACTTTATTTACAAATTTACACTTTGGTTATCTTTACACTACTACTATTGCATGTTTCCCCTTTGCTTGCTCGAATCAGACTCGACTCTCTGCGCTGCAACCGGCTGCCTTTTATACTTGTTTGGTTATGGCGCCGATTGTTCTTGCACATTACAATTGGACTCTCTCTCTCGATCGTTCTCGCACGGGCCATTACCATCGCGAACCATCCTTGCCATATCGGAATTATAGCTAGCCGGCCGTACTCCAAGGTGCATGCCTAAAAGTATGCCCGTAAAAGCATTCATGCATAGCACAGCAACAGAGTGCCTCATCGTTACACTATGTTAAAAGTTGTCAGTATCTTAAAACTGTATATTGTTTAAATGGTATAGTTTTATCAATTACTTCAGTTTTGTCTCTTTCACAAGATATCTGGGCGGAAAAATCCAATTTTCTTTTATTATCAAGACTTAATCAAGATCCGCTTGAAAATCTTTTTTATTTGGTAAGATAAAGAGGAGTTACAAACAATAATCCTTCACTTTTTGAGTTTGACCTGATTCTTGCGAAAATGATCTCAATGAAAATAATAGCATTTAAGGCAGGAACCTCCAATTGTGAACCAACTGACGAAAGTTCATTTATAACAATTGACAATAATACCAGTTTGTTGGAAATTTACAATGAAACTCAAAATGCTATAAATCAAGAGTTCGGTGAAGAATTTTGCTTATCAAAGGATATATTTGATGCAGAGATAGCGAAATCTTCAAATGCCTTAGGGATTATAAAAAATGAACATATGAGTGATGGCTCCCTTCGTTATTTCTTTGGTTTCATATTGATGAAAACTATTGAAAAATTTGACTGTCATAACTGCAAAAAGTTAATAAAAGATGAGCTTTGTAATTTACAAGCAAACGAAATGTTTATATTTTTCAAAAATTTCAACTATTTTAACAGTAGTTTAAAACTAAAAGCTCCAATCAACTCATTTTTTTTATTTTTAAAAATCTTTTACAACACATTTCATACGTGTTTTAAGGAAACCCCTCATTCCTCCAATATAAAAAAGCGTTTGTACAATTTGTGTTTTGCAAACGTAACAAAAGTAGATGAATACAAAATGTGATTTTCACAACCGTCTACTTGTAGGGAACATAAGCAATTTATATTAGATTACTTTTTAATAATTTTGCTAAGAAAAAATTGCATTTGGCTCAAAGAGCAAATTGCAAGTAAAACGAAAAATAAGAATAAAATAAAAATACTAAAGAACATAAAATTACTAAGTAATATGGATTTTAAGAAAGTAATAATAATAAATAAAATAAATAAATAATGAAGAAAAAGTTGTAAATACCAACTAAATAACAATAATAACAATAAATAACAATAATTAATAATAATAATAAATACCAATAATTAAATTCATGTTTTGTTTTTGTTTTGTTAATTTAATTAACAAAAAATTTCAATTTGTAAGCTATTGTCAATAGCATTCACACTGTTGACAATTTATCAAGGAAAGAGCTTTTATTTTTAGATATAGAATGCCAATTCTTGACAAATAGTAAAAACTTGACAAATAGTCAATATGGTGAATTTATTAAGTGTACAGAATTGGGCTGTTAATATCTGAATTTGAAAAATTTATCGGTATGAATTTTATTAGGCCAGAAGGCAACGTAGCCTACATGAATGCCAACATTGCACAGCAGAAATTCATGGTATTGTTTTTTGTATCAATAAGAGCGCACACTCTACTGTACGCCTTTGCGAATTCACATGGTTCATTATTCATAGCAGAACCGAAAGCCATGGAAATTCAATTTGCTTTTCATTAGTGTCCGACCGAATATTCGGCTTCGGTTTCGGCCCAAGTGCCATGCTTCGTAACATTTCTAGAACGGTTCGACTGGGATGTCCGCGAGTACCCTCGTCACGGCTGCCTGGATGTTCGTAATCGACTCAAAATGGGTTCCTTTGACCACCGATTTTGTTGTAGGGAACAAAAAAAGTCACAGGGTGACATCGGTCGAATAAGGTGGCTGTTGCAACACGGCGATCCCTTTAGAGGCCAAATACTGGGACGCGCTGAGGGCGGTGTGGCACGGCGCGTTGTCGTGATGAAGGATCCAGTTACGAGCGATGTCTGGGCGGACCCTGTTGACTCGAGTAGTATATTTATGGGGGTTGAGCGTTACCTAAATGAGCAGCAATGACGTCATCGATTAGGTGTGTGTCTTGGGTTGATGACGTCATCGATTTGGTGTGTGTGTGTGGGTGTGTGTCTTGGGTTGATGACGTCATCTATTAAGTGGTGTTGTTGTTTTTTGTCGTTAGATGGCGCTGGTGTGTGTGTGTGTGTGTGTGACGTCATCGATTAAGTGTGTGTGCGTGTGTATGCCCCCTGCAAGGAATGCCTAACCGAAACTCCAGGAAAAAGTTCAAAATTTGTCTAAAAACTAACATATTCATAAAAATGTCCCAATTCTAACTAACACATACACATCCGCATTTCACATTTTGGGATTTTTTCCAGTAAGTGGGAATGAAAGAATATATTTGCATTAGTACCTTCCATATTCTCTGTATGAAAGAGTGAGATAACGATATAAACGTGGCGTGCCACCTGATTTTATGCACAAAATGTGGTAGTGCTACGAGAAGATTTCAACTGGTACGTCAGGCAAGCGTCCGCTGGCGAATTAATTTTTGTGGAATGTTTTGAAGGTAATAAAATCTTTACTTGACTAAAAAATAACATTAAATTTAATTATTATTTCATGATTGTTTTATATAGATGTTTTCCGAAGTTATGGATATGGCTAATTCAACAGAAGAACCCTGGAGGCTAAAACCATAGGCGCCAGAAGAAATATTGTGTTTTTTTTTTGGTGTCTTTTTCGCTTTTTATCATTGTGTTTCTGTTTTGTATAATAACAAAATACATTTTTATTAAACTAATCGTGCAAATAGTCTTAATGTATATTTACATTATGACTATCAGGTACATCTAACTGATGATTTGGTTAGATGTAGCTGATTGTTATGGTAGACATACCGAATCGTACGTTATGTCTACCAGATAGGTCTGACCGGTTTGTCGGTTAGACGTAACTGGTTGTTACGGTAGACATACCGAATCGTACGTTATGTCTACCAGATAGGTCTGACCGGTTGGTCGGTTAGACGTAACTGATTGTTACATGCGAGACTCCATGTGAGTAAGCGAGACAGCTGTACGTTTGCCAAGATTTCGGAGTGCATGCGTTAGAAGGTGATATCAAATCACACGTATACGAAATCAAGTCACACGTACATAAAAGGACTAGTCAGATTTTTCACACGGCTAGAACAAATCTGACTAGAAATATAACCGATATGTTGGTTATTTATACCGGTTATATAACTAGTCATATGACCGGTAGTCTCCTTGTAGGGTTGTTTTCATTCGCCTCAGCGCATACACAAGCAACACGCACATTTATTTTCACACGGACACACACCCTTGCATATTCGAATTTGCAAACGGTACGCCGCGGCGCACAGTGGGGCGTTCCCATATATCGCATGGCCAAAAATAGTAAACGTGGTTTAATTTGGACGAAATTTGGTATCCGCCCATTTTTTAGCGTAATTAAGAAAAATACGAAAACTTGTAAAAATTGGACTACTGCCACGCCCACCCCCATATTGAAAAAATCTTTGTTATTCGATAACTTGGCCACTACTAACACTAGAAAGATTTTATACACAATATCACTAGCGTATAATCTATAATTGTGCCAAAAATGGGTAGTCTACCATGCCTACTTTAAAAGTTCGTATAAGCCTCAAATGAATTAATCGGTACATACTATATGTATATTTTGCCATTTTTTTAAGTTTTCGATGTTTTTCATGTTGGCCCCTCTTCAATTCGCTCTTAAGTTTATTTTCCACAAATATTTGTATGCATTTGTAGTGCCAGCCGGTCGAGTTAAACTACACGACGGCAGCTACACATAAAATAGCTTACGAAATTGTACAAAAGATGCCACTATAAAAAAATGAATTACATGCGGGTCTACAGGCCTCTGCAGCTGAAACTTTGTAAACGTGTTCTACATACTTGCGATTTAGTGAAACAATCGAAATTGGAAAGGCTCCCTAGGGCTTTTCGAGATATTTAATTTTGAAGTTTGCACTTAAACTTTTTCTATGGCTCAAAATGGCTCTACGTTCAAATAACGGTAGTTAGCGAACAGTAATAACCAAAACAAAAAAAAAGGCATTGCATGACTATAAAAAACTAAAACATAAAATAAAAATCAGGTATATTAAAATAATAACTGTAACCATAAGAAAAAACATCTTTAGTTTCGCAAGGTTAAATTTCTATTTTTCCTTAAATTTGTGTTCACGCAATATATGAAGTTTAAAACCTTCGTGAGACTACAAAACTTAACATTTAAATTAAAATTTAAAATTCCTTTTGATATAGCTTAGTTGGAGTTTGGCTTCGATCGTGCTTACTTATTTTTTCAAAAAAAAGATTTTTATTTTTGGCCACGGACGCCCCACTGTGCGGCGTGCCGTCTCGTGCCCATCAGCACCGCACAGCTCGCAATTGATGTTGCTTGTCGAACATCCCAACCAGTGTTGCCATTTTGGTGCTTTTGGAGCTAGATTTAGCTTTTTTTTCAAAATTGCTCCAAAAATTTGGTTTTAGCTCCTAGCTCTTTTTTTTTAGCTCTTTTGAAAATGTTAAAGCTCTTTTTTAGCTACAAAAATTTTGAAGTATAGCTTTATATTTCAATGATTAATTGATCAATTTTCACGATTAATTAAATTGTGAAAATCGCATTTAAAAATAAATATCGTAAAAAAATAACATGTCGCGACTTTTTCAATAAAAACACTTAAATATATTTGATATGATTTTTTCCTATTGATAATTCGTTAAAAGCTGTAAAGCCACAGATATTTGATCATTTTGAAAATGAAAAAAATAAGTTCACCATTGATGAAATTACGTGTATAGAAGTTCAATGGCGTGACTATATTTATGTATATGGAAGAATTTAAATACACTAGATTTTTGGGTCGAGGTTAGGGAATTCAAGAATTCAGTCAATGAAAATCCATTTAACGACCTGGTAAATTTTGTTTTTACTCTTCTTGTCCTACCGCTCAGCAATGCTGAAGGAAGTTGAAAGATCATTTTCCATGATGAACTTAATTAAAAACAAGCAAAGGAATAAAATTAATTTATTTATGTTAAACTCGCTGTTGACAGTAAGAAGTGGCCTTAAAAAACTGAATAAATGTTGTCATGATTTTGCAATAAATGATGATCTCTTAAACGTAATGACTGCAAACAACATTTACGACTGTAATAGTAACGATTCTTCTTCGGAAGATGAAATATTTGATTTAAGGGGGTAAGTACGTGTAAACGGTATATTTTTGGAATCGCGCATACGCCGGAAAAAATTAATGCAATGTACAATTTTTTTTCATTCTTTTATTAAAAGGTAGCAATGCATGAAAACACATTTTTTTTTTGGCGTGCTCAAAATGGCGGCGGTGGTGGGGGTCCAACGTTGGGCCCAAATTCTAGTAGAAGTTGTGCCGGCGCCCCAAAAATCATCTGAAAAAATATTGCTATTAGTTATTATGGGAAAATATATGTACCTTCTAAAGTAACTAACAAAAAAAATATTTTCTCGAAAATACAAAAATACGCTCCAACCGAAAAAATTACCTTTTTTTTCTTAATTTCCCGAAAATGGCGCCGCGGATTTCGCCAAAAACAATGAAATTTTTAGTTACTTAAGAAGTTCTATGTTTCAAAAAGTTGCTGCCCAAATTTTAGATCAGTGGGACTAAAACTTGCCGAGATATTCTACTTCCATAATCAAAAACCAGTGTTTCGAAATAATTCGGTTTTCACTTTGCGTTACCGATATCATGCGGAACGAATTCACTGACAATAAAGCACTGCTGCAGGGGAACGGATCATCAGAATTAAAAACCACTTGAGGGGGATATTCTTAAGACCCCCAGGAGTCTATTTCACAAAAAAAAATTTTGAAAATTTTGTAAATTTACACGCATTGACCCCCTTAAATATGTAATAACTATTTGTGATGTTTGTAACTACTTGTATTTTATTTAAACTACAAAGAATTTTAAAAAATGTAAGCCTTTTAAGTTTTGTTGTACCGACAAATGTGCAAAAGTGAATTTTATTTAATTTTAAATTAACAGATATTTATTGAACAGATATATAAGTTGTTGTTTAGTTTATAAATGTATTTACGTATAATACGTAAAAAATATTAATATTGATAAATGCTTAAAAAATAAATGCCGCTCTTTTTTTAGCTCCAAAAAAATTTTTGTAGCTCTTTTTGCTCGTTTTTTCACAATTTTAGCTCCAAACCAAATTATTTTTCTGGCAACACTGATCCCAACAGAGAATGAAGGTGAACTTCGAAAATTGAAGTTTGCCGAAGCCAGCGACCAAGGTGTGTAGGTGGTGTGCAAAAACAAAATCCCCATGTATTTTGTTAGTGCTTTTGGGCATGCTCATTGTCAAAATCAAATTAAAACCCACAGCGGTGAGCGGCCATTTTTTCCATTTTGACAATTAGCATGCCCATTCGCGAAAAATCAAAAGAAAATCAGAAAAAATCAAAAGAAAATCAGAAGAACAAAGTTTAATCAGCTGTGTTGCCACCACTACCTTATTAATGTGCCTTGCCAGCGACAAAACTTCGTATAGCCGAAGTACGTGTGGGACCTACTGTGCTAGATTTGCGTGACCGAAAAATGTTGTACTGCGTGACACCTCTATGTGTTTATTTGCTTAGTGGTCGTATATATCTTTACCATCAATTACTTCTTTTTTCAAAAAATCGCTTGCTCAATGGTGGAACAAATATGCAATTCTTGGAAGAAATGTGAGAATTTATGCGTCTTCTGATGGCATTGAAGATGGTAATATGACAAAAACTATCCGTAACTATTTAGGGATGTTAAGCTATGTCACCAATTATCCTTTTAAGGTTTCCAAACAATTTGCAAAAATGTTTGTTTTTAGTGCTAAAAGGCAATAAAAATGTTTCTTTTCGTTACTCGACCAGTGTGTACCAAAAGCGACGCCTGTGTACCAACGTACTTTTTAAACTGTGATTCTATCAAAAAAGTACAATAGTATCAATAATTCCATCACTGCCTTCATTCTCTGTTGGGATGTTCGACAAGGAACCAGTGATGTCAATCGTAGGGAAAAGAGGCTACATGTAGGGAAATTCAGCCTTAAATTTGCGATGTAGGGGAAAAAGGACAGATTTTTAATATTTACTTAAATATAGGGAATTTCAAAAATCTGAAATTTGTCTCTATATTTCTGAACAAATTTTATTTTTCTGTTCGTAATGCGTTGAAATTTTTTCAATGTGGCAATCTTGGCAAGTAAAATCTTCATATATGCTTGAACACACCCACTGGCTAGCAAGGCTTTTTATATATTTTGTCTGTGCTTGAACTTACATAATTTGTCAGCATATTTGCTTAATTTCAATGTTGCCGCGTTTTCGAGTGCATTTTTCAATTTATTTTATTAATCAGATCTGAAAATCGTAAGCTGCTTCAAATGTTATACTTTTTTTTTAATTTTCAATACTTAAAATTGTTTATAGAACAATAAGCATCTTCCGATTCATCTTCTTTTTGGAAACGGGCTCTACGAAGCGACCAAAAGTTAAGTATCGAAAGCAAAAATTTAACGACAGCTGGCTGAAAATGGAAGAATTCAAGGGATGGCTTAAAAAAATCGAAACGAATAATTTCAAATGCAAGTGTGCAGCTTGCGACGTTTGATTTCGATGTTTGAAAATATATGTAGGGAAACTTGTAGGGAAAATTTATATTTGGAAAAATAGGGATTTTCTTGAGATGCGGAAGGGATTTTTTCAAAAATTTTTTTGCATCACTGCAAGGAACATCAATTGCGAGCTGTGTTGTGCTGATGGGCATGGACGGCACACCGTTTGCAATTTTGAATATGCAAGGGTGTGTGTCCGTGTGAAAATAAATGTGCGTGTTGCTTGTGTATGCGCTGAGGCGAATGAAAACAATACGAGCAACTGCACAAGATAAAAAGTAGTGTCCGACCGAAACAACTTTTTTGGGCCGAAACCGAATTTCGGTTTTTTTTATATTCGGCCGAACCCGAACCTTTCTAGTTGAAATAAAAATCACCATATTTTAAGATATATTTATTTATTTAGCTCCCGTGGTTGCGTGTGCGCACTTGAATCGTCACAATCAAAAGTGAAGATGACGCCCCCACTGGTCAGCACCGAAGCCCAGGGTTGTATTTCCTGAACTCCGGTGCTGCCAAGTTATTCTATATTACTTAAAACTATGGCGTTGCCATATTAAAACATCTTACAACTCGGGCAACCTGACAACTTATCGTCCCGATAATTAGCCTACCGTATTGCCCGAATCCGAATCGGCTTTGAGGTCCACCTACGTATTCGATTCGCCTCCACCACTCCATCATACGGCAGCTGAGTCAATTGGCAGTTATCAATATCACGTACGACGTAACGATCGTTTCCTAAGACGTCATGAATTACATACTGGCCTCGGTACTTGGGTATGAACTTTTTATTCGTACCGACGACAGTGTCAACATTCCGAATAACTACAAAATCACCTACGTCATACTTTTTAGCGTCAGTACTATGCTCGAGAAAATACTTTAGATTATATTCCTGTGCATCCTCTATCGCCTGCGATGCTTTTGAGCGTATATCCACTAGATCCCTAGTAATGTCATTCTTTTCGTCAAGATATTCTGTCAGCTCGACAACCACGTCACCTCGCTGTTCCACACCAAACAACAGGATACTCGGAGTAGTTTTCGTGGCACTATGAACCGAGTTATTGATAGCATGTTCGACCTGTAGCAATCTGCTACACCAATCAGCATGTGTAATTGGATCGCTTATTTTGCCTAGCATGGTTTTGATTACTCGATTCACTCTTTCTACCCGTTGGCTTGTGGAGATGCCACAGCCACCTTTACATGTTTAATATAATGTCTCAGCACGTATTCCCCAAATTCGAGTGACGTAAAGCAAGTTCCTCTATCGGATATTGTCCGTTTGGGTCGGCTATAGTAATTGAAGTATTTGTCCAACGCGGCAGTAACCTCTCTCGTACTAGTCGAATTTTACAAACTTCGTAAAAGCGTCAACCACGACCAAAATGTGTTTTCTCTTCAAGTTCAGAGACGGCAGCGGCCCAAAATGGTCGATGTGAATTGTATCAAACGGAATTGGGTTTTTGGGGATATTGTATAGGCATTTTTCGTTTAACCGAGATGGTACGGCATACATAATACATTTCAGACAATTTCTTACAAAGGTCTCTATCTTGCGGCGCATGCTCGGAAAGCAGTAGTGCAGTCGGATTTTCTGGTAAAATTTTTCAACCGCCTGGTGGCCTAACTTCTCATGGATAAAACGTATTACATTTTCCTCCATTTCACTCGGAACGTACAAGAGTTTCCGGCCAGATTCAATGACTTTATAAACCACACCGTCAACTAGGTCAAAATCCTTTATTTCCCTGGTTTGTAGTTCATTGCGTACACCCCTTATCAATTCGTCGCGCTCTTGGGCTATTTGTATCTGGAAGTCTACGTCGTTAACGTCTGTAACCATGGCAACATGGCACCTACTTAGGGCGTCCACATGACCCATGGATGCACCCCCGCGATGTTGTAACCTGTAGTCACTAGGGTTGGCCATTAATCATTACATTTGCGTAATGATTACACTCTGATTACAAATAAATCGTAATCTGTAATCATTTTTTTATGATTAAATGATTACTTTGAATAATCAGCCTTTTTGGTAAATGTAATCATTAAAAAAAAGTAATCATTAATCAGTAATCACTGGATTAGAATAAAAAAATCATGTAATTATTTTTTAATGATTAATGATTACTTTGTGTAATCATTAATTTGATTACAAGTAATCTGTAATAAATGATTACAATTATGGCCGCTGCTTGGTTTTTAGAAATAATTGCCTACAAGGCTATTGATCTAGCATTTTCCGTCTATTTGATTGCCGATTTGTACGTCCGTCTGGCTGTCTGTCCGTCCGCCTGTTCGTTTGCCAACCAGCTGATATGTAGGATAATTTTTGGAAAAGTTAAGATCAAGAATCAAGATAAATTCCACTAATAATGTAAACAGTATTTTAAGAAATATGAAGGTGAATTTTTATGAAAAACAAAACTTGTCGGTTTATAAATATTTGCTTTATAAACTCGGCGTCCACAAATGTATAGGCAAGAAATGTAAAATAGAATAAGTAAACCAAAAAGAAGCAACACTGTTTTCATATCAAAACCTATATAGAAGCGAGAGCGTTTGCGAGAACACCTATCGTAAATACACCTGTATTGATCGTATCATGCTCGGCGTAAGGTGCATTGTTTAACCGTTGGAGATCACACTGGGTCAAGCAGACCATACTCCTACTTTAAGCGATTAAACCTGGTCCAAAACTTGTTTTTCTCGCAAGTTTTTTGAAGTATGTTATAAACTTCACAGGTACCTATAGTATTTACAAATTGCTAAGACAATAATCAAATACACCACGAACTTTTTTAAAGTATTGTAGCGATGAGGCACTGTGCTGTGCTATGCATGAATAGCATACTTTTAGGCATGCACTTTGAAGTACGGCCGGTATGCTATAATTATGGCAAGGATGGTTCGCGGAAGGTGATGAGCTGTGCTAGAACAATCGAGATAGAGAGTACAACTAGAATGTGCAAGAAACTTCGGCGCGATAAGAAAACTAGTATAAAAGCAGCAGTGTGCAGCGCAGAGAGTCGAGTCTGTGTTGAGCAAGCAAAGGGGAAACATGCAATAGTAGTAGCAAGTGTGAATTTGTAAATAAAGCGATTGTTGATTTTTGACTGCGTTTGCGCTGAGTAATTGAAGTGGTTTTATTTTCAAGCACAATTCAGTATACGAACTTAGAAAGGTCATTTTCGTAACAGTATGTTACACAATTCATAAGTACCTATCATGTTTAAAAATTATTACAACAATTTTCAAAGTATAACACAGATTTTTTAAGTTAAACGATTTAAAAGTTGTGGAATTATAGGACCTAATTGACCCAAAGTGTTCCCGATGTTTGAAAAAAATAAGTGTGTTCTCCGAAGGTTAAACAAATTACAAAAATAGGAGACTTTGTTGCATTTCGTGGAATGTAAGTGCCGTTATGTGTAGACCTTACATATCCAAGGGCTTAACATTTCATATTCAAAAACGAAAGTAACTCAGACGTAGTGATTTGTGATTTAATACGGTCCTTATTTTCAACAAGTGGAGCAATGTCTCAAAACTCGTGTTTAAACGTTGAAACTCGCGATATTGAAGATAATGACGACATCGAAATGTGCGATCAAAGCTTGCATCAATTATGTGAACGAAAACCATTTTTAGATGGCAAATGTTTCGAAGTGGATTTATTTATTTATTTTATTTATTTATTACATCTACCGGGCTTAGCCCTCACAGATTACAAAAATAACTTACATCTAATCAAAAATAAAATAATTAATTAGCTCCAATAAAACTGGCACTGTATTATTTGCGAAATGTGTTAATTGCCAGAATAAGACTATTCGTGGCAATATAACATCTTCATCTAATTTTGTAACGCATCTGAAAGTACGATTTTAATTATTCAGTTTTATCATTTGACTTATGCAGATCTTCTTATATTTTTAAACAGAGATTTACTTTCTTCGTATAATGAATACAAAGATTCTAAGCGCATCAAGAAATCAAACACAGGCGAAAATTCGGACTCCGCAGGATAGTGTACATTTTCTCAAAAACAATTTGAGATTAATGTTACACAATTTGTGCTTAACAGTATGGTCCCATTATCAACTGTCGAAAATAAGAGTTTCCGTAAAATTGTGGACGGTAAATTGTTTGTGTTTTTAAAAGCATACTATTGTATAATACAACTCTGCCATCATCGGCCCCCGTGGAAAGGTTATTCTCTTATGCCACTATGGCAAACCTCCCACGGTACAACCGTCAGTCTGACAAAAATTTTGAAATTCAAGTTTTGGCCAAAGCTAATGAAAACATTAAATATATTGCATTCATTATTTTTTATTCAACTTTTCTATTTACATAATCGAAATATTGTTATGTTGCACAAATGAGTCCAAATAAAAAATTATAAAATAAACTAAAAGAGTTTTCATTTGACAAATATTCAAAAGTAATCATTAATCTGATTATACTCATGATTAATTAAATTAATCATGAAGTAATCATGCGATGATTACTTTGATTACTGTAATCATTTTTTTGTTTCGTGGTGAATTTTATGATTAATGATTAATCATTGTAATCACTGATTACTGATTACTCTGTAATCTTAATCTGTAATCAGTGATTACAGTTTTTGGCCATCCCTAGTAACAAGTATATTTTTCGTTGTCGATAATTATTATTTTGAGATTTTTGTTTTTTACATTGCTTCATAACTTTTATTTGTGATTTTTTTCATTTACGTTACCGATAACTATATTATTATTTGGAAAAAAAAAATTTTTTACGTTGAATTACCACATTTTGGATATGAATTGATTTTTAATTGTTTTAAATTGACAAACCCAAATTAACTGCAGAAACCTAATTTCCACCAACAACTAAACAATTAAAAATCAATTCATTCCCAAAATGTGGTAAGGCAACGTAAAAAAAATTTCTTTCATAAAAGTTATGAAGCAACGTTAAAAAAATGTTATCGGCAACGTAAATAACAAAAAATCATAAATAAAAGTTATGAAGAAACGTAAAAAAAATGTTCTCAAAATAATAGTTATCGGTAACGTAAATAAAAAAAGTCATAAATAAAAGTTTCTCAACGTAAACAAAAAAAATACCAAAATAATAATTATCGAGAACGAAAAAAATTTGTTTCTCATAACAGTTATTACGCAACGTAAAAATTAATTGTCGCAAATAATAATTATAATCAACAAATAAAATTTATGTTGCAATGTAATAGTTACATTGCAATTATTTTCTTAAAAAAATTATAATAGTTAAGTCCTTGCTTTCAACCGGTCCAAGCGTACCGGGGACTGGTCTGAATATAAAAGCGCGTCAATCTCAAAGGGACATTGTTAAATTTGTTATTGAATAGGTTAAGTTGAAGCTCTTTTCCTCATTTGAGTGATCTTTTTTTTCCTATAGTCAATAAGTTCTGTATGTTCATTGGCTTATTAAATAAATAAATAAATAAGGGAAGCTAAGCGCAGAAGCTTTAAAAACTTCTGCGAGAGCAGAGAACAGACATCGGAGGCATCAAGACTCTACAAAGTCATCCCCAAAGGACACAGCCTGTCTTTCACGAGTTTCAGGAAAAGCAATGGGGAATTTACCGAAAGTGAGGAGGAGAAAGTAAAGCGACTTCTAGATACTCACTTCCCGGGCTCTATTGCTTGGAGGGACACGGAGCAAGCTGAGGAACTAGGTAGAATCTCCAGAGGAGATTGGATAGTGGCAAAGGAAATCTGTACGGAAGAAAGGTTAAGGTGGGCGGTTAACACCTTCAAACCACTAAAATCACCCGTACGCGACGTGGCAGGTGCCCCGCATTCATCGAAGCCAGGAGGAAAATTGAAAATAAAAAATGAAAATATTACAGTTAAATTTAAATCACTGCAAAGCAGCCCAAGATTTACTCAATCAGACCGTCCGCGATATGGAGATAGACGTTGCGATCCTTAGCGAACCTTATAAAGTTAAAGACAGCCAAGCCTGGGCAAAAGACAAACGAAATGGCAGCAATATGGAGCTGCGCTTACAAACCTTTCCAATTGTCGCAAATATACTCGGAATTGGGATTCGTACGGGCCAAAGTTGAAAACTTTTACATTTACATCTGCTATATACCGCCCAGCGCTAGCTACGATACCTTCAACAGCATAATGGATAGCGTTACACGCGATGCCATGGGTAAAACTCCAGTAGTGATCGCTGGTGATTTTAATGCGTGGGCAGTCGAGTGGGGCTGCCGAAAAACGAATGCCAGAAGTAAAGCTTTGCTGGACTCCTTGGCAGCGTTGGATGTGGCTCTATTGAATAACGGGTCGGAGTTCACATTCAGTAAAAACGGCGTGGGCTCCATAATAGACCTTACTTTCATCAGCAGTACGCTTTATTCGCACACAACCTGGTCCCTGAGTGATAAATTCACGTATAGCGACCATCAAGCGATAATCTGCACCATTGCAGATAAAATGGTGACATGCACGGAAATTACAGGTAACGCAGAGGAAATGGCAGAATCGCTAATGGACAGAATTAGAAACGCATGTGATGTGTCAATGCAAAGGCGAGTCAGCAAAAGCAAACACCGACCAGTGTACTGGTGGAATACAAGCATTGCGTCGCTGCGGAAGGAGTGCAATCGAGCAAGACGAGCTTATCAGCGGGCAAGAGCAAAAGGCGATGCGACGGAACTAAGAAACTTATATAAGCAAAAACGAAAAGAACTGAAGAAAGCGATACAGGACGGCAAACGCAAATCATTTCTAGAGCTGGTGGATAGCGTGGAAACAGACCCATGGGGCTTGGCCTATAAAGTAGTGACCAAGCGGCTGCAAGGAGCGAAACAACCAACGCCTACGTGCCCAATCTTTTTGAAGCGGATTGTCTTATCGCTTTTCCCCGACCAACCGTTTTTCAACAGAGAGGAAAATCAATCGGCGAATCCTCACTTTCAACGAGGAACGGCGATGGAGTAAATCGCGCTATTAAGAAATTTAAAGACAAAAAAGCCCCGGGGCCAGACGGAATTCCGAATCGAGTGCTAAAGCTCGCGGTCGGGCACTGCATCAACGACTTCGTCAAACTTTTCAACGAATGCCTGTCTGAAGGTGCCTTTCCCAATAGGTGGAAACGACAACGATTGGTTCTGCTGCCCAAGAAGGGAAAACCCGCCGATGACCCGTCAGCCTACCGACCGATCTGCATGTTGGACACGGCAGGAAAACTGTTAGAAAGGGTAATTGCAGACCGCCTGGAGATGGCGATCACAGACGGAGGAGGCCTTTCAGACAGGCAGTTCGGATTCCGAAAAGGCCGCTCTACGATCGACGCAGTGAATGCGGTGAAGGAGCTGGCTCAGGAGGCAATTCATGGTGCACGTTGGAAAGAAGGTACTAAGGAATACTGCCTAATCGCTCTGCTGGACGTGAGAAATGCCTTTAATTCAGCGAACTGGCAGAAAATCATGGACGCTTTGCGACACGTCAAAGTGCCTTTCTACTTGAAGCGAATCATCGAAAACTATTTCACAGGCAGAGTCCTCTCGTACGAAACGTCCGACGGCTGCAGACATCACGACATAACTGGAGGGGTCCCGCAGGGCTCGGTCCTGGGACCACTCTTATGGAACATTATGTATGACGGTTTGCTGCGGCTGACTGTTCAAAAGGGGGTCAATATTATAGGTTTTGCCGATGACATAGCAGTAGTAGTCGTCGCTAAACACATAACAGAGGTCGTCGAAATTGGAAACGGGGCGATACGGGCGATTCAGGGGTGGCTAAAAGACGCAGGACTTAGCTTAGCGGAGCAAAAAACCGAGGCGGTGCTTATAAGCAGCAGAAAGGCAAGAGAGGTGGCCACGCTAAACGTTGGAGGACATCCCATTGTCACTAAGTCGGCCGTGAAGTACCTTGGCATCGTCATAGACACGAGATTGACCTTTTAGGACCATCTGGAGCAGGCGAGCGCAAAAGGAGCCAAAGTAGGAGGGGCGTTGTCCCGACTAATGCTCAACACAAGGGGGCCTAAGCAACATCGGAGGCAGCTGTTGGCGAGCGTGGTCAAAAGCGCCATGTTATATGGGTCGCCAATCTGGGCTGAAGCCTTAAACAAAAAAACGTACGGGAGAGGAGAGTCTGAGAGTCTGCTGCGCATTTCGAACCGTCTCAGAGGACGCAGCCCTGGTGATTGCTGGCCTATGTCCAATAGACCTACTCGCAAAGGAATCACCAAGCACTGGTATGGATTCAATGTCACGCAAAGCAGAGCGACAAGCTGCCCGCCAGCACAGCTGGCAGGAGTGGCAGCGTCGCTGGAACACCGCAACAACAGGCCGTTGGACATACAAACTGATCCCTAACATCCGAGAGTGGATGGAGAGGAAGCACGGGAGGTAGACTTTTACCTGACACAACTTTTAAGTGGGCATGGTTGCTTCAGGGCATATTTGTTTCGCTTTAAGCACGACACAACCCCAAACTGCGAACACTGCTTGGACGGAAGCGCCGAGGACGGGGAACACGTATTCTTCTCGTGCAGCCGCTTTGATGCTGAAAGAAGGACGGTGAACAGGGTGTTCGGGGAACAAATAAATCCTCAAAATCTTGTGAAAGTCATGCTCGCAAGCCAAGAAAAGTGGTCGGCAGTTAGCACAATGGCAGCGTTAATTCTAACCGCTCTACGCAGAGAGGAGCAGCAGCGCCGGTCGCATCGCAGAACGGGCAATTAAAGCCATCACCCCCCGTGAGGAAATGCCGAGAGGCGGTGCCGCGGGGAGCAGGTAAAAATCCGGCATGCCGGCGTCCGGGAGGGCGTCGGTATCTTGTGAAGATTTCCACCTCCCAACGTCGAAAAAAAAAAAACCCGTACCCGACGGAATTTTCCCTGCCTTACTACAAACTAGTGCAGGCGGGTTGGTAATAGCCAGTACAACCAGAGGGGTATGCAGATGACATTGTAATCCTGTGCACGGGAAAATTTGAAGATACCCTGCGGGATAAAATAACCCTAGGGTTAAGAGTAACTAAAAGATGGTGTGCTAAGGTGGGGCTGAACATTAATCCAGCAAAAACCACGATAGCACCCTTTACAAGGAAATATAAACTTGATGCTCTTAGACCAATCTGTCTGGATGGAATAAGAATAGAATTCCAGAAGGAGGTTAAATTTCTAGGCGTGATACTAGATCAGAAACTACTCTGGAGAGAACATATTGAAGAAACGATGCGGAAGGCCGTCAGAGTCTTCATGACCTGCAGATCCATAGCAGGTAAATAGTTGGGGTTGCACTCCAAGAATACTGAGATGGATCTACACGGCGATCGTGAGGCCTATGATAACTTATGGCTCAGTCGTCTGGGTAAACAAAACCAGTCCATTATCAAGGCGCTCAGTAAACTCCGGAGACTAGCATGCTTATGCATGACTGAACTTACACCTCTTCTGCTTGAACTTACACCTCTTCACATACATATACAAACCCAGGCGAAGAGGGCTTTGTTACGGATGACTGAAAACAATATCGGGGCTGGAGGGATTTTGGGCCGTAAGAAGCTTAATATTCTTACGAACCAATACTAAACTAGGAATCCGTGCAAACGGATATTGCAGGTTCTTTTCGAAGGAAAATGAAACTGCACTGCACATACTAGGCGAATGCCCTGTACTTATGCATGATCGTAAGAAGCACTTAGAGGAATACCTCATCAGAGGTGCGAACTGGGACTCCAGAGGTATAGGAGATATACTAAAATTCCTCTCGGTAGTTGGGCTCACAGATAAACTGTGAGTCCATGAAGGGGGCACAATAGATCTTTAGGACGCGGTGCACTATCCCCACTAATAATAATAATAATAATAATAATACTATTTAGTTATGTCCTTCGACAGAGGGAATGGTGCGTGTATTGAACAAGGGGGCGTGGCACCGCCCATACAAGCCAAATCTTTAATATAGAATATCTTCGAAATTATAAGTCGTACAACACTGAAATTTAGTACCCCGCCGTCCCATAGGTGAGTCACTCTACTGGTAAAATTTGATGGGCGTTGGACAAGGGGCGTGGCGGTTTATTTATTTTGTAAGTAAAAGTAATAAAAATTAGTTTTTGAAATTAGCCCAGTCATTTCTTTACTGAAACTTAGCAGCAACATTTGTGGGCCTCAATTGCGTTAATCAGTAGCTCTTCCTTTTCTTTTAGTTGGTTTTCTTCGTCAATTTGCATCGCCAAAGATTCGCCATCTCGTGCATTTCACTATCCAAAAAAAAGCAAAAGTTGTGCGAGACGAAGTTCGCCGGGTCAGCTAGTAAATAAACAAATAAAATCTGTTTGCATGCGTATAGGGCATTAGTGGCCTTTTTCACCCTTTCCTCCACATTGGGTTTCCACAGCAATTTGCTGCCCAATATTACTCCCAGGTATTTGACGTGTGGTTTAATGGTGAAGGTCATCCCGTTTAGTCTCGGAGGTGACCACGACGGATCTTTGTACTTTGTTTGTCGTTCCTGCGTTCACCCCCAAGCCTGCCTTTGTTACTCAGACGTAGATCGTTTTTAGAGTAGCATTCATAAGGTCGCTGAAGGTAGAGAGGCATTTGCCCGTTATAACTATAGCTATGTCGTCGACATATGTTATTAGCTTAGGTGCTTTGCCTTCAAAATGCTTAAGGATCTAGTTGACCTCTAGCAGCCAGAGTAGCTGGGAAAGCACCCCTCCCTGCTGTTCCCCTGTGCGGCTCTTTTAGTGTAACCGCACCGTTCCATTCTGCCCATCTTTCTACAGCTTAAACGATTTTTTATCCAAAAAAAGACGGCAATATTAATTCCAGGAGCTTCCATGCCCTCCAAGATGGCTTTCGCTGTAACATTGTTGAAGACGCCAGCTATGTCGAGAAATACTACCAGATCATATATATAAACTCCATAGCCTTCTCTATGTTAGAAACGAATGAGTAAAGTGCAGTCTCCGTGGATCTACCTTTGGTATGTGCATGTTGGTATTTTGATATGCCTTCGTACCCAATCGGGGCTCAAATGTGCATACCTAGGAGTCTTTCAAGCGTTTTGAGAAGGAATTAGGTTAGACTAATGCGCCGGAAGCAGGTGGCTGCTTTTTCCTGCTTTCGGTGTGAAGACAACTTTCTCCACTCTCCAGGCAGCCGGAACAAGTACCTGAAAAAACCCCTGAAGATCCTGTATAGCCATGGTACTATGAGGACTGTAGCATGGCGGAAAATATACCATCGGGACCCGGTGACTTAAACGGTGCAAACGCGCTAATAGTCCACTTGAATTTGTCAGGTGTAACCGTGCCTGGCGGTTCACTGCTCGCCTGAATACTCACGTGTCTTTGTACTCACCCCAGCATTGGTTGCTGTCGGCCATTGTGGCTAATTTGAACAAGTCACGCACGTGTCGCCTTTGAGCCCCGAGTGTTTTATTCCACCACAGCGGCTTGTTTCTGCCTTTCGTGCGGGTTGATGGACAAACAATGTGGTATGCTTTGGTGAGTGTTGAAGTCAGGAAGTTCAAACCTTCCTCGATCTTCACATGCGAATTAACAGCGATAGGCCTACCAAATTCCCTGTCGAGCAAACGCCTGTATAAAGCCCCGTTTATATTCCTGGGGTTCCTTACAGTGACTGTCATGATTTGGAGAGAGTTTTACTACATAACTTAAATATCTGTGGTCAGAAAAGTGTGGTATGTCAAGAATCCTCCAATCTTCTACAGAAAAATTAGCACATTTCTTGAAGTGGGTCCATCAAATGTGGGTTCCTCACCCCTATAGGTTACTCTGAATGAGTAATTAAAAAAGTTACTCATCCCTTGCATTCGTGTCACTGCTGCCCCACAGTGGCTGGTGAGCGTTGGCATCAGCTTCAATCACCAGGGCCTGCTTTCTGACGCCGGTTAGCTCTTCCAGACTTTGGAGCTCTGTCGGCGGTGCGTCGGTGTCATGCGGCATGTAGGAGGACGCAAGGAGTATGGCTCATTCCTACCGCCCTCTATAGCTACAACCAGGGACGTAGCCAGGGTTTAGGGTGTCATAACCCCCCATAGCCTATAATTTGTCAACATTTTCAATCACTATGCATCGTATGTACGTTCCCACATTAGCAAAAAGGTCTTTTCATCTTTAAATATTTGAAAAATATTAACAAAACCCTTTTTTTACCGAAACTAATTTGTTTTTTTAATAGTCACGTTTAGGCTTAATGCAGCGATTTGCATGTTCTAAAAACTAGGGACCGGAAATAACAGTTTTTTATGAAAACTATAATTGAAAATTTTACTATGAAGGAAATGTCATACAAGTAAATGAAATATACCAATACATTTCTTTTCGCACGGAGAATCAAACTTGGCCATAAACTTTTTGTTTGTAATTTTTACAGAAAAATTAAAAAACAAGAATTATTTTTTATTTATATTTTAAAAATCCTTTAACACTAGAAGTACCGAGCGGTCATTTGACGGTTTTCAGTTTTTGATTAACCGTAGCTCGAAAACGGTTTAAGTTACGAATCTTGTTCTCCTTGACTTTTAATATTTTGCAAAATATTGTTAGTGCAAAATATTAAAAGTCAAGGAGAACAAGATTCGTAACTTAAACCGTTTTCGAGCTACGGTTAATCAAAAACTGAAAACCGTTAAATGACCGCTCGGTACTTCTAGTGTTAATAACAATTATTTTTGATTTTTTTCATATAAGTCCACAAATAACAGTTTTATTTCGATTTTTATTTTAGTTGTCCTATGATAACAATTATTGGTGACTTTTATTTTTTTAGTCATCAATAAAAATCATTCAGTGACTTTTATTTATAAAAGTCACCAATAAAAATCAGTCAGTGACTTTTATTTTTTAAGTCGCAATATAAAAGTCATTTTCATTAATGCATGCAAAAGTTATGATTCTTCCAGAAAATAGAATTGTCAAGACAGGTCTTGTTAAGCCGATCAAGAATATACAGGGTTTTCCAACAAGAGGTGTTCTTTTGGTATTCAAAGAAAAATGCCATTTTTGAGATAAATGATCGGATGTTTATTTCATAATAAAGAGGAAGGTATGCCGTTAATAATGAAAAACAACATCAGCCAAATGGCCACCACGACCACGCTTGCAGGACCATATCCTTTTCATGAAATTTTCCATAACCAAATCGCAAAGTGGCTGCCCTATGTCCTCGATAGCCTCACGAATTCTATCTTTGAGGTCTTGAATCGACGCTGGGCTGTTGGCGTACACCTTATCTTTCACGTGGCCCCAAAGGAAGAAGTCGCAAGGTGTTAAATCACAAGATCTCGGTGGCCAATTGTGATCACCTCTTCCAGAGATAACACGGTCCGGAAACTTTTCCCGTAAAAGAGCAATGGTTTCGTTGCTTGTGTGGCACGTAGCGCCGTCTTGTTGAAAGTAAACGTTGTCCAGATCAATACCATCCAACTCCGACCATAAAAAATCATTAATCATCTCTCGATAGCGCAATCCATTCACCGTAACTGTTGATCCAACCTCATTTTCGAAAAAGTAAGGTCCAATGACCCTGCCGGACCATAAACCGCACCAAACAGTCACACGTTGAGGATGGAGAGGCTTCTCAACAATAACTCTTGGGTTTTCCGAGCCCCAGATGCGACAATTTTGCTTGTTGACGTAGCCACCGAGGTGGAAATGGGCCTCATCAGTTAAGATGATTTTTCGATGGAATTCCGGATCATTTTCATGCATTTCAAGGACCCAATCAGCAAAGACACGACGTTGTTGATGATCGGTCGGCTTGAGTTCTTGTGTTAACTGAACTTTATAAGCCTTAAGACCCAAGTCTTTATGCAAAATACGGTGTAATGACGTTTTTGGAATGCTCAATTCCAAAGAACGACGACGAATCGACAAACCTGGGTTTTCTTCAACACTTTGGGCTACAGCAGCAATATTCTCAGTTGTTCTTGAGCGACGTGCACGGGTTTTATTCTATACATCACTAACTTGTCCCAACAGCTCGAATTTTTCCACCAATTTCTGTATTGCGGTCCGACAAGGTGCTTCACGACGACCCAAAAATGCTTTAGTTTTGCGAACTGTGACTGCAAGATTTTCACCATTTTTATAGTAAATTTTAATAATTTCAATGCGTTGTTGAAGCGTGTATCGTTCCATTTTTAGTAATGGCGTAGTTTCTACTTGTCAAATGTCAAAGAATAAAAGCTTCAAAAGTGACAGCTACCGAAATACCGGGTGATTCAAAATAACACCTCTTGTTGGAAAACCCTATATATACATTTCGATATTTAATGAATCCAGTAGTGCAATTAATGAAAATGACGACTTAAAAAATAAAAGTCACTGAATGATTTTTATTGATGACTTAAAAAATAAAAGTCACTGACTGATTTTTGAATGATTGAATGAATGATTTTTATTGATGACTTTTATAAATAAAAGTCACTGAATGATTTTTATTGATGACTTAAAAAATAAAAGTCACTGGCTGATTTTTATTGATGACTTAAATAATAAAAGTCATTGAATAATTGTTATTGATGACTTTTATAAATAAAAGTCAATGAATGACTTTTATTGATGACTTTTATAAATAAAAGTCATTGAATGATTTTTATTTATAAAAGTCACTGAATGATTTTTATTGATGTCATTGAATGATTTTTATTGATGACTTTTATAAATAAAAGTCACTGAATGATTTTTATTGATTACTTTTTTAAATAGAAGTCACGAATAATTGTTATCATAGGACAACTAAAATAAAAATCGAAAAAGCTGTTATTTGTTGAAAAAAATCAAAAATAATTGTTATTAAAGGTGTAAAAATGTCTCTGTTGAGCCGTCGGCGGAACGCTTGAATAAAAGACGCGGGTTGCGGGTTGTGTGCGGTTTATTCAGTTGTTTAAACACGAATGACATTAATGTATGACAATGGACAACACAAACGGCCGGAGCCGGTGGGAAGTGGGAAGTGGAACATGTCTACATAGGGGGACTGGAAGGGAGAGGATTTGAGTTGTGCAGGATCCACAGATCACTGGAACGAACACATTTAGCCATGGCGGCCCGCGTTGCCTTTGGCAACATTATGGTTAGAGCTGCTCGCTCAGCCGGCCCAAGGCCTCCAAGGCCTGCTCGATCAGGGCGCGGGCTTTGACGCGCGGCTCGGGGGCTCCGTCGGAGGAGGCCTCCTCGTCGCTAAACGCGATGAGCTGGCGCTCAGCTGCTGCCTCGGCTGAGGGGCGGTTGGCTGGACGTCGGGGCTGACGGCGGTAGCGTGCCAGTCGGTCCGCGATGGCGGAGCGCTGCACGGGGCGCGATGTTGGAGCGGGCTGCTGCCGAGGCTGTGTTGGAGCGGGCTGCTGCCGGGGCTGGTGCGGCTTCTTGCCGCCCTTGGGTGTGGTCTTAGGCGATGTTGCGGCTGGCCTCTCGCTGAAGTGCAGCATCGTGTGGTGCGCTCGGCCGCTCTTGCTGCAGCGACCGGCGGAGCGGCACCGAGCGGTGGGGTGGGACCGCGCCAGGCAATTAGTGCAGTAGCCCTGGGCGCGGGCCACCTGCTGTCGCTGCTGCGGAGCCATCGCCAGAAAGGCCCGGCAATACCTTATGCCGTGGAGATGGTGGCATAGTCGGCATTGCTGAACCATCTGCTGCTTCCTGGTTGCCCTGTAAACACAAGAAAAGTGTATCACTAAAATATACTAATAGTGAGTGGGTAGGGTATGAGCAAGTGTATGTGATAAAGCAGGGCCATGAGTCGAATGAGTTTTAAGACGCTATTAAGGGGCATAGCTTGACTACTGGCCTTGTCAGGATGCCAGAGTCAGTGCGGATATCCACGACACGAACGTGATTGTCGGGACCGCGATGTAGCTTATGAATGCGGCCGAGCCGCCATTCATTGGGGGGAAGCAGGTCGTCTTTAATGACGACCATTTCATCTTCTTGCACTTCTCTCTGCGGATTCTTCCACTTATATCGTTTGTGGAGATCCTTGAGATATTCGTCCTTCCATCGTCGGGCGAATTGATGATGGAGGACTTTGAGTTTTTCCCATCGATTTATGAGGGATAGCTCGGAGCACTCGGGTTCGGGGGGGGCGGCGAGAGGGGCGCCTCGGAGAAAGTGGCCAGGGGTCAGAGACACTAAATCGCTAGGGTCCTGCGATTGAGGAGAGAGCGGACGTGAATTAAGCGTCCCTTCAATTCTAGTAAGAAGAGTCGTAAACTCTTCGTATGTGAATCTATGAGAGCCGGCTACTTTTTTAAGGTGGGTCTTGAAGCTTTTGACCGCCGACTCCCATAGTCCTCCCATGTGAGGAGCATGTGGGGGGATGAACTGCCACTCGACGCCCTGAGGACCGTATCGGTCGAGAATATCTTGGGCGATTTCTCTCGAGAATTTGGCAAAGTCTCTGGCCATGGCACGTTGAGCACCGACGAACGTTTTGCCGTTGTCGGTCATGATTTTGAGCGGTAGCCCTCGTCGACCAGTAAATCGGGCGAATGCTGCGCGGAACGCTTCGGTCGTAAGATCCGAGCAGAGTTCCAAGTGAACGGCCTTCGTGGAGAAGCACACGAACACTGCAACATAACCTTTGAGGTAGGTTGAGCTACGGAGCATGGAAGCTTTAATCTGGAATGGACCAGCAAAGTCGATTCCGGTTGTGGCGAATGGGATGGTAAGTGTGCATCGTTCGGGGGGGAGCGCTGCCATGATCTGTGTTCGCAGCTTTTGTTTGTGGATGACACACGTTTTGCATTGAAAAATGCACTTTTTAACCTGCGGCTTTAGGCGCGGAATGTAATATTCCTGCCGAACCATACGGAGCATGAGTCGTTGGTCCGCATGCAGTAATAGCTTGTGAAGGAAACGAAGAAGCAAACTGCAGTAGCGGGACTCTGGGGGGAGAATAATGGGGTGTCGTTCATTGTACGACAATGCCGCATTGGCGAGTCTGCCATTAACTCGCATCACCTTCTGTTTATCTAGGAAGGGATTGAGCACCAAGAGAGAACTTTTCTTGGATATGGGAAGAGAATGAGAGAGCGCTTGTCGTTCCTGGGGATAATGGGAACTTTGCGCGAGAGTTATAAGGCGATTCTTAACAAATGCCAACTCTGCTTGAGACAACAGTGTTCCGTGTATGGGATTGTGTTGGCGACGGGAGGAGATGCCGTTATTAACAAATCGGAACATGTATGCGATTACTCGCAGGGCTCGAGAGAAGCTGGAGAACCGATCGAGGATGTCGGTCTGCTCTTCGAGAAGGTGGTGGCAGTCAATCGCTCGTTGTTCCGGGATTGGAACTTTGCGAGAGTGACCTTTGGGCCAAGCATCGGAAGATTGCTGCAACCATTTGGGGCCATTCCACCATAGAGTGTGATCTTTGAGATCTTGCGGCTTGCATCCGCGCGTTCCTAAGTCCGCGGGATTTTCAGCGCTTGGGACATGTCGCCAGGGAGCGTTGTGCACATTTTGACGTATTTCGGTCGTGCGGTTGGCAACATAGGTTTTCCATGTGCAAGGTGGTTTTTCCAACCAAGCAAGGACAATTTCCGAATCGGTCCATAAATGGATTTCCGATTTGTCGAACCCGAGGTGAGAGCGGAGGGATTTTATGAGCTGGGAGAGTAAAACTGCTCCGCAAAGCTCTAAGCGAGGTAGGCTTATTGTTTGGAGAGGTGCAACTCTTGTTTTTGCAACAAGGAGATGTGACGAGAGGTTGTCACCATTCGTGCTAATACGTATGTATAGAGCTGCACAGTGTGCCTTTTCATCGCAAAATCCATGGATCTGAACATTTCGATTGGGGGCGTATTGAACCCACCGGGGAATTTCGATAAGTTCTATGGCAGGCAAATTCTCAATGAATTGCTGCCACTTTATGAGTGATCCTGGCTTTATGCACTCATCCCACTCAGTGCCTTCAAGCCAAAGCTCTTGAAGAAGCTTTTTGGCAAGAATCATTATAGGCAAAAGCCATCCTGCGGGATCGAAAAGTTTGGCAACGGAAGAAAGAATTTGCCTTTTCGTGAATGAGTTTGCAGGAGTAGTGGGAGAGATAGAGTATGAAAATGAGTCCGATAGGGCATTCCAACGGATGCCAAGAGTCTTAGTGGAACTCGTTGAATCGAACTTAAGGAATTCCGAATCGAAAAGGTCGTCTTCGGGAATTTCCTCTAAGAGTTTCGCGTGATTAGCCGTTATCTTTTTAAGAGGGAATCCCCCGGAGTTGAGGGTGGCTATCACTTGAGAGAGGGCTTCCTTAGTTGTGGCAAGATCGTGACCTCCGGAAAGAATGTCGTCGACATACGTTTCCTCGAGAAGTATTTTTGCCGCTAACGGGCTGGATGGCTGAGAGTCGTGGGCCAATTGATGGAGCGTTCTGATGGCCAAATATGGCGCGCAGTTAACCCCAAATGTCACCGTTTTCAATTTGAAATCTTGAATAGGAGATTCCGGGGATTTGCGAAAGAGTATTCGCTGGAATTCCTGGTGATCATTATGGACCCGAATTTGCCTATACATCTTCTGGACATCGCCATTGAAGACAAAGCGGTAAAGGCGCCATCGGAGAATGAGAGCTGTGAGGTCATTTTGAAGAGTAGGACCAGTATGCAGAACGTCATTAAGTGATTGACCAGAACTTGAGGACTTTGAGGCATTGAAAACCACTCGAACTTTGGCGGTCTTCTTCTCGGGGCGGATGACTGCGTGATGAGGCAGATAGTATGAGAAATACTTGCCATTTTGGATTATCTCACGGGGATTTGTGAGTTCCATATGGTCAAGGGTGATATATTCATCTAAGACGTCATCGTAGATGGTCTTGAGGTTTCCCTTTCGGGAGAGATTTCGCTCCATGCTGACATATTGCTGGAGCGCATTGGGTCGGGAATTGCCCAATGCTATAGAGTATGGAAACTCTGCCTTGAAGGGTAGTTTAACAGTATATCTACCGTCCGATCCACGGGTTGTGGTCTTCTGGTATAACTCTTCGCAATAAGTGTCATCCGAGGAGACAGGTGTCAGGAGTTTGACTTCTTCCTGCTCCCAGAACTGCCTGAGTTATGAACTAAGTTCCTCATTGGAGACTTCTGCAACGTATGTCGAATAAGATGACACCGTGTGGGGTACTGGCCCGCTGAGTATCCAACCGAAAATGGTGTTTTGGGCTAATAAACTGCCACACACATTTCGTCGGATACCTTCGAGTAAGATCTGGGGTATCAGATCACTGCCAATAACTAAGTCCATCTGCGCTGACTCGAAGGGACTTGGGTCAGCGAGATTTAGCGTGGCAAATTCTTGCCAATTGGGATGGCTAATTGTGAATGGGGGTAGCAATTTTGTCAATTGGGGGAGTACTATTGCTTGCACATTGAGGGTCGTGCTGGAGTTTGGAACTGCCAACGTCAAATAGCAAATGTGATTCGCATTTTGCACAATTTTACCGCCCAAAGTGCGATCTTTCAATTGGCAATTTAAGGCGTTTTTGCACCTTCGAGGAAATGAAGGTGCGTTGCGAGCCTTGGTCGATCAACGCTCTAACCTTGAACAATTCTCCTAAGTTGGCAATAGACACCAGTGCCGTAGGCAGAAGGGATTGGGTGCCATTATTGGAATGGAGGGCTTGTACTTGAGGCGTACTTAGCCTTGAAGATGGGCCGGGTTGCGCATCTGAAGTGGGGGAATGAGTTGTGGAGTTATTGTTCGGTTGTGGATGAGCTGTTGCGACCTGAGAAGTGGTCGTCTGAGACCTATTGAGAGGCTGCGGGGCTTGAGATTTATTGTTGGGGAAATGAAGCAGGGAATGATGCTTCCTTTGGCAGTAAACACACGTAAAACTGCTTGTGCAATCCTTTATGGTATGCGTTGTCGCAAGACAGTTTTCACATAAACTGTGCTCTTTGACGTATTTCAATCGGCTCTGGGGGCTGAGCTTCTTGAAACTCTGACAAGTTCGAATAGGGTGGTTTGCGTTGCAAAGCTTGCACGCGAAATCTTTTTTCACCTCAGTGTGGAAGAGCTGAGGTCTGTTTTGAGGCCGATTTTGGGGAGTATGAGAATTGGAGGGTTGTGGTTTTGGCTTAGCGGGGCGAATGCTATTGAGCCGTTCCACCACCTCGTACCTGCAGGTCAGGAACTCGTCCATTTGCGACCAAAGAGGCAGGTCCTTACGAGATGTAAGGGATTGTTCCCAGAGAGCTAATGTCTCTTCGGGCAATTTGGTGCAACAAATGTACACAAGCAGCGGATCCCAATTGTCAGTGTCCACGGCCTGGGACCTAAGTATTGATAGACAATTGTTTATTGTACTTTGAATCCGCTGCAGCGCTTCGCTATTTTCGGAAGTAGCCGGAGTGATATTTAATAGGGATCGTATTTGGTTGTCAACTAATATGCGCCTGTTTTCGTAGCGGGATTTCAGGGCTTCCCATGCGAGTCCGAAGTTTTCATCGCTTAAGGCAAATTGCTTCACAATTGCACCGGCTTTGCCTTGCGTCTTGTATCGGAGGTGATACAATTTTATGTATACTGCCGTAAACATGTCCCGGAAGGACGGCCACTGCTCATAGCCCCCGAAAAATGTTTCGGTATCGCAAGGTGGAACTTGTAAACAAATATTTGGAGTATTTGTTGGTTCTTGGGATCGAACCTGTTCCGTATGCGCAGCGTGCTGAGTGGGTGGAGGCTGGAGCATCTCAATGATGTCCGACATTTGAGCCATGCACAACTCATACTGGTCTATGCAGGCTTCGTGCTTCTGCCGAGCCGACTCCTTGAAACGGTCGGGCTGGCTACTGTCTTCCGCAATGGAGACTGCCTCATATGCTTGCATAAGCCTAGTCCATTGGACTTCCAAATTCTTTTGACGAATTTGGACGAGGGACTTCGTTTGTTCCTCAATGGGGGTCGCAGAAAACCTTGTGCATAATTGCACGAGCTGATCGGACTCGAAAATAAATTTGGCAACGCTTGGATCGGTTGCTTTGAGAATGGGAGATTTGGAGCGCGTTTTTGGCGGCTCACGAGTGACAGTGTCTGTCAAAAATAAGTCAGTTGACACCTTGGGGGGTTGTTTGGAGGCGGTTGACTCCATCGCGTCGGATTGTTTCTTAGGCGAACGCTCTACCGGCATCGAAAATAAGCAAGCGAAGCTTGAGAGAGAGGGGGGTCAGGTGCAAAAAGTTAAAGTAAAATTCCCGTCTGAGAATGAGAATAAATGTAAGATTCAAAGTTGGCCGCGTCCGCACGAACGGCTTAAAATTGGGAAAAATCGAAAAATTACACGAATGTGTGAAGATCATTCGATTGAATGGGAAATTGCCTTTAATTTGTTGGCCAACTTTATTCACCGTATGTGGAGTAATACGGGAAAATATTAATAGGGTTTTAAATTGAAACCGCGGAATCCGGAATATGAAAATTTGTATAAGTGTTGTGTGTAATTTAAGAAAATAAAAACAACAAGTGACAGTAAATATTATTTGTATATGTGTATTTGTATTTAATTTATTAACGAAAATGAATAAATATGTGTACGTGTATAAATGTGTGTAAAATGTATGAAAAATAAATATGTGTGAGTATGTGTATAAACGTATGTGAAACAGAAAAATATAAGTGTAAGTGTATGTCAAATTATATTTTTGAATATAATATTGGTTAATTGTTAGTAAATTTAGTAAAATGTCTTTGAGTGTATAAGGGAGAAACAAATTTTTTAATTTTATGCACAGGTGGGATGGGTTTGTCCCACTGTATGTATGTGTAGTGTATGCGCAGTGAACGTTTATGTACAATTGAAAATTTTCTAAGTCGAAAATTTTCAATGTATTCTAGGTATTTTTGTTAATTTTTAAAATATGCGTGTATGTATGTTAGTGTATGTGATTGTTAATTAATTTGTTAATTTTTATGGAAATTTTTCGGGCTTATCTTATTAGGGCCCAGTGCCCGAGAATGGGGATTTCCTTTTGTGTCTTTTCAACGTCCGTCCGTCTGCTTTTGGTTGCTTCCAATGCTTCCTTCTCCTTCTGCGTTGTGTGTGTGTGTTGTTGTTGTTGATGTTTCCTCGTTTTGTTCTTCCTGCTGCACTGCACTTTCGGTTTTTAGTTGTTTTTGTACTGCACTGGTTTGTTACTTTTTTTTTTTATTTTTTAGAACAAGGGGGATGCCGGGGATGGCTTTTGTTATTTATTTATTTTTTTGTTTGTATATAGGGGGGCCGGGAATGGCTCTTTATTTTCGTTGTTTTTTTTTTTTTTTGACAAAGGGGGGCCGGGGTTGGCTTTCTGCCTTTTCTTTTTTTTTTTTTTTTGGTAAGGGGCTCACTTTTCACTCTTCACTTTTTTTTTTTTTGGTTTTACCTCATTATTTTTTGGTGTTTGTTGCTTTTGTGTTGTTCACTTTTGTTCACTTTTACTTTGTTCACTGTGGTATGTTGTCTGTTTCACTGTTTGTAATTTGTTTTATATTGTCACTTAGTTTTCACTGTTGTGCTTGTTTAGTTTTATATTTATTTTTATTTATATTAGTTTTTGTCGCGGGTTCGCGGTGGCTCGAAGGACCATGTAAAAATGTCTCTGTTGAGCCGTCGGCGGAACGCTTGAATAAAAGACGCGGGTTGCGGGTTGTGTGCGGTTTATTCAGTTGTTTAAACACGAATGACATTAATGTATGACAATGGACAACACAAACGGCCGGAGCCGGTGGGAAGTGGGAAGTGGAACATGTCTACATAGGGGGACTGGAAGGGAGAGGATTTGAGTTGTGCAGGATCCACAGATCACTGGAACGAACACATTTAGCCAAAAGGATTTTTAAAATATAAATAAAAAATAACTTTTATTTGTTGAGTCATTAAATAAAAGTCAAAGACTAACTCTTAAACATTGATTTTTATAATAAATCTTATAACTGTTACGGTCCCTGCTAAAAACATGTCTAAAGAGTAGTTTAGTTCGTCGACCGGAATGTCCTTCAGGATGTCGTTACAAGCCTTTTGGATAGTTTCTACGTTCTCAAAACGCTTTTTTTCATCGGCAAATGCATTCTTCGAAAAGGTGAAATTCGCACGGTGCTACATCATGTGAAAACAAAAACAACAGTCAAAACAAGTGTCGATAGATGGGATGGCATCCTTCGATAGCCAAATGTTCAGTTAAAATGCAATAAATTTATGGTATTGAGATGCTTAACCTTCGCCTTACTAAAGATGATCTCAGGCACTTCCGCCGCTTTTTTGAGTAAAACCACAGAACAAACAATATACAGAATGCGCATCTGGTGTAAAGAAAATTTTCTTTGCGGGTTCCAGCGGTAGGACCCGTTTGTGGATGCGGGGGAAGCAGTAAAGGGGACGAGAACGCACAGAGCGCGAGAGCGTAAAATGAGAAGCTGTGAGAGCGCAAAATCAAATGTTCGGAGAGCAAACAGATAAAAGTATTGAACGCATGCCGGTGTACAAAACAGTAACGCACCATATATGTGGTTGTTGTTGTTGGCCAACAAAGCGACGTGCCGCATGCATGGTGATGGAGGAAACTCGTACAGGGGAAAGGCGACAGCCTGTGGTTGTTGTTGTCGCTGGCTAACAACTGAAGTTAGAATAAATTTTTGCTTTGGCTGATTTCTGTAAGGAGCTCAGCGACTCACAATACTAAAAAAAAAAAAACCGCCAATTGTGGGAATAAGTTTGGTCAAAATAACAAGAGTTTATTACGATTTTAGGATGTTAAGTTTTCGCGGTTTAGTTACATTTTTCTTTTCTGAGGCCCATGAACAATGCTTCCTGAGAAGAACTAAGATCATAAAATCCAAAATTGTGTTTTTATGATCAGGACATGTGGAAAACCATTGTGGTGTAGCATTTTGACATTTAACTTTTATTAAATTTTTTATGCATACAATTTGTGGCTGTTTTTCAAAAATGCTGCGGAAAATTGAAATGTGTACTTCGCTTATCTCTAATAGAATTTGCGATGGACTAATAAGATTGCCGAAATCTTTGAGAAAGTTAAAGTTTTTGTGAAATATGAAAAGTTCACTAGGAACTGTTAGTACCTCATCTTCTTTTCTCAATTCACCTGCACATGTTTCACAGTTTATTTTGGGAAGTATTTTGTAAACAACATAACCCAAAAAATATCTTAAAGACGCTAAATCAATGGTAAATTCAGAACAGTTCTGAAAATTATCATTTAATATGAAATCGGCAAGGATGGCTGTATTATTATCCATTTCGAAATCATCGGTTTGACTAGTTTCTTCGTTATGTTCAGGAGCTGAGTCGAGATTTAATACGATATTAGAAGCGTTTCAAACGTAGTATCATTTAATTCTTCACAATTGCTGTGGGAACTCAATTGCACAATTTTGGCGGCCATTAAGCGTGCTAATATATTGTTACGAAAATCCGAGTTCGTTTTGATTGTGTTTGAAAATAAAACAACTTCAATTACTCAGCGCAAACGCAGTCAGAAACCAACAATCACTTTATTTACAAATTTACACTTGTTACTACTTTACACTACTACTATTGCATGTTTCCCCTTTGCTTGCTCAACACAGACTCCACTCGACTCGACTCTCTGCGCTGCACACTGCTGCCTTTTATACTTGTTTGGTTTATCGCGCCGATGGTTCTTGCACATTCCATTACCATTTGTGAACCATCCCTGCCATATCGGCATTATAGCATGCCGGCCGTACTTCAAAGTGCATGCTTAAAAGTATGCTCGCATTCATGCATAGCACAGCACAGAGTGCCTCATCGCTACACTGCCCTCCACTTAGACTTGTTCGTCCCGAACAAGTGCCGAGGCTCCGCCGGAGTAAGACGCCAAGCGCTCCAAGTGGACTACTTTCAGCCTAGCGTTTCTGTTGCAGCAGCGTTGGACTCTGTACACCACGTCATTAATCTTTGTCACGACTTTGTACGGCCCTTCCCATGATGTTTGAACTTCTGGAGACAAACCTTCCTTCCACTGCGGGTTGTTGAGCATTACCAGATCGCCTTCTTGGAACCCTTCTGGGTTAGCCCGTAGACCTCTCCCTACAAGGCGCCGGGGAAAGATGGCATTTTCCCGGCGCTCTTACAGAAGGGAATGGCGGTACTAACGCCCATTTTAACCAAAATCTACGTATGTAGTTTAGCTTTTGGGTACATTCCAGAAGCCTGGAGAATAGTTAACGTGATCTATCTCCCGAAACCTGGAAGAGCTGATAAGAAGGACCCAAAATCTTTCAGGCCAATAAGCCTGATGTCTTTTGTGCTTAAAGGCTTAGAAAAGGTCGTTGACCGGTATCTGAGGGAGGAAATACTCACTCAGTATCCTCTGAGCACGAACCAACATGCCTACCAGAAAGGTAAATCCACGGAAACGGCCCTTTCAGCACTGGTAGGCAAGATAGAGAAGTCCCTGGCGGAAAAGGAAATCTGTCTAGTAGGTTTCCTGGACATAGAAGGGGCTTTCAACTACACAACCTTCGAAGCGATAGAAACGGCGCTAGAAGGACTACAGGCGCCTGCCACCCTTATAAGATGGATATCATCAATGCTGGAGAGCAGGGTGATTCAGTCCAGCTTAGGGGGAGGCAGAGCTGTCAGCAAGCAAAGCGCGAGGATGTCCTCAAGGGGGAGTACTATCCCCCCTGCTGTGGTCTGTAGTCGTTGACGGACTAATCCGCTCTCTGGAAGAGCTGGGACATGAAGTCATCGCATATGCAGACGATTTAGTCATTGTGGTCAGAGGTAGAGACCGACATACCGTCTCAGACTTGCTTCAGAGCGCGCTGAGGATAGTCGAGCACTGGTGTATCAGACAGAAACTGTCTGTGAATCCAGACAAGACAATCATAGTCCCTTTTACACATAAAAGGAAGATCGACCTAAGACAGATTATGATCTTTGGAAAAGAACTGAACTTCTCGAGGGAAGTTAAGTATTTAGGGGTAATCCTGGACAGCAAATTGAACTGGAAACCTCATGTTGATCGCATCATCAAGAGGGCAGGTAATGCTCTCTGGAGTTGCAAAAGAATCTGTGGCAAAAATTGGGGACTGAGACCGAAGTGGCTTCAGAGTTTATACTCCCTAATAGTTCTGCCGACTATCACCTACGGGGCGATAGTGTGGTGGAGGAAAACCACGGAAATAACAACTGTGACTAAGCTGGGAAAACTGCAAAGACTAGCGAATACTTGTATAACAGGATGTCTCAGTACTACACCAACGGCAGCTCTAAATGTTATACTAGGGATTCTGCCGCTGGAACTAAATGTGCAAATGGCTGCAACCATCAGCGCACACAGACTAATGCATAGTGGATCCATACATAGGGATGCACATGCAATCGGTCACCTATCGCTGTTGAAGGATAGGAGGCGAGATGGAGGCTTCTGGATGCCTCTGGATCTGATGCCACCGAGACACCTCTTCAGGAAGAACTACTTTACGTACATACCGCATAGAGAAGACTGGGCTGCTAATAGAATCAGTCTCACGTGTGATGATATTGTCTGGTACACCGATGGCTCAAAGATGGAAGGCGGGACGGGAGCTGGAATATTTAATACTAGCTCCCAATTAGCAGTCAGTCTGGGAGACACGGCCACAGTCTTCCAGGCTGAGGTCTTTGCCATAAACGAGTGTGCTAGAAAGATACTGACTCTCAATGTCAGGAGAAAGAGGATAATCATAATGTCCGACAGCCAGGCTGCAATAAAAGCTCTGAGCTCGACGACGTTTGACTCCAAACTAGTCTGGGAGACAGCAAATGTTCTCCAAGACATTTCAAAGGATAACCGGGAGATAATACACTGGGTTCCTGCGCACTGTGGGCACGATGGAAATGAGGAAGCGGACAGATTGGCAAAGGAAGGGGCGGCAAAAGGACCCTATGGACCTGAACCAATCATAGGTGTCAGCAGATCTCATTTCAGGCATTGTGTCAAACAGGAATTCAAAAAACGGGCCAACCAGAAATGGTCCAACACGGTGGGACAACGCTGTTCCAAGCTATTCTTTCCGGCCTATTCGGAAGGCAAATCTAAATACCTATTGGACCTAAGCAGAAAGGAGCTTAAGTTCATGACGGGAATCCTGAGCGGGCATTGCCTGCTAAATATGCATAAAGCGCGACTGGGATTAACAGACAGCGAACTATGCAGGTTTTGCATGGAAGATGATGAAACATCCGTGCACATTATAACCGAGTGTCCCGCTCTCTTACACGCAAGGAAGCGTATACTGGGAAGGGAACTAATTCAGACAAACGAGCTGTCTGGAACTAATCTGGGAAAAATCAAGGAGTTCCTGGACAGTATTGGGGGGGATGAACTCCTCCAATAAAGAATAAGGGATACGACACAATAGTTCTCTTTGGACGCAGTGTCTCGGGCAGTTGATGCTCGGCTCCCGTATCTATTCTATTCTATTCTAGCCCGTAGACCATATCTCGCTGTTAACCTGTTTTCGACTAGTTGAGTGCGGCTCCGCGATCTTCTCCTCGGCCCTTTCGCAGCCGAACTCTGATCCACTCAGCGACAGACTCCTGGCATCCTACCTAATAGAACCGCCTTCTTATCTTGGCGACAGTTTTTGCGATGCCTAGGTGCCCTCCACTGGAGTCGTTATGGTTTGCCTCGATGACATCGTCGATCCGGCCTTTCGGGACCACTATTAGGGATTTTCTGGTCCTGCCATCCCTGCTCTCCCACTCGCGGTATAGGCAGCCATCCTGCAGACGTAGACTTTGCCACTGTGCCCAGTAAGCCTTCGCGATCGGGCTCTCACCAGCCATCTCCTGCCAGTCCGGCCGTAATCTCTGCGCTTTGCCTTTGATAATTTTCGCGAGATCCGCATCCTCACGCTGGTCCTTCTTACCGACCGAACATCCACAATCTGTCCCTTGTTTTCGGCTTGCGAATCATGACTGCGCTCGGTTTTGCAAGAATGGTATGGCAGTGCGTCAACACATCTTAGCGACGTCTGCTGTTCAGAACGCTTCTCTCGCAGATGGCAGTCTCGTGATATGTGGCCTAGCTTGCCACATCGCCAGCAACTGACTCTAGATGACACTGCCCGCAGCCTCGCTGATGCCTCTGAGCTCACTGTCTGGCTTTGCGTGACACGTCCAGATTGGGCTCGACGCAGTGGCGGCTTCAGGTGCTCGGGGGCCCGGGGCGGCGACGGCTGAGGGGCCCTCACAAACGGTGCAGAACAAGTTTGTGTACAAAACGAATAACTGGAATTTCCGGTTATGCTTTTTAATTTTTTTTTGAAAATTTGTATTCCATTGAACAGTAAATGGACAGTAAAGGGACAAATTATTTTGAAACGTATATGTGCTTGAAATTTTATAGAAAGCAATAGAATCCCAGAGAAAAAATGAAAAATGGATAAAAGGATAATCTCACTAAATCTTTCCAACTTTGATAAAAACTTTCGTGAAATCAGGAAAACTTTTGAGAGAGCAAACTCGTCATTCAAAAAGCCATCTTAAAACTAAAAAAACACAAAATTTTGCTTCCTTACTACGATCTGGCCATTTTTGAAGTGAAACTTCTTTACGCACGCTTGACTTGGGGAGTAAGCTGGCGAACGCGTTACGAAAAGTGTGATCGGGCGAGGCGAACGGGAGTTGAGTGGTTTACGCACGCTTGACTTGGGGAGTAAGCTGGCGAACGCGTGACGTAAGCGTTACGAAGAGTGTGATTGGGCGAGGCGAACGGGAGTTGAGTGGGGGATATAAGCAAGAGACTGAAATATATACATATTTCATTTACTAGCTATAAGAGAAAGAGAGAAAGAAAATGTGCGCGCGCACTGCTCTCTCTTGCCCCTACACTGTGATACAGACAATAGGCCTGCAGTGTGCTTAGATATACGGAACGTATTTGGCTATGAGAGGAAGAGAGAAAGAACACACACATATATATATATATATATACATACAGATGGAGCGAAAGAAGTTTCACTTCAGTCGTGTGGTCATAAGCACACCCGTGTTTTTTTTTAAGCTACCCGAGCAGGAGGATTTAGATTGTTTTGCGATCAGTGCATCATAACACTACTCGACAAAAAATGGGCCAATCGCGTGCACCTTAAAATAAAAGTATTTTCTAGACTAACTTTGGCCGCTGAACACAAAACTGAAAATAAAAAAAAAATTTAAGAAGCGTTTTCAAAAAATCTTCGAAAAACGATTTTTTTTCCTGTTGTTGCAGTTATGAGCACATATCTCCTGAAAGAATTATCTGATTAACACGAGCTGTTCGTCGTTCAAGAAGAAGATAATACCTTAGCCTTTTTAGTGATATATAGATTGTTCAAATCAGATGAGACAAGTAACAAGTAACTTCCCCAAAGGAAAGTTGCAACAAAGTGAATTTTTCGACCAAAAAATCATTAATTTTCGAATATTTTTTTATGGATAAAAAAAATGATCTCCCCTAGTTTTAAAATCTAAGATAAAAGATATATTATTATTATATATTTTTTGAGCAAATACGAGTATATTACTTGAGCAAATATTAAGCCTAACATCAATAGAATTGAAAGAAAAATGACAAAGTTATGATGCACTGAGTGAAAACACCAACTTTACATTTATTACACTGTGCGAACAATTTTTTTTTATGCTGAGACCCATCCAAATTTGGATATAGACGTGAAACTAGAGATCATTTATAGCAATCTGGCATAGTCAGTTTTTCATTTTCTGGCCCAAAGTCCTTTTCAAAAAACTTTAAAATTTTAAGGACATACACATTTCAAATATTTTTTTAAATATATGCGGTTGTGCAATGATGCAAATATGGGTATCAAATGAAAGACATCCTTTTAACTAAATTTTCAATTTTGAAGTTTCAGGACCAAAATATGTCAGGTAGGGAAAACATACATGATTTGGATTTCAGTCTGAAGATTCATACATCTAAATTTTATTCTATTTCAAAGTTCCAGTCTAGAAAACACTTGTATTTTTAGGTGCATTTTTCGTGTCGAGTAGTTTAGAAATGTACAGAAATAGTTTATAAAACCCAGTAGCAGTAGCTTACTTACAAGGAGCATAGAATTGCTTTCGTAAAAGAGTCTATCAAAGAAGAAAACCGGATTTCCGGGACGATGTGTTGTTATCCAACCAATAATTATAAAAATAATAATAATAACTGTAAATTTGTTTGACGTTTGTTTGTTTAATTTTTAACTTAGAATTTTGTATTTGCATACTTTGCACACAATTTTAAGTTAAAAATTAAATATTGCAATCTTCGAGGGAAAATTTTTGAAAATTTGCAAACAATTGTTATTTAGAAAGGATGTTTTCTTGCTTTTATTGAATTGAATTTGTTATTGCAATTTCAAAGTCAATTGTCGATACTGTGTCTCTTTCAATTGATAAAAGTGACAAACAATCTTTCAACAACCATTGTGGAGCGCAAATAGTTTTTTACAAGTTTCAGTTTTGAAAAACATTTTTATATACAAGCTTCTCCAAGGGGGCCTCCAGCAGCCCGGGGCGGTCCGCCCCCCGTTAAGCCGCTACTGGCTCGACGCCTTTCCGCAGAGTGGGAGTTGAGTGGTTTACGCACGCTTAACTTGGGGAGTAAGCTGGCGAACGCGTGACATAAGCGTTACGAAAAGTGTGATCCGGCGAGGCGAACGGGAGTTGAGTGGTTTACGCACACTTGACTTGGGGAGTAAGCTGGCGAACGCGTGACGTAAGCGTTACGAAAAGTGTGATCCGGCGAGGCGAACGGGAGTTGAGTGGTTTACGCACGCTTGACTTGGGGAGTAAGCTGGCGAACGCGTGACATAAGCGTTACGAAAAGTGTGATCGGGCGAGGCTAACGGGAGTTGAGTGGTTTACGCACGCTTGACTTGGGGAGTAAGCTGGCGAACGCGTGACATAAGCGTTACGAAAAGTGTGATCCGGCGAGGCGAACGGGAGTTGAGTGGCTTACGCACGCTTGACTTGGGGAGTAAGCTGGCGAACGCGTTACGAAAAGTGTGATCGGGCGAGGCGAACTGGAGTTGAGTGGTTTACGCACGCTTGACTTGGGGAGTAAGCTGGCGAACGCGTGACGTAAGCGTTACGAAAAGTGTGATCCGGCGAGGCGAACGGGAGTTGAGTGGTTTGCGCACGCTTGACTTGGGGAGTAAGCTTGCGAACGCGTGACGTAAGCGTTACGAAAAGTGTGATCCGGCGAGGCGAACGGGAGTTGAGTGGTTTACGCACACTTGACTTGGGGAGTAAGCTGGCGAACGCGTGACGTAAGCGTTACGAAAAGTGTGATCCGGCGAGGCGAACGGGAGTTGAGTAGTTTACGCACGCTTGACTTGGGGAGTAAGCTGGCGAACGCGTTACGAAAAGTGTGATCGGGCGAGGCGAACTGGAGTTGAGTGGTTTACGCACGCTTGACTTGGGGAGTAAGCTGGCGAACGCGTGACGTAAGCGTTACGAAAAGTGTGATCCGGCGAGGCGAACGGGAGTTGAGTGGTTTGCGCACGCTTGACTTGGGGAGTAAGCTGGCGAACGCGTGACGTAAGCGTTACGAAGAGTGTGATCGGGCGAGGCGAACGGGAGTTGAGTGGGGATATAAC